>JARGCV010000122.1:5000-605000 GCA_034064705.1 Bothrops alternatus | reverse complement strand
GAAAAAATGGCGGACAAAAAAAATGGTCGACCAAAAAAAAATTGGCGGGCCCGCATCGCGCATGCGCGGCGCGACGGCCCGCATCGCAAAGGTGAAAAAAATGGCGGACCCCCCAAAAAATAAAAAAAAATGGCCGACCCAAAAAAAAGGCTGACCAAAAAAAAAATGGTGGGCCCGCATCGCGCATGCGCGGCACGACAGCCCGCATCGCAAAGGGGGAAAAAATGGCGGACCTCCCCAAAAAAATGGCCGACCAAAAAAAAATGGCGGGCCCGCATCGCAAAGGGGAAAAAAAATAAAAAAATGGCCGACCCAAAAAAAATGGCGGGCCCGCATTGCGCATGCGTGGCGCGATGGCCTGCATCGCAAAGGGGAAAAAATGGCCAACCCCCCCAAAAAATGGCGGACTGCGGTGTTTGGCGATTCCCGTGAAATGGTCGTTTGACCCCAAATGGGGTCGCGACCCACAGGTTGAGAACCGCTGACCTAGCATGATCATGAAAGGTCTGCAAGAAAACCACCAAGCTCAGGAGCACCAAGGGCCCCTCATTTCAGCCCTGAGCTACAAATATTCTATCAATTGCTGGTCATTTGAATTGAATGGGGTGATCCAGAGAGTGTGTACTATTGTTTAGCGGAAGAAGGTTAGGATAGGCCAGTGGTGGTGAACCTATGGCACAGGTGCCAGAGGCAGCACTCAGAGCCCTCTCTGTGGGCACACACGCCATCACCCCAGCCCTGCCACCCCCCATGGCCCCTTCACCGCCCCCCGGAGGAGAGTCACCCCGGGCGGAGCCTGCGCAGAGCAGCGCAGCCAAGGACATGGCAGCCGGGCAGCAGGGACAAGACTCCACTCTCGTGCCCCATTGCGTACAGATGATGCTGTGGGGTGCAGACAGAGGGTGTGGCTGCCATGACGCTGGGCCGCCACGGTGATCTGCTGTGGCAGGCCGTGGAGGTGGTGGGTGGCCGTGAGGGCGGGGCAGGGGCAAGGTGGGTTTTGGGCACTCGGTCTCTAAAAGATTCGCCATCACTGGGATAGGCCATGACACCTATGCACAGAAAGATACACATTTGCACAGTGAGAACCACACAGAAGAGAATTCCCTTCGCATTATTTGTATCAGCATCCGGTGTTGAGTGCAGTGATGGCTGAACCAGAAATACAGAAAAGTTACATTTGTTGTTGTATTTTTCTTTGTTAATTGAAGAAAAGCAGGTTAGATATAATTTCTAGCAGCATTTCAGCATCTAAATAGGTCGCTCCAGTTACATACTTCAGCTGGAACAAGCTTATAACTTACGGTGTTTGATTTGCATCTTTGGTTTATTCTTGATGCTTTGCAGAGCAGGCTTTACTGGTTTCATTTGTGGTTCGTTCCACATTGCACTGTGTTGTACATTTCAGCAATTTTAGCTCAGGTTGGCCTTGTATCCGGGCTGGCAATTGTGATCACCTAAAGTCTTCATTCTGTTGTTTTGCTCTAATTTAAACAAATTTAAAAAGAAATTAATTTTTCATTTAATTCCTGAGCTTAATTACTACTATAGTGCAAGGTCATTTCTGCATTTTTAAGTGTATTAATCCAAAAAACATGCATACTAGTTAGTTTGGCTAATTTTGAAGGGACACTCTACCTCAAGTAATCTTTATTCACAGAGAACTTGTTCCTTATTCCAGAGATCCTGCCAAGGGTTGAGACAGTTGCTTCACCAATCTAAGAGAAATATTTCAAGTAAGTAGAATCCAAGCAATTAAGTTGCTATAAAAAATACAGTCGCCCATGACACTTAACTTTCAAAAAACATTTTAGAGATTAGACTACATTCTTTTGCATAATTGGAAACATTTATTTTCAGTAGAATCTTACCTATAAATGAAGGAATTAAATATGTACATCTTACATGATTATACAACATTATAAAAATATTCTGGAATAATCACTGTTGATCAAATGTCATCATCAAATCAGCAGCACAGTGCAAAAGTATCTGAACGTGGGAAGATTTTTTAATACAATCTTCTCTCTTTTCATTTCAAATTGAAGAAATTTAGGGTAGAGGAATGATGCAAGTGCCATTATCCTCAAGATAAATTTGGGCCAAAGGCTAATCCTATATAATATATCAGAGCATGCAGCTGAGCAGGAATGTGGTAACCAAAGAAAGTCAAGTGAGGTACACATAAATAGCACATTGTTCTTCATTCATGGACTGTGTCAGTTCAGGCTCCAGATGTACCTGTGGGATCCCATCAGAAACAAAGCAGGTCTGTCTCTGTGAAACATTTTGTAGGCCAGCAGATACCTCAGAATTTCTGACACATACAAATATGTAATGTCTTTTTCCTCCTTATCCCTACTCACCTCAGATAGATTGTAGTAAAGACTATGCCACACACACACATCTGAATCGGCCCGTGACTTTCATCTCTGATACTCTTCACAGTGGTAAAAGGAGTTGTGTGTTGACTATGGCGTACAATATCATTGAATGAGTATGATGATGCAATATTAACATAGCTGAACAGAAAAAAGAGATACAAACAGACCATAATACTGGAAGATATAAATATGTGATAGAGGTTAGGTTAGTCTTTTATTTCTGGTTGTATATTAAAAACATTTTTATAACAAGGACAGTAATTGAGTGTGTACTGATAGTATGTATTCAAACCTCATGGTTATCTAAGCTTGTGGTAAGGCATTAAATGTATTCCGTTCATGCCTTGTAGCTAGCTCCTTGTGTGATAAAAGAGTGAAATGTCTAGGGAAAGTGAAGGAAAGCAGATCAGGATTGGTGTTGATTACAAGGGAGGCTCTCTGTGAATTTCATGTGGCCTCTTGAGTACTGTGAATGAAAAGATGGACTAAGAATGATTTTTTTTTAAGTAACCTGACCCGGAGTTTAACTATTTGTTGCTCTCTAGTCATATTGGACTTTAATTTCCATCAGCTACAGTGGGCAAGAGTATGTGAGAATTACAGTTACCGGTAGGAAAAAATCCTGCAGTACATTAGCCTACCATAATCTAATCTGTATTTCTACTTTTAAATGATAATATTAAATAATAAGCCTTCCTCCCCAAGGAATGAGTTAGGAATAGACACCCTACTGCTGCCCTGCCTACATAATTATTTTCCAAACAAGAAGTTTGGAAAATATAATGATGATAAGGCAGCAATTGCTTTTTGTTCCAAAAGGAGTATGCTGTATTCAGCTTTGGGATAGAAGTGTGCCATTGAGTGCTGTACTGTTAGATCTAAGGCATGATTAGTGATGCTCTATAGCAGGGGTCTTCAAACTTGGCAACTTTAAGATTTGTGGACTTCAACTCCCAGAATTCCTCAGCCACTCCACAAGTCTTAAAAGTTGCCAAGTTTGAATACCCCTGCTCTATAGGGATCCGCTGAGACCTATTGTTTCATATGCCTTCCTTGTAAAGTTCTTCGCTCTGCATAATTGTTGTCTGAATTAGATATGAATAAGTTTTTTGAATTCACATCTACTGGAAAATTAAGAGGCATTCCATTACTGGGAAAACTGCACTATATTGTTAGAAATATAATGTTAAAGATGAGAAGAGCAGCCCAAAATTGATTCCCCAATTTGAATCAGAATCAGAATAGAGCTGGAAGGGACCCTTGGAGGTCTTGTAGTCCAGCCCCTGCTCAAGCAGGCGATCCTGTGCCATTTCAGAAAAGTGGCTGTCCAGTCTCTTCTTAAAAACCTCCAGTGATTGGAGCGCCCACGTCGTCTGTAATTTCTCCCTCTATTAGGGTATTAGGAAAACTGATGGTTCATAAAGAAGTCCATTCACAATGTTGAGAAAAATGATAACTTAACATTTTCCATCGTTTAATAAGACAGGTAGTCCTCAACTTACAACAATTCACTTAGTGACCGTTCAAAGTTACAATGGCACTGAAAAAAGTGACTTATGCCCGTTTTTCACCATTACGACCTTTGCAGCATCCCCAGGGTCATGTGATCAGAATTCAGACACCTGGCAGCTGACTCGTATTTACGACGGTTGCCATGCCCATTGGTCATGCAGTTTCCCTTTTCGGACCTTCTGACCACCAAAGTCGATGGGGAAGCCAGATTCCTTATCAACTGCAGTGATTCACTTAATAACTGTGATGAGAAAGGTCATAAAATGGGGCAAAACTCACTCAATGTCTCACTTAACAAGATAAAAAAACGGGCTCAGTTGTGGTCATAAGTCAAAGATACCTGTAATAATATCCATTCTAGACATCTATTGTAACAGACAGGCATGGAAAATGTAGTTAGGCCAGCGGTTCTCAACCTTTATCAGGCTGAGACCCCACGTGTGCCGCCCATGCGCGGCGTGACCCCGACATGCGCTGCCCATGCGCGGCACGACGGGCCTAACTGCGCATGCACGGCGCAACAAGCCTAACCGCACATGCACGGCGCGTGCGACGGACCGAACCACGCATGCGCGGCGCAATGGACCGAACCGCGCATGCGCAGCGCGACGGGCAAAATCCGCATGCGCGATGGGCTAAACCGCGCATGCACAGTGTGATGGGCTGAACTGCGCATGCGCAGCGCGCGCAGCGGGCCAAATAGCACATGCGCGGTGCACGCGCGACGGGCCGAACTGCACATGCGCAGCGCGACGGGCCGAATCGCGCATGTGCAGCGCGCGCAATGGCCCAAATTGCGCATGCGCGGAGCGACGGGCCGAATCACGCATGCGCGGTGCGCGCATGATGGCCGAGGGGAAATGGGGAAAAAATGGGAAAAATGGCGGACTGCCCTGTTTGACGACCCCCATGAAACGGTCATTCGACCCCAAATGGGGTCGCAACCCACAGGTTGAGAACCGCTGAGTTAGGCACTTCTGAAACAATATTATGGGGAAATATAGGCAGTCCTCGACTTAACGACCACAGTTGAGCCTAAAATTTCAGTTACTAAGCAGTTGCTAAGTTGAGTTTTGCCCCATTTTATTACCTTTCCTACCACAATTGTTAAGTGAATCATGGCAGTTGTTAAGTCAGCCACACAGTTGTTAAGTAAATCTGGCTTCCCCGTTGACTTTGCTTGTCACAAAGTGGCAAAAAGGGATCACGTGAACCCCAGGACACCACCACCGTCATAAATATGAGTCAGTTGCCAAGTGTCTTGAGTTTTGATCACATGACCACGGGCACGCTGCAATGGTCATACGTGTGAAAAACAGTCGTAAGTCACTTTTTTCAGTGCTGAGAACTACTGAATCCAGAGGTGCCCCTCTCTCCCCTTTTACTGAGGCACCCGTGGCTATTGTGACATAGAAGTATCAGGCTGCCGAAGAGATGCCAAATGAAAAAAAGCTGTCCCAATTCTGCACATGCTCGCTAAAGACCGTCAGTGTGAAAAACTGTCTGAAGAAATTGCCAGTCCCTTTAGGCAAGTCTCATTTTGATTCATTGCATTTCTGATGATTCCAGCCATTTTCATTGTAATCCAGCAGCACTGAATACTTCGTGACCTTTGCCTTAAAATGTGATTTATCCTCCCAGGCCTGTCTGGTTTAATTGCAGATCTTTTGTTACTGACTTGGTTTAATGGGCAGCATTTGGCAAATGGTTGAATGGTAATATGATTTTCTCGAAGGCAAATGAAATGTACGTAGATGAAGTGGCCTTTCTCCAGGGTCACATCTTCTTTAAAATATGTCTGTTCCTAAGTTTTAACGTTTATTCTATAATAAGCAAGTAGACACTGCAGTGTACAAATGGGGTTGAATCAATACTTGAGGATAAAAAAATTATCGGATACATTTACTAAACCAAAATGTTGTCTAAAGTAAAAAGAGGTTTGTTAAGTCCGTAGGTTACATTGTGGTTTTCTGTTCCTTGTTGTGTTTTTGACCTTATTTTAGGAAAAACCATATAAATTGGAATTTCAGAAATAAGAACTGTCTTTAAGGGCTTTCAAGCTATGATGTCTTCTGATTAACTAACCAGGGTGAAATCCATAAGAGGAAGGAAAAAAAAAACTTGCAATAGACAATTACAGCAATATTATCTGCAAAATAAATCTAGTAACTTGGGGTGGAGGAGGTGGGTGTCAACTATATAAAAGTAGCAAGCGTGACAATTTGATAAAAGTCCTGCTTTTTAATGTGCACTGTGGGACTTGGTGCTCACATCTTCTATTTTGAACTTGCTGACTCTTGTATCACAGCTCTTTAGTCTAGAGAGCCAGCAGCTGTAGGCCAGGGGTAGGCCACCTGGGCTCTTTCATGACTCGTGGACTTCAACTCCCAGAATTCCTGAGCCAGCCATGCTGAGGGGAAAGGGAGAGGTTTCCAAGCTGAGCCATGCTGGCTCAGGAATTCTGGGAGTTGAAGTTGAAAAGAGCCAAGGTTGCCTACCCCTGCTCTAGAAGATAATAGCCAGCTTCTCTATTCTGGGATGTTCCACAATTAAGATGCAAACTATTCTTTTGTCTTCCAGGTGATACGGAGAAGTAGTGATGAAGAAAAACTGCTCTGCTTAGTTCGTCAACGTGCAGGACATCACTGCCAAAATGCTGTGATTGTGATACTTATTTTGGCCTGGGAAGGGATTCCTCACCTTCTTGCTGACACGTTGTACAAGGAACTGACGCAGAGCCTCAGAAAATACGGCTGCCCAACTAGCCGTAGATGTGCATTAAATGAAGAGTAAGTATGCTTTAAAATATTTTGAAGTATGAGAGTATTTTAAAATATAAAGGATGCATGAGATATTTATTAGTAATCTGACTTGATTGACAGTCTTCTGCACGATGGATGTTACACTTGAAAAAGATACATACAACAATTTCAATTTTTTAGTAGAGGGCAGATAGCATTCTGAGTATGATGTGTTTAGAGGACCAAAATGAACTTTCTCATTTTTCATTTTTTTTATCCTGGCAAAAGCAGATTGTATGAAAATAGAATTTTTCTTCCATTTTTTAAGAATGTGCTCTGTTGTTACCCAAAACTTTCTATCTTGCTTTTGATATCTTCTAGACTAGAGCAGGGGTCTTCAAACTTAGCCCTTTTATGACTTGTGGACTTCAACTCCCAGAATTCCTCAGCCAGTGTGCCTAGCTCAGGAATTCTGGGAGTTGAAGTCCATGAGTCATAAAAGAGCCAAGGTTGCCTACCCCTGCCCTAGAGTCTTACATGTTTAATGACTGCCTTCTCTGTGGTGAAGAGAAAAAAATTAAACACTTTTGGTCCTACAGCATGAGATTCATCAGATCTGATTGATTCTTACATTGGTCATAATCAGAAGCAGCCAGTGACTACATGCTTGTCTTGCTCCAGTCCAGGGGTGTCAAACTGCTGGCTCGTGGGCCGATTGCCTCACACGGAGGCCACGCTCACCCCAGCTCTGGCAATGCGAAAAAAGTCACAATACGTCGCAACACGTCACATGACATAGCGTGTTTGATACTCGTGCTCTAGTCTATTCCATTTAGAATAATATAGGTTATATTGTAGCTTTCAATGTGTGTGTTGGGCTGACAGAGATTTGGGCATCAAATTGCCCCAAAGGTGAGAATCTTGCCCAACTAGCTGACTACCTACCTTTTGGTTAATTTTTCTAGTCGTACTTGTGCCTGTCAAGGTCTCGATCCAGAGACATGTGGAGCATCCTTTTCATTTGGCTGTTCTTGGAGCATGTATTACAATGGCTGTAAGTTTGCCAGAAGCAAAATCCCCAGAAAATTTAGACTTCTCACAGATGATCACACCCAAGTAAGTATTCTCCTTTTCTTCTTCCATAATACAATTTTTAATGCTACGATTTAAATGCACAGGTATCATAAATGTTTAAAGTTGTTCAGAATTAGTGGAATCACATTAGATTACATCCTTTCTATGTGGTTTAGGTGTGCAAGCTAAGCGTTATTATGAGCAAATTGTGTTCATACACAGTAAATCACTTGTACTGACTTGTCTTATAGCACATAAAATCTCACTTCCTGTTACCTCCAAAATGCTGTGCTTTCATGCCTCTGATAACTCATAACCATCCACCATAATTTACCAATTTGCGTGCATTGAATTGAATAGTTTATTTGGCCAAGTGTGCAAAAGGAATTTGTCTCCAGTGCAGAAGCTCTCAGTGTACATGCAAAGCAACAGAATAATGATAATCAGAATAAAAATACCAATAAGAGTATCAGTAAGGAGGGAGTACGAAGGATAAGAAGTCTAAATAATAATGCTACAGCCATACTACTTGGATAAATACATACTGACTTTAGACAGCAGTGTGAGAATTAGTTGTTCAGGAGTGTTCTGTGCCAGCCTAGGTGAGTCCTTGTTAAGCTCACAAGGAGAAACCCCTCTTCCAACAAGCAGGCTGGAACCACAGGAAAAAAAAACAATCTCCTTTTATTATTTACAGACCTGAGTAAATGTCCAAAGGCAAACAAAACACAGTTCACTGAAACTTGATTCCTTAACACAAAAGGTGTGAGAGGTTGCCAAGGTGTGGCTTCCTAATTCCTTTGCCTTTGGAGCCTCCCCATTGCATTCCTCTGTCCGACTCTCCTTGCCTGCCGGCGTTTACGAGCATCCTGGATATCTTGCAGCTGTGAGTCATCATTGTCCAACTCAGCCTCCCAGCACAGCTGTGTCTCAGCCTGAGCGTGAGTAGAGGGGCCAGGCTTCTCATCAGACTGTAAATCTTGGAGCTCCTCAGAGCCTTCCTCTGACTCTGATGTCACTCCAGGCCCCTCCTCCTCCTCCTCTGATTCCCCAGACTCAGCTGCCAGGCCCACTGGCTGATGAGGAATCACAACAAGGAGAGTGATGGGCCGAGGGGAAAAAAACTGTCCCTGTTTCTAGTTGTTTTGCCCTGCAATGCCCAAGGAAAGAAGTTGAAACAGTTTATGTTCAGGATGTGAAGAGTCTGCAGATATTTTCTCAGCCCTCCTTCTGACCTGCACAATATAAAGGTCTTTTATGGAAAGCAGGCTGGTTGCAATTGTTCTTTCTGCAATTTTAACTATCCGTTGGAGTCGGTACCTGTCTGTTTGGTTGCCGTATCAAACCTGATAGTTATAGAAGTACATATAATAGACCAGTGGTGGCACGGGTGCCAGAGGCGGCACTCAGAGCCCTCTCTGTGGGCACGCACACTGTTGCCTCAGTCCTAGGCCTTCAGCTGGGTTTTATAAAACCTTTTTGCTTTAGGCCTTCGCCCCCCCCCCCTGTGCAAAAAAAAAAAAAAGTTCAATCAGTCAATTTCAACTTCTCGTGGGGAAAAAAAAAGATCTTGCAAAGTTAGAATTGATTGATTGAATTTTTTAGTCCCACCCAGTCTGCCGTTACCACTGTAGCCATGCCCACCCAATTGGCCACACCCAGCCAATGGGCCACACCCACCTGGCACTCGACGATGCATAAGTGGGTTTTGGGTAGCAGTTTGGGCACTCAGTCTCTAAAAGCTTCGCCATCATTATGATAGACTCAATAATTTCTCTGTAAAACTGCTCGTGTAATTTCCCCTTACCTCACCTGTTGCTTATCTGTCAAAAAACCGGACATGTTTGAGCAGGTACAGTAAGCTGAATCAATTTATTAGAGTATATTTTTATTTTCCTATTAAGACTAAATGCGCATGTTCACAGTGACTAACATATACACGCAATCCATTTTATTAAATGTTCCCTTATTTTAAAAATAGGAAATGTTTCACAAGTGTGCATGTACACAGGTTTGCTGACCTCTAGCATAGTACCTACTCCTGAAGCAGGCAGGCACTCGGTTGTACAATTATTTGGGATGGCCGAAAAGTTCATAGAACAAACAAATTAAAGTGCTTTTTGTCATTGTTTTTATTAGAACCTTCTACTTTAGCTAAATATTAAATATTGATCATTTTGCAGATGACATAAAGCTAGGAGGTATAGCAATGCAAATGCAGAAGAAGATAGATTGAAAGTAAAGACAGATATGGATCATTTGAACCACTGGACGGAGTGAGATGAGATTAAATGTAAAGAAGTATAAAATTATGCTCTTTAGGTAAGAATAGCTTGTAGTATAGAGATAAAACTAGAAAAAAATCTGTTGTCTAGAAAGTAGTCCAGAAGAATGTTTGGACAGGTAACAAACTTATATGGGTCTGTGCTATTGTGATTTACTTACTTTGCTCAATAGTGTTCAACAATGAGATATAAGAAGCAGTTGCTTTGCCCTCTTCCTGGTGCACAAAGAAGAATTTATAAAGCTACCCTTTCATTTCTGTTCTGGTTAATTATGACTTGTTCTGCTTTTCTAGCACAAGTGGGTTAGTTTTGACCTTGATTTGCTTACAGCATGCCAGGTTCAGAGCATCTTATAGGATTGTAGTGAGATATTTTATGGAATGAATGAAACAAATCATTCTATAAACTGCAGATTATGGGTGGTATGATTCAACAACCCATATTTATTCACAGCACAGGATGTAGATTGAGAGACCTTAAGCTGTCGGGTATTTTTGTTCATTTGTTTTTTATAGTAAAAGCGTAACCATCTAATGAAACATATGTATGTGTGAGTTGTTTAAGGGTTATAGCCAAAACTTATAGTAAGTTATATCAGCTTGGGAAATAGGACTACTTTGAGCACTCTGCATAAGTTAAGGAGAAAATCCACCTTTGATTTTTTTTTCCTGTCATTTTTTTTATTGCCTCACAATTATTATTATTTTTATATGGTAGCTGCTTGGTGTCTGAATGGATTTTAGAGGAACATTATTTATTATAGTATTAATGGATATACTCTGTTTTTAAATAATGGATTGTTTTCCAAACCTAAATATTTATAATGTAAAAGTCTTGTTGAGTCATTCACTTCTGCGGTTGACTTTATGGATGCATTTCTAGAGTTGTCTTGGTAACAGTAGAGGAACAGTTTGTCCTTCTTTTAATATGTGTTTTTAATTTCCCAATCAATTTTACAGCTCAAGGACTTCTTGACATTCTCGCATCCAAATACTAGCCAGGTCCAATTCTACTTAGGCTAGTGAGATTAGCCATGTCAGCTACCCAGGCACCTGTGTGTATTGTCTGAATCTCATACTTTCTAAGGCTACTATATTGGTCTGCTAAACTGATATGTTGGCTTTAACAAGTACAAAATGGGCCACCTTACATGCTGTTCTGTTGTTAACAGAACCTCAACTTAAACATTACATTTAAGGCATTTATTGCAGAGGTGTCCAATCTTGGCAACTTTAAGGCTTGTGTATTTCAACTCCCAGAATTTCCTAGCCAGCTATGCTGACTGGGTAATATTCTGGGAGTTGAAGCCCACAAGTCTTAAAGTTGCCATGGTTGGACACTCCTGAATTATTGTTTGTTTTGTGGTTGTTTTTTTTCTTTTTGCCTTTCTTGAAAGAGCTTGATGTTTGATCTACTGAGTCCACATTTTTTAGACTCAAAGGATATCTTTGAAGAAACTCTGTTGCTTATCTTCAAATCTTATGTCTCGTCTCCTCTGAGAATAATAAAGCAATCTTCTTAAGACAGAGTAGTTATACTTATTTTTAACACAATATGAAAGTGAACAAAAGAATGTAAGTTTAATGGCTGTATTCTCAAGTTATGTAGTACATTTTTAAAATTTGATACAGGTAGTCTTTCACCTGTGTCCATTCAGTGACCATTCAAACATATGATGGTGCTGAACGAATGATGGTTATGACTGATCCTCAGAGCATTTTTGACCTGCTGCAGCATCCCATGATCACACACTCATCGCTGAGGCAAACCACCCCCACCTGCACATCCTCCTGCAGCCTTTCTGCACTGCCCCTCACATATCCTCCCTGACCTTTAACCCTTATGCACCCTATCCAAGCCTCACAGCCACCCTTGACTCACACCACAAACCTGAACAGCTGCTCTGACCCATGCTACACTCCCATGCACCCTCCCTCACCTGTTCCTCTCACACAACACTCAAGCTATCACACGCTCATCTTAACCTTCACCACGCATCATACCCGCATGCACTGGCCCCACATATACTCTCCCCTGCCCGTACACACAATTCACACTGCACCTACACACACTTCCCAAGCCATACTGTGCCTCTCTCACACACACTCACATCCTCCATGAACTGCATCATGCTCTTGCATACTCTCCCAAACACATGCCTCACCTTTGTGCACCGTCCCTGACCTTCATGTACTTTTCCTGAGCCACACTCTGGCACTCAGGCACCCACTTGCTCCTCCTCCCCCACCTGTCCTTCACACTTGCACTCTCTCCAAGCCACACCTGCACCTCTAGCACACCCCCTCACAACCTCATACATTCTCCCCAACTCATGCTGCACCTTCCCACACCACACGTCGTCACACATGTACCCTTGCACCCTTACGCATTCCCCTGGTCCATGCCACAGTCTCAAGCGCATTCCCAGATCCAAGCTATACCTCCACGCATCCTCTCTGATCTGCATGCCTTTCATGCATCCTCTCGTATGTGGCACCCTCTCCCCAAACCTTGCCATGGCTCCCCCTCCCTCCGGTGCTCTTCCCCACCCAGAAGAAGTCACTCAACTGCCTGCTGGTCTGAGACCTGGAACTTCCTGCCATCTTCTTCACAGACTGTGGTTGTGGGATCCCAGCAGGAAGGTGCCTCATCAAACAACCATGGGATTTAGTTAACAATGGTAATTAGGTCTTCAGGGATGGTTGTTGCTAAGCGATGTGGTCACACTTTATGACCCCATCCCTTAGCAATGGAAAACCCAGTCCCAACTGTTGTCATAAGTGAAGGATTACCTGTATTCAGTATGTTGAAGGAAGAAAAATCTCTCTTTCGTTTCCAGCCTGATAGGCTTTCTAACATTGTTAATAGCTGTTGGGCTAAGTAATGGTTTCCTTGCAAAGGAGAAAGAAATATTTTCCCCTGTGTCTGGCCAACTTTTAAATATTTTGATAGTTTTACTATTACAGTAGGAAACTTAGGTCTCAAATATAAGCTGCAGTCAGTGTTGTTTTCGCTGATTGCTTTGTTTATAAACAATACAATTATGGCGTAATTGCCTTCTCTGTTTTCAGGAAGAAAATCTGGAAAACAATTTGCAGACTTTAGCTACTGATGTGGCTCCGTTATATCAGAAACTTGCCCCTGATGCTTTCCAGAACCAGGTAGGTGGATGAATATTTCATGATGCCTCATCACATCCTTTTAATGTGACAGATCAGTGACATTTCCCAGAGGGACATTCACTTACTAGCTGAGTCCACAGATTGAGCTAAGCCCCAGCATCGTTTCTTGGATTTTAAGCTAGTACAATGTGTGGATTCTCCTCTTACGGTTTATAAACAATGATTTATGGCTATGTGCAGGAATAGACAACATATGGCCCCACATCTTTGTTTCTTTTTGCTGCTCTTATAAACCCTATCATTTCCATGTTTGTGGAAAACCAGCAGCACCTATTGAGGTGGAAAACAGATCATCTCAAAATGAAATATCTGAAAGTAATCATAGTTAAAGCACAAAAAGCAACCCCCAACCTCCCTTGCAAGGCCAGCCTTACCCATATGCCTGTAATGCCCCTCATTTTGTGACCCTTTTCAAATGTTGTATCTCACCTCCAGCTTCAGGCTTAGTGTAGTATTATGTGTAAGTCCATTGGTTTTGGTATATGCAATATCATAGTGCAGGGATCGGCAACCTGAAACAGTGAAAGAGCCACTTGGACCCGTTTCCCTCACAAAAGAAAAAAATTGGGAGCCGCAAAATGTGTGTGCGCATGTGCGCACACGTGCAAAACGGGCTTGATTGAAGAGTGGAGCTTAAGGCGAGAGATGCACCGGTCCTGCTCCCCGTCCAGCTCTGGTATGGACGGCTTTGCCGTCCTGGCTTCTCCTCCCCTCGGAAAAAACTGCTCTCCCCCTGCCCGGCGCTCTCCCTCTCTGGGACTTTCTTCTTTCTGCCTTTTGGCGCAAAGGTTCCCAGGGAGTGGAGGAGGAGGCCGACGGGGAGAAGGAGCTGCTGTGGCAAATCTTCCGAGGCGGCAGCAAACGGTCGCTCGGGCTCGCCTATCTCAGCCTGCTGCGTGAGGCTGGAGTTGAGGCTTCTGGCTCGCTCTGGGGGGGGTGCTTGGAAAAGAGAGGATGGGAAGCGGAAAGTGGGAGAAAGGACTTCTTTCAGCTCTCTGGGGTTCTTTCGCTGGGAGGGCGAGGAAGCAGCAGTTCTGCTCCATAGGAGGTGGGAACAGGCGGCCTCTCCTTTGCCAAGTGAGTCCAGGAGCGGAGCGAGCTCTGAGTCCCCGGAATGTCAACTTTGCAAAAGAGGGAGGCGGTGGTGGAATTAAAATGGGGGGGAGGTTGAGGAAACCCAGCAGACGCCTCTATCAGAAGGCGAGCAAGAAAGGCAAGATCAGGGAGAGGAAGAAAGCTTTGCGGGCTTGTGCACAGACATAGTTGACTCCTCCTCATCTCCTGCCCTTGCTGCATCTCCTGTGGAGATGCGTTTGCGTCTCTCTGTGTCTCTCCCACTCAAAGCCATCCTGCAGTTCGATCCTTGAAGCGATTTCAGTCGGCCCCTTCATTGCCAAGCGTCCCCATGGAAGTCAATGAAGGTCCGTGGCGACTTGAAAGGTCAGCCGCGGCGCTTCCAAGTCCGTTGGTTCTACTGGCGAGCCACCACCTTCTCCTCCTCGGTTTTGGCATCAACACAGATCACTGAGCAGGAGGATTGATTAGTGCAGGTCTCTCCTGGCCAAAGTAGCGATGGTTGGAATGGGACCTTGCCTGGTCTTTTGTCCAAACTCAGCCAGGTGGGTCCCCTGGCCTTTTGAGTCGGCGTGGACCTCCATTGACTTCCATAGGGATGCTTGGCAATGAAGGGGCCGATTGAAACCGCTTCAAGGATCGAGCTGCAGGATGCCTTTGAGTGGCAGAGAGAGACACAGAGACGCAAACGTGTCTCCACAGGAGATGCAGCAAGGGCAGGAGATGAGGAGAAGGAGGAGGAGGCTCACTGGTAAACCAACAAACTTGGAGGCGCTGCGGCTTTCTGGGACACCCCGGGGTCTTACAGAAGACCCAGCCCAGACCCAATTCCCTGCCCTGCCCATCTGGAGACCCCACCACAGTCCCCCCTGCAAACCAGCCTGCAATATACTCAGAGGGGGGGAGCCCGGCACTGGGCCATGGGGGGGAGTCGGGATCCCAGGACCCCCTGCCCCAAGGAGAGGAACTCCCCCAGCCAACATGCGCCAATCCTTCCAGGCGGCCCTTCTTCCCTCCGACTCTGGGGCTCTACAGTGCCCAGCTTCCTTTCCTCCCCCCAGCCCCGAGCCAGGCTCCCCAGGAAGCCGTGGGACCCCAGCAGGTGTGGGGATGGGCTGGGGAGGGGTCCTCCTGCTCCAGTTGGGTACCCCCCTCTTTTCAGAAACAGAACCCGAAAGGAAAGGAAGGACGGAGCAAGCTTTGGGATCACCAGCCTCAGCAGATCCACCGGGCTGGCGAGAGGTCCCTTGAGAGAGCAGCTGCCGTCGCCTCCCCTCCCATCTCCCGGTGGGCTTCAGGGGAAGCGCGGGAGGGGGCGTTCCTGTTCAAAGTGAGCCGTGTGCCTTCAGGGCTTGGGAGACAGAGCAACGCTGACCCTAACTGGGCAGGCCCCTTTTCTAGGGCCTCAGCTTGCGGGAGGGCTGGCCTGTTAAGCGGAGGCGCCAGCGGGCTGCTCCCAGGGGGGATCCCGGGGCTGCCCTGCGCGTCTCTCTGACCACGTGCGCCTCGGACAGGGCCAGCCCGGGAAAGGGACTTCCTGGCTGCACTTCTCCCAGGGGGCGGGGCGCCTGGGTGCAGGGCCAATCAGGAGCCCCACGAGGAGGTAAGTCCATGAGAGAGAGAGAGAAGGGACGCACAGATGCCTCTCTGTCTTTCTCTCTCTGCAAATGGCAGAGGAGGCTCCAGAGCCACAGGAGAAGGGCCAAAGAGCCGCATGTGGCTCCGGAGCCGCGGGTTGCTGACCCGTGTCATAGTGAAATTGAATTACAATTAGTCCTCACTTACCAACCATTTGTTTAAACTTATAATGGTGTTCCAAAAGATGACCTGTCTTTGAAGTTTCAGCCATTCCAGCACCTTACGGTCATGTGATCACGATCTGGCCACTTCACAACCAGCTCATGCTTAACAGTGGTTGCAACATCCTGCAGTTATGTAATCGTCCTTTGCAGCCTTCACTGTTGGCTTCCCACAAGCAAAATCAATGGGGAAGCCAGTAGGAAAATCACTCACACCAGTCCCAGCTTGGCAGCAGTCACCTAGTCACACCACCCATGTACCATCCCTTACCTGTCTGCTGGCCTGTTTGCAAGCCACCTGAGACTCGCTTAAGGACCCACGATCCTCTCTCAATAGCAGCAATGGGGAGCAGCACGATTCTGGTCCTAATTACATCATTAAGTAAGGATTGCCTGCATGGCTTAGTGCAGGAGTCTTCAAACTTGGCCGGTTTATGACTTGTGGACTTCAACTCCCAGAATTCCTCAGCCAGCATGCCTGGCTGAGGAATTCTGGGAGTTGAAGTCCACAAGTCATAAAACGGCCAAGTTTGAAGACCCCTGGCTTAGTGTATGTGAACCCATTTGCTTCCTGGTGAAAGCAAATATTAAATATGAGAAAGCAAACTGCTTTGAGGATACTTTCTGGTTTTTCTTAAATATCATAAATCTGATCGTGATCACAATTCACACTCTTCAAGCTGGAGGGCACCAAATGCTCCCTGGATTTGGCTATTGCACCATCCCTGCTATATGTAGCAATTAAAATGCATAAATAAAATAACAATCTGCACAAAAGCCATATGTTTTGTAAGCAACAATACACAGGTCAAGTGTAGGTCTGTGTTTCCTCCAATTTTTGATTGTAAATGAAATGTTGCCCTGAAGCTGGCAACACGCTTCACTGTGTTCCTGAAATAAGAGCCCATTGCCTTGTTTTCTAAGGTGGAGAATGAGCATCTTGGTCCTGACTGTCGTCTTGGGATCAGAAAAGGCCGGCCTTTCTCTGGTGTGACAGCTTGCATTGACTTCTGTGCCCATGCACACAAGGATACTCACAACATGCACAATGGAAGCACTGTGGTAAGTAAAATTTGGAATGCTGTTTCCTCTTTGTCATGTAGCTGTGTCGTGGTTGCATGCTCTCTTTTTACCTCATTTCCTTTATTATTATTTTCCGTTTGGGTCTCCAAACTTGGCAATTTTAAGACTTGTGGAATTCCTCAGCCAACATGGTTTGGTGACCCCTGCCATAAATGACACAAAATGTAATGATTGTATAATAAATTATAATTTTCTTGGTTACTGAGGTTAAATACTGCTTGAGCATTAGCGTCTGCAGCCTCGTACAAAATTCACTTTTAAATCTTTAGTTTACAATGCCGTAAGTCAGTAGTGGTGAACCTATGGCACGGGTGCCAGAGGCAGCACTCAGAGCCCTCTCTCTGGGCACGGATGCTGTCGCCCCAGTCCTCGGTCTTCAGCTGGGTTTTATAAAACTTCCGCTTTAGGCCTCCGCCACCGTGTGCAAAAAAAAAAAAAGGTTCAATCAGTCAATTTCAACTTCTCGCGGGGAAAAAAAGCTTTTGCAAAGTTGGAATTGATTGATTGAACTTTTTAGTCCCACCAGTCTGCGGTTACCACTGCAGCCACGCCAAGCCAATGGGCCATGCCCAGCCAATGGGCCACGCCCACCCGGCACTCAACGATGCATAAGTGGGTTTTGGGTTGCAGTTTGGGCACTCAGTCTCTAAAAGATTCGCCATCACTGCCATAAGTTGTGAGAAATAATTTTCCCAAGGCAGAGATGTCAGTCCCCTGAGCTTCAAGGCCAGAAAGTGCAGGGCAAAAAGACCATGTAAACAAGGGGAAATGGATGGGTGGGGGAAAGAAGCAGCACCTGGATTGGAATGCACTGGGAATAAAAAAGGAATTGCACTTTCATGTTGACAAAGGGAATCGATTATTTTGCGGCTTCTTCCTAGCAAGCAATAAGCCTTCTTACATAACTTATTGTATGAGTTCTGAGGTCCTTAGGTTGGATACAGCTTAGAGCTTAGTCAAGCTGTGCCAAGTCAAGTATCCAGGAAATTCCTCAAGGTCTTAGCAGTGAGCCTCGACATTCAGCTCCCAGCCCAGAGCTGCAGGAATGTTGCCCACCTTATCTGACTGGATGGTTAGCCTTTGCCGATTAATCTATTTCTTAGGGGTCTTTCCTGTCATTATGGTCACGACCTGAAATGCAGGCCACAGTCATGGAAGCGAGAGTCAAACAGCCTTCAGCCTTCAATGAAGAATTTAAATGCAAGAATTAGGGGCAAAATACAGAGTCTTGAGGACTGTGGAAGGAACCTCCAGCCCTCTTTTATAAATGAGCGCATTTAAAAAAAAACTCTTTGAATGTTTGAATCTCCTGTCCTTCCCTGAGCTTTTGTACAGCCTGGACTGAGCTGCTCCTCGTGAGATAAGCTACTTAGCAGTGCTGATCCGGTTGGCCTTGCAGGCTTGTAATCCGAAGAATGGAGGAATGTTGGGGAGAAAGAAATGACACATCCAGCCTTTTGTCTACCATTATAATAAATAATAGATTTGGCCTAGGACAGTGATGGTGAACCTTTTAGAGAACAAGTGCCCAAACTGCAACCCATCGCAGTTTTCCATCGCTGTGTATTGGGGGCGAAACAGTGGCTCCCACAGGAAGGGTTCGCAACTTGGGAATCCTCCTGGACTCACGGCTGTCCTTAGAGGACCATCTGACGGCCGTGGCCGGGAGGATGTTCCACCAGGTTCGCCTGGTGCGCCAGTTGCGTCCCTTCCTAGACCGGGACTCGCTACGCACAGTCACTCATGCCCTCGTGACCTCCAGGCTGGACTACTGTAATGCTCTCTACATGGGGCTCCCCTTGAGGTGCATCCGGAAGCTCCAACTTGCCCAGAATGCGGCCGCGCGGGTAGTGATGGGAGCGTCGTGGCGCTCCCACGTAACACCGCTCCTGCGTGAGTTGCACTGGTTGCCGGTGGTCTTTCGGGTGCGGTTCAAGGTGTTAGTGACCACTTTTAAAGCGCTCCATGGCATCGGACCCGGATACTTACAGGACCGTCTACTGCCAGCAAATACCTCCCGCCGTCCGGTACGCTCCCACAGAGAGGGCCTCCTCAGGGAGCCGTCGGCCAGACAGTGCCGGCTGGCGACCCCCAGGGGGAGAGCCTTCTCTGTGGGAGCTCCCACGTTATGGAACGAGCTCCCCCCCGAACTCCGTATAATAACAGATTTACGCACCTTCCGTCGGGAACTAAAAACATTCCTTTTCCGACAGGCCGGCCTGGCATAGAAGCTTCGGTTCCAATAGGGTCAAAATGTTTTAAGGGGACTGAGTATTTTTTAAATTTTGTATGTTTTGGGTTTTAGGATTTTGGCCAAATGATTTATTTTTAATTATTTTAAATTTTGTATATTTATATGTTTTTTAAATTTTAGGCTGTACACCGCCCCGAGTCCTTCGGGAGAGGGGCGGTATAGAAATTTAATAAAATAAAAATAAATAAAATAAAACCCAAAACCCACTTATTTATCACCGGGTGCCAGGTAGATGTGGCCCACTGGGTGGGTGTGGCTGTGGTGGTCATGGTAGACTGGGTGGGTATGGCCAAGGTGGGCATGGTCACCTCGATGTTGCTCATGGGGAGGGGCGCCTGTGGGAGCCAGGCAGGGTTCGGGGAAATCCAGGGGATCTCTGGGAGGTGAGGTGGTGGGCAGGAGGTTCGTCCTGTGGGGTGAGGCGAGGCAAGGTGAGGCAGGGCAGGGGTGCCATTGCTGCAGGGCAAAGCGGAGCAGGGGCCGGGGCAGCTGCTGCCTGACACCATTGGCCCCCGCACACAGAGGCCAGTGAGCGCATGGGGGCCGACAGTGTCTGTCAGCAGCCACAGCCTGTCGGCCCCTCGACTAGCGCAGTTTGGGGCTCTGTAGCCCGCCGCCAGCAGTTTAGAGAAGTTGCCTCTCAGCTGGACGGACGGCTGACAGCTGAGGAGGCGATGCAGTGTGTTGTGCCCAGAAAAAGGAGAGCATGCGAGGTCAGGGGGGAGGGAAACCAGCCGTGCTGGGATGAATCTGGCCACATGGGATCTCAGCGAATTAGTGGGCGGCTGGTTGAAGAGGACAGTTGCCATCTCTGAGGCAGGGCGCGCGTGCCCACAGAGAGGGCTCCGAGTGCCACCTCTAGCATGCGTGCCATAGGTTCGCCACCACTGGCCTAGGATCAAGTCCCAGATGTCTTGCCTATTTCTCTACCACCACCACCCTAAGCCCCCTTTGCATTTTCCCCTTAGCATGCCATCACTTTCTCTTTAAGGTTTGTGCTACTCCAGGCAGCACCAATGCTTTCTTAATTGCCATTCATGGCACAGAATTTAGAACTTGTCAGCCCAAGAGGAGCTTGGAATGCACCAAATTCTTGTATGTATATTCCATACAGGGACTCCAGGTTTGGTCAGTTAGGTTTCCATTGGACCACCAAACCAACTTGAAGCATTATTCGTTAGTTTTAAGAAAAGGGACTCTAATCCTTTGCCTTTTCAGAATTGCCATCACAATTATTTGCTTTTGAGCCAAGAGTTCAGTGGCATAAGGGAGCCCAGTCAAGACAAGGCATGTTGGACAAGTTAGCTCTCACCATTTTTCTCACAAATGAGTGTTTTTAGTCACCATTCAGCAGGAAATCTTACATTAAATGGCCTTCGTCAGTGGTCTTCCAACTTGGCCCTTTTATGACTTGTGGACTTCAACACCCAGAATTCCTCAGCCAGGCACGCTGGCTGAGGAATTCTGGGAGTTGAAGTCCACAAGTCATAAAAGGGCCAAGTTGGAAGACCCCTGGCCTTCATTATCTGAGCTTCTGTAGATGAGGAACTTTTCTTTTATAGTATAGGCTGGTTAAAGACAATACAATCTTCCTCAGCTCTTCAAACGTGTTAGACAGTGTTCCAGAACTGTCACCCAGCACAGGATTTGGGGAATTGTAGTCCAATATTTGAAGAGTGCCAGGTAAAGGATAATCCAGTTGAGGCATATTCCTTCTTTATGATCAAACCAATCCCCCTTTATATTGTTTCCTAAAAAAACAGAACTCTTGTTTCTCATTTCTTCAATTTAGGTTGAAGAAATGTTCTGCTGAAGTTAGCAAATATATCTTTCATGAGATCTATATTGGATTGTACTCTTAATGTCATGCTACATAAATTATAACCTATTGTTCATGTATAAGAAACAAACTACCGGTATATGTAAGTAGTCCTCAACTTACAACCACAATTGAGCCCCAAATTTCTGTTGCTAAGCAAGAGAGTTATTGTTTTGCCCCAATTTATGACTTTTCGTGCCACGCTTGTTAAGCGAATCACTGAAATTGCTAAGTTGATAACATAGTTGCTAAGTGAATCTGGCTTCCCCATTGACTATGCTTCTTAGAACAGCGGTTCTCAACCTTTTCCGGGGCTCGACCCCGGCCTGCGCATGCGTGGCGCGATGGGGCGCATCTCGCATGCACGGTGCGATGGGGCGCATCTCGCATGCGCGGTGCGACGGGGCGCATCTCGCATGTGCGGCGCGACGGGGCGCATCGCGATAGGGAAAAAATGGCCGACCAAAAAAAATGGCGGACTGCGGTGCTTGGCGACCCCCGTGAAATGGTTGTTTGACCCCAAATGGGGTCGCGACCCACAGGTTGAGAACCGCTGTCTTAGAAGATCGCAAAAGGAGACTGTAATCATCAGTTGCCAAGCATCCAAATTTTGATCGCTCGACCAATGGGATGCTGCAACAGTCATAGGTTTGAACAGTGGTCCCAAGTCACTTTTTTCAGTGCTGTTGTAACTTTGGTCACTAAAGGAAATGACTGTAAATCGAGGACTATCTCTGTGTTAGTGTAGTCGTGTTTTATGTGTGATGTATATAAAACCATGATAAGAAGGGTGAAATAGATTGTCTTTCAGGTTAAAGTACATTCACATAATACACTTTTCACTGAAGTTGATTAAGTGTGTTTGTATATTTCTATGTAAAATGTAATTATATTTTTTCCCTTTCTGGCTAGGTTTGTACTTTAACAAAAGAAGACAACCGTACAGTAGGTGTGATACCAAATGATGAGCAGCTTCATGTGTTGCCTCTTTACAAAATATCACAAACAGATGAATTTGGCACAGAAGAGGGGCTGGAAGCCAAGATTAAAACTGGGGCAATCCAAGTGCTAACGGCTTTCCCCCGAGAAGTGAGGATGTTAGCTGAGCCACGTAGAGCCACCAAGAAAAAGCCAGATGCAAAAAAGCAAAGTATAGCTGGAAAAAAGCATTCTGCGTCTATAAGGGGGAAAAACGGACTGCCAGAAAACACCAAGAGAGCATCACAGAGTTTGGGTAGGCACAACAGAGCTTCAAATAATAGCTGATAGTGATAGATTTGGGCACGCTATAGAAGTTTGCATTTGTGTTTCTAAAATGTGAAGTATGAAGATGGAACAAAGTAAAATATTGTGAGCAAAAGCATTTCAGTACTGTATATACAGGTAGTCCTCAACGTACAACCACAATTGGCCCCCAATTTTCTGTTGCTTCACAAGGCAGTTGTTAAGCCAGTTTTGCCCCATTTTATGATCTTTTTTGCCACAGTTGTGAAGCAAATCACCACAGTTGTTAAGTGAATTGTGTCATTACAGAGTGTAAGAGTGCTGTTATAACTTTGAACAGGCACTAACTGAACTGTTATAAGTCGAGGACTACCTGTACCTAGTTGAAGATTATCTGTACTGTACCTAGTATAAAAGTACATTTGGTTTAAATATGTGGTGGCAAAGCCCTACAGCTGATAACCTTTGTATAATGTGCAAGATGTTGTTCCTGAAGTTTTGAGCATCTTCATTTTCATGAAAAGAATTTGTAACTTGGATAAAAATATACTTGAAAATGTGATGGCAAAGGTGTCCCCAAACTGCAACATGTCTGCACTGAGGAGAAATTGGAATGGATGAAACGTGTATGTATTTATCAAACATCTGTGGGGGGAAAAAACAGAACTTTATATTTGAAACCAGCTTTTTCTTTTTTCTTTTCTCCTTAGGGAGCAAACTAACTATAGTGCAACCTGAGAGAAAAATGGAGACAGCTGAATACTTTTCTACCATGAAACGTAATTTAGGCATTACTACCGATTGCTCTCCGTTGAAGCAACGTGCTCCATCCTCTCCTTTAAAACTGGATAGTTTATCCTCTTGCTCTCCATTAAGTGGTGGTCTAATGCCAGTAACAAATAGCCAAGAAGATGTTTCTACTCCCTACGGGTATTTACAATGCAGTAGTAATAAACCTCACGTGAAATCCAAAGGTAATAATAATACTGACATGTCCCCTTGTGATTATACTGGAATTGTGATGGATGAGAAGAGAAACGGTGTGCCTCTGCTTCTTCAAGACCTGACTATGTCGAGGTCGGCAATCAACAGAGAGAATCTGCCCCTGACCGCTGAACACGAACTAGTTAACAAGCAAAATTGTGAAGTTAACTTAAAGTCCTCTTCTGCCTCCCAGATAGCTAGCTCTTGTGAGTCAATGTTGCAACTGGATGCCCCAGAAGATGTCTCTAGCAATGGTTCTTCCCAAGAGCACCCAGTGCAAAGCTTAAGTTGTGATTCTACCACTGTGGAGAACAGGTCCAGCGGCCAGCTCTTAAAACATGCTGGTTCTGAAGAAAAAGCAGAAGAAATGTGGTCCGACAGTGAGCATAACTTTTTGGATAATGACATTGGGGGGGTAGCTGTAGCGCCATCCCATGGTTCTATCTTAATTGAATGTGCACGGCGCGAACTGCACGCTACCACGCCTCTTAAAAAGCCCAACAGGAATCATCCCACGCGGATCTCTTTAGTCTTTTACCAACACAAAAACTTAAATGAGCCAAAACATGGGATAGCCCTGTGGGAGGCCAAAATGGCAGAGAGAGCAAAAGAGAAAGAAGCTGGAAAATCAGGAACCGAAACTACTGGTCTGCCAGCCACTGACAAGAATGCAAATCAGACCAATGCAACCCAAGAGATTTTCTACAAAGAAAGTGAATTCAACCAAATTCCATCTCGCAGAGCATTAACCGTAACTCATGATAATATTCTAACAGTGTCTACTTACGCCCTCACACGAGTTGCAGGGCCCTACAACCATTGGGCATAAGCTCTTATAGCAATGACACAACTTTTGCTTGGAGCAGTGTTACAATCCTAAAGGTGCTGTTAAAGAACAAAGTCTCATATGGTTTACTCTTTGTTCATCTCAACCATTTTGAAGGCTGAGGTAAAAATTATTTTGTTTTTAAACTGTGACTTTATATATTTTAACATCTGGTGATTCTCAAGTGTGTGTGTATATATGTGCATGTGTATTCACATGCATGCACTCACGCACACACATATTTTAAGAAAAATTGGCTAGATTATTAACTGATTGAATTACTTGGTTTATTACCTTTTTGGAATTTATACTTTGGTGCTTTGAATTGTCTGTTTATTATAAATGGGCTTTTCATAAAGATTTTAACTGATTTCAACTTTTATTATGTAAAATCAAGTTAAACAGTATTACCTATACACAGCTCTTGGTGCTTAATCACATTGAACAGTTAAAAATAAGCTGATTTTATTTCTTCATGGTGCCATTGCTCTTACAGCTTCCAATTACTTGCTGTGGATCCTAGCTTAAGAAGAAAGAACCAATGATGATTTATTTGTATATAGATTTTTCTCATGTATGTATAGTTTGTGTGTGCATGTGTGTATGATCCACATGCAAACAAATATCACAAATAATGGTTGGAGGTTATAAATGTAAATATATATAAATATATATATTTAAAAGCACTTTCTATTTTTAAAGTTAACTTGAAATAGTATAAGGATCACATCTGTCTAAGGTTTGCGCATTCTCTACCAAGGAATTTATTTTTTCTTACTATATAAAGTTCCATATTGCTACACCAATTCATAGATATTGAAAATACTTGGGGTTTAGATTCTTCCCTTCTCTTTTTTTTTCATTGCTTTTTTCTAAATAAAAAAGCTGATAAAGTCCAGAAAAATCATTATTTGCAAATATAAATTAAGTCATTTATCTATACTTGTATTTCTAGGGTCTTTTTTAAAAAAGAGTTTATAATTTGAGCAATAAGGGCAAATGTTATCTCATAGGGGGCATTCCAGGTTTTATGGGACAATACAATCAGGCATCATCGAGGGTGTAGTTCCATACATCTTGAAGTCACCCTGTTAGGAAATAAGTTTTCTAGGGCCTCAATGTGTAAATTGCAGTACCTTATTATCACGTTGGATTTTAAGAGATCTGCCCTATCAGTAGTGTAAGAATACATCTAAATTTATTATGCATCCAAATTGTTCTTCAGTGGTGAGTTGCCCATCAGCTTGATCTAGACAGGTTTACTTGAAGCTCAATCCCATTGTGTTCAATGGGCTTTCTGCCAGGTAAGTGAACATCTGATTATTATATGCAGTTTTCTCCTCTCTTTCACCTCTGAATAAGACACACTGATATTCCCTAAGTGATTAATTCCACAAAACATGCATAGTTCCACATCCCACTTCGTATTTCCAGTCAGGAAATAAAGTCTGTGATGGGCATTGGTCTGTGTTGGAGACCCATCCAGAGTACAATGGCTGACTTTTTGGTTGCAAAATTAACTATGTAACATGCCATTTCTTCTTTGTATCATACCCTTTTCTGAATGGTAACCCATGCAGCATTACAGGCTCAAAGAGTTTGAAAATGTTTTCCAACCTGGGAACACTGTTCAGTGTTTTAGCATGCACTTCATGTGCCAGTTGAACTACTAAGTGCAATGGCTGGATTGATCAACCCAAGTGTTTGTTTCAATCAAGAGCCAGGAAAGGCAATTGCCCAGATATAGTCAGTCTAAACGGGGATTTGCTGAAGAGATTGAGTTGTGCAAGGTAGAGTTCCATTTTGTAGACAGAACTTAACTAGATTGAAGTTCCCAGCTCAAAACTAGCAGCACAATGATGTCTTCCAGCAGACTTAAAAGTTGCCAACTAGCTTAACAAATATCACAAAGGCTCTTATGTGGATTACCCATGCCCGGGTTTTCCCAACATCTTGCTACCGCTTCTCGTTTCCTAGCACCTGTTATTTGGAGTGGCCACATCCTTTGTTTAATAGGAACAGCACTAAATGATCAAATACTCACAGAGCTTTAATATTAAATAGTGAAAAATCTCAAATGTGATATAATGACATCTGTGTGATCAACACTGCTTTTGTCAGTTCTGTTGAGAAGCAGAACTACTAAAATAGAGCTCAGGACTCTGGGCAGCTAGAATCAAGAGAATTTGGTATATTTGGAATGAAGAAAAGGGAAGAAATTAAGTAACAAGATCATATTTTTAGACAAGTGGATGTCAGGGATTTTATCAGTCTTAAAATTATTTCAATGCCATGGTCTAAATTATATAATTTTATTGAAGCTAAATCAGTAAGTTTAACCAGTCCCAATTTGATAGGGCTGTGTGTATGGGGGAACCAGACCTTGATTCCAAATAATAAATTAATTAAATCACCTAACATCCATTTGTCCTAGTGACAACATCTTAATTGTAAACATTACAGGACTATGTCAGGCTTTTCTTTTTTGTATGGTGTAGTTTATTTGAATTAGCCAATTGTTATCATATTATGAGCCTTTGTGAGTAAACGCACCCTGTAGTTTATATACAAGAATGAAGCTATTTACTAATAATCCAATTTAATCAGGGCAGTCATGAGATTAACTCCTGATTTTACATCTCTCCCTCTCTTTTTCCCGCTCCACGATGTACATAAATGCCACTAGAATAACCAGAAATAAAATATTTGTGATAACATACCTGATAATATTTTGCAGTGGTGCTGTAACAAGTAAATGTCTAGATCTGCTTTTTTTTAAAAAAAAAATCTAGACATGGTGCTTTTATTATTAAATGTCTACTCTTGTGTATTTAATCTGAAAAGATAATTCAAAAAATAAAGAAATAGTTGATACATCTAGCGTGTCCCAGCCTTCTCCAAAGTATTCGCTGACTATTGGAATGGAAGTAAAAAAAACACATTAAAGGCAGTAGGTTGGGGGAAACTGGCTAACTCTTTGTCACCTATGAGTCTGAAGTTCAGAAAGTGGAATTTATCTCCGTTACTCACATAGCCCAGTTGTGTAATATTAGACATTCACACCGGTGTAAGGCTTCAAGACCACCATCTTCCCCAGCACACCCATGCTGGACCTTCTCCGCTTCCTCCATCCAAATGGGCAATTACCCGTATTTTTATCTAGCAGTACAAATACATTTTTAGGTAAAGTGAAGATTAAAACGGCATGTTTGAATGCTGCTTGATGTCTGTTCCTTCCCCATCTCTGATTTAATAGGTGATTGATGCCATTATTGGTGATGCTGATCATGTTAAATCAGGGGTTCTCAACCTTGGCAACTTTAAGACTTGTGGACTTCAACTCCCAGAATTCCTCAGCCAGCTTTGCTGGCTGAGGAATTCTGGGAGTTGAAGTCCACAAGTCTTAAAGTTGCCAAGGTTGAGAACCCCTGTGTTAAATGATATGTACGTATATCGGGCAAGACTGGTGCTAGATATCTTTATGTTTGCCCATTGCATTTCCACTTTTGACAGCTGAATACACACAGACATAGACAAATTTCAGCTTGCCAGTACTGTAGATATTATAGAAATTTCCTAAATTACTGAATATTAAGATTTAGAGATGTTTTGCTAAAATCAGTGAGCAATCCAGCAAATTTCACTGATTTTGGTGAAGGCTGAGAAAGCTCAAACTGTTGTGATCTATAATTTTACAAAGAGGTACCCTCCGAATACCATCGAACATGGCTTTCAAACTTAATTTTGGATCAGATCTTCATACTTCTTAGTCACAATACCATTAGCAATCTTTATGTAACAGCTTATTGAACAATCTGAGTCAGAACATTTTAGAAAAGTATATAAAAAGAAAAAACAACCCAATCTTTCTATTTTTAAAACAAACTTTGTAAAAAACAACAACCCATATGCTGCATTTTTTTTAGTTCAAAGATTATGATTAGTTCAAATACAGAATATGTAACAACTGTAAATAATAAAAGTCAATATTATATCATTTTCTACCAGCAGTTTTCTGCTTCTTGGATATATACATTAATTGGTATGGTAATTTTGTGTGCCTTAGATTTACATTTTAAGAACTGTATATTTTTTGTGAACCTAAAATTTATTAAACATAATAGCTGTCATTACAATAAGTATGGTGAAATCATCCAGCAACTCATCTGTACAGTTTTTTTTTTAATTTAATCGTCCTTTCTAGTAATTCTGAGGGGAAAATCCTGGGATAATCCTTCACTGTGTATGTGGAAAACTTTTACACTTCATCTTAGTTTTGCTCAACCCCTCTGTCAGTTATAATTTCTAGTTGTATGCTTTTTAGTTTGCCAATTTCTTTATGTTTATAATAATGGCACATAATGGGTTCATTTCTGAATGAATGTATGCAGGACGGTATTATTACCACTTGACATTTATGGGGCATACACTACTAATAAATCGTTTCGTTTAGGATTAAATTTTGATTCCTTTTCTATAGGTACTACAGCAGAAAATTCAAACTGTGGCAATAGTAGAAAAATAAAGTTGACTCAAACTATGAAGATTGGGCATTTCTAAGTAGAAGATCTCTAATTACTACGCTTGAATATTTAGTGTTTTCCTCTGTATACCTATAGAAAATGTACTGCTATATTTGCTAGCAGATACTAGCTCTTAAACAACAATGCTCAATAGGAGAACCACATGTCCACCTAATCAGACAGCAAGGTTTATGATCTATTGAAGTCCATAAAGCGTATTTGCATAGAGTGAATTAAAGATGGAAATGTATGATTGTTTTTAACAGCTAGTAAATGTTTCATTAGATACATCAGGTTACCCAAACATTGGAAACTTACTGCTGAAATTAAGAAATATTGTTAAAAGTTTTGTCTGGGTTCAGCCATATATTTTAATTATCACAAATTTGTAAAAAAAACAAAAACTGCTCACAAAATGATGGCCGCATCGAAAAAGTAATGTTTCTCATTGTATTATCTCACTTAATTGCTGTTTTGCCAGCCAAAATCCATCAAGCATGTATGCAGAGTGAGAATATATACTGTATATACAGTTGTAAGTTATTTATTGTAGCATTTCAAATATTTATCATAGACACTGATATACTTTGTGAATTAGCTTGTAGCAGTGAAGATTTATGACAGGGGTCTTCAAACTTGGCCCTTTTATGACTTGTGGACTTCAACTCACAGAATGGCTGAGAATTCTGGGAGTTGAAGTGCACAAGTTATAAAAGGGCAAGTTTGAAGACCCCTGATTTATGATAACTTTACCTACTTTGTAAGAGCAATTCTTTGGGCAGTTGCAAGCAGCAAAACTTTCAGGCACCTGCAGTAGCTTGAAGACCAGTATGGTCTAGGGTTCAGTGTGGCTGTTGAGTTGCCAGAAACCCAGAAAAGAAATCAAATGCATAGTTTTCAAGATTTATTGAAACAAGACTCTATTGATGAAATTGTCTGTAAAGAATACACTTGAAGCACCTAATGATTTTGGTCCTGTGATGAATGCAGGAGAGTTACTTAAATTTAACAACAACCATTTCAGACATTCAGTCCGTGAGCCCTTCAGAATGAGAAATATCAAAGCAGTTAATTGTCAGAACATACTAACATGTCTTTAAAAATGCTGTATTTTAAAAAAGGGATTTTAAAAACCCAGGAGTTACAACATCTCTAAAGCAGGAATTTTCAAACTTTGCAGTGCCATGTATTCATAATCTGCATTAAATAACACAAATTAACTGCACTGAAACCCTTGAAAAATGTAGTGATTGTGACTGAGGTATTTTTAACCTTGGTTTGGTACACTCAGATGAATGTGACAACTGATATTGTTATATCTCTCCACTGAAATAATGCTTTGTTCTTACTGTTTTTGACTTATTTCTACCTTCCCTACTGCATCTTTTCCATTCTGCTTAGAAGTATCCTTGCAACAGGCAGAATGTTTTCTAGGATAGTGTTTCCTGAAATCATCAGATATAGTCATATAGTTGCATCTCCTATGTCAGTGGTGGCGAACCTATGGCATGCTTGCCAGAGGCGGCACTCAGAGCCCTCTCTGTGGGCATGGACGCCGTTGCCCCAGCCCCACCTCCCCCGTGGCCCCTCCTCACCAGCAGCCCCCCTGGAGGAGAATCATCCCTGAGCAGCACAGCCAAGAATATGGCAGCCAGACAGCGGGGACACTGCACTCGCGCCCCATCGCGCAGATGATGCTGCAGGGCGTGGATGGAGGGCGTGGCTGCCATGGCGCTGCTGGGCTGTTTGGGTGATCTGCAGCGGGCCGTGGAAGGCGGTTGGTGGCCCTATGGGTGGGTGGGGTGGGAATGGGCTGCGGGCAGGGGAGAAGTGGGGGTGGGCGGGGAGCAGGGCCAGTTTTTGGGCACTCGGTCTCTAAAAGGTTCGCCATCACTGTCCTATGTATTAAACACCAGTCCTTCTTTAACTTCACTTTGGTACATTATTTCTAAAGAAACAAACTTAAAAAGATGCCATGTCTTGCAAAAGCATTAACTTACAGATTATTATCTAAATTCAGCCACACATTAGGAGTTTTAGCTCTACAATTACTGTGCATTATCTACTTTTCACATTTATTCTGACCTTCATGATCTCAGTCTAATAAAAGTGACTACACTAGTTAAAAACTAAGCGGATCAATGGAATTTCAGCTAACCTTGTCATTGACTGCATTGAGAGGAAAACATAATTTGGATTCAGCTCTGGATCGGGTCTACAGTGATATGCTATTTGTTTGGAGCAGCCTCCATTGCTTGAAGACCTCAGCTTTTCTCTTTGTTAGGGAAATAGTACAGTTTTTTGGCCCTTCAAATGTTAATTTCAGTTTTCATCACTAAGTCAAACTTAGAATGTAATCAAGGATGATAGAAAAGCTGCTTCTATCCCATCAATAAATTGTTTAAGAGCACACTATGATATTATTAATTAACATTCAGATGCAATCATTTCCTTTGAGTCTTGGCATTCAATTATACAATGTGTTTCTTATGGCCCTGGTTAAAAAGCACAGTGACATTTATTAATTGAATTCACATTCACAACTGTAGTGACAAATCCATTGTCATATGTATATTTACTCACAGAATGGGACTTTGCACTTCACTATTTTCCTGAATTTATGTTAGGTTGTCCTCTAACCCCCTGAGCAGATTTGAGGCTCAGGAAAGGTCAGAGTGGAGGGGGAACCAATTGTTCTCTTCACTCCCTGACCCAAAGATTTACTGACATTGGAAGAGATTAACTGGTTAGGACAGATGAAATATTGACTATGTGAGTGTACACAATCTGTGCTTGTTTTGAAAGGAGAGCATTTGGAGTGCTTAGAAAATATTTCATCCTCTTTCTTCAAATTAAAGGCGATGCACCTGGATACTCTTATTTTTCGAATATTCCTTAACTGTATGAGCAGCAAAATACTTCTCTTATTAATGTTTTGCATCCAAGGTTGAAGAAAAATCTATTCATATTAAAACTGGATAAATGTGTACCAGGGAAGATAAAGTTCTATACGCTTGTTATGGTATTCTACAAATAAGAGCACAATAGAATAGCAAAGCTCCATTACTTCTAACTGCATAGGGGTATGCACTGAAAGGATGAGAGTGAGCTAAACCAGGGTAGAAATTTGAAATTGAAAAGCTAACAGAAAGGCCATCCTAGAAAGAAAGATGGGATGTTAAAGTTAATGTATCTGCTTTTTCTCACTATGTTCCTTTATCCAGAAATACTTCTCAGCAAAGTCCAGAATAAAAAGAAACTGAATTTAAGGATATACTGTATTTTACTCTTTATGAAGTTGGCAGATAAGGAACATTTTAAACAGCAAGGGAGACTTTTTCCCCCATCCCATAAAATGAATGAAAGTAGATTAATAGCTAATAAAAGTACTCTACATGCCCAAACAAATAAGGTTTTATCCTTTCATTGGACATAACTTCATAGGGAGTGATTCTTCCAAATTACCTGTACAGTTAGAGATAATTGTAATTTTAAAACTGTTACCTATAGATAAACCTCCATTATGCTACTGACATACTTGTAAATCATCAACTATCAAAAAAGTATAGCTGCAAATCAGTTTAGAGCAGCATGATCATAATTCCATATTACTGTAGCATGAAAAACAATTTGCATATACAGTAATTTATTACAATTCATGTAAGCCTAAGAAAATGTGGAATTTTCATGTATAAGCATCAGTTACCTTTACCAAATTTCCATGTCACTGTAATAGGTACCTATAACGTTTTCATCTTACATCCAGTTTGAAGGCTTTTGGCATAAATGCAATGCTGAAATAATATAATAAAAAGAAGTAAAATGTGCAATTCATAAGGAATTACTTTCCTTAGTCATTTTTGTTCCCATCTCTTCTTATCATATACTAGGTAGATTTCTCTCTTGTGAAAATTAAAGTGATTAAAATCAACAGCTCAAAATGTATGTTTATTGCTACAGACATAGCCTGCTTTGCCGACAGAACGAATGTGACAATTGATTTGTATACAAGATTGTTAATTAAATCATACCAGTAGAATGTGGAATTTTGCTGAAATTTTAATATTTGGGCAATGTTGAAAAGATATGCTGCCAAAAATGTCTTCTTTGGCTTATATTTCCCTTTAAAAAAAGATTAATATTACTTAATTCATGCCCCATTGGTTAAAAGGTTAAAAAGAAAAGTAACTATCTTCCATGCTATTCACCCACTGATTTCATATGAGGGTAATAACAGTATATATCTATACATACATGTGTATGTATATATATTCCTTCTGTCCCTCCAGACAGCAAATCATGAAATGACTATGTTCTGTCCTAAAAAGCAAAATATTGCTGATGAAGGATTGCTCCAAAATTTTTGTATATTCAGGTATAAGCCTCTCACATGAAGCTTGTTTATATACTCCATGGCTCAATTCTGGAGAATTTCTATGTTACACGATTAATAATGGGCACAACTCTCACTTTGCCTTTTGCATAACTGCTTCTGCATGTAACCATCATATGTAATTTCCAAGTATATAAAATAAAGAAGAGTCCTACTCTTATTAACAGGAGTTTCATCCTAGTAAATATATTCTTGCTGAAAGTAGAATTAAAACTTGTGGAGTAGTGGCCTAGATTTGCAAGTACAAGCTCATTTAATTGAATGGTTTCTGAGACAACTGAAATCCTTCATTGGTCAAAGTTCATTTGAAAAAGGAATACAAGATTAGAGTGGTATTTAGTTATAAAAGTACATGCTTTATAATGAGGTAGTGCAAATAATTAGATTCCTGCTATAATTCCCATATGTCAAAAGCTTTACATGGCAAAAATGCAAAACTAGAATAAAGTGTGAATGTCATTTAATCGTTTTAGCAAAAGATGGCAGATCTAAGGCTTTGTATTTTATGTCCCTTAATGCTGAATGTATTTGTTGCCTAAGACTCTAAAACAGGATATGTTGGTCATGTTTTGTAATATATGCATTATCATTACAAGGAAATATTTTGTTATTAGATTTTTTTTTAAATCATTTATTTCAAAATATTGGGAAAAAAATTAAAAAAAATCAAATGGTGGTGTATTTCAGAAGTAAGGCTATTATGTAGAGCAGTGTTTCTCAACCTTGGCTTTTAAGATATAAACACTGCTAAGGTTGAGAAACACTGATCTAGAGAGGTAAGGGGAGAAAAGCTGTTCAAGTTTCAGAAGCTGTTGAGCATAAAAATAGGTTCACTCAATTGTATTTCAAATAATCTGAACTAAATGTGCAGTCTGGAAACACAAATAGTGACAAGCAGCCAAATTACAAGCATGTTTAAGCAAAATGTGCTGCTGAATTCAGTGGGGCTTAGTAATTCGCAAGGGAGTATGCTTAAGAATGCAGCTATGCAATTGGATCTGCTACATCAGAGGTCCCCAATCCCCACACTACATGGATTGGTACCGGGTCCATGGCCTGTTAGGAACTGGGTCACACAGCTGGAGGTGAACAGAGGGCGAGCGAGCGAAACCGAAACCAGTTCCTGGTGCCAAAAAGGCTGGGGACTGCTGTGCTACATGTTTACACATAGGTAAATCCCCACAAATTCAGTGGGACTCACACTGGAGTAATTGTCCATAGGATTCCACTTTGTATCTGTAAATGAAGATGGGCTTACGTAAATCTAGTTAAGAGGTATTCCGCACTAAGGTATGTGAGGGGGAATCTTAAAAGTGTTTGATGAAGGATATACCGGTAGTTTGACTCACTTTCTAGTTGTGTTGGAGAAATGCTCTCTTAATAAAAGTGCATAGGATCAAGGTGTGTGTCCCTTTGATTTCAACTAAATTTAGCTGTGACTAATCTTTGCTAGACTGTCTCTGAAATTTAAATCAGTATCAATGGCACCAGCAGTAACTTCAGTTTTAATAATGTTTAAAAAATTAAATTGGAAAGTATTATGCTAAATAAGAAAAAAACTTGAGCTCTGTTGTTGAGTAATATTTCTTGTATTGTGTGTGTGGTATGTGTGTTTAATAAAACTGAGGTGCATATTTATTTTTTATCATTTAACTTAGACTTTGATTTTTTTCCTTTAAACAAAATCTACTATGTTAAGAAAATCTAATGGTGGAAAAAAGAAAAGGCAGACACATTTTTACCATTTATCATTGTATTTAGTTAACAATAAATGAAAGAAAAGCACTTCACTATTTCACAATACTTACAGGAAAAAGAAACTATTTCATTATTTGGGGAGAGAAATACATTTTCAGACAAGGGAACATTTACCAGCAGTACTTGAAAAGTGTGAGTTAAGACTGCATGTTACTTGAAAGATCATACTAAGCTACTCTTTGGTGCACAGCAGTTGTATATGATTTCTTGTTTATGTAGCAAGATGCATTGAAATTGTATTGAAACATACATGTAAGAATTGTTATTGTGGAGATGGTTTGTTCTGTTTTTTATTCTTCTTGTGTATGTCCTATCTGTTTAAACCTTAAATGTTTCTTTATCCTGCCTTCTGAAAGGCAGGATAAAGTTGCTGTCATTGCAAAATGTATTTTAATTTTTTGTCATCGCTTTTTCCAAAAACAAAATTACAAACTGTATCATTCCTGATAATACAGAACATTGTGGATGATTTCAAATAAATTTTATACTTCTATTTTGCATGTGGTTTTTAATTTTTCCTTCATTTAAGTTCATTTCTTTCCACTAGAGGACTGTATCTAAAAGCATGTTCATATCAGTGAAACAAATGACACCTAGCAATAGCAATACATTCTCTTTGATTCATTATTACTGTTCTTTGAATCTTGTTCTAAGAGCAGTGATCTAAAGGAATTAAATGGTACAAATGGTTATCTCTTATTATTTCTCTGGTTCAGCTCTCTGTTTAAAGAATGGGCCAGCTAGGTTTGGTCAGCTGCGAACACTGGTACTAAGGATCTTACTTCGAACAGTCACTAAACAAACTTGTAAGTCGAGCACAACCTATACTGGTGTTTTGTACTGAAGACAACAGAGCTTTTACGGGACTATTAAAACAGTCTTATCATTTTTATGCCTATAAGGATGGAAAATGAGAAGCAAAGTAAATGCTGTAAAAGATGCAACCCGCTGAAAAATGCAATATCCCTACTTTTTCAAAAAACCAAAGACAAGTGCAGTAAGCAGTGAATGTGAATGAAAATGTCAGCACTTCTTCCTCAACCAACTTTATAACAAAAATGCATTTGTTGCAAACCTCAGAAAGTGATTTTTAATCAGGTATAAACCTTGGATTAACTCAATGGAAAGTAGCCTTTCTTCAGCTTATTGACTTGTCAGTGACAAGGTCTCTTAATGTTTTGAGATCCATGGGTGTTTTGAAATTAAGAACTTTGCCATCCGTGAGCATCACAAAATGGTTGCAAAGAGAATGAAAAGTCAGCATCCTAAAATACTGCTGAAAAGACGAAACAGTAAAAGTTGGACATAAGTTAAAAAAAACCATTAATGTGCACACTCTTGATCCCAGGAAACACCATCTAGTTAAAGTTACGTTGATGGTACTTCATGTGATGCACAACATGAATAATGCACAGCAACATGAACGGGTGGAAAGCAGTCCCTGCAGTTTTTCTGAAATACAAGCAATGATGAATGTGAACTTTACACTGAAATGGTTAATATGCATAATGAGGATGTCCTTGAAAAATTTATAAAAATTGCAGTTTCAGTACAAAAGCACTATGGAACTACATAGCATATCTTGTAAGAATTTAATACAATACTAGTCAAATAGTTTGGGATGAGTCTGAAAGAACATTTTCCCAGGTGCACTTCTGAAATTGGAGATCGCAGTAGAGATACTGCAGCCACTATTCCTCAGGACTTCTTTATTTCCCAATTTTTGGGTTTTCTGTTATTTAAATATTTCTTAATTAAGATTTTCTTGGTTGCTTTTTTCCTGTAAACCTGCTACTTGGAATTATTAATGCAGTTTTAGAACTTTTATGAACATGACTGATTAATGATATCTGATAACGGATTACTCAACTGAGCATTGTTTGTTTACTCAAAGACAGCAACATTTTAATATTGGTTCTAATAATAAATTCATCTGTGTTTAGAATAGTAGTTAATGTTTATTTAATGAGCATAACCACTATGTAACCTAGCCAAATAATCATATGTATTCAACGTTTCACTTTCTTGGGTTTTGTTTATTTGGTCCATCTTGCATCACAGTTGCACTTCAGAGTTAAAATCATATATGTTAAAACCATACAACATCTTAAACGGAAACACAAAAAAGCAACAGCGACATAAAATAAATATTACCATAAAAATACTGTGGAAAGGATTAAAAAGTCAGAGGAGCATGGATTTTCACTGGAGGATTCTTAGAGCATTGTTTTCAACTTGAGCAATTTTAAAATGTGTGGAGTTCAACTCCCAGAATTCCCCAGCCAGCATGAATTCTGGGAGTTGAGGTCCACAAGTTGCCCAGGCTGAAAAGCACTGCCTTAAACGGAGCTGAAACAACTAACTTCTTGCACGTGTTAAACGCCCGGTGAGCAGTTGCTCAAAAGTAGCATCTTTTCCTCTGCCCGGAAGTAAAAGACACACTTATCACTTGCCTCAATAACAAGATGGTGGCAAAACATACGTCACGCAACCTCATCAACACCTTTTCCTTTCGCGAAATTAACAAACTGCTCCCTTCGACGCATGCGCCACGCCACTCCGTTCTTTGTTTTGGAGACCGTCACCCAGCCTTCCGGAGCACGTGCAGGAGGGAGAAAGGCGGCCTGACTTTGCAACGTCACTCTTGTGCGCGATGGCGAGCTCACCCAACTCCCCTCGCACCTCGCGCGTTCTTTCTGCGCCTGCGCCGTGGCTCTTTGCCTTGGGGTGCTGAAGGAGTTTGAAATGGCTTCTCCGAGTACGTCTTCGGCCCTTTTCAGGTAAAGAGCCGGGAGGAGAGCGGGAAGAGCGATTTTATTGGGGCGGGAGCGGGGAGCTGGGCAGGTGCTTTCGGGAAGAGGGGAGCCTTCGTATTCCTCAGAGCAGGCTTGGGCGAAGACTGCGGGAGAAGCTCTCCTGAGGCGGCAGGCCTCAGTCCCGCATTGTGGGCGGGCCGGATGGAGGCGGCGGGCCGGGATTCTTCCCCCCCCCCCGCCGCTAAGGTCGCTTCCCTCAGCAAGGCGGAGGCAGATCTGACCCAGGACTCTAAGAGGCCTACCTTTGCCCTTCGTAGACCTTTCGCGGAATCTTTGCGGGCCGGGGCGATGAACCAGCAGGAGAGTTCTTCTTTGTTACTCTCTCACAGTCGTTCCCATCCCACAAATCCACAGTTGAGTGCCTTTTCTTTGTGTGGGTTGATTCCACGCATGTTTTACTCAAAGGGAAATTGGGACTGAGTGAACCAGCTCAGCGTCACTTAGTTTTCAATGAGCGTGAGAGCTTCCAGTTCGGATTCTGAATTTTTGAAGCCCTGTTTTTTTTTTCCTCTCTCCTATTTTGTAGGACTGTCGGGCAGTGGATGTTGTGTTTCATGTATAAACGGGTGGTGATGATAATGCGCTTTCCTTAAAGTCAACCGCTTTCTTGGTTTTATTTTTCTTTAAGCTCAACTTTCTTTTGTTTAGAACAGGGGTTCCCAGCCAGGGGAGCGAGACGATATTCCAGGGGGTGCGAAAACTTGGCTTTTCAAAATTATAGTGTATATGCATAATTCGTTGCCGTTATTCTGAACTTTTGTAAGGGGTGCAAGAATATATCAGAAGCGTTGTAGGGTGCGGGGTATAGAAAAGGTTGGAAACCACTGGTTTAGAAACTTGTTTAAGTCATTTGTCTACGCTAGAGTATCTAAGTGCATCTGGATGACATGTTTGTTAATTGCCACACCATTATTATTGTCGATGATACTGGGGGGGATTTGTATGGGATACTTATTTGCTTAATGACTGAGTTAATTTCCTAGATTCACATGACATATCAAATCACCAAGTGACCACTGGGGCTTCGTATATGTGATTATATGTGTTTGACTACTTGGTTGTCACTGGATCATACCAGAGATGTATTTTCTTACTAGAAGAACAACTTACAAGTGTTCTTGATGGTTCACTGATGGTTGAAAGTTCACTTGATGGTTATATTCTACCCGTTACTGATAAGATCTTGTGCATTTATGTTATAATAAGTAGAACTAAATGTGAGAAACAAAGTTTATTTGTATTTTTCACTGGAAATATTATCGGCTTCCTTTCTTAAGACATCTGGTTTGTCATATTTGTCATGGTTTCTCTTATTAGAGCAAACATAGTTGTCTCAAAAGTGCTTTTTCCCCAAAAAAAGCAACTGGACTGTTTTTATCCTTGAAGAAGAAGAAGAAAATGGGTTTTGATTGGGGGGGGGGGAAATGGAAGGATAGATATGGAGTGATCCAGTACCTATCCTTCCATTTCCACCACCACCATCTGAGCTGGTGAAGCTACAGTCTATTTGCCTTTTGAAGAAAAAAACACCTTTGAGACAACTATGGGTGAATGAGAATCCCCACAGACATAGGACAAACCTAGTTTTAATCTATAAGGCTCTTCATATACTGGCCAGATTATTTGTAAGACCACCTGTCTCCAATTGTCTCAGCTTGTTCCAAGAGAATCCAGCAAGAGGGCATACTTCAAGTCCCTTCTTCTCCCCTGGCAGAATCCAGGGGACAGACCTTCTCTATTACAGCAGTTGCCCGTGGAACGTCATCTGTCCCCTCAAAGGTTCACATGGCCCCTATCCTGTCAGCACTGTGTACAGTAAAATCTGGAATACTTGGTGCTTCCCCTTGTCATTAGCCACCACGCAAGATGAAACTGTCTAGAATAAAATATTTTTGAATAGACTGTACAATAGCTGGCCTTGACAATTACGTTTCCTTTTCTTTTGTTCTGTTTCTCTTTTGCTTTCCTGCTTCTGTACAATTGGAAAATATCCAGTCGCTTTACAACTTGGACAGCCATATATATCAAATCAAATGTAAATGGATATGTATGTCACATATCGATAGCTAATTTGTCCACTAGTCAGGAATTAGCTGCACATCAAAGTACTAATGGTCAGTGCTTTTTTTTCTTTTTTTAAAAAGAAACTAAACTGGCAGAAGAATTGTACCGCTCATAATGGCACAGTTTGGAGGACAGAAGAATCCCCCATGGGCTACTCAGTTTACAGCTACAGCAGTTTCTCAACCAGGTTAGTTTGCACTTTCTTAAACAATAACTGCTGCTTCTGATTCCTTTCTGATTGAGTAAATGGAAATAAAAGAAATGAAAAATATTTGTAAGTGAATTGAAAATAATGCAGATGTTAATTTTGAATAGGAAATAAGTTGCACTGATGAATGGCTGATTTGTGAAGAAGCAGTTGTAAGCTTTTATATCAATATTTACTTACAATTGTTTTTTTCCCCCTTGATTTTCTCTAATCAGGAAATCTCTGAAATAGACATGCTATTTCTTAATTATTTTTTCCCATTTTATTTTCACAATCCCCCTCTTCTATTTTATTATGTAACAAAAATGTGCTTAAATATCCCTTAAAATACCTCTATTTTCTGCTTCCCATCTATTTTAGATAGTGATATTCAGTTATACAATTGAATCTTGTCAAATATATAACAGCACAAATATAACATTCAATATTATCTTATAAATGAACTGCTTAAAGCCTGAAGGCTGTATTCACAAGTTAAATTCATTGAATTGTGGTTTGTTTTAACAAGGATTTATTAAAAGCAAGCCATGATAGCTTAATTCCAGCCAATCGTCTTTCGGAAGAAGAGAGTGAACAGGAACAGGTTTTTTATCTGGTGCTGCACAATTTGTAAAGCTGTTCAGATGCATTTAAGGAGAGCTGCTTGAGTTTATGGCTAAGACTGTCTTTTTCTGCCTGAGTGTGATATATCTTAACTTGTAAGTATATGTTCTATGTCAGGGGTCTTAAAACTTGGCCCTTTTATGACTCGTGGATTTCAACTCCCAGAATTCCTCAGCCAGCATGCCTGGCTGAGGAATTCTGGGAGTTGAAGTTCACAAGTCATAAAAGGGCCAAATTTGAAGACCCGTGTTTTATGTGGTGGTGATTTATAACTGCAGTTGATCAGCTGATCAAACATCCACTTTGCTCAGGCAAAAGCTTAGCTCTGACCAGCAGTCTTGAATGTTTACATGCCCAAAGCTGATAGTCTGATCTGAAGAGAGGGCCATTTAAAGTTTTTGTATAGAGTGTCACGGTTATGACTATTTGCTTATTAGATATAAATTATGGATTTATATATTATGCAAAAGCTCTTGACTGTCAGACAGCATACATATTTCCTTGAAAACAAGGTGGCCAAGTTGGAGATGTTTAGCAGATATTGATTGACTTTCAGAATGATGTCACCTTTGTTGTTAGGGAGAGTGAAGAATTCAGAGAAGAACATAATTTTGAAGAGAGCAGATGTTTCTGTAGGACAAGTTTTTGTATCATGAACCTATATCCTCTCCTGCTTGCAGAGTTTGTGGGTAATTTTATAATTAGAGAGTTGTGTTTGCTTTAGGCATGTTTGCTTTACCATCATGACAACCAGTCTAGGTGGGGGGTGGGGGACAGGTAATGAGTTTTGTATTTGGGGTCTTTGTATGTTGCCCAGAGTCACTGTAAATTGGGTGGCCCTATAAAATTCCTTAATAAATGGAAAATAAATAATCAGGATAATTCTCAGGAGAGGGTAATAGTTGTACTTCACATTGGCAGTAATGACATTGAAAAGTGTGGTTGACAGTCCTAGAAATTAAATTTGGGTGGCTAAATAGCAGATTGAAATTCTGAGTTGTGAACATGGTTCCAGAAATGTAACCTATTCCGCATGCAAGGGTAGCTAGACAAGTGGAGCTTAGGTTTCTCAAGGAATGGATGTAATAATTTATATTTGTTTTGCACTGGAGAACTTTGGGGTGGGGGGGGCAAGCCAAATTTGTACAAAAGAGACTAATCCAATTTGAACTGAAATGAAACCAGGTTGCTGACACATAGCATGAGAAAGGTGGTAGACCAGCTTCATTGTAGGGTTGCACATGATTGAAAACACTGAAATAGGGCCGTTGTTCGAAATGGGTTAATGGAGGGATATGATAGAAAATGCAGGGGCTGTTTTGCATCCTTGTGGCCCAGTGATCGCTGTGGTTAGGCAAGCCAGTAAAAGACACTTTGTTATATCTATCACCAAACACTTTGGGTCCTTATTTAAATAGACATTTTCCCACAATCAATCTAAAGTCAAAGCATCTATTTTTATTTTTATTTTTGCAAAAGATATAAGACATTAATTTTCTTACAGAATTGGAGTAGTTAAATACAGTTGAAATAAAAAGTGGATACTCTAGGATAGTTGGAAGATTATACAGTAATTAATCAAGAAGCACCAATGGCTCCTGCCCATTATTATTGAAGACTTTAAATTTGACACTGATAGTCCAGCAAAATATATAACTTGCCTATCAGATCAGTGTCAGTGACAGAGGATTTGTCCTCCTGAGGAAACCTAGCAATTATCAGATAACAGGACTTTTATGCTCTTTTATGAATTGCTGGTCAGTTAAAAACCAAACACCAATATAGGTTCAAAGTTGCAGTTGTCTCAGCAGAGGGGGATAAGAAATGGAATCTCTTGAAACAATTCTGCTGGCTCTTTAATTCATTCCTAAAGAGTCTTAATTTAGATTAAGTATTAGATGGCTGAGTTTGCAGGACTAAATTAAATTATTTGGGTTGATGAAAGGCAAGTGTTTGTGCAGAGCTCTAAAAGGAGTAGGTAGGTGAATAGTTAACCAGATGGTAGATTGTTCAACTTAAGCAAGTGTTAATTAAGTTAAGTTCCCCTTAGGAGGGAAAAAAACCTCTCTAACTTCTGATAGGGTCTGAACTATCTAAAACTACCACGTTTCCCCCAAAATAAGACCCAATCAGAAAATAAGCCCTAGCCTGATTTTTCAGGATGCTCGTAATATAAGCCCTATTCCCAAAATAAGCCCCAGTTAAGATTTTCAGCCAGACGGACGCATTTAGTTACTGTATTTCCCTGAAAATAAGTCCTAATGCAATGTTCCTCAACCTTGACAATTTTAAGGCATGTGGACTTCAACTCCCAGAATTCCAGAGCCAGCAGTGCTGGCTGTGGAATTCTGGGAGTTGAAGTCCACATGCCTTAAAATTGTCAAGGTTGAGGAACACTATCCTAATGTGTCTTTTGGAGCAAAAATTAATATAAGACCCAGTCTTATTTTCGGGGAAACACAGTAAGATGGAAAAAGATCTAGATGACATAGATACCTCAAAGAAAATGTTGTCTTTGTCTGACACCTGTGAAAAAAGGTAAATTTTAGGGATTACTTGGAAAGGGATTTAAAATAATAAATTACCAGTGTTGAAATATTCTTGTGAAGATGTAAGGTCTAGCCAGATATGAAATCCTGTATGCAGTTCAGTTTGTCACATTTTAAAATGAATGTAATGAAGCAGGAAGAAGTGGAGGAGAAGCCAAACAACACCATCAGTGACATAAATGGCTTTCCTAGGAGAAGAGGGCTGAGCATTCAGCTCCGAAAAATGGTGATTTAGGTAGAACATGATCAGAGGCATGAAATCAAGCAAGGCATAAATAAAACAAACAGTTTTTCCCCCTCTTTAGAAAAACTAAAACGGGGGCCATCCAGTGAAATTGATTAGAAAGAGAGTTAATTTAAATAAGCTTTACTTAGAGCATGGGTGTCAAACTCGATCGTGTCACGTGACATATCATGATGTATCACAGTGTTTTTTGCTTTTGCAGAGCCGGGGTGGGCAAGGCCGCCAGTTTAGCACCCCTGACTTAGTGTTTTAAATAATCAGAGCAATTCATTAACATAACATGTGATTTGCACAAGCATGAATAACTTTAAAGGGGTTTAATAAAAGCAGGGAGACCTAATCTATCAAGAGTCATTCATTTATTTCCTTATCTTTATTTTTGTTTATCTGTGTGTGTGTGTGCCATTTCACACACAATGGTTTACACTTCCATGTTTTATTTAGCTAATACAAAAAAAATACCAAAAACTTCAATACATATTTTTCAACAAGAAATAAGAACATAAGAACATAAGAAGAGCCATGCTGAATCAGGCCAAAGCCCATCGAGTCCAGCATTCTGTGTCACACAGTGGCCCACCAAATGTACATGGGGATCTTGAGCAGAAAGAGAAGGCAAAACCCTCCCTTTCCCTTGACCCCCAAACAAAGGAGTGTGGTGGAGAGGAGCATGGTGAGTCACGAGATTAGGACCCTGGGCTGGCAATTAACAGGCTTGTCTTCGAGACCCAGTTGCTGCCGCAGGATTGGCTGAGCTCCCATCACATACTCCAGCTCCTGCTAACCCAGCATTTCTAAAGTGGGTGACCACGAGTAGATAGATGGGTACCACTTTGGGTACCACTTAACGGAGACATGAAAGGAGCGCCGACTGCATACTCTCTGGGCAACGGTGATGTCACCATTCAATCCTTTCAATCTAGAAGTACTTTGTTGCTCCCGACACAAATGTAGTAGTAGCAGGAAATAATATTTCAGAAATGACGTTATTGAATTTATAGAAAAAAAGTCTGAATAAATTGTTATTACAGGTGCAGTGAAATTAAAGCTTTATTTAACTATGTTTCAACAATGTTCCATTTGGAACACTGTTGAAGTTATTACATGCATTATTTTCAGTGACATTATAAGTTCAATATTTTCAGCTATTTGTTTTCTTTTGAAGCTTATAGCTAAAATACTTATTGTTCATTATTGGAAAAATAAATGTATGGCTTCAAATAATCAGCAGTTTGCGGAATTCATCAAGATAGATTAGCTATGGACAATTGTGATAAGTTATGACTTCCATCCATTGAAATATTTACTGTACAACTTTGTGTATGTATGTCTTTGTGTGTGTGTGTGTGTATTTGTGTATGCAAACCAAAAGACCCAGCAACTCCAGAAGAAAAAACAGGAGTCATCTACAACATACAAAGTAAGAACTGCAACAATCACTATTTGGGACAAACAGGCAGAAGACTGGCAGAACACACCCATGAACACCAACTGGCATGACGAAAATTCTTTAATTTCACAACATATAGACAGATTTAACCATAGTTTCAATTGGGAAAATGTGACAATCTAAACTAGGCCAAATCCAAAACTGCCAGGGAATTTCTAGAAGCCTGGCACTCTGACAAATCAGCCATCAGTAGACACATAGACACTAACAACATCTATAGACTATGCAAAAGAGACAATCAACCAGCCCAAAAGAGAAAAAGAGTCCAGCACTTCCCCACCAGTAATCAGCACTCAGATCAGCATAGATTAACTCCAAGGTCAACTCCAAAATTATATATATATAATTTTGTATGTTCTTTTTCTTTGGGGGATTTTTGAATTTAGTTAACTTTTTAGTTACTTTAGAAGATTGTTACTTCTCTATTTCAATCAGCATGCCTCCAAATACTGCAAGCAGTTCTCATTTAGCAGCTGTCTTACTTTGTGACTGTTCACCATTAGAACAGTGATGAAGAAGTAACTTTGTGATCAGTCCTCTCATTTACAAGCTTTGTAAGTTTGAAAAGCAAGGGAAAGCTGAACTCAGAGTGTAAGCACAGTTGTGTTTTTTCTTTGCGACTGTTTCACTTAATGACCAAATTGTGGTTGCTAGCAAAAATGTTTAAAAATATGTCAGATAGATGTTGGAAATGTAAACATAATATAGGCACGTATTATATTTGGTGGACATGCGGGAAGGCAAAGGCTTATTGGAAAAATATACATATGTGGTTAGAAAAAATATTGGATGAACAAGTGGATTTTAAACCTGAACTTTTTTTACTAGGCATTATGTCTGAAAAGACTAATAAGCAGAAATTATATTTAACCCTACATATTACCACAGCAGCAAGAATAATTTTTGCACAATATTGGAAGAATGAAGGATTGCCATCAGAGGAAGAAATAATCAGGAAGATTTTCGAATGTGCAGAGATGGACAGATTAACTACGAGGCTGAAAGACAAAGAAGATACAGACTACTATCAAATTTGGAATTTATTTTATTCTTGGTTAGAGAAAAGAAGGAAGGATTAGGAATTGAACATGTATTAGTTTAGCAAACTCCAGACAACTTGTTGGTTGGAAAAATTAACATATATTGATGAAAAAATAATAATAAAAAAGATTGAAAAAAAAACAAATTATGGTTGCTAGTTGTAGGAAAATATCAGCAGGAGAAGCATATGTCATGAGAGAGACCTTGGAATCCTAGGGGACGATCACTTGACTATGAGCCAGCAGTGTGCAGCAGCAACCAAAAAAGCTCATACAATCCTGGGTTGTAAAAACAGAGGCATAGAATCATCAAGATCACACGAAGTACTACGGTAGTACCACATTATAAAACCCTAGTAAGATCACCACTGGAATACTGCAGCCAGTTTTGGTCACCATATCACAAAAAAGATGTTGAGAGTTTGGGAAAAATTCAGAGAAGAGCAACTAAGATGATCAAAGGCCTGGAGACTAAAACATATGAAGAACGGCTACGGGACTTGGGTTTGGCTAGTCTAAAGAAAAGAAGAAACGGGAGACATGATAGCGGTGTTCCAGTATCTGAGGGGCTGCCACAAGGAAGAGGGGGTCACATTCACCAGAGCACCAGAGGGCAGGACGAAAAACAATGGTTGGAAACTGATCAAAGAGAGAAGCAACCTGGAATTAAGGAGAACTTCCTGACAGTGAGGACAATTAACCAATGGAACAGCTTGCCTCCAGAAATCTTGGGCACTCCATCACTGGAGATTTTTAAGAAGAGACTAGACAGTCACCTGTCCGAGATGGTATAGGTTCTCCTGCTTGAGTAGGGGGCTGGACTAGAAGACCTTCAAGGTTCCTTCCAGCTCCTGTTCTATTCTGTTCTGTTCTGTTCTATTCTATTCATTTCCTGCTTACAAGCACCTATTGTAAAGTATAGTTTTGGCCACTGTTAAATACAGAATTTTGGAATGAAGTAAGCCTTGGTCTAATCCAGCAAGTTTAATTATGTTCTTATGGTTCACATCATGGTGAATGTAAGCCATTGTTTACAGACCATAACATTTGTGCACCAATGATGTTGACTGGCCTTTCTTATATTTTATTTCTTAAGGCCTATAGTTATTTCATTTTAATCAATTAATGTTTCAAGGCTAAATATTCAGCAAAGATACAAATACATACAGTGCTTGAGTGTCTCTGGGATCATTTTAGACATATGTGAGCATATGTACAGTATTGCACTGTTTTTTTAAAGAGTACTTTGGAATACTGTCTATTAGGTGAACAACGAGGAGAGAGAAAGCCACACATTAACATGAAGTTGTAGATGAATAAAAAAGATTATAAAAAGATGGAACTCATTTCAGAAAGCCTATTTAATTAGTTTGAAACAATTTTCTCTGCTGTGATGCTCACTTAAAATGTCAAACCCTTTCTTAAACTAAGTTGACAAGACTATTTGGCCTTCTGCAATAGCATTTCCATCAGAAAGCAAGTGATGTGTTGAAATAAGATATTTCTTCTAAACCAAGGTACTGTACTCACTGGGCACATTGTAAGAAGAATTGAATTCAATGCAATCACCTGAATTTATATAGGGCAGTCATGAACGCTACTGTAAGAACAGGCCTAATATATCAAATTTGCATTCCATGTGTAAGTAAATACATATTTTGCCAGCATTTTACATTCAGCACTGTCTATTAGACAAGGGAATATTTTTGTTTCCATTTTAAATTAAAATTTCACCTTTCAAAATGCAAAGAAGAGTCAGTTCTACAAAAATTTGCTGCTATTAAATCTAGAGTGCTGGATTTGACTTGAAATCCCACTAATCAGAATTAGGATTTTCTAATGCTCAGCTCTCTCCTTGCAGCTGCTCTGGGTGTACAACAACCTTCACTACTTGGAGCATCTCCTACAATATATACACAGCAAACTGCATTGGCAGCAGGACTCAATACTCAAACACCAACGAACTATCAGCTCACTCAGACAGCTGCTTTGCAACAACAAGCTGCAGCTGCAGCTGCCGCATTACAGCAGGTAAAAGGAACGACTTTTCACCCAATGTAACCACTGATAATGTCAAAGAATAAGCTGCAAAATTGGATCATTTTTATTTGGGGGCAAGTACTGCATTTTTAAGTCTGTACAATAGGGATCTTCTGTACCTTTTGGAGAACATATTACACATTGCTACTTAATAGGATTTAGCAAGTTTTATCTACCATGGCAATTAGGAAATAAACCTCCATTTGGTTATCAATGACAGTCTCTCGCAGATACAGAAACTTTATTATACACATTAGAAAACTACAATATTATATTACTTTTTGATACAATCATTTAAATTGAGGCACTTGTCCTAACGTCTTAAATGTTTGAAATTCCTTAGTAGTAGTCGCTTGGCACCAAATCTGGGCTATGGGGGGGGTGATCAAAAACATCCTAACGGAACTGCTTCAAAAGTTCTTGGGTGCATCTAGCAGTGTGCGGGCGAGCATTATCATGAACCAACACCACATCGGAAGTGGTGCCATAGAAAATTCCACCAAATATGAAGATGCCAAAGGAGTACTGCTAATGAAGTTCATGGAGCGTGGTTGGACCATCCGTTCAGAAGTCTACTGTGAAATGTTACGAAAACTCAGATGAGCCATCCATAACAATCGTTGGAGCATGCTGACTTCCGGTGTGTTGGTTCACAATAATGCTCGCCCGCACAACGCTAGAACTTTTGAAGCAGTTGGGATGTTTTTGATCACCCCCATTACAGCTCAGATTTGGTGCCGAGTGACTACTACTAAGGAATTTCAAACCTTGTAAGATGTTATAACAAGTACCTCAATTTGAATGGCGATTATGTCGAAAACTAATGTAATGTAGTTTTCTAATGTATATAATAAAAGTTCTGTATCTACGAGTGTCTCTCATTGCTAACCAAACGGAGGTTTATTTCCGAATTGCCCTCATAATCTGCTTTGAGATCCTATTTTCAGCCAGAAGTAGTTTGAGTCTAAAACTTGACTTAGTTCATTTAGAAGTGTGATTTTGGAAACCAAGAGCCATACACAAGCTTTAAATAAAAACATTCAAGGATACAGCTTCCTTCTTCCCAAATAACTGATGTAAATTAAACAGAATAAGAGGGACTGTTAAATTAACATTCATGCTTTTGAGCAACTGCTGTTCATTGTATTAAACTGTGTTCCATGCATGACATCCATTCCTGTTGTAGAATCTAGAGTGATGTTTGAGGGAAAATATTTTCTGTATTTCAGTTCAGTTTTATGTACCTAGTAAAATATTACCAATGTTTTGTTGATCTAGAACAGGGGTAGGCAACCTTGGCTCTTTTATGACTCGTGGACTTCAACTCCCAGAATTCCTGAGCCAGCATGCCTGGCTGATGAATTTTGGGAGTTGAAGTCCACAAGCATGGGTCTTCAAACTTGGCCCTTTTATGACTTGTGGACTTCAACTCCCAGAATTCCTGAGCCAGCCATGCTGAGGGGAAAGGGAGAGGTTTCCAAGCTGAGCCATGCTGGCTCAGGAATTCTGGGAGTTGAAGTCCGCGAGTCGTAAAAGAGCCAAGGTTGCCTACCCCTGATCTAGAACAATAGCTTAATGTTATTTTAGATGTAATTATCTGAGATTGTCATATGGCAGTATAGTTATATATATAGTTAGTTACATGTATATAGTTTTGTGTGTGTGTGTGTGTGTGTATAGATAGATGGATAGATAGATAGTTATTCACAATTTGTTTATTTTTCAGCAATATTCCCAACCTCAGCAGACCCTCTATAGTGTACAACAGCAGGTTTGTATAATTCTTTATGGTTGTTTTGTTGAGTCTGAATTGGGCTGGGCAGGCGACCACAAAGTATATTTTAAACGAAGCACATTTATATTGTTAACAAAAGAACCCTTATACTGACAAGTCATAGAAGTCCAATGTGACCCAAAGTAGACTTTTTAAGTTAAATACAGGTAATCCTCAACTTACAACAATTCATTTAGTGACCATTCAAAATTACAACGGCAGTGAAAAAAGTGACTTATGACCTTTTTTCACACTTACGGCCGTTGTCGCATCCCTGTGATCACGTGATCAAAATTCAGCTGCTTGGCAACCAATTCCTATTTATGACGGTTGCAGTGTCCAGGGGGTCATGTGATCACCTTTGGCGACCTTCTGACAGTCAGCGGGAAAGCCAGATTCACTTAACGACCATGCTACTAATTTAACAACTTCAGGGATTCACTTAACAACTGGGGCAAGAAAGGTCAAAAACTGGAGCAAAATTTCTTTAACAAATGTTTCAATTAGCAACAAAAATGTGGTCAATTGTCATACATTGAGGGCTACCTTTGTGTGTTTAAACCAGGGGTCTTCAAACTTGGCCCTTTTATGACTTGTGGACTTCAACTCCCAGAATTCCTCAGCCAGCGTGCCTGGCTGAGGAATTCTGGGAGTTGAAGTCCATAGGTCATAAAAAGGGCCAAGTTTGAACCCATGAAAGGCTTATTAATATATAGAACCTCTGCTTGCTGTATCAATAAGCATTATTTGTCATTGGTTTACTCCCTTTTTATATGCTATTGAATAATGAATGCATGAAATGGATATATTTAGCTTATATTGAATAAAAAGTATAGTGAAGATTTGGAAAATATTGCTATTTTGATAGTTGGAACATATTTTTTTTAAAAAAATTAAAAATGGTTAGCTTTATTTATGTGAATGTTACAGTCTCTGTGCATATACAGTTAGTTTTATAAGGCAAACCAGCTGTCATCAGCATTATTGAATTTCTTCCACATAGAATAGTAAAGGGAAGAATATGGTTTTAATGCAACAAAGGAAACATTTTTCTATCCTTTAATGAAGGCTATTTTTATTCCTTTGTCTCTAGTTTTCCCTTTGAAGAGGTAGAACAATTCAACCTAAAATGGGAATGTTAATAGTTACATATTAATTTAGTATTTAAAATACAGTGTTATATATGTTTTCATGGAATTTGTAACCTGTTTGCTGTGCAATGGTAGAAAGCAGGCATAAGCAATGTAATATTTTGCAGTATATTATATATGTAAATACAGGTGAAACCAAAAAGTATGCAGCATAAAAACTAATTATCTTGTTTATTTTTTAAGTTGCAGCAGCCTCAGCAAACACTTTTAACTCAGGTTAGTTAGCTTTTTAAAAATTCTCTTGTCATAAAATCTAATGTGAATATGTGTGTAAGTATGACAGATTTTGCAGTGTAGTTTATATATATATATAATATTTTGATTAAACTCTTGGATATATTTTTTCTAGGGCAAATATTATCCCATCTTTATTCTGTATATAATGCGTTCTCCTACTTTTTCCCAATATGGTGTTACTTGGAAGAATTAGTTTTTTTATGTTGAGTAGTTCATATTTTAAAAAAAAGTATCAGATATATTTGACAGTTTTAAATTTTTAATCCAACAGAATTAACTTCCAAATATTATAGTTTGAATTTCAAACAATAATATCATTTGAAAATATTTTTAAGTTGTTTAAAAAATGAAATTAGTATTTTTTTTAAGAGCACATTGCCTTCACTTTGTAAACACCAGAATGCTTAATGGTTAAAAATAATTATTTTAATACATAACACGCCCCTTTTAAAAAATGCAGGTGCATCTTTACAAAGCTGGATGAAAAGGCATTTAGGCAACTAGAATAAGTGTAAAAATTACTACAATATGTGGTTGAATTGGCAATAACAAAATAAAATAGTAGGACAAATTTTGAAATCTGAAAATGCTTTTGTATGGAAGATGTTTAGATGACAAAGATTAAGCTTTCTTTTTTAGCTTCCAGTTAATTATTCATGCCGCTTGTCTTTTTGTCTTAAGACAAAATGCACACTGTAAATGTCTCATGTATGATGTTTATCTGCTTACAAAATTACAATGGATGCATCAGTGGATGCGTCACAAACCCAGCCTGCTTACCGGGCAGCCGTTTCTTCAAAATCCTCCCCTCTGCCTCTGGCATTGGTTTGGAGGAAAAGGCTGCCTTATGTGCAGATTGGATTTCTGATGCATTTGTTGATCTACCTGAGATTCCTGTGGTTTACAGATAGGGAAAAAATATATACATTTTCACACGGTCATCCTGTCCCCTTTGTGCTTCTGATAGATGCCATTCCATCACTTGGTACCACTCATTACCAGAATATTGGTTAGTTCCTAACATTTAGGGAGCTCTGAGTGCTTATATGGCTTCCCGCTTCATTTTTTTATTCAGCCAGCTGTGGCATTGCCAACAAGCCTTAGCCTCTCTACACCTCAGCCAGCAGCACAAATAACTGTTTCGTATCCAGCGCCACGGTCAAGTCAACAGCAGACCCAGCCCCAGAAACAGCGGGTCTTCACTGGGGTGGTTACCAAGCTCCACGACACTTTTGGTTTTGTTGATGAAGATGTGTTCTTCCAACTCAGGTAGGTTAATCTCTGGTTTGTATTCTCTGGTTTGTACATAATTGATGGCAACGTGAATTATGAATTAGATTTTAGTAGTGATCAACACCCCAGATGCTTCCAAGATATATACAGGAGGGTGCAGGCACATGTTATTTTTTTCCTTTACTTAATTTGTTTGGTTTTTTAAAATCCTTAACTAATCCCATGTCTGTTTTTCTGAAACCTGTTCCACCCAGCAAATATACTTAGACTTTGTGGTTTAAGAATTAATTTCATCTGGAGCAGGGATAGGCAACCTCAGCTCTTTTATGACTCATGGACTTCAACTCCCAGAATTCCTGAGTCAGCATAGCTGACTCAGGAATTCTGGGAGTTGAAGTCCATGAGTCATAAAAGAGCCGAGGTTGCCTACCCCTGATTCTGGATAGAGTGCTGGCATAAAACTAACATTGTGGCCTTCTTTAATTCTGCAGTGCTGTTAAAGGGAAGACTCCTCAAGTCGGAGACCGTGTTTTGGTAGAAGCCACGTACAATCCTAATATGCCTTTCAAATGGAACGCACAGCGAATTCAAACATTACCCAACCAGGTATAATAATCTCTTGCTCGTTCATTTGTTTTTTTTGTTTTTTGTTTTCTTTCAAATTTACATAGTCGCCAACTTGACAAAACCGACTTTCCAATCTACTGTGGTTGGCACCTCAGAGGTGAAGCTGAGCCACATGACACCCTTTTTTCCCTTACTAGAACCAAACTCAGACCCAGCCTTTACTCAAGACTCCTCCACCAGGGCTCCAACCCATCGCACAGCAGCCTGCGTTCAGTGTCCAGGCGCAGCCCCAGCCTCTCCTGCAGGCACAAATATCAGCTGCTTCTATAACACCTTTGCTTCAGGCGCAGCCACAGCCATTATTACAGCAGCCACCACAGAAAGGTATTCCCTGACTTGGGACTTTGGGCTAATATGAGGTATAATATGTTTTCATGCAACTCAGGAGCATAAATGGGCCAGGCACCATCTACAGTTTTGTATTTTGTCATCAGAGGCTTGGACTGGCAAATTTCTCTACTGCCACCTGACTGGGAAGTGATCAGAAGTTTATTCTAAAGCTCTCACCCCTCTGTTAGCAATGTCCCTGCACTATAAAGAAAAACAAATTGATTCCCTTCATGTGCATTTTTTCAATGTAACACTTATGGGTGATGTACAAAATTCCAAACAATTCTCATACGGGGACCCAGATTGTTGAGGCAATATACTGACACGGTGAACCACTTAGAGAGGGCTGTAAAGCACTGAAGCAGTATATAAGTCTTAAGTGCCATTGCTACATTAACTATTGCTGGATCCTAATGTTGGCATTCACAGCAAATCACAAGCCACATAATAAGTGTTGTTCAATGTATCCAGTTGTGGGATTCAAATATGTGAACAACTGGTTCTCTGTGTGGATGCTGCTTCCAGAAGTCCGTTCTGGGCAACAAAAAATTAGCTACCGGTTCTGCCAAAGTGGTGCGAAGCGGCTGAATCCCACCACTGAATGTATCAATAAACCAGTTTCATCCCTGGTTTGTTAAATCTGACTTAATGAAGGCTTTGGTTTATTGGAAGGTATTTCTGGACCTTCCCTCCTTAAAAATACAAAGTAATTCAACAGAATTATTTTAATAATACAATATTATGAAAACGTTTTTTAAAACATGTGGTTTCTCTTCCCACCCCCCTTTCAAAAAAAAGCTGGTTTACTGCAGCCTCCTGTTCGAATAGTTTCACAGCCTCAGCCAGCCCGAAGATTAGATCCACCACCTAGATTTTCAGGCCGGAATGACAGAGGAGACCCCATGGCAAACAGAAAAGATGACAGAAGGTGCGTTATAAAATTCCAGTTAATTTTCTCTCCTGGATAATTATTTAAAGTTGAGATAAAAGCAATATTTTGATAAAAGCAAATGAATAGAAATATTATTTAAAGTTTATTGGCAATTCCTGCTGCTGGAATGATAGACTGCGTTTGGTGCATTCCTAATGCCCCAAAGACTAAAATAAAAAAATAATTGTATTTCATGTTTGTTTGAAGTCGTGAGAGAGAGCGCGAAAGGCGCAGGTCACGGGAAAGGTCACCCCAGAGAAAACGTTCTCGAGAGAGATCCCCTCGAAGGGAGAGAGAAAGATCCCCTCGAAGACCCCGGCGTGTTGTGCCTCGCTATACAGTCCAGTTTTCCAAGTTCTCATTAGATTGGTACGTAGCTTAATGCATTTCATTTTTACTTTTATTTCTGGAAAGAACCCGAAGTATGGAATAGGTGAGGTTAAGAATTTTCATTTTTATTCATTGTAATCTAAAAAAACATCCTTTCCAGGCTTGCAGTTCTACTTACAGCCCCTAGAATTCTAGTCAACTGTCCATGCTAATGAAGACTACACAAATAATAATAAAGTGCGATCTGTCAAAACGTCTTAAAAATTACATTTTTCTCTAAAGCAGCGGTTCTCAACCTTTTTCAGGCCGAGACCCTGACCTGCGCCGCGCATGCGCGGTGTGACCCCGACCGCTGCGCATGCGTGGCGTGACAGCCCGCATCGTGCATGCGCGGTGCGACCGCCCTAATCGCGCATGCGCGGCACGTGCAATGGCCCGAATCGCGTATGCGCAGCGCAACGGCCCGCATCGTGCATGCGCGGTGCAACAGGCCCGCATCGCGCATACGCGGTGCTACCCCCGCGCCAGCCGAGGGGAAAAGGGGAAAAAATGGCGGACTGCGGTGTTTGGCGACCCCCGTGAAATGGTCGTTCGACCCCAAATGGGGTCGCTACCCACAGGTTGAGAACCGCTGCTCTAAAGCCAAACCAAACTGATAATGTTTATGCTCAGCTCTATTTTTGGCGAGACTGAACGTTTATGTGCTTGGATGTCTTTACGTTTGTAAAATAAATATTCTTATCATTTAAAGCCTTAGTTGTGATATGATGGAACTGAGGCGACGATACCAGAACTTGTATATTCCAAGTGACTTCTTTGATGCCCAGTTTACTTGGGTAGATGCCTTTCCCATGCCAAGGCCATTTCAGCTGGGAAACTACTGCAATTTCTATGTAATGCAAAGAGAAGTCGACCCCCTGGATAAGAACACTGCTGTTCTGGACCCAGCAGATGCTGATCATCTTTACAGCGCAAAGGTGGGTGTGGCATCCCAGATGCCACATTTTCTTCACAAATCCAGGGAGAGTTAGTTCTGTCAGAAGCATTTATACCCTGTGTTCTTTATTTTTAATAGAGGGCTCAGGAACTATAGCAGGTCTGTTTTTTCCATGTCCGACCCTGAAATAAAGAGTAACTATCAGGATGATTATTAAAAATAATTGTTTCACCATCACATAATTCATTAGAAAACGGGAATGCAGTTATCGAATCGTTGTTCTGAGCACTTGATGTTTTATTTTCAAACTGATAGGAATACTCACTTGATTTTGTATTTGCTTATGGATTCTCTTAGTGGGCCTTTGAAACCTATATGTAGAATGTAAATGCTTTTAAGGTTGTGATTTGCATTGTTAAAGAGCACTGAATCAAAAATTAAGCATTAAGTAATAATGCTGAGTTTCTTAAATTAACCCTTTTAGAATATATACAGCATGTAAATTTTTACTTTTCCATATAGGACACTCAGGATTGTATCAGATTTTATCCATTTGCTGATGGGTTGGCATAAAAAAGCAAATCAGACCATTTCCCCTTTCACATCCCAAACATCTCTTTAATTATCTTTGGAGGGTCAGCTTTTGTACTACATTTTGTAGCATTGCTTATTTCATATGACACCTGTCTTGCTGTTCTAACAGGTGATGCTCATGGCTAGTCCAAGCATGGAAGATCTTTATCACAAATCATGTGCCCTTGCTGAAGATTCACAAGAAGTCCGAGATGGTTTTCAACACCCTGCTAGACTTATAAAGGTTAAAAGAAATTCTAGTAAAAACATTTTGTTACAAAGTCCTTATCCAAGTTGGGGGTGTGGCTTTAGTTTCCATCATTCCTCACCAGCCACCATGTTGAATATATGGCGGATGAGATGTTTAATTCCACTCGTGGACATAGAATTTCTGTGTTGATTTATCTGGGTGCATTTGAAACATGATTGCATTCTTGTGTCTTAAGTCCAGATTGCTGGTCAAATTAGTATCTGCTTATTTTTACCTGTATAAAATCATATTTTCAAGCCTGTATTCTACACTAGCTTTCATAAAGTTATTTTACTATTGCCATCTGTTTCGTATGCAGTTTCTGTCCAATGGTGGAACCTGCACAGGGTTCTTGCAAAACTAATGGGTAATGATGTTTAAACCTATTCCATTACTGAAATGTATGTGGAAAACAAAAGCTGAACTCATCTTTTTTGCAAGACTGCTGCTTTATTACAGGTCATAGACTCATCAAATATAAAATGAAACCAAATTATATTCACAAATCCAGTAATACTTGCTTATGCTGAGAAACTGACACTCATTTAGGATTTCAGTGCTGTTGTTTCACAATTCAGAGATTTTTTTCTTGTAGCTAAGTATTAATTAAGTAACTTTCTTATCTAGTTTTTAGTGGGTATGAAAGGGAAGGATGAAGCGATGGCTATTGGTGGACATTGGTCACCTTCACTGGATGGACCTGACCCAGAGAAAGACCCATCTGTGCTGATTAAAACTGCTATCCGGTGTTGCAGAGCCCTAACAGGAATTGATTTAAGTGTTTGCACACAATGGTAAGCATTGTATTCTTGAAATATTGTGGAGAACTTGAAGCATGCATAAGTTGAAATGATTTTATCAAAGCCAGCCTCTTCCTTTCTTTATCAGGATCCAGTAGTTATCCAGGTAAACTACTCAAGTTGCTGTCCTAGTTAACAATGCAAATGTGATTTGGTGCCAAAAGGTTTGAAAAATGAGCTTTTGAAATCATGTATTGTGTGAATTTTGCAATGCCTGTATGTTAAAATATTTTTCATTTCACGCATAGCTGGAGGAGATCGTCAAGGAAACTTCATTTCATTATTCTTGTGTTACAATTAGATGTTTGGGGTAGCCATATCTTCTCCTGTTGGATTTCCTAGTTGATGTTAAATCATCTGTCTATGCTTTGCAAGCAGTTGTACACCAAATTTAAAAGATAATTCCACTAAAGCTAAATTCAGTCCAGTGCTGTTCATTTTAATAATGTAGTAGCCGATGCGTTGTCTTTGGCAATTAATACACATTCTTGAGCAGGTGTCTTAAATTCTTCAAGCTTTCCAAAGAGAATATATGGCTTTCATTTTTTTTTCTTTAAAGAAATTCAGGTCGCAGCAAAGTTTCTTTACTTGATGTGCTGCAGTGAACTAGGCTCTATAAAATGTGTTCTAGAATTTTTTTCCAACATGCTTCTTCCCTTGCAACAGGTACCGTTTTGCAGAGATTCGCTACCATCGCCCTGAGGAGACCCACAAGGGGCGTACGGTTCCAGCTCATGTGGAGACAGTGGTTTTATTTTTCCCGGATGTTTGGCATTGCCTTCCCACCCGCTCAGAGTGGGAAACCCTCTCCCGAGGATACAAGCAGCAGCTGATCGAGAAGCTTCAGGGTGAACGCAAGGAGGCTGATGGAGAACAGGCACTGAACGCTAATCCCTTTTTCTATTTCTGCTTCTCACAGGCGCAGGAACACAGGCACAAAATGCACATCACATGCTACACCACAAACATACCTAGAAGGAACATAACTGGTAACAATGACTGGTAAACCAGCTTTCGGCAGAGTAGAATCCTTTTTTATTTAATTTCAGCTAGTGTACTAACTTAAAGTGTGTGCGGATGCAACAGGTGGAATTAAAACTGTGCATTGAATTCACAAATCTTTCACATCTTAGAATTAGTTGCTGAAATCTGGGACCAGTTGTTGAGTGAGATTCAGTGTTAAGAATTGTGTAAAGCAAAAAAAACCCCAAAACCTTGAGTTTTGTCTCATACATTAGCCTTTAAATATATTTATATATATAATGGTACTTGAAAATAGGCAAAATGTTGAAATCACATAGCCTTTTACGGCTGTTGGCATCTTGGTTTCTGTAATAGGTCTAACGAAATGAGAATATTTTGGGTGGTTTGAAATTTGGGGAAAATCACAGGCTGTGTGGTTGGTGGTGACCAAAAATGTCTGTGTATCCCTGGTGTTCGTTGTTTGTTGGGTTTTTTTATCACCCTTTTGTGTTTCACAGAGGAGTTTCCTATTGGCTGATGAGAGAGGCACTGTGATCATTATTAAAATAGCAGAATATGGTATGTGGCTTTGTTGAAATGGTAACTTTAGGAGAAGACTGTCTGATGAAACAGTTGTGACCTTGCCCAGATCAGCTGCAGAATTTAAAAAAGACGGACCTTTGTTTTAATACTTTCCTGAAGGAGGATGTTTTTCTTTGATTTTTTTTTAGGATGAAGAGGAAAAAGATGATGGGGAAGCTAAAGAAATATCTACTCCTACTCATTGGTCCAAACTTGATCCCAAAGCAATGAAGGTAAATCCAACGAAGACTAGATCCAGTATGTGCAATGAGATACCCCTCTCTTTTACTCCTCCTGAATTCAGAGCTCCAGAAGATCCAGAAGTGAAAGAGCTGAAGGGGGAAGATTAATCAGTTGCGCTGACAGATTCCTTTCTGACCATGGCAGGGTCATCATTGGATACATCCCCAAATATTGACACAACTTAAAAGAAAAGTTTCCCAACTTGGCAACTTTTAAGACATGTGGACTTCAACTCCTAGCGTGGACTCCAAGGTTGGGAAGTTGCCAAGGTTGGGAAGCCCCGATTTAAAGCATAATTCTTAAAAATATTGAAGGATGTTTTTGTTTTGTTTTTTTTTAAATGTTGGAAAATATACTTTTGCCTTTTTTTTAGGGACTATCTTTAATTCTATTGTGTTTTTTGTTTACTTGCTAAAATTTAATGTCATTATGTTTTAGAATGGATGAAGATATGTTCCTCAAGGTGCTTGATTGTATAAGCAATACATACCGGTAATTTGTGTATTTAAATTTAAATTAATCAGGTGAATGACCTACGCAAGGAATTAGAGAGTCGGACTCTTAGCTCAAAGGGTCTGAAATCCCAGCTAATAGCCCGGCTAACAAAACAACTAAAAGTGGAGGAGCAAAAAGAGGAACAAAAAGAACTGGAGAAATCTGAAAAGGAGGACGAGGAAGAAGAAGAAAGGAAGTCTGAAGATGACAAAGAGGTGGACAGCTAGCAAATTAATGTTTATGTGCTGATTCATTATGTGTTAAATCATAATTAAGTTGAATGCTTAAATATATGAGAGAAGGACAAGGTTGTCAGAATCAGCATTCTTCCTGTCTTGCTTAGACTCTGAACTCTTAAAAATCACCAGAAACTGGGCTTAATTTTAGTGTGGATGTTCCTTTCTCATAGTTGGTTCCTGTTGGTAAAACTACCAGGCAGATTTGTTTCCATGTAAATATTTGTATACCTTCAGCAAGGATGATGATAACATAAAAAGGAACTAAGTCATTTATGTTTACATTTATAATGTAAATTATAAATGTAAATATAAATCACTGCATGCTGGCACAGTGGTTAGAGAGCAGTACTACAGGCTGACTCTGCCCAGTGCCAGGAAGTTTGATCCTGACCACTCAAGATTGACTCAGCCTTCCATCCTTCTGAGGTCGGTGAAATGACCCAGATTGTTGGGAGTAATATGCTGACTCTAAACTGCTTAGAGCAGCGGTCCCTAACCCCCGGTCCATGAACTAATACTGGGCTGTGGCATCCCAGCAACTGGGCCGTACAAACAAGCGAAGCCCCATCTGCAGGATGCAGGCAGCACACAAAACCATGCCCCCTGCGGTCTGCAGAAAAACCTCCACGGAACCAGTCCCTGGTGCCCAAATGGTTGGGGCCTTCTGGTTTAGAGCGTGGTGTAAGGCGCTATGAAGCTATATATAAATCTAGGTGTTAGTGCCATTGCTACATTTATATGAATCATACTTTTGAACATAATATATGTTAAAATGTTAATGTTTTGTTGCTCGATTCCACATAGTTTATGTTATCTAGGAATAATCTCCGTAAACTCCAACGAGGAAACATACAACCACCTAAAAATATGCCAGAAATACAGCAGTGTGAAAATGTCAGAGCGATGGCCCAAATTTGCTATAAAAATCAGAACAAAATTTAAAAATCTGCAAATCAACTACCGGTAGCAAACCTTTCCTAAAAGCTCACTCATCTTGGCAGCCTTCCAAAAAGCCGTTAGGAAAAGCACCACATGTATCTCCAGAGGGACAGAATCCTACAGTTTTCAGGTTCATCCCAGAGAAGGCCTGACTCTGGGTCCACGTTCCCTCCAATCACTCTCAAAGACCCTAAGTCTCTACTTCAGGGACATGCTCAGAATCATTCTGGAGGAGCCAAGTATGTTGTCCCCTAGCACTATTAATTCAATGCCCAGGTGCTTATGGCTAAATAAAGATCTGAATTTACACGCAGATTTATTTTTTTTGCTTACATTGCATTGGCTATCCACACACAGAATGCTAACATCAGGGAACGTGAAAAGTTTCCATTTGAATGGTTTTCTCCAATCTTTAGGAAGAAGAGAGGAAACGGCTAGAAGAAGTTGAACGTCAGCGTCGAGAGAGAAGATACGTTTTGCCTGATGAACCTGCAATCATTGTCCATCCTAATTGGGCAGCCAAAAGTGGGAAGTTTGACTGCAGTATCATGTCCCTTAGTGTTCTTCTGGATTACAGATTGGAAGATAACAAAGAGCATTCCTTTGAGGTGAACTTTTTCCTCATTTTGGTATTTCAAGAAATCAGATGTTTGAGTTCCGTCTGCTCCCATTACCTTGGAGGAATGCTTCTTTTGTAATCTAAAGATGGACTCTTTTTGATTTTGAGTTTTAAGCTTTGTTTTCTAATGAGAGAGAGTGGCTGTTGCCAGATTTAGGAAAAAAAGGATTCTGCTAGGAGATTCAAATTTTGTGATAACTGTGGTTTAATATTTGGTTAATTTTGACGATTCTGGTTAGAAGTATGGTAATACCGTGTTTCCCTGAAAATAATACCGGGTCTTATTTATTTATTTATTTTGCCTCCAATAATACCAGGTCTTATTTTGGGGGGGATGTCTTTTATACTCACCTCTGGCATCGACAGCCCCGCCCAACCGATCCACTTCTTTTGACCGAAGGAGCAGCTTCATTCTGCAACTGCATTCCGACCTGTATTTCACAGTCAGGCCTTTCCGGAAGGCCTCGGCAGCCGAGTACCGAGCTATGGATTCAATCCATAGCTCAGTTCTCAGCTGCAGTGGCCTTTCCAGAAATGCAGGCCTGGCTGCAGAAGACGCCTCAGAAGAAGTGGGCCGGCGAGGAGAGGCCTGGCTGCAAGATAAGTGGGTGCAGGGCGCATCGGGCAGATCCACATTCCCACTCCCGCCCTAGCTTGATTTTTTTAATGGATGCCTCATCCCAAAACTAGGGCTTATTTTTGGGATAGGGCTTATATTAGGCCCACCCCCAAAATCAAGCTAGGGCTTATTTTCAGGGCAGGCCTTACTTTCAGTGAAACAGGGTAGGTGGTACAGGTTGTCCACACCTTATAATTACAGTTGGAGGTGGAATTTTGATCGCTAAGCGATGCAATCAAGCATGTGAACACACCTGATTTTACAAACATTTTACTGAAATCATTAGGTGCATAACAATTGTATGGTTGTTAAGTAAATCAAGCTGTCATTAAGTGAACCCATCTTCTCAATTGACTTTACTTGTCAGAAGTCAGCTGGAAAGGTCACAAATCACAATCACCTGACTGCAAAATGTTGCAAAATTTTAAAGCAGGACAGTTGCCAAGCATCTGAATTGTGATCACGTGACAACAGAGGTGGTGTGACTAGCCAGAAGTCATTTTTTCTGAAGCCATAATTTGTTAAAAGAACAGTCGCAAGAAGTGCCTGTAATATTTTTATATAGATATATAAAAGTAATGACTAGTTCTTTCAATATTCTTCCTTCAGGTTTCATTATTTGCAGAACTTTTCAATGAAATGCTTCAGAGGGATTTTGGTGTACGAATCTACAAAGCGTTGTTGTCTCTTCCGGATAAGGAAGATAAAAAAGACAAAAAAAACAAGAAAGATGAAAAAAAAGAGAAAAGGGAAGAGCGAGATGATGAAAATGATGATCCTAAGCCCAAGAGAAGAAAATCTGGAGATGATAAAGATAAAAAAGATGATAGAGATGACAAAAAGGTTGGTGTCATTTTTCTGGGAAACAATTTGCCTCTTTTGTATGTGTTTACTATTTTTTTTTCATACACCTGTTACACCTGTTACAAAACCAACTTAAACTGATATTGACAGTATTTTCAGATTTTGTTTGGTAGGAATTCCCAAGTGAATTTCTTTCCCTTTTTCAGTGTTAAGTTTTAAAAGTAGTATATAAGAAAATGCCATTGTTGCTTTTTCACTAAGATCTCGAGAGTTTTAAAACCTTATTTCCATGCCATTAACCAATCCATGGAAGTTTAAATAGTTTTGCCCAAACATGGATTGTATTAATGTGTTGTGGTTATTTAGAGGGAAGATAAAAGGAAAGATGATTCTAAGGACGATGATGAAATAGAAGACGACAATAACCAGGAAGAATATGATCCAATGGAAGCTGAAGATGCAGAAGATGAAGATGATGGTATGTTGAAGATATTTTGTTTTACTTGAAAAGGAAGCAGAAGTTCCAATTTTGTGGTATAGTTGCATGTAGTATGTGGGGGGAAAATGCTTTAAAATTCCATTTATTCATTTAAGAACATTTATATGGCTGCCCAACTCACTCTTAGTGACTCTGGGCAACTTACAAACATAAAAATCTCATGTAAAAAAATAAAAAGTGATAAACCCTTTTCCACCTTACTTAACATTATTGAGTTAAAACAAAAAGAACTGGTATATTTTGGTTTTTGCAAATGGTGTCAGCAGAACTTCCTTTTTTTTCCTTTTGCAAGAGAAGAGTCCTTATCCAGTTGAGAGATATGTATATCTTTGGAGATACTTAACAATATACAAAGAATTTTAAAAAAAGCCAAAAAGGAAATATATCACTATATACAGTCATGTGAAAAAGAAAAAAACACTCTCTTTGAATTTTATGGTTTTAAGCATCAGGACATAGTGAAAAATCCTCTGGTCCTTAGTAGTTCTTAAAAGTAGGTAAAAGAAAGACAAAATGGAGAAGCTATGTGTGAAAAACTAAGTACACCATATGATTCAATAGCTTGTAGAATCACTTTTTAGCAGCAATAACCTGAAGTAATTGCTTTCTGTGTGACTTTTTAGCAGTCTCTCACCTCGTTGTGGAGGAATGTTGGCCCACTCTTCTTTACAGCATTGCTTCAGTTCATTGAGGTTTGTGGGAATGAATTTATGCACAGCTTTCCTGAAGCCCCCACCGCAGCATTTCAGTTGGGAAGATTGGCAACTGTCTTGAAGGTTTTCCACTTCTGAATAATCTTTCTCAGGGTAGAATAATGGACTTTAAATAGTTGGAAATGGCCTCATAATTTTTCCCAGAATAACGGGCAGCAACAATTGCTTCTCTAAGGTCGTTGCTGGCTTCTCCATTTTGGGTTTCTCTTTATAATATAAATGATGACATGGTGTAATGTGTCCTGCGTTATTGTTCTTCTGAAGTTGTTTACCTACTTTTAAGAACTACTAAAAACCAGATGATTTTTATTATGTCCCAATATGTAAAACCACAGAACGCGAGGAAGGTATACTTCCTTTTTTAAAAAAATAATAATAAAGTTTTATTATTTTTTTAACAGAATTCAGTAGTACTCATTCAACAAAACATGTCTGAGTATCTTATTCACTAATACAAATTAAATTCCTAATCCCTAAATCTTTTCTCTAACCATTGATAAAATAGGTCCCAAGTTTGAAAATATTCTGTTTCTTCTTTTTCTTTCAACCTTAAAGTAAATCTGTCCATTTCCGCACAGTCTAGTATTTTTTTAATTATTTCTTCTTCTGGTGGTGTATCTTCACTCTTCCAGTAGTGTGCAAATATAATTCTTGCCGCTATTATCACATGTAAAATCAAGTAGGTACTTTGCTTATCAAGTTTTTCCGACATTATACCTAGTAAAAAAAAAATTCAGGTTTATAATCTATGTGTTTCTCTAACATTTTTTCTAACCAAGTGTGAATTTTTGTCCAGTATCTCCTTGGGTATACTCAACATGACTGTATATCAATTTATATTCTTAAAGAAGGATAGAACCATTGTGAACTTGCTTGTTCATTATTTCTACCAAAAACAGCACATGTAGCCAACTGTAATAGGAAAAACTATTTAATTAATATATGCAAGAAATCATGACAATGATTAATTTTAAAATCTAACCTTAATTTTTGAATTCTGCTAAGCTCTTTGCTACTGTATTAATTTTTTTAATCAAAGTAAATTCCCCCATATTTAAACATCACAGATTCAATGATTCTTCATGTTTTCCTTTTGTATCTTTTGGTGCTGATGCTATTTGTTCAATAAACAAATATTAAGAAGTGTGTGTGTGTGTGTGTGTGTGTGTGTATACACACACACACACTTTGATAGCATAAAATGTTTTGAGTATATACTTTGATAGCATAAAATGTTTTGAGTATGCTAAAAACTTATCTGTTTTTATAGATAGGGATGATGAGGAAATGAACAGACGAGATGACAGAAGGGAGGGAAATCGACATTGCAAAGATAAGACTTCTAAAGATAAGGTATATTTTTTTATTTATTTGATTTTTATAGTTATTGTTTACAAATAACTGAAGATGATGAATGTACTTAATACTCCTTTCTTCTCCTATTTTCTCCACAACAACAATCCTGTAAGGTGGATTGGGCTGAGAGTGACTGGCCCAAGGTCACGCAGCCAGTTTTCATGCCTAAGGCAGGACTAGAACTCACATCCTCCTAGTTCTAGGCAAGCACCTTAACCACTAGAAAGTATTTGGCTCCATCGGGCTTAATACTGTTTCATTTCTTAATACTGTTTCCTTTCCCCAAAATACTGCAGGTAGCTATAACCCCATTATTAGATTGCATTATTTTTTTTATTATTCTGTTTCCAATCCACTTTATCCCCAATTTTGGTTCTAGAATGGGGAGGCTGTAGCGATGTAATTTTGTCCTGTTTTGGATTCCTTTCAACTTGCAGATTTCAAGGATATGGATAAGGTTTCTGAAGGATGCCTTACTCCATTTGGCTGATTAACCCACAAATCTAGAAGCATCTGGAGAACATTGATTATCTGGACTCATTAATGTCAGATTTGCACTAGGGATAGGAAAGTGCTTGGTTATCTTATATGATATTTATGTTGGTACATAGATGGAAAGACCCCACATTGCTATTTCACTAAGGAATGTGCTTCAATTCTTTTTAACTTAAAATTTGTGTTTAAAATGAAAACACATTTCCATTCACATGGAATGAATGGCATGCAAATAATTCTGTCCCATAATTAGTGTTATAATTTGTTTTCAGGAAGTAATTAGGTTAATTGCTAATGCTATTTTCTTTTAGTTGGCAGGCAAGAATTCTGACGTTTTGGGCTGTCACTTTTTTCTGGTTTTATTTTTTACTTGATAAAACGAACAATAAAACAAAATGGAAATGAATACTTTTACATACATAGAATAAACTAGAGTTTATTCTATGTATGTAAATGTATTCCTTTCCATTTTGTGAAGATCGAAGTGAAAGTATGAAGATTATGAAAGGATATTTAAGAAAGGCCGTCCCCCCCCCCCCAAAAAAAAACAAAGGGAAAAAAAGGGTTGTTGTAGCTCCTCCTCTCCTTTTTTCCCCAGCTGCTAATTTGCTAGTTAAATAATTTACATAGTTTTGGATTAATTTCTATTTGGATGGTTTTCATTATTTTCTAAATAAAAGTTATTTTCTTAAAAAAAACTACATTCTAAATAGTTTGTCTTACTGTGTAATACATTGTATAAGAAGAATTCCTGCTTGAATTCGATTAATTTTTTGCTATAATAGGTGGAGGCTTTTCATTGTTTAGTTCTGTAATAGTAGTTAGTATTATAATATTGTAGTTAATATTTCCTATTATAAACTAATTCAGTAAACAAATATATTCACAAAAAAAACGGTTATAATCTGTATTTTTAGGAAAGAAACAAGACCCAGATGATAACTATTAATCGCGATCTTCTGATGGCATTTGTTTATTTTGATCAATGCCATTGCGCATATCTTCTTGAAAAAGATTTGGAAGAGATTTTGTACACGCTTGGATTACATCTCTCAAGAGCTCAGGTGCGTTATTGTAGTCTTTGCTTTCTCACCATCAGCAACCATTATTACTGTTAAAAAAAATAACTTTGTAGCCCATTTATGACTTTTGCAATGTCCCTCAGTCACATGATCACCATTACAATCAATATGCATTACCCTATGTCTGACTAGTGGTCCCTGCCCCACCCCGCCAAACAGGTTGTTTGATGAGAAAAGGATTGCAAGAGAGTAAGCTGTTTGCTCTTCTATGCATTGAAAGCAATGTGATCACTCCAGCAGCAGGAATTGCTGCTCAAAGGAGAAATTGTCTACAGAAATCACTTGCTTTTTTTTCCCCTGCCCACCCGCATCACACGAGTAGAGAAGAAGAAAGAGAGTACAGTAAGGTGCTTAATTAGGATGCTCACGGCTCCCATGCTACAGCATGATCACATTGTTTTCAATGTGTACAAGACAGTAAGCAGGCACTCAAGCATTCATAAGGAGTGGGGAGTGGTTAGGAGACAAAACTCAAAGGAATGAAACTAGTCTCTTTCCAGCCCAAAAGCAGAATTGTGATCATGTGGTTTCCCATTTAATGACCGTTTCACTCAATGGTAGAATTGCCAGTCCCAATTAAGGTCATTAAGTGAATACTCTCTGTGGTCTTGTTGAAGACCAATCTTATGAGAAAAATATTTCGTGTAAAAAATAAAGCCATTTATTTCAAGTTAAAAATTGTGTGAAATGCTTGTTTCCATCTATTCTACAATATCTTAATTGAATAAGACATAATTTAGGTATTCAACATAATTATCTGTCTTCTTGTGTTAACCTTAGGTTAAGAAACTACTTAATAAAGTAGTGCTTCGTGAATCTTGCTTTTATAGAAAACTGACGGATACTTCTAAAGATGAAGAAAATCCAGAAGAAATGGAAAGTCCACAGGAAGAAATGTTTGGTAGCGTATTTTTTTATTAATAAAGATATTTCAAATCTGGAATACTTTCAGCATACTAATTTAGATTTTTTTTTTGTGATAGTTATCACTGTCTCTACTGCTGTTAAGTTATGCTTCTAGTTTCATGGTTCAGAAGTTCATGGTTATTTTATAAATTGAAAGGACATTAGGTGTGAAATGTTTTACTCATTTTTAATGTTTTAAAAGTGTTGAGAAAAAGTGTGATATTAAAAATTAAAAAAACTTAAGAAATTAGGAAATAAATATAACTTCTCAGGACTATTGATAGTAATTAATAGTAATAAAGATTTTTCTGTTTATTTTGGGTGAACAACAGGCATTAAGCTTCCAGATATTTGACTATACAAATCAATAATAGATTTGTATCGATAAAAGAATAATAAACTAAAAATATCAGTAATGCATGTTTTTTAGTAAGGAAAAAAAATAAGTACATAAAACCGAATCAGTTGGAGGCTCAAAACATTGTATTGCACTTGTTGGAAATAAACCTTTTTATTTTGTACATTGCAATAACGATAATTCTTAACTCCTATAGGAAACAGGCTGCTTCTACCGTCACCTGCGGTGAAACAAGAATCCAAAATATCAGAAGAAAACGTCGGTCTCATTGTTTACAATGGAGCCATGGTGGATGTGGGGAGTCTCTTGCAGAAATTAGAGAAGAGTGAAAAAGCACGAGCTGAAATGGAACAGAAACTTCAGTCACTGGAAGAAAAAACAGGTGAGAATGAATAGTTTTTTAGTAATTCAAAAAGGCTTAAGGCAGGGGTTCTCAACCTTGGCAACTTTAAGACTTGTGGACTTCAGCTCCCAGAATTCCTCAGCCAGCTTTGCTGGCTGAGGAATTCTGGGAGTTGAAGTCCACAAGTCTTAAAGTTGCCAAGGTTGAGGACCCCTGCCTTAAGGCATTGTATCTCCAAAAGAATTTGCACCAGACTGGAAGAAGAATGCGTGACAATTTTTTAAGCAATTGAAGGTTGGGTTGCGCTGGGGAAAGGAGAGACCTGCTTCTGCTAGCTGTCGTATCATTAAATGCAAGCAAGGAATAGCTGTTACAATTTTTTCCCGTTATAAGCAAAGGAAGCATAATACACATGTATAATATTTTTTAAATGCATACTGTACTTCTGATGTGTATGCCAATTCACAAATGGACTTTCACTTTCTGAGTCAGATTAATTGCTTTGAATAGTCTTGCCTCATGTTAACTAAAAAGGACATAATGATAGTAAAGTCGTTAGAACCAGTTTGGTTTAGAGCAGGGTCCTTCAAACTTGGCCCTTTTATGACTTGTGGACTTCAACTCCCAGAATTCCTCAGCCAGCGTGCCTGGCTGAGGAATTCTGGGAGTTGAAGTCCACAAGTCATAAAAGGGCCAAGTTTGAAGACCCCTGGTTTAGAGGTTAAGATATCAGCTTAGAAACCAGAGAGACTCGGTCTTCTGATCCTACTTTAGGCAGAAAGCCAACTAAGTGACTTTGGACCAGTCCCCCCCTCTCAATCCTAGGAAGGAGGCAAAGGCAAACAACTTCTGAGGCCTTGTCAGAAAAACTACAGCAACTAATCCAGGCAGTTCCAGAAGTCAACAGAAGACTCTAAAGCACTGGATGTCCTAAAAAAAGAAAAAACCTTACAAGCTCTGTTTTACAGACTAAGGCAGGGGTAGTCAACCTTTTTATACCTACCGCCCACTTTTGTATCTCTGTTGGTAGTAAAATTTTCTATCCGCCCACCGGTTCCACAGTAAGGGTGATTTATAAAGTAGGGAAGTAACTTTACTTTATAAAATTTATAAAGCAGAGTTACAGCAAGTTAAAGCATATAATAATAAATACTTACCAAATACTTTATGTCAGACTTTCGCTAAATTTGGCAGAATAAATCTTTATAAAACAACTTACTGTAGTTAAATCTATCTTTTTATTTATACTTTGCGTACATAGAAGCATGAAGTCTGATGAAATTACATTTAATTAATTAAATTATTAATGAGATCCCTGAGGCTGATGCTGCGAAACTAAATATTGGATATCTGGCTCAATTTTTGTAAGGAACAAACGAAGATCTCCTCTTTCGGAAATATTCAGGCGGTTTCTTTCTTTGGTCATAATATGATTAACAGCACTAAAGCCTGATTCCACAAGATATGAGGTAGGGAAAGGTATCAATAAACTGAATATCATTTTCCACATATTTGGATATAAGACAGGCATTTTTTTACTTTGCCATAGGTTTTCATATCGAATTTATGTTTACTTTCTTCATCATATCTAATTTCTAACAGTTCTTCTTGGCAAGTTGTATCAGCCTCTTCAATATTTGCGGTAAAAGGATTTTTCATCCAGTCATACACCTGCAATTTCAAAATATCTTCAAATCGTTTTTCCATGTCCAATTTAAGTTCGTTGAGGTGGCTACTGAATCTGTCAATATCCTCTGTCAATATCATCTTTTATAGATGATAATTCAGGAAACTGATGAAATTCTCTCTTCAATAGATTATAATGAAGTAGTTCAAGTTTGTCAATAAATAATGACACAATACTTTGGCAACCTATAAGAGTTTTATTAGCTCCTTGAAGCTGCAAATTGACATTATGAAATCACTTGAAAATATCTGCCAAATAAAAGGCATCATTCTAACTTTTGACACAGATTATTACTTTCAAAAAATTATATTATTACAATTATTTGTAATAATATTACAATATTACAATACAATTGTATTGTATTATTATTATTACTTTCAAAAAATTGTATGACACTTCTATATAATGCTACAAAACGAGCCAAAGATGTACCCTTTGACAGCCACCGAACTTCTGTGTGCAAAAGTAACATAATAAAATCTTCATTATTGTCCTGGCAAAGCTGTTGAAACATTCTATCATTTTTTGCATTGGATTTGATCTTGTTTATGGCTCGAATTATTATAGTTAATGATGAATGGAGACTTGTACTTAGATGTTTTCCTACAAGATGTTGTCTGTGCACCACACAATGAATACATAAAACATTTAGCACTTCTTCCTTCAAATAAGCAACAAATCCATGATAGCGACCTACCATTGATGGTGCTCCATCAATAGCACATGCAACAATATTATTCAAAGGAATATTATTTTTTGTAAAGTATGATTCCACAGTATTAAATATAGATAATTTTCTTGTATCTGTAATGAGATTTATTGCAAATAGCATTTCTTCTCGTAATGTATTGTTTTCATCAAAATAACGTACATATGCCATCAATAAGGCATTATTATCTGCAATGGTAGACTTGTCCAATTGCATAGAAAATGAAGAGTTTTGGAGAATACTTAGCAGTTTTTTTTCAACATTAACTGCCATTTCTTCAATTCATTGCTTTACTGTGCTATCGCTTAGGGGCAACGTTTTTAAATTTTCAGGTATATCCTGATGCATTACTGTTGAGATAAATTATTTTATAGAAGGTATTATTACAGTTTCTCCAATATTATAGTTTTTACCACTTTTTGCAATTGTGAAATGCGATAAGCAGCAATTAATCCATCTTCGTTCGTTGCATGTTGTTTCTTAAACAATGCAATGATTGATGAACAATTTTGAAATTTTTTATATATTTCCTGAAAATATTCAATGGGCTTATCCTTATCATTTGGATGCTTTGTAGAAAGATGTTCTCGCAATTGACTTGGCTTCATTGCCTCATTGGATAATGTTTTATGACACAATAAACACATTGGATGTTGTTTATTTACAAAGATTCTATGAAACCCATCTTCAGATACTCTGGCAAATAGCCACGAGCGTATTTCTTTTTTTGAGACATGGACTCACAATATTTTGTTTGAAGCTGTAGGCATGTGCTCACTCTCACAAATCTGTGTACTGACCAGTGCGGCATGTATCGTCTGTGCATGCCTCTCGCGCATCGTGGATTGGGTTTGGGGGGGGTGCCGGCTACCAGCTCTGCTTGTCTGTTACAGCTGGGGGGGAGATGCGTGAGCTATTCTGAGATGAGGCTCTTTTGTTTGTGGTCGCACTATAGCGCCATTTAGTTTCACTTACGTAACGTGAACTAAACTTATGCGCAGGCAATACAAATAGTATATTTTCAGAAATTTAAATTGTCACGGGGAATTTTATGAAAACCTAATGAAAATGTTTTTAAATAATGCTATGAAATTTTTTTTTTAAAGTCAATTAAATTTAAAAAAAGGAAAGTGTTTCAGTATTGGACAAAACCCCTACCGCCCACCATGAAAGCTGGAACGCTCACTAGTGGGCAGTAGGGACCAGGTTGACTACCACTGAACTAAGGTATCAGCCTAATATTTTACTCCTTTATCTTCTGTAATCATTTTAACTTCTTATAGAAAGATGCAGTTTGAAAGATTACAAATCATTCTATTTTTGCAGATGACGATGAAAAGACCATATTGAATTTGGAGAATTTAAACAAAAACCTCTCTACAGAAATTAAAGAGGTTAAAAAAGAGCTCAGCCAGTTGCAAGAGAACCTGAAGATCTCGGAAGATACAAATCTGCAGTTTGAAGGGCAGCTGACTAAGACCATCAAAGGTTTGGCAACCGTTATGGATGAAATACACACGGTTCTTAAAAAGGTAAAGCTCTCTGTAACTCTCCTGCAAAATTTCCTGAAAATAGGAAAAGCAGAATGTCTTAATTTGGTTATAGCAGCTTGTAACTGATTCACTGTCTTCTCTTTCCATAGGATAGTGTGAAGAATGAAGATAAAGATCAAACATCCAAAGAAAATGGGGCAAATGTATGACAAAACATGCTGCTTGCTGGGGGGAAAAAAGAATGTTACATAATGTAATATAAATCATGAAACTGGAGTGTATGAAAGTGATGCATGTTTAATTTAGTAGTATAAATACTTTAGTCCAAGCAAGGTTGTATAAAGTTTTATAAATGTGTGAGCCTGCTTCAAAAGATTGCTTGTAATTCACAGCCCTCGATTTGTTAGACACTCCTTGAGTGAAAATAATTTTGCATTGCAAAATGTTTTAGGGTAAACTTGGTTATAGTTTGAATGCTAATAAAGTTCATCAACTTCATGGAAAATAGCAAGTATTTAATTACCAAAAGATTCCTTTTAAAATTTAGTGCAAACATTTTTCATTATTTATAGAGATGCCATTCTTAGGTTTTATTTCAGACTATTTAGGTTTTTTAAATTAAACAAAATCGAGTATATAAATCATAGCATGCTGCTTAATTTCGCCAGTAAAGATTTTTAAATACATTCTTGAATTTTTGTCAGAGTTTTTTCCCTTTGATTTGTGAGTTTTCCTTGGAAGTTCTTATTACTGTTTTGATGCACAATAATTGAGGAAAAGAATAAGGAAATTATAGAACATTGATGAATTGGGGTTTATATAAAAACATATTTGTTTTATTATGCATATTTTGTAATCTTTGAAATGTTCTATCCCTACATTAATATACTAGCAACTTTTAAAAATTTTATGAGAATGTACAATTAACTAATACACACCAGGCCAGTAGATGTCAGTATAATGCTTTATTTGGAAAAATTGCTACTAGTTTTATATTGGCTTTCATTAAATTGGCTATTTACCTTCCCAGTGTTAATTTCTTAAGATTGTCTTCCAATGAAGGTATTATATGCATTTCACACAAGTCATAAAATACCTAAATTTAAGTTGTAACCCAGCATTTTTGTTATGCTAACGACATACTGTGGTATGGAAGAGTATACTTGGGCACAAGTATTTTGAGTTTACTTGGCATGAAAGGAATAACTTAATATAAAACTTGGAATCAGAAGTCAAATAGGTGCTATAATTAAGAAGCTGCCAGATGGACATCAGGTTGTTGGCTGGTAGCTTAAAAGGCAGCTTGTTGGCAGAAGCCTTAAATGTCTCAAATTATTCTGTTTGGGCTCCTTGACATCAAATACTGACAATTGATTGTGAAAGCATTTTGAATAAACACTTCCCATTCCCAATCAAAATGATAATGTTTACATTATTACCTACTTAGTCTAGAAAGCAAACTTTAAATAGTGATGCAACACAATGTAAAGATCGAAAAAGTCATTGCAGATAACATGAAATGTGTGACATTTTCTCCATTATCCACAAGGTTTCTGTGTCATCTTGCAGCAAAGTGTTGCAAAGTTTGTGCAATCACCTTGTACAGAGTGTCTGTATTGAAAGAGGACATTGGAAGGTCAGATATTCTGTGATGTTCCCCCAGGTACTTTCACCTGGGACAAAACTTCCTTTCTCATTGAAGAGTTGGCTAGCAAGCTTCACTAAGGGCTAGCTCAATGCATCTAGAACTTTTTCCCATGCTGACCAAACATGCAGGGGGAAAGAGGGTTTCCACTCTACAAGGCTGATATACCGTGTTATGCTCACATACTCTTCCTGTACCTGTTGGGCAAACCTTTCTTTTTTGGTTCCTTTTGGCCAGCCCAAAAAATGATCTTCAGGGAAAACTCCAACTCTTTAACACGTTATGAATCATACACGTTTCAAAATGGTTATCTTGAAAAGGGGAAAGAGTGTTGATAATGTTGTTGTTAGTTGCGAAGTCGTGTCCGACCCATCGCGATCCCATGGACAACGTTCCTCCAGGCCTTCATGCCCTCTACCATCTTCTGGAGTCCATTTAAGGTCACGCCTACTGCTTCAGTGACTCCATCCAGCCACCCCATTCTCTGTCCTTCCCTTCTTCTATTGCCCTCAATCTTTCCCAGCATTAGGCCCTTCTCCAGTGAGTCCTTCCTTCTCATTAGGTGGCCAAAGTACTTGAGTTTCAACTTCAGGATCTGGCCTTCTAAAGAGCAGTCAGGGTTGATCTCCTCTAGGACTGACCGGTTTGATCCCCTTGCAGTCCAGGGGACTTGCAGGAGTCTTCTCCAGCACCATAGTTCAAAGGCCTTTTGTGCTCAGCCTTTCTTATGATTCAACTTTCACAGCCATACATTGCAACTGGGAACATCTATGACATCTCAAAGAAATGGAAAGAGAAATACGGGAGGACTTGTAAGGATAAATGCAGGAAGGTATGATTGCAACAGGTTAAAAGTAATTCAACTGAAAGAAGACAAATGTAATGGGTCTGGGGCTCTAAAGAATGCAAATGCAGTAAAGAAAAGAAATGGAGCTGCAGAGGAAATGGTTGGGCTGAGACCCCAGCGTGAAGAACGTAAAAATAGCAGCAGCCTTTGTGTATTACTGAATAGGACAAGCCAGTAACATGAAAGCCCACAGAATTGCTCCCTGCAGGGTGGCTACATTTCAAAGAAATGTTGATTTTTCACATCTGGCTCATGATTTTTTTGATACCTGCAAATCCCCGAGTGGAAAGTGTACCAATGCACCAGTTCCCTAAAATACCGTTTAATGGTAAACAGAAAAAAAGAGTGCTGCAATGTTTAATGGCATTTGGCTAACTTGGAGGGATGACCATTTATTTCTTTTCTGGTTTTATAATTTACAGCAATATTTGGAAATATGCAAAAGTGCAAGATTAAAAGTAGAGAAACAGGATGAGGATAAACAGGCTGCTCTTCATGTACTTTTTCAGCTTGACAGTATTAAACTCTTGTTAAATTCTAATTACTTTTTTAGGCATGCCAAAAGTCCCTATTTGCTACAAACTAGCAAACCTTTTATTGAGATCAAACACTGTTGGGTGTGCTAAGTGATTCTCATCACTTTCCTATTTTGATGCTTTCTAAAATAGTTTCTGTGCAGCAGTTACTTTCTATAGATGAGACATTAAGTTTATATGTATGCTATTTAAGTATCTTTTAAATTATCTAAATACAATGCAGCTCTTTCTGTTCTCTCAGATATATTGTTTAGTTAGGCATTTTTTTTTCTGTTTCTCACTTTCTGCCTTCCAACTATCACCCATCATTTCATCTTTTGTCTTTGCGTCTTTTAATGAAATCTGATGAAGTTCTTCAGGCATTCTAGTTAACAACTCAAGGTCTAGTCCAGGGGTTCTCAACCTTGGCAACTTTAAGACTTGTGGACTTCAACTCCCAGAATTCCTCAGCCAACTGGCTGAGGAATTCTGGGAGTTGAAGTCCACAAGTCTTAAAAGTTGCCAAGGTTGAGAACCCCTGGTCTAGTCTTTTCCTTCATATAATGATAATGGGACATTTATGCATTATTATTACTTTGTTATTTTTACAAACAACTCAAAGTGGTGAACATATCTAATACTTCATCCTCCTATTTTCCCCCCAACAACAGCCCCTGTGAGGCAAGTTGGACTCAGAGGCAGTGATTGGCCCAAGGTCATCCAGCTGGTTTTCATGGCTAAGGCAGGACTAGAAGTCACAGTCTCCAGCTTTCTAGCCTGTTGCCTTAACTACAAGACCAAACTGGCTCTTTAATTGTGGCTGTAGCTTGTTAGTCTGATTATTTCCATTAGTTTAAGCTGCAATTTTTGGGGGGGAGGATTTATGAACTGAGTTTAGGTGGGATCCAGGTCCTGTTTTTGCTGATTGAATAGTGCTTTCATATTGCTTATGGGTTATAATCAATTTTATTTAGGTAGTGTTTATCTGGTCATGGGCAGAACAGCCCCTTGGGTAGGTGAAATAAAGTATTTGCTATAAATATTTAATTTATATATATATATATATAACATTTTGTGACCGAATTAGTGGACTAGTAAAATGTTGTGCACATAGTATACTTGGATTTCAGTGAAGCGTTTGACAAAGTAGACCACACCTACTTCTTGATAAGCTAGAAAAATATGGGATAGACAGCATCACCACCAGATGGATTTGTAACTGGCTAACAAACCCCGCTCAGTCTGTAGTCATTAATGAAATTACATCTACATGGAAGGAAATAAGCAGTGGAGTACCCCAAGGTTCTGCTTTAGGCCCAGTATTCTTCAAAACATCTTCATAAACAATTTAGGTGAGGGAATAGAGGATTTCATCAAATTTGCAGACAACACTAAGCTGGCAGGAATAGCCAACACCCCAGATGGATCTTGACAGACTTGAACATTGTGGCCTGTCCAACAAAATGAAATTCAATGTACAGAAAAGTAAGGTTCTACAGATTAGGTGAAACTTCGTTCAAAAGCAGTAACTGTGAGAGAGATCTTGTACTCCTAGTGGACGATCACTTAAATATGAGCCAGCAGTGTGCAGCAGCAGCCAAAAAAGCCAATGCAATCCTTGGTTGCATAAACAGGGATAGAATCAAGAGCATGTGAAGTATTAGTATCAGTTTATAAAATCTTAGTAAGACCACACATGAAATTGGTCACCACTTTATAAAAAAGATAACAGACTGGAAAGAGAAGAGTAACTAAGACGATTAAGGGCCTGGAGACTAAAACATATGAAGAACAGTTGCAGGAATTGGGCATGGCAAATCCAGTCAAAAGAAGGACCAGGGGTGACATGATAGTCTTTCAGTATCTAAGGGGCTGCCACAAAGTAGAGGGGGTCAACTTATTTTCCAAAGTATCGGAAGACAAGACAAGAAACAATGGATGGAAACTAATTAAGGAGAGAACCAATCTAGAACTAAGGAAAAACTTCGTAACAGTGAGAACAACCAGTTACTGGAATGACTTGCCTTTAGAACAGCGGTTCTCAACCTTTTCTGGGGCTCGACCCCGGCCCGCATCGCGCATGCGCAGCGCAACAGGGCGCATCGCACATGCGTGACGGGGCACATCGCGCATGCGTGGCGTGATGGCCCGCATCGCAATAGGGGAAAAAATGGCCAACCCCCCAAAAAATGGCCGACCAAAATAAAAAAAATGGCGGGCCCGCACCGCGCATGCACGGCGCGACGGGGCGCATCGCAATAGGGAAAAAAATGGCCGACAAAAAAAATGGCCGACCAAAAAAAATAAAATAAAAATGGCAGACTGCGGTGCTTGGCGTCCCCCGTGAAATGGTCGTTCAACCCCAAATGGGGTCGCGACCCACAGGTTGAGAACCTCTGCTTTAGAAGTTATGGCAGGGTCCTCTGCTTGAGCAGAGGGTTAGACTAGAAGACCACCAAAGTCCCTTTCAATTCTGTTACTTGGTTATTCTGTTAGTTTATCTCCTTTACTTCATAAAACAAGGTCAAATCTTTCCTGTTATTTTGAGTGCTAGGTTGGCAAGGTAGGTTGGCAGAAATTGCATCACAATGCAAGCCCCGCCCCTTTGGTGTCAATGTCACAGGCATAAAGGGATAGAGTTTGCATTGCCAGCCTTTATGCCAGCTTGCCTTTTTTTGAGATATGCCCACATCCCATAGACCAGTGTCTCTCAACCTTGGCCACTTGACAATGTGTGGACTTCACCTCCCAGGATTTCCCAATCAGCTTTCACAGTTTGAGAAACACTATGTAGACCAGGGGTTCTCAACCTTGGCAACTTTAAGACTTGTGGACTTCAACTCCCAGAATTCCTCAGCCAGCTTTGCTGGCTGAGGAATTCTGGGAGTTGAAGTCCACAAGTCTTAAAGTTGCCAAGGTTGAGAACCCCTGATGTAGACCCACTGCTTTCACAGCAAGCAAGACAGAGTCCTCTCCCAGATCTTGCAGTTTCACATCCTAAATAAAATTAATGTTACTGGCAAAACTGCGGCAGTAGCATTAATCTTGGTTTTGATGCTCTGCTACTCTCTGTTGTTAAAGTAAATCCAATCATACTTGCTGGCTGCTTCCTAGCTGTAAAATAGTCTCTTAAGAAGAAGGAGGCTACAGTTGATAGGAATCCTGCATTTCTTCCCTGATGCCAAGCTGCTTTGCCATGGATCCCGTGCCTACCTGTTATAGAGGTAAGTGTAGATTGTCTTGAAAAAGGGATTAGGGCAACATAGGACAGGGCTTTTCAGCCTTTTCACCCACTGTACCATTTTTAGGATATGGCAACATCCGAGTACTACCAGTCACCTAGCAAGGTGTCAAAAACTTGATAACCCCCCCCAAAAGGAAAAAAAGTGATAAAGTACAGGTAGTCCTCGACTTACAACAGTTTGCTTAGTGACTGTTCGAAGTTACAATGGCACTGAAAAAAGTGCCCCCCAAGCCACAGCCGAGCAAGACACCTGCCTGCCCACCCGGCGACGCTCTTCCTCCTGTCCGAGGTTTCCATTGTTGTGAGCATTTCTGTTGAGGATTGGCAGCGGGGGTGGGGTGGGGGGTGTTTGGTTTTTATTCCCCCCGTCTGCTGGGTGGTTGCAGCAGGTTTTGGTCACTTGACATGACCCTGGGACACTGTGACCGTCATAAATATGAATCAGTTGCCAAGCATCTGAATGTAAATCACAAGACCCTGGAGAGGCTGCAACATTCCAGGTGATTGGTGCTTCTTCTGGGCTCTGCAGAAACGCCAGGATCAGCCCCTAGCTCTAGCTGGAGCCTGGCACTGATCCTGGCACTTCCGCTGAGCCCTGACAGTCCCGAAGCTCTGATTCTGGCGCTTCTGCTGAGCCCTGACCGCCCTGCTCCAGCCATCTCTCGCTCAGGCTTGTGCAGTGCTGCCACCGCTTCAGCTCATTCCCCTCCCCCGCTACAACTTTTCTAGGATGGTCACGTACCACCTGCCAGGTGCCAATGTACCACAGGTGGTACCCGTACCACTGGTTGAAAAGCCCTGACATAGGAGACAACACAAGTCTTGGAAAGAAAAAGTGTGAGAGTACCCTTTTAAGTCTGGCTGGGGGAATTCTGGGAGTTAAAGCGGCTGAGGTTAAGAAGCACTGATATAAAGTAGCATTTCTGTGTTCCTTGTGTTGTGTCTTTCTTGAGCTGGCCTGCCTCAAAGGGGTGATACTATGTGCCTCCAGAAGTGTCGGTACAATAAAGGCACCCAGTTGAGGGGGGATGATTTAAAAAGGCTCCTAAGAGTTCAGAGAACACCCACATGGACCATCTTTATTCTAGATTTTAAGAAACATTCAAAGGTGCTTCAAAGGATGGTTAAAGGGGCTGTGGTCTCCACTCAGTCCTGCTATTTTAGATCCTAGGGCAGGGGTCCTCAACCTTGGAAACTTTAAAACTTGTGTACTTCAACTCCCAGAATTCTTAGTTGCCAAGGTTGAGGACCCCTGCCCTAGGGAGCATGGAAACCTGTTTCCTCATAAGCAATACTCTGGTCATCAATATTTTTCCGCTTTCCTGGCTTCTTAAAGGCACAGGGAAAGTCAAACAATGAAAGCTCACTTCAGTCTCTCACAATTCACAAATGCATTGTGAAAACAAAAAGGCAGTTGCTATTTTAATTTAAAAGAAGCATTGGGAAAGCATGCAAGTCTAATTTATTATCTTGACTTGGAATACAGTATTGCTTTTCCACAAAGGCTTCCCAGTTTCTGCATGCATGTTTTAACCTGATGGTACCGATCTTCTAGACTTAATCTAGAACAGTGGTTCTCAACCTTTTTCAGGCTGCGACCCCGACCCACATTGCGCATGCGCGGCGCGACGGCCCGCATCGTGCATGCGCAGCGTGGCGGCCCGCATCGCGCATGCGCGGCGGGGTGGCCCGCATCGTGTATGCGCGGCACAACGGCCCGCATCACACATGCGCTGCGCGACGGCCCGCATCGCGCATGCACGGTGCGACGGCCCGCATCGCGCATGCGTGGTGTGGCGGCCCGCATCGCGCATGCGCTGCGGCCCGCATCGCACATGCGCAGCGGCCCGCATCGCACATGCGCAGCGGCCCGCATCGTGCATGCGCTGTGCGGCGGCCCACATCACGCATGCGCGGTACTACCCTGTGCATGCACAGTGCTGCCCCCTGCGCCGGCCGAGGGGAAAAGGGGAAAAAATGGCAGACTGCGGTGTTTGGCAACCCCCATGAAATGGTCGTTCAACCCCAAATGGGGTCGCGACCCACAGGTTGAGAACCACTGATCTAGAATATAACTAATTCCATATCCTTCTGTAGAATCCTTCAAGACAGGATGAGTCTCTGAAGCCTGGAAATGTGGTCTAGTGTCAGCTGTTTTGATAATCTCTACTGCATACAACACTTGACCTTTGGACAATGGTTACCTAATAGCATTTTATCCCTGCACTTTCCATACTGAATAAACTTAGCTTCAGCACCACGATTTCAGTGGGAGCTTCATTTGGTTCCTCTTGACTCTTGGTAGGGCAGGACAGGACAGCTTGGTGGAACATCAGGAGATGTTAACCTTGATATCTTCTGGCCATTCATCGTAGGTGTTTGCAAAAACAACAACAACATGTTTCCTGGTGTATTTGCTGGTACAACTGGTGATGTCATGGTATGTGGAAATGACGTGGGAGGCAGGAGGCAGAGCTGCAACCTAGACAACCATGATACATAGGAAGCCCCTCCAGAAGGAAAAGGGGAATAGGAAGCATTTCTAAAGGGACCTTTCCTAGTTTTCTCAGGAGCCTTTCCCAGTTTTAAAATTATGGAGGACCCCAAAAGAACTTTTGTTTGTGTGGGTTATATTTGTTATTATTCACCATATTAACATTGTTACATTCCTAGAATAATTGTTTACTGAATTTGGTTCCAGAAGCCTACTTCATTATCGTGTAAAAATAACGTTAAACCATAAAATATTTTAATAAAAACTATATTTTTAACAAATAAAAACAATGAAAATAGTATCATTGTTTTAGAATTTTTAAAGTCTCTTCCATAGCTGGCAAATAATTTTGAGATTAAGGGCCAAAAAGGAGGTCTTGGAGGGAGCACCAGGGGCCTAAGATCACTTTTAAGGAACATTGTTTTAAGTAATAGAACACAACACTGTTGAAACCCCAACAGAGGAGCAAAGAGCTCGTGGCAGAGGCTGCAAAGGTGACTTGAAAATCTGTCTGCAGCTTCCACCACCATTTGTGACCTTCCCAGCACAGTCAGTGGGGGAAGACAACTTTAAGCGTTGTGTGATTCACTTAACAACCATGGCAAAAAAAAAGTCCTAAAATTGGGCACAACAACTTTGTTTAGCAATGAATGGAAATTCTGATCCCAAAATACCTACAGATCTCCTTTTGTCCACAGCTGCACTATTCCTGTTTTGGGGGGAGGAGTAAAGAATAGAACAGAATAGAATAGAATAGAATAGAATAGAATAGAATAGAATAGAATAGAATAGAATAGAATAGAATAGAATAGAATAGTATTCAATAGAATAGTATTCAATAGAATAGAATAGAACAGAACAGAATAGAAAATAGAATAGAAATAGAATAGAATAGGCTTTATTTATTTATAAATAAATATTTATTTAATGACTTACTCCCCCACCTTTCCCCCACCCGTTTCTACTCAGGAATGTTTCATCCTTCTGACTCTTTCTGCAGCTCATCTGTGTTTTCTAGGATTGCTTTTTATTCTGCCCGCAACTTTTTCGCATCTTTAAGAGAATCCGATGGTTCAATCAACCGCTTTGATACCCCTCTTCTACCTCTAAAAGGAACTGAGAATCTGTGCGGTCGCCCACGCATTCACTAGAACGGTTGTCTTCCTTCCCTTAGTCATAACTTGGTGGATAATTATTATATTATATTATATTATATTATATTATATTATATTATATTATATTATATTATATTATATTATATTATATTATATTATAGTATATTATATTATAGTATAGTATAGTATAGTATAGTATAGTATAGTATAGTATAGTATAGTATAGTATAGTATAGTATAGTATAGTATAGTATAGTATAGTATTATATTCCTGGCGGGCAACGTAGCTTTCCAAGAGACGCTGAACTCGATTCCAGGCGAGGCAAACTTTTTGCGCACTCCCCGACCGCTGCCAATTGTATTCCCATCAGCGGGGACTGTTGTTCCCCACCAGCCTGGGATTCGGTCCAGATGAGGATCGGCCGCAGAAGCTTCGGCCGCGCCTGGTCGCCCGAGAAAAGGCCGGCCGCGGGCTGCGGGAGCCCCGGAGGGACCAATGCCTTGGGAACGGGAGCGCAGCGCCCTGCAGCGCGGGCCGGCCTGCCCCCCCCCCCACTCACCCTCTTCCTCCAATCAGGGGTTCTCAATCTTGGCAACTTTAAGACTTGTGGACTTCAATTCCCAGAATTCCTCAGCCAGCAAAGCTGGCTGAGGAATTCTGGGAATTGAAGTCCACAAATCTTAAAGTTGCCAAGGTTCAGAACTGCTGCTCCAGGTGCTTCGGAGCGGGGCGGGAGGGAGGAGTGAGGCGAGCGAGAAATTCTGGCTCCGGGGCTGCCGCCGAAGAGCCGAGCCGCTTGGAGCCGGGCCAGCTTTTCCCCGCCCCTTGCCAGGAACAACCCCGTTCCCTTGGTAGCGGCGGCGGCGGCGGCGGCGCTGACGGGCACAACGGGCAGAGCGCGCCCCGCAGCCGCCCCAGCATGTCGCCCTCGCCGCTTCCCCGCCGCGCGGTGCTGCTGGCGCCCAGCTCGCTCGCTCTGGTCCTGCGTCGCCGCCCGCCGGGCTCCCGGGAGGCGGCCGGGCCCGAGGCGGAGGCGGAGGCGGAGGCGGACTGCTGCGAGGACGAGGCGCGCGGCGCGGCCGTCTTCCAGGCGTTCCGCCGCGCCAACGCCGCCTCGCACTGGAACGCCGGGCTGGCGCGGGCCGTGGGGCGGGTGCGCCTGCAGGGCTGGCTGCGGGGCGGCGTGCTGCTCTTGCAAGGCCCCCCGGCGCCCCTGCAGCTCCTCCGCGACGCCTGGCTCCGCAGGGCGCTGCGGGCCCCCAAGGGCTTCCTCATCCGAGCCGTAGGTGAGTGAGCGCCGAGGAGCCGCCCCTCGCTGCCCGCCCTTTCGGCCCCTTCAGACCTGCCCGCGGGGCTCGGGGCCCCCCGGATTCCTGCCTTAAACTGGGCGCCCCCCCCACCGGGGGTTTTCTGGAAAGCCGAAACGGCCGCCGTTGGTTTTGAACCGGCGCAGGGGAGGAGTAGCCGCTTGAGCGCCTTCAGAAGAGCGTTGGGATTGCTGAAGAGTTACCCAGGGCCAGCCAGGCGCTGCCTCTTGGGGCCTCGGAGAGAGGCTTCCCCCCTCCACCCACCCACCCACCCCCGGAGTCTGGTCTCGGTGGCTTTTCACTGAGTTTCAAAACTCCGGTGAGGTTTTTCAGGAATATCTGTGTGTGATGGCCCGGCTTCTTTTTTTCCTAAATGCTAGGATGAGCGGGAAGGGAGAGGGTGTTTTTCAGTTGGAGTAACACTTAAGGACCACTGGCTCTTTGGTGCATGAAGATCGGTAATATAAGCCTTAATAAGGATGCTTTGCACTTCCAGGGTTAAGCAATGAAGGATGGTCAAAAGTCTTAGGTACACTATATAGCGAACAGCAATTGTATATAATTATAAAAGGAGATAGATAGATAGATAGATAGATAGATAGATAGATAGATAGATAGATAGATAGATAGATAGATAGATGATAGATAGAGATAGAGAGAGATAGAGAGAGAGATAGAGAGAGAGATAGAGAGATAGAGAGATAGAGATAGATAGAGATAGATAGAGATAGATAGATAGATAGATAGATAGATAGATAGATAGATAGATAGTAATTGATAACAGAGATGCACATTGGTGTGTGGAATAAGTCACAATAATTAGGTTCACCCATTGTACTAAGTTGTGTGTTGCTTATGGCATGTCATGGTTGCCTGATTTATCACAAAGATGGGTTCCCATAACAACTAATTCAGAACAGAATACGTTACACTTCACAACCATGTCTGAATCCACCCCTTTTAAAAATGATATTGGTAACATTTATAAATTGGTTTCTGCATGTAGGGAAAAAAACATCAAAAGCAACACATGATGTCAAAACCAACATTATTATTATTATTATTACAATTATTTATTAGATTTCTATGCCGCCCTATTCCAAGAACTCAGGGCGGCTCACAGCATAACTTATTTATTTAAAAATCCCTTATCCTGGCATCTATAACAGGTATCAAAAGGCTTCAGACAGGCCATATTGTGATAAAAGAGCACTGCAGAAACCAAATGGGGTATAAAACCAACAGGAAAAACAAATAAGCCAGCATTAAAAGTTTAAAACCGTGAAGTAAAACCTGGATTCCTGCTGAAATGCTAGTAGTGTCATGGAGTTCTGGGGAAGTCATTTCAGAGACATGCCTGTCCCCTCCTTCGCTGTTCTTATACAAAAGGATTGTTGTGGCAGAGGAACCGAATATGGAGACAGCTCTGAAAATCTCGAGGCCAGCACTGCTTGGTTGAACATTTCCTAACATTATATTAATCTCTCCAGGTTGTATCATCTGTATTGAGGTTATTGGTAGCATATAAACATCCAGGGTAATCTGGAATGGTGGTTCTCAAATCCATTAGCCTGTTTTATCTCAGCAGACTTTTAGGGACTCGGTTTCTTGTTCATGTTTGGTGGGTACTTGAGGCCCTGGGAGTGAGACACATGCAAGAATGGTTCACTGCTAGACACAGTACAGTAGACAAAATCACAAGCTGCTGCTTGCACCTGATTGTACAATCATGGAGCTGGAAGGGACCTTGGAGGTCTTCTAGTCCAACCCCCTGCTTAAGGATAATAACTGGTGTGAGCTTATTCTTGCTGTCATTCTTGCTTTTTGTTTGGTAAAAGAAAAACCCATCCAGTCCACATTTGCACGAAAGCTTGTGTCAACAGTTTTGCGTCTTATATAAAATAGCTGCAGTGAGATCAGAGCTTCAATAGGCATGGCGGCCAGGCCAATGGGAAACTTTGAAGACTATTCTGGAATCCTTTGGGTTCTCTAATTTTCCAAGGACAAACTATTTTAATGGGCACATTGCCCTTGGGGATTATGTTAGTCACTGCCAATACAAAATTGACTAGGAAGTTAATTCCATATGCATTGAGCAAGAAACAGAGTCTGCATGGCCTTGTCATAGTGCATACATAGCACATTAAAAACAAAATTAAAGTATTTTGTTTTCTGGGATATTACTGGGGAGATGCTATCCAGTCAACTATTTCCAAAGCTAGAGAACTGGTAACTCTGATAATTGTTCAGAAGGTCAGACCAGGCTCAAGAATTAACTTTGTGCATTCCATGTATGTGCGATCTTGGAAAATAGGTTTGATTTAAGGAATGGTAGGTCAGCACTCTGAAATACTTTTTTTTTTTTTTTACCTTTGACTGTGAAACATTGGACATCCCTGCCAGTTGTGTACCAGCTGAACTGGCAAGATGCAAGAGCAGAAGAAGTGGACCTTTTGTTGCTGGCCTCAGCATTGAAACAAGTGAATAATTAGTTGTATTTCCAGAGAGCCCACTTGTTTACAATGTCAATGTCAATTACAATATGAACTATGCAGAATGAGGTTATGCTGACCTCGTAACATTTTGCAGTCGTGAGATCATGTTGATTAGAATTAGTAGATGTCTTAGAGCAGTGGTTCTCAACCTTTTTTAGGTTGAGACCCCACTTGCGCCGCCCATGCGCGCTGCGACCCCGACCTGTGCGCGCGTGCGCGCGCCCCCCCCAAAAAATGGCAGACCGCAACATGCCGATCTGCGCATGTGTGTGTGACGGCCGATCTGTGCGTGCGCTTGCGACGGCCGATCTGCGCATGCGTGTGCGACAGGCCCGAACCACGCATGCGCGCGAAGTGCCGAACTGCACATGCGCAGAACTGGCGGGCCCGCCGGCTCCAGACCAGGCCGGCCTCGCCTCCGGCAGGCACACGAAGGAGCGGTCCGGAGCAGGCGGGCGCAAAGCTGCCTCCTTCCCGCTCCGCTCCGCCACATCCCAGGCCCGGCCTCAAACTCGCCCTCCGGCAGCCGGCCAAGCGGTCGGGGCAGCCGGACCTCGAGGCGGGCCTGCACTTCACCAAGGCCAGCTCGGCTGTGGCGAGACCTCCGGCCCCCAAGTCCGTGCTACGGACTGGCGTCCAGGTCGCAGCACTGCGCCTGCCAGGCTCGTCCGGGACACCCGCGCCTTCCGCAGGGCCGGCAGCGGCCGCAGGTAGGTAGGCGGGCGGCAGGACTGGGGACCGGCTCCTTCCCCGGCTCGGCCTCCCCCCACGCCCGGCTCCCTCCCCGGCTCGGCCTCCCCCCACGCCCGGCTCCCTCCCCGGCTCGGCCTTCCCCCACGCCCGGCTCCTTCCCCGGCTCGGCCTCCCCCCACGCCCGGCTCCCTCCCCGGCTCGGCCTTCCCCCACGCCCGGCTCCTTCCCCGGCTCGGCCTCCCCCCACGCCCGGCTCCTTCCCCGGCTCGGCCTCCCCCCACGCCCGGCTCCTTCCCCGGCTCGGCCTCCCCCCACGCCCGGCTCCTTCCCCGGCTCGGCCTCCCCCCACGCCCGGCTCCTTCCCCGGCTCGGCCTCCCCCCACGCCCGGCTCCTTCCCCGGCTCGGCCTCCCCCCACGCCCGGCTCCTTCCCCGGCTCGGCCTCCCCCCACGCCCGGCTCCTTCCCCGGCTCGGCCTCCCCCCACGCCCGGCTCCTTCCCCGGCTCGGCCTCCCCCCACGCCCGGCTCCTTCCCCGGCTCGGCCTCCCCCCACGCCCGGCTCCTTCCCCGGCTCGGCCTCCCCCCACGCCTGGCTCCCTCCCCGGCTCGGCCTTTCTCCACACCCGGCTCCTTCCCCGGCTCGGCCTCCCCCCACGCCCGGCTCCTTCCCCGGCTCGGCCTCCCCCCACGCCTGGCTGGGCGCCTTACCGCCTGCTTCGGCCGCCGCCGCCAACCGAGGGAGGGAGCTGGCCCGGGCGGGCTCCCCAGTCCTGCCGCCCGCTTACCTACCTGCGGCCGCTGCCGGCCCTGCGGAAGGCACGGGAGTCCCGGACGAGCCTGGCAGACGGAGCGTTGGGACCTGGACGCCAGTCCGTAGTGCGGACTTGGGGGCCGGAGGCGGCCGCCGGGCGCCTCTCGCCACAGCCGAGCCGGTCTCGTTGAAGTGCAGGCCCGCCTCGAGGTCCGGCTGTCCCGACCGCTTGGCCGGCTGCCGGAGGGTGAGTTGGAGGCCGGGCCTGGGACGTGGCGGAGCGGAGCGGGAAGGAGGCAGCTTTGCGCCCGCCTGCTCCAGACCGCTCCTCCGTGTGCCTGCCGGAGTTTTGCGCATGCGTGTGCGGATCGGGTCGTCGTGCGCGCCGCACATGCGCAGTTCGGCCCGTCGCGTGCACGCGACAGGCCGAACTGCGCATGCACCGGCCAAAAAAAAAATTAAAAAAATTAAAAAAAATTAAAAAAATTAAAAACAAAATGGCGGTCCGCGGTGTCCGGTGACCCCCGCGAAATGGTCTCGCGACCCCAAATGGGGTCGCGACCCCAAGGTTGAGAACCGCTGTCTTAGAGCCATTATATAGAAACCATTAAACGTTAGTCCAAGATAGCCTTCCCAGCCTCCCCAGAATTCCTCAGCCTGCTTGCGCAAAATAGTTGGGAGACCTTTAGAGTGGTGGTTGTCAGGAATATTGATGACCCACACTCTCACAGGGAAGCTGTTGATATATGTTTAATAGCATTAAAGCTGGATACAAGCTCCTCAGTTAAGACCTAAGGTAATGCAGACAAGATAGATCAGGGGTCTTCAAACTTGACCTTTTTATGACTTGTGGACTTCAACTCCCAGAATTCCAGGCACGCTGGCTGAGGAATTCTGGGAGTTGAAGTCCACAAGTCATAAAAGGGCCAAGTCTGAAGACTCCTGGTTTAGGGTCTTCTGCTTGAGCAGGAAGTTGGACTAGAAGACCTTCAAGCTCCCTTCCAACTCTTGTCATTCTGTTAAATTGTGGAACTCCTTGCTTGTGATGTTTTGCCTATGTAGGAAGGTTTTGATGTAAATTTTACTTAAATAATTATGTTTAGACTGTTTTCATCAAAAGCAATGCCTAATTCCAAAGATGAATAGCTGTTGTATCTGCTTTCATTTATGAGATAATCTTTCTCTTTTATAATGTTTTGTTACTTTTTCTTCTAAAGGATTCTAAACTTGTGCAGTAATTGATTGTTAGCTTCTCTGTCTAGTACACATGCAGTACAGGTAGTCCTGGACTTACAACATTCATTTACCGACCATTCAAAATTACTATGGTTACTATGAAAAAAGTGACATGACCATTTTTCACAGCATCCTCATGATCACATAATCAAAATTCAGATGCTTGGCAACTGGTTCATATTTATGACCAGTTGCAGTATCCCGGGGTCCTGTGGTCACCTTTTGCGACCTTCTGACAAGCAAAGTCAATGGGGAAGCCAGATTCACTTAACAACCATGTTACTAACAATAACTGCAGTGCTTCACTTAACAACTGTATAAGAAAGGTCGTAAAATGGGGCAAAACTCAATAAATGTTTCATTTAGCAACATAAATTTGGGGCTCAATTGTCATAAATCAAGGTCTACCTGTAGTGGGCCATGGCATAAGCCTTAAAAAATGACCCAGCCATTCTGGTAGCACAGACTGATCAATATCTTTGATCAAGCAGTTGCGTGTGTGAGGACATGGGAAGGTACAAAAAGGACAACAGGATTTTCCTCTTATTTGGGGTGAGAGCTAAGTTGGATCTGACTTTGGAGCTTCTGACAATCTCCTGTTGCTGATAATTAAAAAAGAGGAAAGGCTTGTTATTTGAGTTAAATTATCTCCTCCGGAGACACCTAATAACCTTAGATAAACAACCACATGTTTTTCTATCTAAAAAAAAAAAAGAGGAAACATATACTTGCAAGTAAAAACAGAATCTCAATTACATTAACTAGGTATGTAAGCAGTCTGTGTTGCTTTAGTAAACGATCAGTTCTGTATAATTCTCAATTTTAAACGCAGGCTCTTAACCATTTAAAATTATATATATTTTACCTCAGTTGGTAAAGATTGATCTGCTTAAGATTACAAGATGGGAGGTTAGTGCGTTTTTGTGACACCTACATGTATAGTAAAAGCGTAAGATACTTGATTCTGCTAGAAGTGAAAGGCAAATGCCAAATTCTTTTGATAAGCACAGAGAACTCTTCTGACTCTTCCTTAGTATTTGTGTCTAGCTGAAAGTCCCAGTAAAAGCCATCCATATCGATTTGCATTTACCATTGTCAAAGATTTCTTGTGTCCAAGGTCATCGGAGCCATGGATGGCCCCATCCACCAAGAGCAATAATTTTTTTTCAACCATTTCCATTTTGAAGTCTACTTTTATTTAAACGTAGTATCTCACAAAAGATTCTGTATCGACCAGTACTGAGGACTAGTGATCTTGCTGCAGCTCATGAAAGCTTATGTAACAGAATAATAAAGTTGGAAGGGACCTTGGAGATCTTCTAGTCCAGTGTTTCTCAACCTTGACAATTTTAAGGCATGTGGACTTCAACTCCCAGAATTCTGGGAGTTGAAGTCCACGTGCCTTAAAATTGTCAAGGTTGAGAAACACTGTAATCTAGTCCAACTCCCTGCTGAAGCATGAAACCCTATACCATTTCAGATAAATGATTGTCCAATCTCTTCTTTAAAAACTCCAGTATTGGAGCACCCACAACAGACAAGCCGTTCCATTTGGTAATTTTCTAGCTGTCAGGAAATTTTTCCTTAGTTCTAGATTGGATCTTCCTTTTGATAAGCTTCCATCCATTGCTTCTTGTCCTGCCTTCTGGTGCTTTGGAGGATAGGTTGACCTCCCTCTTCTTTGTGGTAGCCCGTTAGATATTGGAAGATTGGTATCATGTCATCCCCCAGTCCTTCTATTCATTAAATTACTAAGCATACCCAATTCCTGCAACCGTTCTTCATATGTTTTAGCCTCCAGTCCCCTAATCATCTTTGTTGTTCTTCTCTGTACTCTTTCTAGCGTGTCTTTTAATAAAATGTATACTGTACCCAGACTCCTTTTGCCTAATCATTTGATGGTTCCTTATGACTGGAACAATTTTTCTTTCAGGACTTCTAGTTTGACTAATGACAGATAGGTTGGCTAGAACAGTAATTTAGCAATCACTGAGAAATTTATACTTAAGCAGAGTTCTCACCAATGCTTTAAAAAGATTAGAAGCTAAGAAGAACAAATGACACTTTTACCTTGGTTAATCTTGCTTAACTTGCTTCTTGAGACAAAAAAGGGATTCAGGTGCTTGAGGCAATGGCTAAAAAAAACAAAGTAGTCACCTGAGTGGCTTAGTTACAAACTTGAATTATTTGTGTGTCCTTCTAAAGTTACTGCAGGAGAGACATAACACAGTGGGGGAAAAACCTGTTTCATCTCGAGCAGAACTGGCAAATGTTCTGTGTGCCACTTGAGTGAGTAGTTCAAGGCAGTTCAAATGTCATTCATAAAAGGGTTTCTGATCATGGTTTTGTTTGCATCAGATAAATATTTTTATTCTGAATTGTCTGCTAGATGTAACGAACCATTTCTTTTAATGGACAATCTCCTAAATAGCTAATGCCTTAATAGATGGTGGCTTGAAAAACATACAATAAAAGGTTGGTTTCTTTGCTGTATGTTCCATTAATTAAGTTGTTGTTAGTTCTATATACTGCCTATTGTTGGAATTTAGCATGCAGTCTCCATTTTGCTCCCATAACAATCTGGGAAAGATCTGGCTGGGAGAAAGTGGCTGGTTCAAGGACAATATCACTCAGTAACTTTTCTTGGCAGGGGGTGGACTTAAACTTAGCTCTCATTGTCCCTATCCAACACCTCCGCCACCATCCCACTTTAGAATATGTCTTACAGGCAGCTCCACAGTCAGTTACAATTAGCTTACAGAACTCCTGATAGCTTTCCCAAAATAACTTAGAAAAGAAGAATCTGCTTTGTATTACAATGATTGATGATCTCAGATCTATTCAGACCTGGCAAGAAACCTTGGGATGGCCAGGCTCCAACATCTGAGGCCACACTCTGGGTGGAAAGATGCTTCCTATGAAGAAGTTTGGCTGGTCTTGCAAGAACTTTTGAACCGTGATCACGCCCGTGTTAAATCTTACATTATCAGTTCTATTTCCTTCCCCCAAATAGCGGGCAGATTAACCTTTTCATATTAAATAACCATGATAATAAGGGCCTACCCGCGGGAAAGGAATTTTGTAGAGAGATTGAAATACATACAAAATACATACAAGAGAGGGAACAATCTGTTCTCTGGAAAGAAAAGCAGGATGCAAATTAAATAAGCGTCCCCACAATTAAGCTACATGATGGTTGTTTTTATATCCATTATCCCTCTTGAATCTATAGAACCAAAGGTTATATCTGTTGCCACAAAATGTCTGAATTTTACACGGTGATAATTATTAGCAGTTGCAGAGAAAATGTTTTAATGATAACTTGGTACAGAAAAAAAAAGCCCACTGTTGTTCTTTAGGGAGAGTTCAGAGTGTTTCCAGATGTTAGCCTGTACCCTCCCTGCCCTGACTTTTTCTTGGTATCCTCTTCTTGAGCAGATATTAGATATACACTGTAATGTTCTCAGGAGGAAGGTATGTGACTGCTCTCAAGCAAGAGTTGCTATTACTTCTCCTGTTCAGTCAGGACTATGGAGAACTAACTGTACCCTTCAGAGGGGATTGATTCCAAAAATGAAAAGAAACAATACAGTGTGGTTCTTCAAAGTGAAGATTGGTCTGGCGGGAGTTTTAATTTCAACATCTTATGAGCTTGGATCAGTAATGGGATTCAGCTGGTTCGCACCGGTTCAGTAGAACCGGTAGCTAAATTTTGCTGAGTTCAGAGAACTGGCTGAATGCACACTTTTCCTGGAAGTCCAGTCTAGGCCTCGGAGGCCTGGAGGAGGCCTCCCAGGCCTAGAACGGGCTGCCGGAAGTGCGTGGATGCCATTTCTGGAAGTCTGTTTTAGGCCTTAGAGGTCTGGAGGAGGCCTCCCAGGCTTAGAACAGCCCACCGGAAGTATGTGGATGCCACTTCCGGAAGTCCGTTCTAGGCCTTGGAGGCCCAGGCCTGCATCCAATAAGAGAACTGGTTGTTCAGGTATTTGAATCCCACCACTGGCTTGGATACTAAAATTAGTCCTGTTTACTTCTGGTTGGCCTTTGCACCTAACTAGCATTCCTTGGGAAAGCACCTATGTTACCCCTTATTTAGACAACGGTTAATGCTTAAGGACACAGGGGAACTAAAAACAGTACCGCCCAGGAAGTCCTCAACTTATGACCAGTCACTTAGTGACTTTTTAAAGTTACGATGGACCTGCCAAGGGGATACCCATGATCTGGATCCGAAGTTCCAACAGTTGCACCCCTGGTCACACAACCACACTTTGGGCATTCAGTAGGCTGCATTTTTGCAGCAAAACTGCATCCATAGCGAACCATTGGTTCGCTTAATAATCGCAGCATTTGCTTAATGACCACTGCAAAAAAGATAGTGAAATTGGGTTAATCATGTGCTTATGACTATCACGACCATGAAGGGCAGGCTCCGTTATGACCATTACTCGTTTAATTGTATAAAATGGCACACAGCCTCTTACTCATCTGTTTCTTTAGGGTTCCCGTGCATCATATGAAGCCCTACTATGGAATAAAAGAGGTCCATTTTGAGAATCATGTGACCATTTTGTGATTTTATCTTGTAAATGATTTCCATATGTTTGCTGAGCTCAGAGTAAAAGGTTTTCAGTTTGAAATGTTGGCTCTCCTTCCCCCACCTTGAAACTCTCTTAAAGGGAAGAACAAACCCTATGTTATGTTTATCTGACCACCACCTTTAAGCCTCATGTGCGAACTCCACACTGATTTTTCCTTCTCTTTATCTTAATTATTCCACCATCTCCTTTTCTTGGTATTTCGTTTTGGTTTTTAAATATATTACTGCATAAAACACTTTGGCTGTATGATCTCTTTCAACTAGGAGCAATTTGAAAGGGATCCAAGTTCTCCTGAAATCTCTTGCACACTTTCCATATTTCATATATCTTTTTAGCCCTTTGGGTGTTCCCCCTTAAGATGACCTAGGATTTATCCTAGGATGAATGATTTCCCCATTCTGTCTTGTGTCCAAATTATGATTTACTTTTCCTAAACTAAGAGCCTGGTCACAGGCACCATTCAGTCTGAGTTAGTGATGAAGCCATTCTTGTTGGGCCTCTCCATTTGCATCTGAACCAGAACACAAACATAACTTGGCATCTTATTTCTGTCCAGTAGAGGTCTAAGTGGCTGCCCAAAAATAACTCCAAACTGCATAAAATCTGCTAAACTTTGTCATTTGTATCCTGAGTGACCAGCTGGGAGCAGAGGCCATAGATGTAGGGATAAAGCTTGGCAATGGAGCCAGCAAAGGTTACAGTGGTCTAGTCTTCTACTGACTCAAAGATGGTTGGAGAGCACTACATTCTCCAGCACTTGGAGATGGAGAATCCACCAATGGGTTTAGACTGTATTCCTGCCCAATCAGATCAAGTCAGCCAAAGCTGCCACACCTGTCCTGGACCATAGAGATCCCAGTCTTGACTTGATCTTGCCCAGGACGGACATGCAGTGTGGCTCCTAGGCTGATACAGTCTCCATTGGTGGATTCTCTTTCTTCAGCGGCTGTATAGAGTAGTGGTTAGTGAAATCTTACTTCCTTAAAAAAAATTGGAGCCTTGCTCCCAGCTTCCATCAACCGAGGGAGGCTAGTCAGCTAGTTTCTTCCAGGAAGGGGCTCCTTCCTCCCATCCCCCCCCAAATAACCTTGCTCCTTGGAGCGATTGGGACTGTTAGCCCAGCCAGCTGAGGATCTCCCTTGGCAGAGCTGAATGAGGAAGAATCCCCCTCGGATTCAGCTCGCCATTCTGGGCTCACGAGGACCCGTTTAGAGCTCTGTGGGCCATTCATCGATCGGAGCAAGCAGGAGGGGGGGTGCGATTACCTTTCGCCATTGCTGCCGGCTGCTCCAGCCAAGGTATCCCCTCGAGGCTCGGTCTTTCGCGTGCAATTGCCGCCAGCCTGAATTTTGCCGGGAGGGGGTTTTTCAGTGAATCTCGGAGCCAGCGCCGATCAGCTGGCTAGCAGCCGATCCCAGGGCGAAGCAAGCGGTTCCCTTGGCCTCAAAGTAAATTGCTTCCCGGAGGCCGGAACTTGAAGCCGCGGAGGCTCCACGCGCGGCTGCCATTTTGACCACACGGCGCCCTCAGCCTCGCAGGGAGCACAGGGGAGGGGGGATCCTTCCCCGGTCATCGCCATTACCCCCCCAGGGGGGGACCCTTACAGGGAAAATAAACCAAGAAGAGCGGGCACTGCCTGACCAGGCCCTTAGCTGACGGCCGTGCCCAGACGGCCTCCATTGGGCCTATGCTCAGTGAGGCCTCCGTTATTGACGGCCACCATCTTGTTTGTTCCAACCGGGCCTTTTCATCCGAGGCCTACTACAGCAGGCCTCTTTAGACCTCCTCTTAGCCAGACCAGTTCTGTCTGGTGGTTCCCTTGAACACCCAGCCTTTGCCCCTTTTTTAAAGTCTGGTGTCTCCTATTACCTGCTTGTCATCATTGGCACAATTGGCTCCACTCGGATTCCAGGCATGCCCAGTAGTGTGCCTGTCCTTATCTGAGTAACTATACGTGGATTCCAGGCGCCCCCTGTAGTGTTCCTGTCCTTATCCACAGTATATCAGGCCGGATTCCAGGCACCCCCAGTAGTGTGTCTGTCCTTATCCGTGCACAGCCACAGTTGAATTCCAGGCATCCCCAGTAGTGCACCTGTCCTTATCCACACAGAGGCTGTACCTGGGTTCCAGGCGTCCCCTGTAGTATGCCTGTCCTTACCCAGTGTGTAATACTCTCTAGATACCTGGAGCCCCCTGTAGTGTTCCAGCGCTATCGGAGAATGGAGGAGGCCACCCTGGCCTCAACAGGAGCCCTGCCATCCTCCTCAGGTCAACCTGGTCTGGAAGGCATCGACAAAACGGCAGCCAAATCTAAGGTCAGATCTGCCACCAAGACTCCCAAAAGAACAGACAAGCAGGACAAGAGGAGTCACCAGGCCTTGGAAAAGGAGTTCGCCAAGGTGCAGAAAAGAGCCAGGTTTGCGTTACATCAGCCTGAAGGCCTAGCCTTAGATCTTCCCCTGGGCCCATCAACCTCTCCTCTGGAGATTTGGTCAACGGGGGAACCCTCACACCCTCCCACGCAGTATGACACAGGCGAGCTCCGTTCCGTGGCCCAAGCTCTGGCTGCACGGGTTCCTCAAGAGACCCCCGAGGCCACATTCACCCCTACTGTGGCCGGACTCCGTCCAAGTGAGCAGACTACCTTCCCGACGGAAGACCACCTAGCCCTACTGATCGCTCAGGCGGTAGATCAAGCCCTGGATGCCAGGGCTCAGACCTCCAGACCAGTGGCCACCTCTCACAGGCACATCCAACAGCCTGAGACGAAGGCCTACGATAGCCCTTCCTCTCCTTCTGAGTCGCTAGTGTCTGAAGACTCTTACCTCGATCAGCCGGCCACGGAACAGGAAATACCAATGTCCGAGGAGGAGGAGGATCCGTCAGAGGCCACTTCCTTCGGTGGTCTATTCAACCCCTCCTTCATCACCTTGCTATGCAAGGCCACATCCACCGTTCACCTGGGACCTGAACCTCCGGCGACAACACCCCCCGATCCACAGGATTCGGAGGCAGACTCTAACTTTGTTGAGCCGGTCGCGACGCAACATCGCATCCCTTGTCCCTCCCTGTTCCTGAATGCTATCAGGAAACAGTGGACATCACTGGCCTCTCTTCCCATTCCAAGTAGCACGGACAAGAAATTGTACAGTGTTGCCAAGAAACTGGAAGAGACACCGGAAGTGTCTTACAGGACCGTCTTCTGCCACATACTTCCCTACGACCGGTGAAGCGCACAGGGTCTGCCTCCTCCGGGTCCCGTCAGCGAAGCAATGTCATCTGGCGGGTCCTAGGGGGAGGGCCTTCTCTGTTGTGGCGCCCACCTTCTGGAACCTATTGCCCCTTGAAGTCCGCGCTTCTCCCACCCTCCCGGCCTTCTGAAAGAATCTTAAAACCTATCTTTGCCAGCAGGCCTGGGGATGATTGTGGATTGCTGTTTGAATTATGTATGTGTGTTGGGTTTTTTATTTTTAAATATTTCTCTGATTTGGACTTAGACTGTGACCGATGTTTTATATATGTTGTAAGCCGCTCCGAGTCTTCGGAGAGGAGCGGCATATAAGTTCAAATAATAAATAAAATAAATAAATAAAGTGCCTACTGTGGACGAGTCCCTAGGGCCTCTAGTATCATCCACCACCATTTCCGGGGACTTCTGTGAGGCCCTCAAAGCTGAGGATCGCAAGTGCGAGTCCACCTACCGCAGAACGCACCAAGTGTCCGCATGGGCGATCAGAGCGGCAACCTCCGCTTCTTTCTTTAACAGGGCCTCCCTCTGTTGGCTCCGTCAGCTCCAAGCCCGGATCCCAGCAGAGGATATCCGGACACATCAAGACCTTAGTAAGTTGGTGGCGACCACCGAGTACACTGCAGATGCGACCCTCCAGGCTGCCAGGTTTTCCTCCAGGGCCATGGCGTCCAGTATCACTGGTCACCGTATGCTCTGGCTGAAACATTGGCAAGCCAATGCAAAGTCCAAGTGGAAGCTAGCAGCGGCTCCATATCAGGGAGGCAAGTTATTTGGGGATGCCTTAAACCCCTACATAACCGAATAAAAGGACAAACGTAAGGTCCTTAATCATCTGCTCAAAAAACAGGACAAGCGCTCCGGATTCTATCCACAACAACAGTTCTTTCGGGCAGGAGCTAGATATAGTTACCCCCAGACCTTCCACTCCTTTCCGGCCAGACAAGACAAACAGGAGAGACAGGCTGATAGGCAAGCTTCTAGATCCAGACAACAACCCCAGGGGAAGCGCTCCTTTCGAGGGAACAACAGGCCATTCCGGCGCACCAGATGACACCCCATCAGTACCTCCCATAGGGGGCAGGCTCTCCTTGTTTGCCCACCAGTGGGAGGCCACCACCACGGACGCATGGGTGCTCAACACCATCCGCCACGACCTCGCCTTAGAATTTGTCATCAACCCCCCGAATCGGTTCCTCTCTTATCCACACCCCCAGAACCGAACAAAGCAAGGGTTGATGAACGAAGCAGTTCATCATCTACTTCACATACGGGCCATAGAACCGGTACCGCTGGGCCAGAGAGGCCAGGGATTCTACTCCATCCTCTTCGTCGTTCCAACGGCGTCAGAGGGATGGAGAGCCATTCTAGACCTCAAGGGCTTGAATTATCATCTTGCATACCACAAATTCAAGATGCAAACGCTCCGTTCCATCTTGGGAAGCGTATGAAAGGGGGACCTCCTGACGTCTATCGATCTCATGGAGGCGTACTTCCATATCCGATCTTTCTGGCCCACCGAAGGATCCTACGGTTCGCTTACAAGGGACGCCACTTTCAGTACAGGGCGCTCCCATTCAGCCTGTCATCGGCCCCCAGGGTGTTTACCAAGATCCTGGCAGTTCTAGCAGCACACCTGAGAATGTTACCGGTCAGAGTCCAATGCTACTTGGACAACAGACTAATACAGTCCACATCCACCCAGTCCGCTCTGTCAGATCTAGATCTGGTGGTAAAGCTGCTTCAGAACCACGGGTTCTCGATAAACTTCCCCAAGAGCCACTTGGTTCCTTCAACAAGACTACTACACCTCGGCGCCATCATAGACACCGTGGAGTGCCGGGTATACCTATTCCAAGAGCGCCGGGACAGCATAAGAGATTCAGTCCTCCAGATTCATAAGAGTCGATACGTAATGTTAGCCAGTCTCTCCCAACTGTTAGGGAAGATGATCTCGGCCATTGCAATTGTGCCGTGGTCCAGGCTCCACACCAGGGAGCTGCAATGGTTCATGCTGCCCTTCCAGAGGCGGAACCTCAGCGCTTCCCACCAAAGAGTACAACTTCTGCTACAGGTACTATGATCCCTCAAGTGGTGGCTATCACCAGCCACACGCAGAGGGTCATGCTTCAAGGAGCCGGACCGGATAGTGCTCACGACGGACGCCAGCCTGTTCGGCTGGGGAGCACACCTTCGCTCACAGTGGGCACAGGGCCGGTGGTCCAGTTCAGACCTCCAACACAACATAAATTGGCTCGAACTACGGGCCATCCACCTAGCCCTTCGTCACTTTTGAGGCCAAGTGGCACACCACCACGTCCTGGTCCTCACGGACAATGTGGCAGCCAAGGCTCACATAAACCGCCAGGGAGGCACCTGGTTCCGGAGCCTTTTCTCCGAGGCTCTCCTACTGGGAACCTGGGCAGAGCACAATCTAACCTCCATCAAGGCCGATCACATATCAGGGGAAGCGAACACCCAGGCCGACTTCCTGAGCAGAACAATGGTGGACCACTCGGAGTGGCGCATTCACCCGAGAATCTTCAGAGAAATTTGTCACCATTTCGGACTTCCGCGGGTGGACCTATTCGCGTCCCCGCTCAATGCTCAGCTGCCTCGCTTCTTCTCCCGGTTCCCATCCGCAGGGGTGGAACAGACGGACGCTCTTTGGAGCTCGTGGCCCCAAGGCCTGCTTTACGCCTTTCCCCCTCTACCTCTCCTCCCGGCGGTAATACGCAAGCTCCTCCGGGAATGGGTGGAGGTACTCCTGGTGGCCCCTTACTGGCCAAGGAGACCTTGGTTCGCCGACCTGAAGTCTCTCCCTCGCAGAACTGTGAAGGATTCCCCCGGAACAAATCTCACTCAGCCAGGGAGTCAATCTTCATCTAGACCCCCAGTGGCTCCAGTTAGCCGTCTGGCACTTGAGCGCTCGATCTTAGCAAGGGAGCTTTGCTCCCCAGGAGTCATCATGATAATTCAGGCCTCTCGTCGCCCTTCCACCAATCGCATCTACGAGGCCACGTGGAAAAATTTCCGATTATGGTGCTCTGGCCGACAGTTGTCGCTCTTGGAGCTCACAATTTCCCATATCCTGGACTACTTGTTAGCCGGTCTGGACAGGGGCTTGGTCCCAAACACATTGCGCAGACAGGTTGCAGCGCTGGCAACGGTCCTCACATGCGATCCAGCGGGAACTCTGGGTCATCACCCCTTAATCCGATCATTCCTTAAAGGAGCCTCCAACACCAGACCCCCTGTCGTGCACAGGTGCCCTTCGTGGGAATTACCACGGGTCCTTCGGGCCCTTACTAGGCGGCCCTTCGAGCCCCTAAGGACATGCGACGTGCGCTACCTGTCCCACAAAGTGGCATTCCTGGTGGCAATCACGTCCGCACGACGCATCTCCAAATTGGCAGTGCTCTCAGGGATGACTTATGCGTGTTCCATCGGGACAGAGCGATCTTACGACTCGATCCCACCTTCGTACCGAAGGTAAATTCTCTATTCCATAGGTGAGAGGACATAGTATTACCAGATTTTTGCCCTAACCCATCGCATGCTCTGGAACGACAATGGCATAGCTTGGATGTCCATAGAGCATTTTGGTACTATATTTCACGGACAGCAGAATTCCGCAAATCCGAAGCCCTGTTTATATCCTTCCATTCTCCCTCCAAAGGTCGGACAGTCTCCTCTTCCACAATTGGCAGGTGGATTAGGGCATGCATTGCCGGAGCATATCAGGCTGAAACATTGCCAGTTCCGCGACGGGTCACTGCCCATTCCACACGAAGTGCAGCTATTTCCACGGCCTGGTCCACACAGGCGTCCATTGAGGAAGTATGCAGGGTAGCCACACGGGCTTCACCATCCCCTTTCATTCAGCACTACAAAATTGATAGGTTTGCCTCGCCTGAGGCTTCCTTTGGCAGGAGGGTTCTCCAATAGGTTATTCAGCAAAGTGCCACACCGGACCAGTCTGCTCCCCACCCTCAGGGACAGTAGGCTTTGGTACGTCCCATTGGTGGATTCTCCATCTCCAAGTGCTGGAGAAGGGGCGTTGTCTTACTTGAACGCCTTTTCTCAGCACGGAGATGGAGAATCCACTCCCACCCTGGTAGGTCACTTAGGCCTAGGTTTAGCTTAGCTGAAGGAGCCACAATGTCGTGCTGTCAGTCAATGGCTACGCTCGCGTCAAGACTGGGATCTCTATGGTCCAGGACGGGCGTGGCAGCTTTGGCTGACTTGATCTGATTGGGCAGTAATAGTCTAAACCCATTGGTGGATTCTCCATCTCCGTGCTGAGAAAAAGCGTTCAGGTAAGACAACGCCCCTTTTCAACAGTGAGGAAAGAACCTCAGATATAGAACGTGGAGAGTTGGTTTTAGGGCTAAGTATGGCACTGACACACATATTTTTCCCCACTGTTGCCCGCAATGTTGTTGTCAACGTTGCTAACATCGGATGTTCTTGCTTTGACAACAGATGAAAATGCAGCCATTTTCTCTATGCTTTTAGAATTAGTTGGTGCTGGGGGGGGGATTGGGATGAGAGTTCAGTTAGTCATAATAATAATAACCCTGCCCTGGGAATCCGAGGACAAACTGGGTCCAGAGCTGATAATGCTTTGGCGGGTTAGAGAACTGGGGAGAAAGCCCACCCTTCAAGCTAATTGGGGAATGTGATTTATGACTGTTTATTGGGGGGTGGGAATTGTACTTTGTTACTTTGTATCCAGGGAAGGGGAATTTAGTTTTTGGGTTCAGTTATGTAGTGCCAATACTTTGTTTCCCGAATAAAAGATTCTTTAAGGTAAACAACGCCTCAAAGTTCTTTTGAAGGGTTTCATCTGTCGGAACCATGACAGTTGTCTTTGCCTCATCCCAGACCATGAGTGAGACAGGCTTCAATTGTGCTTAGCTGTACTGGTGTTAATCTTTTATTCCATTCCAAAATTCACCAAGGGCAATCACAGGATATATAAAATCAGTTAGGTCGTCTTTCCCGTTTACTTGGAGGGAAGTTGTGTGACTGAAGTCATTGGAAACAGATAATAATGGCAGAATGGCAATGGGTGGAGCAAATTTCTTGCTGCTATATTTTTGAGCTGACTCAAGAATGCAGGGATAGCTGTGGGGAAGCCCAGAGAGTGGACTGGAATGGGGCCGATTCAAGTTCAGATCTTGATGTGGTCATGAAAGTTATTGCTCATCCCACTAGCATCTTATTTAAGCCCGGCAAGATTGTTGTGGAAATACACTGTATATGGGGAGAACACAGACGTGTACGTCATCTTGAGCTTCTTGAAGTAGGAGTAAATATATCTAAATTGGTGGTAAATGTACTTTATGTATTCTATACATGGATGGTTCTTCTAGGAGTATAGTTATTCTTTCACATGTTGTGCCATTTCATGTTTCCCTGATGTAAAAAACCAACCAACCAACCAACCAACCAACCAACCAACCAACCGTGTCTGGCCCACAGCTGATAAATCTCTTTTTGACTCCAGTTACTTAAAGAGATATTAAGTCTAAAATACTTTAATGTAGGAATGTGGAAACATATTGAATTTCATTGTAGGCTGGATATATAACTTTACTGAAATTGGGTTGTATGATAGAGTCCTGGACATCAAAATGAGTCAAACCAAATTCTTCTGAGACCCCATAAAATATATAGCTAAATTTATTAGAACCATGTAAACTTTGAGATCTTGTTACTAATGGGAAGAACCATGAAATGTGAGGTTTGGAACAGAAAGTTGAGAGAAGTATAGCATTATACGGTGCTTTCAGCTTGTAAGAGTGTTTGGGCTGAAAGCATGGGAAGTAAGCTTTCAGCCCATAATATGGAAAATTGAACATGGTGGCTGGGTTGTAAAAGAGCAGCAGACTTTGCACTCTTCAACGTGAAAGTCAGCCAGGAGCAGCCTGGGAGTAATTTTAGCACAAAGACCAATTGTTACAGATGAATGGCAATTTTTAAGGTCAAAGAAGGTGAACGTTCTTATTAAATACAGCATTAGAAAATAATTGTACATTTAATTTCAGTGAAATGCAAATGAACATAAAATTTGTATTCTTCCTTATCCAGTGCCATGTTCTATTCCAAAGTGAAGTGTGAGCCTCACATACCCTGACAAAGAAATTAAGGCAGGTTTCCTTTAATATTCTTGGGGGTTATTGGTGACTTTGTTTTAAACCTTCTGTTAAACAATATATTCAGTAGTTTAGATTTTTGAATCATCACTTTGCTCATTCACTCTATATCAGTGGTTCTCAATCTTGGGGTCGCGACCCCATTTGGGGTCGCGAGACCATTTCGCGGGGGTCGCCGGGCACCGCCGGCCGCCATTTTGTTTTTTTTATTTTTATTTTTTTACATTTTTTTAAATTTTTTTAATTTTTTTTTAATTTTTTTAAATTTTTTTGGTGCGTGCGCACCGTGCACGCTCAGATCCACCAGTCGCGCCGGAAAATTTTTTTTAAAAAAAATTAAAAAAATAAAATAAAATAAAATAAAATAAAAACAAAATGGCGGACCGCAACAGGCGGATCCGCGCATGCGCGGTGCGTGCGACGGGCCAATCTGCGCAGGTGCAGATCCGCCCATCGTGGCCGCCATTTTGTTTTTTTTTTATTTTATTTTTTTAAATTTTTAAATAAAAAAATAAAAAAAACAAAATGGCGGCCCGCGACGGGCGGATGCGCGCATGCGTGGCGCGTGCGACGGGCCGATCCGCGCATGCACATATCCGCCCGTCCCGGCCGCCATTTTTTTTTGTTTTTTTTTATTTTTTAAAAAAAATTTTAAAAAAATTTTTTGCGCGCGCGCACACACGCGCGTGTCCCCGGGTCGGGGTCGCGGCGCGCATGGGCGGGGCAAGTGGGGTCTCAACCTCAGAAAGGTTGAGAACCACTGCTCTATATGTCAAGCTCTCAAAAAGTCTTTTAACTGCAAAGAGTCCTTTCTCTGTTGTGTTTGGCAAGTCTCCAGGCTTTCTGTCTCGTATCCCCCCCCCCCGTATCACAGATAGTCCATGACCTACAACAGTTCATTTAGGGGCAGTTCGAAATTACAGTAGCAATGAAAAAAGTGACTTATGACCATTTCTCACACTTATGACTGTTGCAGCATCCCTGTGGCCCATTTGATCAAAATTCAGATGCTTGGCAACTGACTCAGATTTATGATGGTTGCAGTGTCCTGGGGTCATGTGTGATCCCATTTTGTGATCTTCTGACAAGCAAAGTCAATGGGGAAGCCAGATTCACTTAACAGCAGTGATTCATTTAACAGTTGTGACAAGAAAGGTTGTAACATGGGGCAAAATTCACTTAACAACTGTCTCACTTAGCAACAGACATTTTGGGCTCAATTGTGGTCATAAGAGGCACTCTCTGTTATATTAGGGGAAACCTATGAAAATTTTCCTTTTCCAACAAGCGTCCAGCTGTAGCTAATATACGGATATCTCTCTATACATGTATATTTCTGTTGTGTCTTAACTATTATTTTATTTTTGAACTACGGTAGTATTTCTTGATTCTCTTCCTTTGCTCTTTAACACCTTGTAACGCCACGAGCTGTCGTGGCACAGTGGTTAGAATGCAGTATTGCAGGCTAACTCTGCTTACACTGCCAGGAGTTCGATCCTGGCCAACTCAAAGTTGACTCAGCCTTCCATCCTTCCGAGGTCAGTAAAATGAGGAGCCAGATTGTTGGGGGCAATATGGTGACTGTGTAAACCGCTTAGAGAGGGCTGTAAAGCGGCATATAAGTATAGGTCGAGGGTAGGCAACCTTGGCTCTTTTATGACTTGTGGACTTCAACTCCCAGAATTCCTAAGCCAGCCATGCTGAGGGGAAAGGGAGAGCTTTCCAAGCTGAGCCATGCTGGCTCAAGTCCATGAATCATAAAAGAGCCAAGGTTGCCTACCCCTGGTATAGATGCTATTGCTATTGCTATAAGAGTGGGATGGTTAAAAAAAAGATAACAAATATTGGACCAGGATACTTACGGGACCATCTTCTGCCACATACTTCCCTTCGACCGGTGAGAGCGCAGAGGGTCGGCCTCCTCCGGGTCCCGTCAGCGAAACAATGCCGTCTGGCGGGTCCTAGGGGGAAGGCCTTCTCTGTTGTGGCGCCCACTCTCTGGAACCAACTGCCCCTTGAAGTCCGCGTTTCTCCCACTCTCCCGGCCTTCCGGAAGAATCTAAAAACTTATCTATGCCGGCAGGCCTGGGGATGACTGTGATTGTGTGTGTATGATGAATGTGTTTGGGGGGTCTTTTAAATGTTTTGTAGATTTGGTTTTTGGTTTTTTTAAAGCTGTGATGTTGTTTTTGTTCATGTTGTTAGCCGCTCCGAGTCCTTTGGAGAGGAGCGGCATAAAAAATCTAAATAAACTAAACTAAACTAAACTAAACTAAATGGAAAGCCATTATATAAATAACTGGGGGTGGGTGGGGTAGGTTAGAGGTACATTAGGGACCACAGAAGGCATGTTTCTAGTAAGAGTAAAAACCTTGGAGTATTGACCCCTGTCAGCTACGATGACAAAGAGGCTACTGGAATTGAGGAATAAGGAGGTGCCTTGCTGTACTTTGTGCAGTTTAAATAAAAACAGAAAGAAACATGGATGAAGGTGGCATTGCCAGAGAGTGTGACAAGGGTAGAGTAAAGCAGCAGGGCCTGACTAACAGATCCCTTTGCAAATGTCTCATCTGCTTCTACACCTACATAAACTTTCTGAAACTCCCTTTCTGGTACAGCCCATTGTTCTTCACGGAAGGCCACCTTTCCAGAGAAGGCCAGGAGGATGGGAACAGAAAAGCTTCACTGCACTCCTGTTGAGCTCGCATCTTCCTTTCCAGGATCGTTTTACATGGTTATGTAGCAGACCCTCCTCTGGTTCAGAATTTTGTCAGACAGGAGTTGAACGACTTTTGTTAATGACTGGTTGAAAATTAACCACTTTTTTTTTTAATTCTTGAGGGCCTTGAAATTAAACTGTGATCAAACAAGAATCCAGAGGTAGAAGCTTAATGGGATGCAAGCTTGAACTTGTAACAGATACTTGTTCTAAATTGTTTGAATTTGAATTATCAGATGAAATTTGCCCGCAGTCACTTCTAAATACCTTGGCAATTTTAGCAGTTAACATAAAAATTAAATCAAAAACTTTTGATGAGGTGGGACAAGTAAATGAAATAAATGTAGGAAAATGTATATCCTAGATCAGGAGTTGTCAAACTCAATTTCACTGAGGCCCGCATCAGCATTGCGGTTGCCCTTAGGAGGCCAGGTGGGTGTGGCCAGGATGGGTGCAGCCTACTGGGTGGGTGTGGATTGAGTGGGTGTGGCCTACTGGGTGGGCGTGGCCAGCTCTACATCATTCATGCCAAGGGTGCCTGTGGGGGCCTGGGCACGAGTGGGACAGATCTGAGGGTCTCTGACAGAAGTAGGGGAGGGCCATTTGCTGGCCACTTCCAGGCGATGGTGCATTTCTTCATTCCTCATAAAGGGTGACACCTCCCCAGCATGCACCCAGGGGGCGGGGCCAACGCGGCAGGGGCTGGTTCCTCACTGTTTCTAGACGGCCTTGTGGAGCTAAGACTGAATGTGTTTCAGCATAGATGGCCACCACAAAATTGTACATTGGCTCCCAGCTGGCCTGAGCCAGGGCCAAGGCAGAGGGGGGCATTCCCTCACTGTTTCCAGGATGGCTTCACGGGCCACATGAAACCACTTCGCGGGCCGCATCCGGCCCCCAGGACTTGTGTTTGACATGTCTGTCCTAGATGTTGATGTCTTATTTTTCCCCCCTGTTCACTTGTGTCTGATTCTTGGAGACTGCCTGAGAAGATTCCTGCTTTTTTTTTTTTTACTGCTTCTAGATTATTGCTTCCTTTCTAGGGCTGAGAGAAAGGTAGGACTATAACTCACAGTCTCCCGATTGGTAGCCTGATGCCTTCACCACTATACCAAACTGGCTCTTTCATATATCATTAGAAGAATCATTTTGTCCTATTCATCAGAGAATTGTTATTTTTACAAAGAGAATATCTGAACTTGGGTCCAAAACCAGACATTTGTGAACCTTACCCTTAACTACTTCTTTTAGCAAGTACCTTTAACCCAACTGAATAAACCTCAAGTTTATCAGGTCATTTGAACACTGGTTTGAAAATGCAAGGAATAAAGTTCACATTTTTGTCATCATTTTTTTCCGTACTTTTTAATAATGCTTTCTATATTCCTTGATGGTTTTAAATCTACATATTTATTTGTCTATCAATACACACTACATACATACATACATATGAGTGGCACAGAAAGCTATGGAAAGATACATTGTTTGGCATTACAAGTCAAGATAGGAAGACCTGCATGTGGATTAGAGAACAAAGGAAAGTATATAAAATATCATCAAGAGAATAAAAGAATGGAAATGGAAATGGGGCTGGTCACATAGCAAGAAGAACTGATGGCAGGTGGACCAAGAATGGATCTCACTTGATAAAAAGCGTCCACGAAAGAGACCTAAAACAAAATGGATCAAGGACATCAGCAAGTATTGTGGTTATGATATTGGGTCAAATAGTTATTAAAGCAGGACTGCTGATACTTTTGCTATCATTTCTTCTTTCAGTTCTCTCCTACCAGAGGTTGAATGATAACCATCAATGCTGGTTTTTATCTTTTGATGTTAGGGTTAGATTTTTATTTTTTCAAAACATAGGCAGTTTTTTCAGCCAGAATGTGCATTTTCTGTTAACACTGAAAGCTCTTTAGATTCAGATCTAATCACCATGTGAATGGATGAGTTCCAAGGAATAATAGAGCTTTAGGCTAGACTGGGTAGTGGAAAAACATTGAGGAAGAAAACTTCAAACCATTTCTATACTTCTGCCAAAACAATTTCATGGGAATGCCTGCAATGTCACCAGGAGTGGAGTTTGACTTGATAGTTTTTACTTTCCTTGTGTATAACAGTGGCCAGCCAGATGCCTCAGGAATATTCAAAAGCAACAGAAAATAGATATAATTTACATAACCTTTTTTTTTTCCATCATGTGCCTTCATCCTTCAGTATTTCCTTAGCATTTACCTAGCAAGTTATTTTCATTAATACTACTGGATTCTGGATTCTGTGCACCAAATCAAACAGACCAAAATCAAACAAAAATCTAGTTAGTGACAAGGATTTGTTTTCATGAAGATGCATACAGTGATCCTATGATTTTCTTTACATTTTAAAAAAGAAATTCCATACAAGTTTGTTGGATCTAATTTGGTTCCTACCAGTGCTTTTTTTCTAAAAAAAAAAAAAAAAAAGGTGCCGGAACTCACACACATCATACAACCCGCCTTGCCTACCCTAGAAGGTTCCGTCCAAAAAAGGTGCCGGAACTCCATTCTGGGCGTTCTATGACAAAAAAAGCCCTGGTTCCTACATTCATAAAGGTCAACCAAACATTCCAAATTCAAACTCTGTTCCAATAGATTCAATTCCAGTTTATCTGCTGTCATTCACGATAAAGAATATTATGATGTAATTGTATTGTGATGCTGTCATTCACGATAAAGAATATTATGATGTAATTGTATTGTGATGTAAGATGCATGCTTTAAACTTTTTAACACCTTAGTTTTACATTTTACTCAGTTGCCTTAAGGATCATTCTTTGGTGAAAGGTTGAGGTATAAATTAATTAAATAGATCAGTAAATTAAAGGTGTGGTGAGAGACGCTCCTTCAGAATTTTAATTTTATCAATTATTATAATAATGCCCAATAATGTATGTATGCATGTCAAGTGTAACAAAGACCAGGAAATTAAGAAAATTATTAAAAATAAGGCCCAAATTTGTTTGATACTTTGACTTTGGTTTTAAATAAGGTACAAGTACTTAACTAATTGAAGGTTGTTGAAACATCTCAGAAATATACCGGTATTCTGCAACTCTCCACTGCTAATGCTTCTGCCTGTTTATTTTCTCAGCTTATGATTTTCCTGCACACAAAGATAACCTGGTTTTACAATAGGATCTAAATGGTATTGTAACAATGCAGGCTGATTTTTTTTTTTTGTCAATAAACAGAAATTTCCAACAAACTCAAAAGAATGGGTTGCAGCTGGGGGTGGGGGGACAGAAATCTCTTTGGACCAAATTAAAGCATATCTACAAAACAGAATTGTGCATTTGTGGAAGTAAAAGAGAAAGCCTTAGTTAGAAATTAACTTTGAAATGGAATGAGTATTCCTCATTATTCCCCTTCTTAAACCTTGAGTTAATCCTATACTGATGTTAATGAAGATTTGCTTCATTTGACAAAGGAGTAACCGGGGCCTAATAAATCCTGCTGACTAGATAGTTCTCACAGCATCTGTTTATTCTTCCTCCGACTTTTCATATGTTAATAAAGTAAAGAGCTGATCTTACATGTCCTGGCACACATACATTTCAAATCAACAATTAATGCTGTTTGCCATGGGGTGAAAAACACCGTTAGTAAAATTACATATAGTATGGTGTGGTTTCAGAAAATGAAATTAATATTTAAAAACAAGGGTTGCGTAAGGCTGCCTTGTTCCAGGTGCACCCAACCACCCAACTTTTCCTTTTTTGGACAAGTCTCTATTGCTTGCTTAAAAGCCCTGAAATTAAGCCAGTATTTTGGACCGGTCAAGGTAATGGACATGGAGCAGAGAAATCCAGGGTCAAATTGATCATGTAGGGAAAAAGGGAGAAGGGAGCGTTAGGTATGCCATATGGAACTCTTGAAGAAATGATGTACAGTATATCTAATAAATACGTAAATAAAAATGTAAATGGTGTATTGGTGATTTGATGAATAATAGATGAACAAACATGAATTTAGCATATCATATGAAGCGGGGCTAGCAATGAAAAACGTGGTATTTGGCATTTGGACCAATTAAATGGCAATGGGTTGCTTGAGATCAGAAGAAACATAAGCAACAACTATGTAGGAAAAAAAGAAAGAAGCATCAATTCAAATAAACTGCAATATGATATAAGGATACTCATTGACTCAGGACTTTTAGAACTCCCAGAACAGAGTTCCGGCACCTTTTTTGGATGGAACCTTGTAGAGTAGGCAAGGCGGGTTGTATGACATGTGTGAGTTCCGGCACTTTTTTTTTTTTTTTTACAAAAAAAGCACTGCACTGACTTATGACCATTCATTTAGCAACTGTAAGAAGTTACAGTGCCCTGAAAAAAATGACTTACGACCAGTTTCCTTGTATTTACAACCGTCACAACAACGTCCCTGCAGTAACATTCAGGCAACTGGCAACTGGCATGCATTTACAATGGATCAGTATTTGGAACCTTGCTAGTCAGCTTCTGACAAGCAAAGACAATGGGAGAACCCAAATTTTTTTAATGACCGCCTGATCTGCTTAATGAACATGACAAAAACGTCATAAAATCAATCATGGTTATGTGATAACTCAATAACCACAATCCTCAGCAATGGAACTTCCAGTCCCAATTGTCATGGATTACCTGCACTGACTAGTGAATGATTGTAATAAACATATTTATTCAATCTTTAGTTTTCATCTGTGCTGGAAGACCAAGCCAGACTTGGAAGGAAACTATATAACTTCATGTAAAATTCTCAAGCAGTTAGAGGATTGGGAGATAATTTAATAGGCTTTCTGATTTAAGAAGCTATTCAAATTGTGAATTTGGTGAGCACAAGGGAGTTATTAAAATGTTAGTTACATATGGTCCTAAACTACAGTAAATTATTAAAACCCACTGAAATAATTGCAGCTACCTAGGACAGGGGTCTTCAAACTTGGCCCTTTTATGACGTGTGGACTTCAACTCCCAGAATTCCTCAGCCAGCGTGCCTGGCTGAGGAATTCTGGGAGTTGAAGTCCACAAGTCATAGAAGGGCCAAGTTTGAAGACCCCTGACCTAGGACCAGCTCCTTATAAATAATTTAAATCCTATCAATTTCAGTGGGATTTTGAATGTTTAATTTTCTTTTGTGTTATGTATAAAATGTGACTTAGATTCTTTGTGCCTTCAAGTCAGTTTTGAATCTTAGCACCTGCCTGGACAAGTCCCTGCAGTTTTTTTGGCAACGTTCTCAGAAATGGTTTTTTGCCTTGGTCTCCTTTTTTTTCTTCCTACAAGTGAGGAATGGATTGGCTCCAGCAGCAGTTTCATCATCCTTTAATTGTCTCAGGTTGTTTATTTCCTTTTCTTCCAGTAATCCCCGTCCCCCAGAACTGGAAACATGTATCTTCAAAGGTGTGGATATCTTTGATGCCCTTAACATTCACTATGAGGTGGACTTTGATATCTCCAGCAACCTTCAAAGATCTCTTTTAGATCTGGATTAATTATATGCATTTTTATCTTTTATTTCACTAAGACTGTTTGAAAAAACTTCAGGTGCGAAGTTTGAGGGTGCAATTCCAGGAGGAAGTGTATTTTGAAATGTCTGTAAGAGACAGCATACTTTTGTAGAGCTGAAATTTTTATATTTCTGCCTACACTGATTATCTCAAGGAAAAAATTATGAAAGAAAAGGTTTTAAAAATAAGCCTAAGACCAAAGGTTGTTGTTACTTTCTGAATGATGCTCTGTGACAAAATTGTAATCAGGGAGCCTTCATATTACAAGCTCCTTTTAGAAGTGCCAGATTTTGGTCTTAAATGTAACCTGTATTTACCTTTGATAACGTAGAGGTGACATTGAATTCCCACTTAGAACAGAGCTGTTGATCATAACACTGAAGAGCTGAGTTATGCCACATTTGAATTGGAATAAAAAATAGAAATGTAATATCTGCTCAGTCGAGGCACCGCTAATCGAGCACTGCTCAAGTTTCAGGGATTCGAACAAAACATCTCTTTATGTGGGTGAAGTGTGTCTAGAAACTTTTTGTCCATGGTGTATTTTTTTTAATCTGACTCCTGTAATGAAAATGACTTTCCCACATTTGAGTTTCACTCTATGCCCCAAAAATTTGTTATCTGGTTTTGTGTATGCAATTAGCTGCCTTGTATAAATGGGTAAAATCATTTGTGCATCAATTATACATTAATTTTTGGCAAGTTGCCTAGACTGCTTCAGTAAATAAAACCCTCTTCTCCCCCCCAATTCCAAACACCCCCTCCCCCGTATTTTAACAATCAGCAGGACTTGGGTTTGGTTTCCCTCATGAATGACAGGTTTCCTCTTTCTCAAGGCCAAAGAAAATATTCTTGGTAAGCTTTAAAGATAAGTTAGAAGTTGTGTTTCATTTCCTGCTAAGATGATGATAAGCTGTATATATTTAGCATCACTTCTTCCTATATGATTTTTTGATGCTAGATTATTCAAGCATATACGGTAGGACTGTTGAAGTGGGGAAGAGAGGCTAATTGAAATTTGTAGAGAAGGAAAGCTGGCTGATTTCTTTTTTAGGAGTATTGGACATTTTTTGAAGGTGATCCTTTTTATTCCTCAGAAAAGAAATCATGTGGAATTTGCTTATGGTGTCAGTTGTTAAGAACTGAAAGAAACTAAGATTTGCAAAGTAGACACGAATGCATGAAATACTGGTGGTGTTCACTAAGCTCTCCATTTCCATGATGCATTCTGAAATGTTCCGTTTAATCAACGGGTGTCAAACTCGATTGCGTCACGTGACATATCATGACGGTTTTTGCCTTTGTGGAGCCAGGGTGGGCGTGGCCTGTGCATGACACATGATGCGTCCGGCCCACCAGTTTGACATGGCTGGGTTAATCTATTTCCTCCCCCTTGATCCATATTGTTATTTGTCTGCTGAGAAAAAGATTTTGGAATTGTGGTTTGTAGGACCTGATATGACTTCTGTCCAGTGATGGGCTGGGCAAAGAGAAGGCTTTGAGGCAGATGAAATTGTTCTGCCTCTGTTAGGGTTAAGGCCTTTGAGTCAGTTTCCACTATACCCCATAATAACATCAGATAAATACTAATCATGAAATGATTCAAGCCCATTTTCTGCAGTGACTAGAGCAGAGGTCCTCAACTTTTTGGGCACCAGGGACCGGTTCCGTGGAGAAAGATTTTTCCTTGGATCGGAGAGTGTGTGGTTTTCTGTGCTGCCTGCATCTCGCGGATGGGGCTTTGCTTGTTTCCGCAGCCCGATTGCTGGTATGCCACGACCTGGTACTTGTCCATGGACCAAGGGTTGGGGACCCCTGGACTAGAGCACAACTAGTGTTGTCTTCTTAATTGCTTTTCCTTTCTACAGATATTGGACTGTAATCATAATATTAAGACTTGGTTTCTCTGACTAATAAAGTTGCTGACTTCACATCAGTAGAGAGAGCCAACTTCTAGTGCAGACTGAAGATTGTGAAGAAAATTGAAAAATATCTACCATTCATGTCCATTCAGATATATCGATTCTAAATTAAAAATCAGTTTGCTTGCTGGGATTCCACTACTGTACTCTTTCATTAGCACAAACCTGTGAATCTGGGTTCAAAGAACACTATTATCTTTCAATATGTTTGTAGTTTCTCCATCTTGATAGAATTGCTGCCGCTGTTATTTTACATACTTTCCTTCCTAAACTATTTACTTAGGTTTGTTTTTTTTTCCTTCTAGTCTTTGTAATCCAAATCTTGTGCAAGAACAATGTACCAAACGACTGAATCCTTAAACATGATATACCGGTATATATATATATATAAAATCAGTTAAACTTTATGAATGTATTAAAATATAAAGATGGTAGGATGTATTAATAAAGTATGTTTTGAAACTATACATTTATATATGATAGTGTTGATCTATGTTTTATTGGGTAACCATTTTATTTAACTACCGGTATGAGCTTAAATATGAGAGCCAGCAGTATGTGGCAGCAGCCAAAAAAACCAATACAATCCTAGGTTGCATTAGCAGAGGGATAAAATCAGGATCATGTGAAGTATTAGTACCACTTTATGAAGCCTTAGTAAGATCACACTTAGAATACAGTATTGCATCCAGAATACACTACTGCAGATGTGTCAAACACAAGGCCCGGGGGCCAGATGGCGGCCCGCGAAGTGGTTTCATGTGGCCCATGAAGCCATCCTGGAAACAGTGAGGGAATGGCCCCCGCTGCCTTGGCCCTGGTCCAGGCCAGCTGGGAGCCAATGTACAATTTTGTGGTGTCCATCTATGCTGAAACGTATTCAGTCTCAGCTTCATAAGCTCCCCCCCCTATGGCCTGAGAGGAACAGTGAGGCTCCTCCAGTGGACCATGCCTTGGCACTTGCCCTGATCCCACCCCCTTCTGCCAGAGACCCTCAGATCTGTCCCACTCCTGCCCAGGCCCCCACAGGCACCCTTGACACGAACGATGTAGAGCTGGTCACAGCCACCCAGTAGGCCACACCCGCTCCATCCACGCCCACCCAATAGGCCGCACCCACCCTGGTCACATCCACCTGGCCCTCTGAGGGCAACCGCAATGCTGATGCGGCTGAGTTTGACACCCCTGCACTCCTGCATCCAGCTTTGGTCACCATATTATAAAAAGACTCTGGAAAGGGTGCAGAGGAAATCAACAAAGATGATTAGGGGATTGGAGGCTAAAACATGAAAAACGGTTGCAGGAATTGGGTTTGTCTAGATTCTAGACCAGTGAAAAGGACTAGGGGTGACATGATAGCAGTGTTCCAATATCTAAGGGGCTACCACAAAGAGGAGGTCAACTTATTTTCCAAAGCACCAGAAGACAAGACAAGAAACAAAGGATGGAAATTAATCAAGGAGAGAAGCAACCTAGAACGAAGGAAAAATTTCCTAACAGCGGGAACAATTAATCAGGGGAATAGCTTGCCTACAGAATTTATAGGTGCTCCATCACTGGAGGCTTTTAAGAAGAGATCGGACAGCCACTTGTTTGAAATGGTATAGAGCAGTGGTTCTCAACCTATGGGTCGCGACCCCATTTGGGGTCGAACGACCGTTTCACGGGGGTCGCTGGACACCGCGGTCCGCCATTTTGTTTGTTTTTTATTTTTTTTATTTTTTTTATTTTTTTTCGGCGTGTGCGCGACGTGCATTCGTGGATCGGCCCATCGCGTGCGCGCGCCACGCATGCGCAGATCCACCCGTCGCGGTCCGCCATTTTTTTTTTGAATTTTTATTTATTTTTTTTATTTTTTTTTATTTTTTTTTTGGCGTGCGTGCGCCGTGCATACGCGGATCGGCCCATCGTGTGCGCGTGCCATGCATGCGCAGATCCGCCCGTTGCGGTCCGCCATTTTGTTTTTTTTTAATTTTTTTATTTTTTTTTTATTTTTTTGGCGCGCACGCGCACGCCGCACCTGCGCAGATCGGCCCATCATGCGCGCGCTGCAGATCGGCCCATCATGCGCGCACCGCCATGCGCGGATCCGCCCATCACGGTCCGCCATTTTGGTTTTTTATTACTTTTTTTGGTTTTTTTAATGTTTTTTTTCGGTGCGTGCACCCCGCGCATGCGCAGATTGGCCCGGCATGCGCGCATGGGCGGGGCAAGTGGGGTCTCAACCTGAAAAAGGTTGAGAACCACTGGTATAGAGTCTCCTGCTTGAGCAGGGGGCTGGACTAGAAGACCTTCAAGGTCCCTTCCAACTCTGTTATTCTGTTATTTCCTATGTAAGGAACTTTTACAATACAACACTGAGAAGAAAATAAATCATCCAGAAAGAATAAAAACAGTTAAGGTGTCCTTTCCAGGTAATTGTGAAACTAGTTTTGTTTACAATAATCGGTTCCATGTGTGTGTGTGTGTGTGTATGTAGTCGTGCGTATGTGCTTCTATTCATACAAAGCAAGTGGACCCTGATTTATATCCCTGGTAGGAGTAACCTAGCAACCTCACTGAGGAAATTATTCTCTGGAAGCTCTCTGAAGGCATTCTGTTAAACATAAGCGAAGCAATTGGTAAAACAGAGGTCAAGAACTGTTTAACAGCTTCTTCAAAAGGGACTATTGTTTTTTGTTGACTTAAGAAAAGTGATCTCAGAGATTTTTTTTTAAGCCTTTAGCTGTAAATTGTGAGAGAAGATTAGAAGATTAGCATTGCTGTAGTTTCTAGCTCCAAATTGTATCATGTTGCTTACATATCTTAGAAAAGGGTCTTATAACAATCTCTAAGCTAACACATAGGTTGGATTCTTCATATAATTTCAGGAAAGGCTCTGTCAGATGGGTGTTTTTAAAATACAAACAGAATAAATAGAGATCTGAAATACTATGCACTTCTGTGCTAAGGATTTGAATAAGTGCATTTGCCTACATTATTTCTTTAATGAAAGTTAAAAGATTTAGAGTTGTACAGTTACCGATAACTGCAGATGTTGTTAAATCCAACCTTCTACATACACAGCTGCTTTTAAAACTTCTTTTAAAAGAAATTTTCTTCACTATCAAGAAGTTTCTTCACTATCAGGAAATTTCTCCTTATTTCCAGGTTGAATCTCTCCTTGATCAGTTTCCATCCGTTATTCCTTGTCTGGCCTTCAGGTGCTTTGGAAAATAGGTTGACCCCTCCTCTCTGTGACAGCCCCCCAAATATTGGAACTTGTTTCCGATTGCAAAATTAAGGATGAAAGTGAATGTTATATGTCTCTGAATTTCAAGCCACATCGATTCCTGCTCTTCAAACTTCATGGAAATCCCTCATTAAAAAAAAAATCGTACAACTGAAAAATGGGCATTTTTAGAATTGTGAAATATTAGTTTGGGGTCATTTTTTCACATGCTGAGAATTGTATAAATTGTAATCTGAAAATAGCTTGCCCCCAAGAGGCTTTCTACTACCAGAGGAAAATATTTGTAGCTCAGGATTGAAATGAAGGATCCTTGGTGCTCTCTGAGCTTCGTTGTTTTCTTGCAGATGTTTCATTACCTAAACTAGATAACATCATCAATACTAGTAAGGAGTGGGGTTTGCTCTCTGTTTATGTTCTACTGCAGTGGTTCTCAACCTTTTTCAGGTTGAGACCCCACTTGCCCCGCCCATGCGCGCTGCGACCCTGGCTCAGGCGCGCGTGCGCGCCGGGCCGATCCGCGCATACGCGGGGCGCACGCGCCGAAAAAATAAATTAAAAAAAACAAAAAAAATAATAAAAAAAACCAAAATGGCGGACCGCGACAGGCGGATCCGCACATGCGCGGCGCGTGCATGATGGGCCGATCCGCGCATGCGCGGTGCGCGCACGCCAAAAAAAAATTCAAAAAAAAAATTCAAAAAATTTTTTTTAAAAAAAATGGCGGACCGCGACGGGCGGATCCGCACATGCACGGCACGCGCACGCGATGGGCCGATCCGCGTATGCACGGCGCGCGCACACCGAAAAAAAATAAAAAAAAATTCAAAAAAATTCAAAAAAATATATGGCGGACCGCGACGGGTGGATCTGCGCATGCGTGGCGCGCGCACGCGACGGGCCGATCCGCGCATGCGTGGTGCGCGCACGCTGAAAAAAAATTTAAAAAATAAAAAAAACAAAAAACAAAATGGCGGACCGTGGTGTCCGGCGACCCCCGTGAAACGGTCGTTCGACCCCAAATGGGGTCGCGACCCATAGGTTGAGAACCACTGTTCTACTGGCTTGCCCTATCAGTGTTGGTGGGTGTAGTCTTCTTTAGTTGGGCTGTTTGCTGTTTACCTGCTGTTTACCTTCTTCGGCAATTCCTTGTTTGGGTATTGTTTACTTCTTGAATGTTAGTCTGATGTTAGGGTTAGAATATAAAGTGAGAGCAAACCCCACTCCCTACTAGCACTGCTAATGTTACCTAGTTTGGGTAATAAAACATCTGCAAGGAAAAAAAAATCAAGCTCAGAGAGCACCAAGGACAACTCAAGAGGCTTTCTATTCCAATTTTTACACTTAATAAATTCACAAAAATGTAAACAATTATCCCTCCTCAAATGTTTAATTTTGACACGTCATCCTAATCTCGTTCTAAAATGTTGCTTCCTGTTGTGCTCAGCTGCAGTCTTTTCCTGCAGAACTGGCAGCAGGTTTTATTAATATTTGATTGATCATTAGTTTTATTATTCAGCGCAATCCTGATTCCCATAGTTCAGGGGTTCTCAACCTTGGCAACTTTAAGACTTGTGGACTTCAACTCCCAGAATTCCTCAGCCAGCTTTGCTGGCTGAGGAATTCTGGGAGTTGAAGTCCACAAGTCTTAAAGTTGCCAAGGTTGAGAACCCCTGCCATAGCTATTTTCTGACCATTTTTTTCATACCAACTTTAAAGCTTGGCTTTTGAAATGGCAACGGGGGGGAGGGCAAAATATTCAAAAGTACAGAAATTAATTTTTTTGCTTGTGTCTCTCCCCCCCTTTTTTTTCCATTGTAGGTGATGTCTCTTCAGTGCATATGAATCCAATTTCCCAGTCTCAGTTTGTTCCCTTGGCAGAAGTCTTGTGTTGTGCTATATCTGATATGAATGCAGCTCATATTACAGTTACACAGGAAGCCTTATTGCATCAGTTGGGAAAACACTACCCAGGTAATCAGCTAAATCAAGGGCTGTGGATATTGAATCTAAACTTTCACTTCAGGCTGCAGAGAACAGAATGAAATGCTGAATACTGTCTGGGAACGGGGAAGCCATTTTAATATAGCCTTTGCATATCAAAATAGCCTTTGCATATCAAAATGTAAAACAAAAGCCTTCTAACTTGCTTGGTGTCACCCTAAGAGTGGTAATATAAACCTGGAAATACACGTTGGAAGCTTCCTTGGTATCACTGCCATTTTTGCAGCTTAAACCTCAAAGTGACATCAGCTCTTCCCAAGATACACATAGTGCCTTGTACCCAGTGAGTCTACAAGGTACTATGTGTATCTCTTCCCAAGATACACATAGTGCCTTGTACCCAGTGAGCACACAAAGATATGCAGCCTCTTCCCATACATTGTGATGGGAAGAATAGCTCGTTTCCAGCCAAAGACATGTCAGCATCTTTCTCCTCTCCCTGTTATTTGGTCCTCTCTCAGCTAGCTACCCAGCAGGTGACTCCAAAAAAAATTGCTCCCCTGGCTGCAAAGTGCTCCCAGATGCTGCTAAAAGGTGCTAGTAATGACATATAAAGCCATCTGTGGCATGAGACTGAGATTTGAGGGACGGTCGTGCCCTGCTTAACATCTGCCTGTCCCATCAGATCCAGCAGGAGACGCATGTTACAGGTTCCGTCTATTAAGGTGTGTCATCTGATGGGCTTGTTTCCATCCTGGCACTTTTTCTTTGGAACATCATTCCCTTGAAATTCAGATTGGCCCAACTTTAGGAAAAACGGTTAGCAATGGTGAGCCTTGCACGTAATTGTACAGATAATCCTTGACTACCAATCCTAACTGAGACAAAAATTTCTGTTGATTAGCAAGACAGTTGTTTTGCCCCATTTTACAACCTTTCTTGCCACAGTAGTTAAGTGAATCACTGCAGTTGTTAAGTTAGTAATAACAGGGTTATTAAGTGAACCTGGCTTTCCCCTTGACCAGGGGTAGGCAACCTTGGCTCTTTTATGACTCGTGGACTTCAGCTCCCAGAATCCCTGAGCCAGCATGGCTCAGCTTGGAAACCTCTCCCTTTCCCCTCAGCATGGCTCGCTCAGGAATTCTGGGAATTGAAGTCCACGAGTCATAAAAGAGCCAAGGTTGCCTACCCCTGCCCTTGACTTTGCTTGTCAGGTCGCAAAAGGCGATCACGTGATCCCGAGACTCTGCAACCATCATAAATATATGCCAGTTGCCAAGCAGCTAAGTTTTGGTCACGTGACCCTGGGGATACCGCAATGGTCTTGTGAAAAACTGTCATAAATTATTTTTTTCCAGTGCTGTTGTAACTTTGAACTGCCACTGAAGGAATCATTGTTATGTCGAGGACTATCCGTACTGAATAGGATGTATGCTAGGTGTTCACCTGCCGACTGTGATCATTTTAATAGTGGTTCTAATGCAGTTGTGCCTTCATTTCTGCTTTTTGTTGGTTTTAACTGTGGTGAGTCACTTAGAATCATGCATGTGAGATGGACAGCTATTCAAGTCAAGAAAACATGTTACCTCACACAGAGGTCACTGAATTATTAAGTCTGGGGCTAGCAGATAGCTCAGGGAATACATCCAATATGTTTTGGAAAGAAAACCTCTTAGTTCTAACAAGAGAGAGTAACTTTGTTTGCTTTCATGGCCACCCAGATTTCTGCAGTCCTGTATAATAACCCTAGGATTGACCAAGCAGTTTGTTCCCTAGCCCCAAAAGCAGTTCCAGTAACTTGTGTAGTGAAGTATTATGGTTCTTCCACTTGATGCTTTTAAAAGAAGTTCAGGGTCAATGAACATGCAGTGAATGGGTCTACTAATCACAAGCTTCCATTGGAAGAAGCTGTGGTTTACCTACAGTAGGTCATTTGCAATGTTTATTATGTATTTTCTGCCCTCTCTTGTCCAACTGGGAGAAAGCATCCTACTACTGGCATTTAAAGATAAAATCTATGCCACATTGGACTCCTGAGTATACAGTTGTTTCCATATAAAAGCCTGAAAGTGTATAATCCAAGAGGGATCTGCAACATTATAATATGAACTGCTTTTGTTTTAAATCCCGGTCAAGGTACTCCATTTTATTTATCTCTTTTCCTTTTCTTTTTCATCTCTGTAGTCAAACTCAGTGTCTTCAACAAGCAGTGAGTATCTTTATTGCTTGTGGGACTGTCCTGATAGTTTTACCTGTATTTAGGTATTTTTATAGCAAAAGTTGTGCTGTGTAAAAAAAGAAAGCCTTATATTTTTTCCAGTTAGATGCAAAAATGTAACTTAAGTATATAAATTACATATCAGCTCTATTAGTACAGTTGAATTGCAATAAATGAAATTACATTCCAGCCAGCTCAAGACATTTTTATGCTCCAGTTGAAGAATGTGTCTGTTTCCCTTCCAGAAAATATAATTTGTTACTTAACATATCCCCAATCAGCTTCCTGAGAGGGTTACCTCCATCAGCTTAAAGGTAGACTAAGTAAGGGCCCAGATTTCATTATTGCTAGCAATTTATGAATATCGTCTGTTTATGGGAAGTTTGAATCTTTGTGAATGCACCTTTAACTTGCATTTTGAAGCACCTTTTTGAATTCAGATCCAAAGTACAGCTTATGGTATATGTTTTACTGCATTTTTGCAATAGCAATCTTTTTCTGATATTAATTTGTTCATGGCCTTCTGTTACTTGATTTTCTTTATGATGCAATTCTTTTCCTTAATAGACAGCATGGCCAGTGGGAATTACAGCCCATCACAAAGTGGGGGAATAATATCAAGTTAAAACTCTTATTTGGTCTTTTTGATTAGGAATCTTATCTGTGTGCAGTAAGGGTTTCAGAATTGTTTTTCATTTTCTAAAGACACTGTATGTGTATTTACAAATAAAGAAGACCTCATTGAAACCAATGACATTTAATTCTGGGGAAAAAGACATAGGATTATATTAGCATAGAGGGCCTTTTTCATAACTTAACTGTGAATGTGAATATGTCTGGAATCTAAAATATATGGCTGGAATCTAAGATATTTTAAAAGTTGAATGAATACTAATAAAGATTTTTATCCTTATTCTAGGTATTGCAACTCCCACCCATGATATTCTCTACAGTACTCTTGGGATGCTAATTAAAGAGCGAAAGATATACCATACTGGGGAAGGATACTTCATAGTAACCCCAAATACCTATTTTATCTCTGGTAACAACAAGAGGGCCTTGCTGGAAGACACATGCCTTCCTGAGCCTTCTTTCACATACCTGTTGGGCATGGAAGATGCTGCAGAGCTGACACCAGATCCTTTGCCTGTTGTATCGCATTGTAGATCCTGTTACTGTTTTCTTGGGCACAATGAAGTGAAACCAACAAAATGTCAGGAATTAGTTAGCCAGGAGCCAAACGGGAAAAGTCAAAAAGATTCCTGTGAATCTTCAGTTCCAAAACCAAGTACAGAGTCACTTGCTGATGGAATCACCCATCCAGTACTTTCTGCGAAGGGAAAAGATAAGGCTAAAAAGTTTAGTCTTAGCCTCTTTTGGCGCAACACGTCCAAGAAAGAAAAAGCTAAGAAATCCCACTCTACATTTTCTGCTCAGTTTCCTCCCGAGAAATGGCCAGTCAGAGACGAAGAAAATTTGGAGAACATTCCCCGGGATGTTGAACATGAAATCATCAAGCGCATCAATCCCATACTGACTATTGACAACTTGACTAAACATGCAGCACTAATGCGGAAAATCGAAGAACAGAAGAAGTATATCAGCAAAGGAACCTCTACGGAAGTACTAACCACGAAGCACAAATATATTTCTAAAGCACACAGTTGGAAAAAACAGAACAAAGCAGCAAAGTGTCACCGAAAGGGGCAGCATATTAAAGAAAAACGAGGGAAATATAAAACTAGCGAATTGGTACTGGCTGATGAAAATTTGGCAAGCTCTGTTGAACATCCATTATGCCCTCTTACAAGTGAAGTGATGGTTTGCAATAGAGAGCTGGCTGATGATGCGTTAGATGTGGAGCCTCACTTTTTATATAAAAAGGAAATTAATAATCCATTTCAAGATATTCCAAATAGAAGGAATAAGTCATCAAAAGTTTATAAAAGTCAGAAAAAATGTGATATAAATTCCAAGGCTGTTAGATCAGAGAGGCATTGTTCATGGTCCCAGTCTTTGGATTCCTCAAGAACCATGGACTGTAAAGCTAAAGTCTCTCTCTCTGGGAAATGTGATGCTGAAGATGAGAAAAAGAAACACTCAGGTCGACAGCAGTGCCAAGCTTTACGAACAAATGGTCCACACAGACCCTTGGCAGAGAGAGCCACTTGTAAGTGTAATCTGCCCCAAAATACAGTGGAGATGCAAGAGGCGCCTAACATTTATGTTACATTCAGAAATGAAGAGAAAAAGCATCCAGACAAATCTATTCAAACGCACTGTGATAAAGCACACAGGTGCAATTTACCAAGTCAGCATTCAGATTGCTACCTTCCCACTGATGCAGGTATTATCTGCCAATTTAAACAGGCTGAAGGCGTTGCTGCACACAGACAAAAGGATTTTAAGAGTGAGATACAGTGCAAGAGCACAAGCACATGGCCTGAGTCTGTGAATCCGCAGTACGAGGGATTCATTTTTGATGATCCAGTTCAATATCAAAAAGTGGATAATGGTGATGCTTATAATCCTCTGTATAATGACCCTGTCCAAGAAGAAATTGAATCATCCAAATTGAAATCTTATCAACTCCGATATAGAGTGGAGTCAGAAAAATGGAATAACATAACAGAAGACACGAGTCCAAAAGTATTGGAAAAAGAAACAGCTGATCCTCCCTTTCGAGGCTACCCAAATGACGCAGATACTGTTGATACGTACCAACAGGAAGAAAGTGGTTTTCTTAGTCAGAATAAATCAGAGGATATCTTAAAGGAATATGATAAAATGAACTTTGAAGGGGAAACTTGTGCGTGCCATCAGGTGTCTTCTAAAAACAACGAAGCGAATGAGGGTACTTATGATCAAGGTCAGAGAACTGATAATACCGAAAGGCACGTCCTCGAATTCAGCGAGGTGCAAGAAGCAGACAACAGAACTTGGGAGAAGTCAGCAAACCAAGTGGCTGTGGAAACAGCTTCCTTGGTGTTGTCATCCAAAGACTGGGAAATTAAGACAAGCCTTGTGGGAATACGACAATCATTTGATAACACAGATGACGCTCCTCTAGATCGGGGAATCCAGCATGACCAAAACCACTTAGAAGGCACAGGAAACCAGAGTATAACAGGAGATAGTGGGATAGATTCTCCCAGGTAAGGACAAACATGGGAGTGCTACCGGTATTTCTATTGCAAACCTCCATCTATTATACTTCGTCTGGTCTTCAAAGTTAGGCATACTGGGGAAAAAATGTTAATTGAATTGTTGAATTTGATTTTTTTCATCTCTACCTACTCATGAACTTAGTCCATTAACTAGATCAGGGCCTACTGATCTGCTCAGATAACATCACTATGTCTTTCAGTTGCAAATCAAGGTGTTGGTTGTCATCTTTGAAGTCCTACTGCCCTGACACCTGAGTAGGCTTGTGTTTCTACTTGTCCCAATAATACCATCCTGAGGAATTGTCTTTGTCAGGAATCATAAGACACACATTGCCTTTTCTGTTATTGTCCCTCCTTTGAAACAGCACTCTCCTCAAAATTAGGTCACCACCATCCCTTTTGCAATTTAGGAAAGTCTATAGAGATTTTCAGTCATGTTGTCCCATATCTGCCTCATGAATCCCAGCGACCAGTTAGGGCACATAGGGTTGGCCTCCTATGGGTCCCGTCTGTTAGATAATGCCATCTGGAGGGGCCTAGGGCTAGGGCCTTCTTTGTTGCTGCCCCAGCCCTCTGGAACCAGCTTCCCTCAGAGGTTCGTACTGCTTCCTCCCTCCTAGCTTTCCGGAAACTGTTGAAGACACATTTATGCAGACAGGTTTGGGGCGTGTGAGCTGCACTCTGCCCCTGGGCCTTTGACTGTGATTGTGTGTGGTATGAGTGTAATAAATTATCTAGTTTTTATATAGTATTGTAAGTAGTAATTTTAATTGATTCTATGTTTATGTTTTTACTTGTATTGTTATTGTGAGCTGCCCTGGGTCTTAGGAGAAGGGTGGCATATAAGTTTAAACAAACAAATAAATAAATAAAATCTGTTTTCCCCAAAAAGCAACTGGACTTTCTGGGTGTTTTCTTCAAAAACGTTTCGGTTCGGAACCGAAGAAGCTTCTTCGGTTCCGAACCGAAACGTTTTCGAAGAAAACACCCAGAAAGTCTAGCTGTTTGTTTTTTTTTGGACAAAACAGATGTGGGATGTATGCATATCATCCTCCCCTGGCAATAGGTGACTCTTGTTTTCCTGATTCCCCCCCCCTCATTGCATTAACAAATAGGAAGGTTTATTGTTGTTACTGGATTTTGGTATGTTTGGCTATCTTAACTGAGCAGCATATAAATGAAAGTAATCAGTCAATATATACTGTAGTGCTCATCACAAGCCTGGATTAGGCTCGTTGTAGGTGATGGGATTATGTTTCGACAACCTGGGAAACAAGCATTGAGAGAGACAATTTACAAGTATTTTGGCTGCAATTGGTATTTCAGGCCCAGAAAACTAACCAGATCAGGCAGGATGGATATGAACTGGTTACAGTGCAACAGCCTACTGCAGGGGTCCTCAACCTTGGCAACTTTAAGACTTGTGGACTTCAACTCCCAGAATTCCTCAGCCAGCTTTGCTGGCTGAGGAATTCTGGGAGTTGAAGTCCACAAGTCTTAAAGTTGCCAAGGTTGAGGACCCATGGCCTACTGGGTTATGTTCCCCGATACTTGGAAAAGTATGTACAGTATGTTTTCCAAGGATTTGGGTAACTTTATAGAACAGCATGTAAATATGGAAAACATTCTATATGTGAACATTTCTGGAAGCTAAATGACTATAAGACTATATAAAGAAACCTTAGAAGTGAAAGACTTTTAAAAGGATTTTTGGATGAACCACCTCCATACAGCCGATATTTTTTCTAAAAGCTTTGGCGTTGTCTGATATTTTTTAAAGAACATTTGTTATGAATAATGAGCTGTGGATCAGCCTCCCTGTGAACCTTTTGTTTCAAAAATGCCATTCTTTCAGAACACAAAGTATGGTATCTGCTAATTCTGTCATCTTGTATGGACTGAAGAAACGAAGAAGCGTCCTCAGGAACTTAGAGGAGATAGAGAAGATTTTGCACAGCAGGAAGTCTCTGACCCCAAACTCCTTGCTTCAGTTGACACCAGTGATGAATGTTTAATTTTTCCTCCTTTTTTAACCTAGTTTGTAAGCCTGTTTGTAAATCTAATAATGTATTTGCTGTAAATGTCTTAAACTAACACACGTGCTAATGTAGGTAAGATGTTGGCTATTTCTTCCATAGAATGAATGAATACTTTGTAATAAACATTTTTACTGTTTTTTACTGCTGTTTTTGATAACAATAAGCTCAGATCCTAGTAATTTCAGGGATGGCACAGTAATGATTTGACTTTGCTTTTTGTGATTTTTTTTCTATTTTGTTGTTGTTTATTTACATATCTGAATGATTATTTGAACCCAATGTTTAAAGTGGGGCATAGGAGAACTCACATTTTTGAGAGCTGAAAACAACTTTGAAGAGAAAATACTATACACTACTTGCTAGTTAGGAAATCATAGGCATATATATAAAAGGAAATCATAGGCATATATATAAAAACCAAAACACTTGCAAGTAGAAATTGTAAAGTTAGATTTGTATATCCTAAGAAAGTCAAATCATATTTTAGATCTTAGATGCCCCTAAGAATGTGCCCAATTTGTTCCTTCAGTATACCATGGATACCTCACTAATCTTCTTCGACTCAGGCAATTAGTTATCTCTTTCACTCTTGGAGAACTAAGGAAAAAAAGTGTTTATTCATTAGTTTATGTGAAATACATTTCTTTTAAAATAAAGCTAGACGTATTAGGATGGTTATTATTATTATTACTACACATACTATGAAGTCACAGCTACCAGTTCTTTTAGCTGGTGTTGGCCTTAATAGGCACTGAGTTTCTTCCCAAGAACCTAGGATGTTTTACTATAATGTATCGGCATAGTATACTTGCAGATAAATGGAACTTTTGTCAATGTACAGATTTTCCAAGATTCTTTGGTATGGCATCCATACCACTGGGACCATCGCCCCCGGTGTATGCTGGGACCATCACCCCCTGTGTATTCAACTCTGATTTTGAGATCTTGATACTTTGTGATTTTTTCTCCAATTCTTTGTCTTCTGTTCTACTATCCCCTGGTTATTGCCACATCAATTATCCACGCTGTCTTCTTTTCAACCAGTTAAATGTTACATGTCATGAACCAAGAGTTTTATTTTCATTTAGGAATCCCGCAATATTTTAAACTGTTCATTCTTGATGAATTTTTAAATCCACTAATTTTTCATTACAGGTAGTCTTTAACATGTGACCACAATTGAGTCCAAAATTTCTGTTGTTAAGAGAGACGGTTAATTTTGTCCCATTTTCTTGCCACAGGTGTTAGGCGAAATCACTGAAATTGTTTAGTAAGTAACAAGTTTGTTAAGTGAATCTGGGTTCATCATTGACTTTGCTTGTCAGAAGGTCACAAAAGATGATTACGTGACCTGGGACACTGCATCATAAATACATGCCATGCGATTGAATTTTGATCATGTGACCATGGGGTTGCTGCAGTGGTCCTAAGTGTGAAAAATGGTCATAAATAACTTTTTTCAGTGACATAACTTTGAACAGTCACTAAATGAACTGTTGTAAGTCAAAGACTACATAATTTTTACAGATGTTCCAGTAAATAATTTTGGCGACTGTGTTAGATTGTTGTTTACAATCAGTTTTGTGTCATCTTGCATAAACTCATATACGATCCATGTTTTTTCTGCTTCTTTATGCAATATATATTTTGAATCATTTGATAATTTTTCAATTCTGGCCTCAATTGCATTAATTCAAATAGTTTAATCTTGGGCAGCCAAAATCAAGCTTTCAGTTTCTTTTCTTTGCCATTCCAGTTGCAAGCCATTGACAGGTTTTATCTTTATCCACTTTCTCCTCAATTTTTTTGTAATAATTGACCATGTAATGCTTTTCCTTGTCAGCATTGTTTGTGTTTTTATTATATTATTTGGATACTCATCTTCTGTTTTCTGTACATTTGTTAAGAAACAGTTTTAATTTGAACCAGTGCTTGTCTTTCATATAATCAGCCAAGGAACACTTATTATTAAGTTACCATCAAATATAAATGCCTTCATTTGAATCACATTCCAGACCTTTCAGCAAAATGGTGGTTGATAAATCATATTTGTCAATGATAAAGTATTGCAAGTTTCATGCTAAGAATATTCCTGAAATAAAAATATAATTTTATGTGAAAATATGTAGAGTAGATGCAAAATAAAAGTATTACAAGAATTCCTCATTTAGCTACTACAATTGGGACCAGCAACCTGGTTTTTAAGCAAAACTTTCAGGAGGTGAAAGAGTGCCTGCTTATGATCTTCTTTTTACAGACCTGCCAAGGTCTAAAATGCAAGAATGGTCGTAAAGTCATCCTTGTAATTGTGAACTGTCACTGTTTGAGGCAATCACTGAAGGAGGACTATATGGAGCTTGTGGTTCAGCCTGTGGTGTGAAAACAGCCACAGTGGGTTAGTTCATCCACACGTTCCATTTGTTGCAGTGCAGATATGCCCCACTAACAATTTCTCACGGTTGTCTTCTCACAACTTGGTCTTTGTGTTGTCTTGCCAGCAGCACCCTTGAGGCAACAGAAGTCCATCTAATGCAGTGGTTCTCAACCTTTCTGAGGTTGAGACCCCACTTGCCCCGCCCATGCGCGCCGCGACCCCGACCCGGGGGTGCACGCGTGTGCGCGCGCGCGCAAAAATTTTTTTTTTTAAATTTAAAAAAAAAAAAAAAAAAAAAATGGCGGCCGGGACGGGCGGATCTGTGTATGCGCGGATCGGCCCATCGCACACACCACGCATGCGCACATCCGCCCATCGCGGGCCGCCATTTTGTTTTTTTTTTAAATTTTTTTTTAAAAAATCAAAAAAAAAATGGCGGCCACGACGGGCGGATCTGTGCATGTGCGGATTGGCCCGTCGCACACGCCACGCATGCGCACATCCACTCGTCACGGGCCGCCATTTTGTTTTTTTTATTTAAAAATTAAAAAAAATAAAATAAAAAAACAAAATGGCGGCCGCGACGGGCGGATCTGCGCCTGCGCGGATCGGCCCGTCGCACGCGCCGCACATGTGCGGATCCGCCCGTTGCGGTCCGCCATTTTGTTTTTATTTTATTTTATTTTTTTAAATTTTTTTTTCCGGCGCGACGGGCGGATCTGAGTGTGCGCGGCGCGCGCGTGCGCCAAAAATTTTTTAAAATTTTTTTAAAAAATTAAAAAAAATAAAAATAAAAAAAACAAAATGGCGGCCGGCGGTGCCTGGCGACCCCCGCGAAATGGTCTCGCGACCCCAAATGGGGTCGCGACCCCAAGGTTGAGAACCACTGATCTAATGCTTTCCACTATGAAACCAGCATTTAACCTATTTCATCAGAAAACCTTCCAGGGTACATAAAGGAGACATCTTCAGAGAATTGGGCTGCAGTTGGGCTTGGACAGTCTGTTTTGGCCAAATCCTACCAACCCTCCTCTGACTGTGACTGCCAGAGAACCCAGACCCCTCCCTGATGCAGCCCATATTTTACTCTCTAGTTCAGATTTGGAAATACCGACCTTGTGAAACATGGGCTCTGCAGACTCATGTGATGGCCTCATCCTCATACACCAGGGCTCTTCAAACCTGACCCTTTTATGACTTGTGGACTTCAACTCCCAGAATTCCTCAGCCATTGTGCCTGGCTGAGGAATTCTGGGAGTTGAAGTCCACAAGTCATAAAAGGGCCAAGTTTGAAGACCCCTGTCATACACCAATACTTGCTTGCATTGGGGCACCTGTTTTCTTTCGGGCAATGGTTTATAAAGTTTTAACCCCCAGCTAGGAGTGTGCTGTGTGAAACATGAGATTCCAAATTGCTCCTCCATTGGAAGAGTGAAATACAGAAGTTGAGCTGTGAACAAAATAGGATAAGGGATAGTAGGGGAAGAGCATAGCACACCAGGCTCACTCCAACCTTCCGGAATAATAAATAGATGAGCAAGAGTTGATCAACTTGATCTGTATTTATTCAATTTTTATCCTGCTTTTATTAGTTTTTTTATAAATAACTCAAGACAGCAAACTTATCCTATACGCTTTCATTCTTCTACTTTCCCCACAACAATAACCCTGTGAGGTGGGCTGGGATGAGAAAGAATAACTGATTCCAAAGTCACCCAGCTGGCTTCCATGCCTAAAACAGGACTAGAACTCACTGCCTCCTGGTTTCTAGCTGGTGGCTTAACTGCAAGAGAAAACCGATTATCCCCTCCTTACTACAAAATTGTGGTTTGAAAGGGAAAGGTTTTTGAGGGAGAAATATGGGAGATGGAAAGGAAACAGGGCCCGTCTATGTAACAGAAGCTCAAGGGCATTAGATCACAGTAGAATAAAGGATTAGGAATTAAATGTGTATTAGCGAATGTAAACTCAGCGCATTTGTTGAAAAATTATTACTGAATGTATGGGCAAAAAAGCCAATAAAAACTTTCACAAAAAAAATCAGTGCTGAAACTGACCACCTGCAAGCAGTCCATTTTTAATGCATCCAGCATATAAACCAGGGGTCTTCAAACTTGGCAACTTTAAGACTTGTGGACTTCAACTCCCAGAATTCCTCAGCCAGCCCTGATATAAACACTGGGCAGAGCTTCAACTGCATGGTCGCAGACAGATGTGATACTGTTCTCCCTGGAATACTGGGGATTCTTAGACTGTTGTGCTCCACCCAATTGAGTTATCCCAGATATAGAAATCTTTGCAAAGCTTTAGTCTACACCAGAGGTTCCCAACCTTTTGGGCACCAGGGACCAGTTCTGTGGAGAGAGGTTTTTCCACAGACCGGAGGGTGGGTGCTTTTGTGTGCTGCCAGCATCCCACAGATGGGGCTTGGCTTGTTTGTGTGGAACAATTGCTGGCATGCCGCGGCCCGGTACTGGTCCACAGACCCAGGGTTGGGGACCCCTGGTCTACACAGAATACTTGATGCTTTGGAATAGATTCCCAATCAAGGATATTGTCCATTTCAAGGTGCTTTCCAGTTGTTACAAACCGTCCCTTTAAAGCAGAGGTCCCCAAGCCTGGCAACTTTAAGACTTGTGGACTTCAACCATGCTGGCTGGGGAATTCTGGGAGTTGAAGTCCACAAGTCTTAAAGTTGCCAAGATTGGGGACTCCTGCTTTAAAAGAATAGTCATAAATCAGTATTAGAACTTTTACCCCCCCTCCCTTCTCACTATAGATAGGAATCTGCAATTAGCTTGTTTTCTGTTTACCTTTATCCCGTGGAAATTGTCCCATTCTTTGATAGTTTTCTCACTTTTCATATCCCGTTGGTTCCACACTTTCCATGCAGTTTTGTTTTACTGCTTATCATATTTCATTAATATACCATTTGTCGTCGTTTCCCCGAAGATTGGTGTGCTCCTCCTCCCTCCCCGACAAGCTGGCTGCACCAGGCCTGGGGAGTCACCCCGTTTTAAACAGAGCAAAAAGAGGAGGCTATTTTATCAACGTTATGGAAACCTAAACCCACCTACCTTCCCACGTAATCCCTGCCGGTTGTGCGAATCCTTTCAATAGATCAGAGAGAGCTATAAAAAAAACCTCTTCGCAAGCATCGAGGTGCCCCCCCCCCCAAAGAAAATCATCCGACAAAACGCCTTCCGCCCCGGGTAAGCCGCTTCCCAGCCTCTCTCTCACCTACGATCGCGCAAACCTTGGCAGCGACTCTGCAAACCCTCCGCTGACCAGCTTGCAGGGAAGGGCTTGCCCTTCTTTCTTTCCCTCCTGCACGTTTTCCAGTTCCTATCCACTCGCCCCCCCGTCCCCTTCGGGAAGCACCGAAAGCAGCCCCGCTGCAACCCAGAGGCGGCCCTCCCGGAGGACTCTCCAGCTGCACAACCCCGCAGGGCAGGGGTTCTCAACCTTGGCAACTTTAAGACTGGTGGACTTCAACTCCCAGAATTCCTCAGCCAGCTTTGCTGGCTGAGGAATTCTGGGAGTTGAAGTCCACCAGTCTTAAAGTTGCCAAGGTTGAGAACCCCTGCCGCAGGGCCACGGCGGCCTGCCGGCTCGTCTTTCATCTGGGCGCGGGTGACGCCGCACCGGCAGCCCCGGCGAGGCGCTTTGCGGGGCTGCCGGCCGCCGTCTCGCCCTGCGCGTCCGCCCGCTTTCCTCGCCGCCCCGCCTCCGCCGCGCGCCCCGCCCCGCCCCTCTTTCTCCGCAGCGCCGGCGGGGCGGAGCTCTTTCCTTTCACGCCGGCCTCGGCTTCGAGTAGCCGCTTTTGCCATCACCTCTGCGGGGAAGAGACGCAGGAAATGCCCGCGGCGCCCCGCTTCGAGTCCCAGAGCGAGGACGACATGGAGCCCGAGACCCCCACGGAGCCCGAGGCAGCCCCGAACAGCGGCGGCCCCAAAAAGAGCAAGGTAGGCGCCCAGGCCGACGGGCCAGCCTCGTGGCGGCAGCGGCTGCGGCCGGGGAAGGAGGGGCCGAAGGCGGGGCAGCGGGCGAGGAAACGACGCGGCTGCGCGGGGAGTCGAGAGGCCTGCTCGCTGCGTGTCGGCCTGGCCTGGCTCCGGAAGCGGGGGGATGGGGGCGGCGGCGGCGGCGGGTGCTTTCTGGTCGTAGGGCTTGTGTCTTTCATCCCCTGCCCGGGGCTTTCTTACTGTACAAAAATGGATTCTTCTCCCACCCCCCCAGTGGCGGATATACCAAGACGAGGGGGGCTCATGTTTTGCTCTGGTTTCTTTCCCACAAAAAGGTTTTCTAATCCAGGTTTTACGTGCCGTCTGTGCGCAGATCTAACAAGCTTGTTTATTTCCTTCGTCCTTGTTCTAAAACAAGTGTTTCTCAACCTTGAGAATTTTAAGGCGTGTGGACTTCAACTCCCAGAATTCCACAGCCAGCAACGCTGGCTGTGGAATTCTGGGAGTTGAAGTCCACACGCCTTAAAATTCTCAAGGTTGAGAAACACTGTTCTAAAAGTACGAACACGTGGAGGAGCGGAAAGGCCGGAACGCATCACTCCGCTTTCTTAAAACGCTAACCCAGGGGGTCTTCAAACTCGCCCCTTTTATTGACTCGTGGACTTCAACTCCCAGAATCCCTCAGACCAGCGTGCCTGGCTGAGGAATTCTGGGAGTTGGAAGTCCACAAGTCACAAAAGGGACGAGTTTGAAGACCTCTGATTTAAATGCTAATTTCACCCGTCTTCATAGGGGCCAACTTGTCAGACTGACAGACTTAAGAGATCTTAGAATTTCAAGGTTTATGTAGATCAGCACGTAAAATAAAATAGTATGCATGGCAACAAATGCACTAAATACGATCATTTTATGTATAAACGAAGGTATTCTTAACGAAAGTCTTGTTTTTGTTATAGAAAATGAAGAGTTAATAATAAAAGGTCCTGTACAATATTCTGTACATTTCCATTTCTATATATTTCTACTTTTTTCTGAATATTTTCAGCATTTCTAAACATTTTACATCTGGCTAATTTTTTCCTTCTGTATAAAGTTTCCTGTCTTTAAAAGAGTTGCACCATATTTTGGGTGTCTGTTAGGGGATTGATTCCAAGAATTGGAATCAAAATACATCTGGAAGGCCCTAGGTTTGAGTAAAAGGAATATCCGGCTGAAGGAAATATAATTGTCTCATTTAAATATATAGCACTGTAATAATAATAATAATTATTATTATTATTATTATTATTATTCAAAACAACTGGAGCACCACTTGAACACCATTGGCATTGACAAATCCGCTATTAATCAATTGCAAAAGGTGGCCTTACTAGGAACTGCTTCCATCCTGCGACGATATCTGTAATACCATCAAACATCCACATCTGCCTATCCCAGGTCCTAGGTAAGGACTTGATAGGTAGACAAAATGCCAAATCCAGTCTGAACATTGGCTGATTTTGCGATGATCCATGAACTTGGAGGTCATCTAGTCCAACCCCCTGCTCAGGCAGTAAACCCTATACCATTTCAGACAAATGGCTCTCCAGTCTCTTCTTAAAAACTTCCAGGGTTGGAGTATTCACAACTTCTGGAGGCAGGTTGTTCCACTGGTTAATTTTTCTAACTGTCAGCAAGTTTCTCCTTAGTTCTAGTTCTATCCTTGATTAGTTTCCATTCGTTGCTTCTTGTCCTGCCTTCAGGCGCCTTGGAAAATAACTTGACTCCCTCTTCTTTGTGGCAGCCCCTGAGATATTGGAATACTACTGTCATGTCACCCCTCGTCCTTCTCTTCATTAAATTAGACGTGCTCAATTCCAGCAACTGTTCTTTATGCATTTTAGCCTCCAGTCCCCTAAACATCTTTGTTGCTCTTCTCTGTACTCTTTCTAGAATCTCAACATCTTTTTTACATCGTGGTGACCAAAACTGGATGCAGTATTCCAAGTGTGGCCTTACCAAGGCATTGTAAAGTGGTATTAATACTTCATGTGATCTTGATTCTATCCCTCTGTTGATGCAGCCTAGCACTGTGTTGGCCTTTTTGGCAGCTGCAACACACTGCTGGCTCATATTTAAGTGATTGTCCACTAGGACTCCGAGGTCCCTCACAGTTACTACTATTGAGCATAATACTTTAATTTCTTGTTTTAAACTTTAATATCCATCTTTGGGAATATATTTTAATGCTTTAATTGTCAGACTTGGTTGCTTAAAAATACTAACATATTCCTGAAACATTGATTATTGTTGGTTTTGGCAATGAACAAAAGAATAATTTGAAGAAATCACTCATTTTGTTACAGTTTTTAAAAATAAATAGAGAAAACAATGTACATAAGCCAATTAAAATAGCATTTTAAAATTTAAAACATTTTTTTTTGAAGGTCTTATTTTTTTAATTTGTGCTTCTGTTTTTACTGTAAGGTGCACAGATTGGTGGTGAGTTGGGCAGCCTTGTATATTTTTAAATTAAATAACAAAATTAGTTATTAAATTATAGTAACAAGTGAAATAAAAAGAAAAAAATGAAATCCCAAAAATGAACATAATAAATTGACAAACATCACTGAAATGTATTGCATATTTAACTATATTGAAATATGCATTAAAACTGTTCTTGTGAAATACTGTATTATGAAAACTAGGCCAAATGGGAAAATGTGATTTGCTTAATTAGTAGAAGGATAGCTGTTCTAAAACCTGATGGGTTACGTACTCTTTAAATCTCGTCTTTCATGTCTAGGGCAATAGTACATTTTGTGGATGGACCATTACCATTTAATGCACAGAGCAGGCAGTTCTGGATAATCTGGACATAGAGCAGATACAAACGGATTTGGTCTAGGTATGAATTTAAAGCACCCGTGTCCCAAGCAGATGTGTGTCAGGGTAGGATTTGGGGGACCTGGGCATTGGCCATTGGAGCAGCAGAGATGAGGGAAAAGAAGATGGAGGGAAAGGAAGGATGAGCTGTGTATACCATGCTTGGATTCAGCCAGGGTGGTTGACTGCTAAAGGAAAGGCAAGAGTTGCATAAGTTAGATGTGCCATATTTGAATGCGGTGTAATAAAAAAAAGGACCCGAGGAACATAAAAGTAAGGGAGGGCCTGGGGAAGTCAGAACATAGGCCATAAAAAGGAAGAGGGGTGGGGTGTGCAAGTCATGCCCTGCTCAGTGCCCTAAGATCCTTACAGGTTTTGTCTCAATCAAAACCCAGAACCACCATCTTTGAGTTTAGCTAGCGTGTGATTCAATTTGTAGTGTTTGTTTTCAGATCCCAAGCAAAACACATTTTCCATTTTATGCATCCTGGCCTACCCTAATAATGTAGCAACATGTTTGTGGCAATGATTTCCGATTTGCTTAGTTTCTTCTGTATAAAATTATATTCCTAACGTTGTAATAAATATTAGGAAAATGATTTGTAGGGGGTATGTCTAATAATTTCAATTTTTTTTTAATGTGCTTGCTTTACAGAGGGGTAAAAAGGTTAAACCAGAAAAGAAGAAACTGAAAAAGCATATATTAGTTGGGACTGAATTACTGGATTTGGACTTGGAGCCACCAAAACCAAAGAAAATGAAAAAAAAGAAAGAAATGGCCGATAAACATGAAGATGCAATTGCAAAATGCAATTCAATATCTCACATGAGTAATGGGGTAAAGCACTCAAAAAAGCAGAATAATTCTAGTGAAGATTCACATACAGAATATGAAAGTGATCAAGATCAGGTAAGATTATTTATTCTCTGTACTAAATATCCCTTATTTAGAATGTTAATACTATGAAGAAGAACAGAAATTTCACAGCTATGTCAGGGCAAAATGTAATCCTGGTGACTCATTACTGTAATCTTTATGTGCATTTCTATTTGAATATTTTTGAGATTATAAAAACATGATTTTATAGACAGGGGGTTTGAATAAATAAGCATAGAATCCAGCTGCATATCTCATTCTCTGATTTCAAATATAGTATGTTAATATTACGACATAGAGTCACTTTCTTACGATGTTTTAGTGACTGATTATGACAAATGATGAAAAAGTAACTTTGTGACCAATCCTTTGATATTTGACCTTTACAGGTCTGAAAAGCAAAGGAAAGCTGAAGTAAGATCATCAGTGCAGTTATGGTTTCACTTAGTGACTGCTTCACTTAATGACCAAGTAGCCAGTCCCAGTTGTCTCTAAATGAAGACTGACTACACTGCAACAAGACATATTTATTGCCGTGCATCTCACCGAAATGTGACTTTTCTTGGGTGGTTATACAATAAAAACATAAAGAATAATTACAAAAATACTCTAAAATTAAAACATAAATAATATTAAACAAAACAGGCTAGGGAGAGCATAGATGTTATATGCAATCTAACCACCTCATTAAAACTTCTGTGAGACCCCCTAAGCCTGTTGACATAACCATGTTTTAAGGGAGGGGTCCAATCTCACCTCGGGATGGGAATGATGTTCCACAGAGTGGGTACCATGGCAGAAAAGACCCATCTCCTAGATTTTGCCAAACATAGTTGCCTAGGACAGAGGTCCCCAACCCCCGATCCATGGACCAGAACCGGGCTGCAGCATGCCAGCAACCGGGCCATACAAATAAGGAAAGCCCCATCCACAGGATGCATGCAGCACACAAAACCACACCCCCTCCGGTCCGGTGAAAATACCTCTTTCCACGTAACCGGTCCCTGGTGCCCAAAAGGTGCCCTGCGGCTTCGGAGACAGGGCCTGGAGTATGCATCTCCCGCTGGACCGGATGTTATGGGAGATATAGTTGGAAAGATGCAATTCCTTGAATAACCTGCCATGAAGGGTTTTAAAGGCCAGAAGCAGCACTTTCAATTGGACCCGGAAGCAGACTTGCAGCCAGTGCAGCTTGCCAATGTGTGCCTTTCTGGGAGCACACACAACTGCCTGCAACCGCTACATTTTGTACCAGCTGAAGCCTCTGCAGGCTCATCAAAGGCAGCCCCAGGGAGAGCACATTACAGTAGTTCGCTCTGGAGGAGATCAGGGCATGAGTGACGATGAGCAGAGCCCCTTGATCCAGCAACTCAGTACATGGTTAAGGAACTGCCAATCTTCAATACTAAGCTCAGTAGACCAGTGATGCAACTTAACAGGCAGGTTCAGATGTTTGTTAAACATAGGCAGTAATCAAATCCTAAAGCTATGAAATAATAGACCTCTGCATATTAATACCTGAAAACAACCTTTTAGAATTACCAGTGTTCCTTTGTCATACTCCACATGGTGCATCCTACCAGGCAGAACATACCACAATATAGTTATTAGTATTTATCCTCCATTATTTTATATTTTCCTACTCTTTGTATTTCTGATGTTTATCTTTGGTGCATTTTGTATTTAACATTGTTAGCATGTCTTATGTTATTTATTTACATACATACATGCATTATTACTCTGTAAAGAAATTATAATAATAGTTGCATTTAATTTTTTTCCCCTTGGAATATTTGAAAGTGTGGGTATTGAGTACTGTAAATGCTTTTTTCTTTCAGTTCTTTAAATACTTTTTGGGAATTAAAAATCTTATATTTTCTGTAACTGCTTTTTATTTTTGTTTAAAACAAAAAATTAACAGGAATTAACAGCAGAACAAAAGGAAGGTGCTTTTGCCAATTTTGATATCTCTAAAGCAACTGTTGATCTTCTGAAAGGTATACCCATTGAATGTTTTCAGCTGAAGCAAATTTACACTTATTTTCTAAATCTGGTAGCCTGATAATCTCTGCACTAGAGCAGGGGTCCCCAACCCCCGGTCCATGGACCAATACCGGGCCGCAGCATGCAGCAATCGGGCCTCACAAACAAGCAAAGCCCCATCCGTGGGATGCAGGCAGCACACAAAACCATATGCTTTCTCCATGGAACCAGTCCCTGGTGCCCAAAAGGTTGGGGACCTCTGCATTAGAGGATTTGATGTTAGCAGATGAGAATCAGTATAATTGAAATATTCCTAACTTCATTGATGAGTTACTGTCTGAAAAAGATCTGCATAGATCTTTGGTTTTCAGCTAAATATGTTAGTCATTCTTTTCTTTTGGAAGTAAGGGGTCAAATTTTGGCTTATTCTGAGGTGACTATGCTTCTTATAGATCCTGTAAAGGCATGAATAAATTTCATCTTCTTTGGAAAAGGTCAGAGATAAAAGTTGGGGAAGAGTACATTTGGTGGCACATACAACATTTCACTTAGATATGCAAACTACATATAGCTTAGTTAAAAATGAGAGTATAATTTCTTAGTGCAAACGCCTAAGTAGTATCAAATCTTTTTACAATTGATACCTTGCATATTTCTGTAGAGAGATTGTCTCCAGAATTTTTTTAAAAAAACCATTCTAGAGTTCAAGATCATTCTCAGTCTCAGCAACTTTAAGAGATGTGGACTTCAATTTTATGTTGGCTGGAAGTTGAGGTCCACACATGCTAAAGTTGTTGAGTTTGAGAAACACTGTTCTGGGAAGAAAAAGTAAAGAAGATTTGAATCATAGATCTGGCAGATGAGGTTGCTTTTAGATAGAATGCTGGACTTGGATGTACTCCATGTGACTGGGTGTAGTAATTTGTAAAGTATTTAATACAAATGACTAGCATAGTCTCTATGGCAGCGGTTCTCAACCTTTTCCGGGGCTCGACCCCGGCCCGCATCGCGCATGAGCGGAGCGATGGGGCGTATCGCGCATGTGCGGCGTGACGGCCCGTATGGCAAAGGGGGAAAAAATGGCCGACCCCCCAAAAAATGGCCGACCCAAAAAAAATATGGCCGACCCAAAAAAAATGGTGGGCGCGCATGCGCGGCGCGACGGCCCGCATCGCAAAGGGGGAAAAATGGCCGACCAAAAAAAATGGCGGACTGCGGTGTTTGGCGACCCCCATGAAATGGTCGTTCAACCCCAAATGAGGTTGCGACCCACAAGTTTTGTTACAGAAAAATTAAGGACCGATCCGATCATGATAAGCATATATTTTTGTAGAGAAAATCTAATAGTATTCTTCCATAGCTCGTGGCGTCACCTACTTGTTTCCAGTACAAGTGAAGACTTTCATGCCGATACTTGAAGGCAAAGATGTAATCGCCCAAGCTCGGACAGGAACAGGGAAAACATTCTCCTTTGCTATTCCATTGATTGAAAAACTTGATAGAGATCCACAAGAAAGAAGAAGAGGCCGTTCCCCAAAGGTAATGAATTCACGATAAAATTGCAACCTTGAGTAGGGGGACAAAAATACGTTAATCATACTCATATAATTATACATGAAAAGTACACACTGATGATGCTTTACTCATGTAGGCTGAAGATCTATTTGCCTTACATCTTTATTACTTTTGGTGGAAAGGGGCGGGGAATGATTCAACTTTCTCTTAGTGCTGTCTAATTGTACCACATTCCACAAATAATTGTTTGTTTGCAATTAGGTACTAGTTCTGACTCCAACCAGAGAATTGGCAATGCAGGTTGCCAGAGACTTCAAAGATATTACAAAGAAACTTACTGTGGCTTGTTTTTATGGAGGAACGGCGTATAATGGACAATGTAAGAAAGTACAAGTTGTCTTTTAAAAATACCTTTTTAAAAACTTTTTTTAAAAAAAAGCATAATATTGGTCCATAAAACTTTAAAAAAGTATTGTAATGCATCATGTTCATTTGTTGGATTCAGAAATGTGAAGAAATTGTAATGTTATTTTAATGTGCTATTAAAAAGTATCAAAAAGTAAAAAATCAATTTAATCTTCTGCATACTTGAAGGAACATTTTAGTGAGATGCTCTAGCTCAGGGGTCTTCAAACTTGGCCCTTTTATGACTTGTGGACTTCAACTCCCAGAATTCATCAGCCAGGATGCCTGGCTGAGGAATTCTGGGAGTTGAAGTCTACAAGTCATAAAAGGGCCAAATTTGAAGACCCCTGCTCTAGATACTTTAGAGTGGTGCTTAATTTAAAGTAAATGCTCATTGTAGCTTTAGATTCTTATATTTGTAAAATTATTTAGAATATGTATTAAACATACAAAGATGAAAATCGTTAGAACTTGTTTGGAGATCAATATAGTTCAAACTCATAAATAAGTAATGCTGACAGATTTCAGAACAGTGGCCTTATAATAATTCTTAGAGTTAAGCATTGAGTTTAATATATAAAATGTTAAAATTCCTTCCAGTGGATTTAATTAGAAATGGCATTGACATCCTTGTTGGTACTCCCGGTCGAATAAAAGATCACCTCCAAAATAATAAATTGGACATTTCTAAATTGAGACATGTTGTCCTGGATGAAGTTGATCAGATGTTGGATATGGGATTTGCTGAACAAGTAGAAGAAATCTTAGTGAATTCTTACAAGAAAGGTAACTATATTGTCTATGTATCTGTTCCATTTTGGCATCTTCTCTTCTTGGGTTTTAATGCTCAGAGAATATGTAAGGGATTAAGTGCACGTCTAGGAGAATGAGTTGGTCCACTCAATCACTGATTCAATGTCAAATTTAACTTCTTGTGTTAAATGTAATTTGGGACCAGTTGCAATAAATAGTAAGGCCTGAATATAAAGAAACGGAATGTAGTTAAAAACCTGTATCAGAATATCTGGCTTTGTAACGAAGAGCAGTGAGAACATGAAAAACTACTACATGGGATACAGATTATCAAAAGGCAAAATTGGGAGTAGAATTAAAATCACTAAGCGATGTGCTTGGAAAGTGCTTAAAGACAGCTGTTCTAGTGATTCCTCATTGGCAGTCTTTAAGAGACTCCCATGCCATTCTTAGGCAAGGACATCATGTCATCATTTGCGGCCCTACTGGTTCTCCACTGACTTTGCTTGTAGGAAGCTGGCAAAAAATGTCACAAATAGTGACCAGTGCAACAGCGACACTGCAACAAGCCAGAACCTTTGAGGACTGTTCATAAGTACCACTTATTCAGAGGCAATTGCAAGTTTGAATGAGTGGTTGTTAAGCAAGGACCACCTGTATACTAAAAGCATTATAATTGCTTCCCTTACTTCTTGCTGGCCCAATCAAAAATACTTTGAAAGTATTTGGCAAAATTAAGTTCGTCTCTATGGTGGTGCAGTCTTTTATAATACCTAACAAAAACAACTGTGGTAAAAACTCAATACGTTTTTTCAGAATATTTTGAAGTATCCACCATATTTTTATCCAAAAAGCCTTGATTTTTCTACAGGTCCACCATACATGAAAATAAGTAGCATCCATAGATTTAATTTTGAACTTGATTACAGCAGCAAGATTGTTGGTGGGACAATATTGGAAGAAGCCAGAATTACCATCTATCGAAGAATGGACTTTAAAAGTTATAAATTTGGCAGAAATGGCTAAAATATCCGCATATTTGAAGGATCACTCAAACGAAAAATATATGTTGGACTGGGAAAAATGGATAGAGTATTTACAAGGGAAATATCATCTAAGAAATTGTATTTAGCATATAGTTAAATACTTATATGTTGGATTGAAAATATATTTAAATCTTCAATAGGATTTATATAATATTTTGGTGAAGTTTAGTGGGTTTTCTTGTGTTTTTTACCCTGTATTCACTTTGGGAAGTCGCGGTGGGGGGTGGGTTTTTTTTATTATAATCTTATAATTTTCTCAACAGTAATATTGTATTGGTATTATATAAGAAGGGTATATTTTTTGATAAAAGATGGGTTGCTCGGGCGGCACCCTGGCACCACATCTGGAGGGGATGGAGACCGAGGAGTGAAGGTCAGATGGAAGTAGGGAGGTGGTAGGAGGAGGGAGGAGAGAGAGGGAGGTAGAGAGTGGGTGGATAGAATTAGAGGTAGGGAGAAAGGAAGAGGGGGATGTGGTGGGGGGGGTGCCGACGAGCAATACCCATAGTTACTTTAACTATTTTAGTTAAGTTTTTATGTTTTGTTTTTGTGATGGAAAAAGTTGTAAATGATTGTATTCAGTTGAGTTGTTTTAATTTGATTTTTTTTGTTATATTTATAATTATAAAATTAATAAAAAAGAAAGTATTTGGCAATAATGATAGCACACAAATAATCAGTTTGCCCTTTATTCTGAGATGAGTTCTTTTGTTGATTATATTTTACATAGCAAAGATTAGAGATGTACAAAACACTGTGAATTCAAATCCTTGGATGCTCCTTTCCTCATTTGGGGAATGTTTGAAACCTGAAGTCTGTTTAGTTTTTCAAATGGCATGGTGCAAACTGAAAGCAGGGCATTCAGATTCAAAAAAATGTTGTGTATTTCTAGATATTATCATATAAATGTTTCTTGCTTTGCTCTTTTATGAGCATGCATATGATTTTCTAAAAGTCTGTAAGATATGTGTTATTTGTTTGTTTAAGATTCTGAAGATAATCCACAGACACTCTTGTTTTCTGCAACTTGCCCTCAGTGGGTTTACAATGTAGCAAAGAAATATATGAAATCCAAATATGAGCAATTTGATCTAATTGGAAAGAAGACTAAAAAAACTGCTACAACTGTAGAGGTAAATTAACTTTTTATAACAGCATAAGACTAACACTGTTACTGCATCTGGATGGAAATCATAAACATTAATGCGTACACACCCCTTTCGAAGGGTGGTCTGCAGGACCTAGTAGAAAATGTTGAGATGGCGGGCATGGCTGTGCAATTGGAATTTCACAATTTTTATGTGTGTCACCCCCATCTGTTTCTCTTTGTTAATTGCTAATGAATATGGCTTTGCATTGACAGCATTTGGCCATTGAATGTCATTGGTCCCAAAGAGCTGCAGTGATTGGAGATGTCATTCAAGTCTACAGCGGGAGTCATGGACGAACCATAATATTTTGTGAAACAAAAAAAGAAGCAACTGAACTGGCTCTTAATGCCTCAATAAAACAGGTAGAGTGACATAAAAGTATGAAAAAGAATAAATAGAATAGAACACCAGAGAGCGTTTAACAACTTATTCAGATATGAGAATATTCATTAAGGGTATTTTGTTTCAAAATACTTTCAAATTCACAAACTGGTTGATCCTCTCTTTTTCTTTTTTAAGTTCTTATTATAAGATTACTTATGATCCATAACTGTAATATCTCTTGATCCCTCAAAAATTTCTGAACACAATTTTCCTTGTTTATCTGACATTCTTCACTTTTCTGCTGTTCAGTGCGACTTTATGTCTTCCGTTCTTGATTTCTCCCCCTTGAAGCTTTTATCTTTTTTCCAAAGGATAGCTTTAATACCAATCCCACTTTCCATTTATATATAGTTTTTCTTCAGTTTGTGACCTAATATATTTTAATACAAAACCTGATGTATAGAGTTCAAGTAAAATGAGGCTTGTGATAGATTTCCATATTGTATTTATTTCCCCTTTATTTTAATATACCTCAGTTTTTTAATAATATTTCTAACCATTTGTCTCTGATTTTCCAAATGCCCTAAATGTTTTTTGGGGGAATTTCACCAAGTGGGATGTCCAGCTGTTCTATGGTATTCTGGGATGGCAGCCATAGACATTGGAGTAAAAGTCTGTGCACATATTTGAGAGATAAGGGGTCAGGATTAAGGAAAGAGGCAGACTTGACAGCCAGGAATTGGGTCCAGATTGGCAGCAGTGGATGAGCGATGGAGTAGATGAGGCATAAGCAGGTATCATTCAAAAGGAGACCAAGACAAGGGAAAAGGAAGCTTTGCTCTGGAATGAATAACATCCTGGAGATTAGTTGAAGGAAAATATGGACACTTCTGATGAGCCTTTTCTAATTCTAAGATGTGGTATTATGATGTTATCTGCAATGTTTTTGTCTTGAGGCAGTTTAGTCTTCAAAATATTTGGAGTACCCTCTAATATAGTCTGTCAAGCAGAGATTTTGACATTTCAGTAGAACTGGGGGGAATCAATCCTGTTATTTGGACAATGTTTTTTATATATTAGATTTCTACATGTTAGTATTTATGTTGTGAGCCGCCCTGAGTTCTTGAAATAGGGTGGCATAGAAATCTAAGTAATAAATAAATAAATAAATAAATTCTCTTAATCTCTTTCTTTTTTTTATGTATGCAGGACGCACAATCTTTACATGGTGATATTCCACAAAAACAGAGAGAGGTCACTTTGAAAGGCTTTCGTAATGGAGCGTTTGAAGTACTGGTTGCAACTAATGTGGCTGCCCGTGGCTTAGATATTCCAGAGGTTGATCTGGTAATACAGTGTTCCCCACCAAAGGTAAAAAAACAAACAAACTGGTTTTGGGCAGAGGGAAAAGTTTTTTGCACCAAAAAGTGCTGCTTAATGTTGCTTAGTTAAAGTGACACATTTGAGTTGCTCTACTTTTTCTACTGGAAAATGTGGCACAGTGGAAGTGAGAAAGTTGCAAAATTATTTTTATTTCTTCAAAAATAGAACTTTATTCTGTCTCTTAGACTGCTAGCTAAAATTTGCTATCTTGTCTATCAGGATATTGGGGTCTGAGGGCGGGCCAATTTCCAAATGTTTTACAAGGATTCCATTATTGTCATTAAAGCAGCTATTACTCCAGGCATATCCATGAATTCTTCATAATTCTTCAGGAATTCTACCAATAATAGTGTAAATTTATTCAAACATCATCTTACTATTCAAGTGATTTCTGAGTAGATTGTTTTTTAATCTATTCAAACATTCTTAAAATTTGTTGAACTCTCACTATAAAAGTCACCCAACGGTAATATAAATAATTTTCTGTTGAGGCAGTTCATGGTTTACAAAGATAGCGTCGTTTCATCTTTCTGCTCTCATTAATGCTGTATTTTAAAGAGTATAATATTCTGGATATTTGTAAGTAAAGTGTTGGGTTTTTCCGCAACATGTATATCATATAAATGTTTCTTTATAAAGGATGTGGAGTCTTATATTCATCGCTCTGGACGCACAGGCAGGGCTGGACGGACTGGGATCTGTATCTGTTTCTACCAGCGCAGGGAAGATTATCAGCTGAAACAAGTAGAACAAAAAGCGGTAATTATTTCAGAATTTCTTAATGGAAGTTATGACATCTGTGTTGTAATTTTTTAAAAGGTGTACAAGTTTTTAAAGTGCTTTTTACTTGTTTTGACTAAAATGTTTAGGACTGGTTTTGTGTCCAGATTTTGTCAGTGAAACAGTGTGCCTTCTATTTTCAGGGCATTACATTTAAACGTGTAGGTGTTCCTACAGCAACAGACATAATTAAAGCTTCCAGTAAAGATGCAATCAGGTATGTTAATCCTAAATATTAACTAAAAGTTAATATCTGAAGGGAGATAAACAGCTTTATGACAGAAGCCCACTCCTTTTTTTTTCCATCTGTGTTATATGGATGTTGCTACCACCCTACATTAGTTTCTGTTTGAGCATTTCATTACGTACGAATGGTTCGTTCTTCATTTTAGTGGTTTTGTAAATACCGATTCTTAAAAATTTTCATTCAGATCTTTGGATTCTGTTCCTCCATCTGCCATTAACTACTTCAGACAATCTGCTGAACAGCTGATAGAAGAAAAAGGGGCCGTGGAAGCTCTGGCTGCAGCCCTGGCTCATATCTCAGGAGCTACATCCATTGAACAGCGTTCTTTGCTCAACTCTGATGCGGTAATAAATACACAGAGTTTCAATAGTTACTTACGCACATCCTGATTTTCCTAATGCAATATCTAACACAGCAGTTCTCATCCTATGGGTCGCGACCCCATTTGGGGTCGAACGACCATTTCACGGGGGTCACCAAACGCCGCAGTCTGCCATTTTTTTCCCGCCATTTTCCCCCATTTTTTTCGGCCGGCGCAGGGGGCAGCACCGTGCATGCGTGGGTAGCACCGTGCATGCGCGATGTGGGCCGTCGCACATGCACGTTTGCGGGGCGCCGCGCATGCGCGATGCGGGGCATCACGCGCGCATTGCGCATGCATGATGTGGACCGTCTCACATGCGTGGCGTGGGCCGTCACGCCGCGCATGCGTGATGCAGGCCATCGCGGGCGCGCCGCGCATGTGCGATGCGGGCCGGGGTCGCGCATGCGCGGCGCAGGTCAGGGTCGCAACCTGAAATAGGTTGAGAGCCGCTGATCTAACCTGAGGAATCATTTAAAATTTATGCATTTTATATATATGTTTTCAAAGAGGCCTTTACAGGTACAGTTGATAATCACAATTAAGAAAATATAAACATTTGCTCCTTTGGCAGTGATTTCCCCACTGGTGCTTTTGAATATCTAGGTCAGGGGTAGGCAACCTTGGCTCTTTTATGACTCGTGGACTTCAACTTCCAGAATCCCTGAGCCAGTATGGCTCAGCTTGGAAACCTCTCCCTTTCTCCTCAGCATGGCTGGCTCAGGAATTCTGAGAGTTGAAGTCCACAAGTCATAAAAGAGCCAAGGTTGCCTACCCCTGATCTATGTCAATACCAACACCTGTCAGGATTTGACTCGCCAGTCTTCCTGGATATAGAAGCTTAGTCAGTACATGGTTGGGTACCATGGAGAGTAAGGAAGATAACTTTGATGGCAATTGGCAGGATGCTACCAGGACATGGATTATTCTAAACTATCCAAGTACAACTGTAGCTAATAAATTGGTGTAAAGTAATAAAAAGCATGATGTCTCCAAAGTTAAGTAAATAATTCCTGAAATTATTTAATTATTTTCTACAATGAAGACATTTAGATACCTTTAGTCACTACAGGGTAAGAAATTCAAATTTCAGCTTAGCTCTCATGTAAAATTGACTTAGTAAAGTAAGACAGTTAATCAGTTATTAATGATACTTTAAAAACTTTTTAAAAACTACAAGGAATGTGCCAAAACAACCGAAGGCAATATATTCAGTTAAAGCTTCATATGTTTCCTGTTTGGTCCAAATGCCCTCCTTGCCTCTAAAACCTGTGGTTTTGAATATTTCAAAACAGTTTTTAAGAAATTATAAAAATATGAATATTGTATAAGAAATCTACAGTTAAGAACTGGGGTTTCCTATATTACAAATCAATGGCTTCAGTCCCAAGAAGTATTAAATGTGTTTCATGAAGTAAAGCCAGTGTAAATTAAAAGTAGTTGACTGTTATCCTTAATGCTGTTGATGAAGTAGATTCAGAGATACATTAGTACATTAGACACGTCCAAATGTATAATAATATACATGTATAATTGGACAATCATTTGACTGGGATGGTATAATGTTTTCTATCTTGAGCAGGGGGTTGCACTAGAAGACCTGCAATGTTCCTTCCAGCCCTATGTGTCTATGTTCTATATATTTCCCTTTTTGGTTGATTATTATGTTGCCCACTGGCCTGCTGTCATCCCATTTTTCAGCGGGTCACCCCTTGCTGGGCTGAAAAACTTGTTTAGCAGATCTCTCAACGTTCTTTGATCAATAATAGTTTTAGTCATTTTGTGTTTGTGTATGCACTAATAATTGTACTCTTCATCATAAATGGGTATCACTGATTTTTTTTTTAAACAAAGGGTTATGTGACCATGATACTTCAGTGCTCGGTAGAAATGCATGCCACTGGTTACGCTTGGAGGGGTCTGAAAGAACAATTGGGCGAGGACATTGACAACAAAATATCCAGAATGTGTTTTCTCAAAGGAAAAATGGTAAGAAATCTTTTTCCCCCTGCCTATAAGGGTTATAGATATTACTTAACAATTTTCTTGTAGTAACTGTTTTCTTTCCTGCCTAATCTTGTAATGAGTGAAACTTAAGTGATATTACAGTGTTGATAAGGTATTGGGCAAGATTTATATAGCTAGATAATTTTACCCAGAAGACCCAAAGGTGCTTTTTTCACAAGGCAACTGGACTTGTTTTTGTTTTTTTTAAGACAGTTTGCTTCTCATCCAAGAAGCTTGTGACTAGATAGTGGGGAATGGCAGGATTTATACTCCTTGCAGACAGCTGGTCATTTGCATTCTGCCATTCCCCACTATTCAGTCAGAGCTGAAGCAACTTCTTGGATGAGAAGCAAAACGTCTTCAAGAAAAACAAGAAAGTCCAGTTGCCTCGTGAAAAAAATACCTTTTGGACATCATGACTCGGGTGACTGAGAATCTCCATAGACATTTACCCAGAAGAGTTTTGGACTTAAATGGAAAAATAACCAGGACTTGAATGACTGTTTATAATTTATGAATAAATTACAATTCAGGACTCCTGTCTGGGTCAACTATTACAACTAGATCAGTAGATTAAATACTGATGTCACTTGACTAATCTGTTGCTTGAAACATGTAAGTTAATGCAAGTATCCTGTTTTTTAGAGTTTTGAATTTCTTCATTGACTGATATCCTGTCTCTTTCATGTTTTAAGGGTGTATGTTTTGATATTCCAAAAGATGAATTAAATAAAATAAAGGTAAGATTTTAGTTTCCAATGTGAATCAATCTTAGTAGCTGAGGCCCTTCAGCTGTCATTCATACTCAGATGATCTTAAATATATTTACTTGTATACTTGTTTCACAGTCCACTATTGCAAGAGACTTCATGAAATGCCAGAGTGAACTCAAAAGTATGTACAGGAAGCCCTTATTTAATAATACTAATTAGGCCCAGAATTTTCACTGCTAAGTGATGCAGTTGTTAGGTGAAACATCACGTGACCACACCACTGTGTGATGGCAGTTTTAGTGGTCCTGGTTGCATTCATTAAGCCAGGATCTCATGCTTCTCCTGGCCTGCTGCATTTGCTGCTGCTTCGTGTCACACTAAATCTTAATTACAAAGATCTGTATAAGGAGGATGGGGTACAGTCATTTAAAAAGGATGGAAGCAAAGAAGTTACATCAAGAGTTTTAAAAAATGATGAAAAACTAGAAGATGCTAAACAGAAAGCATACATAAAAGTCTATTAAGAATTGAAAAGGAGGGGTAAGAGCACTAGATGGGTGTAGGGGAACATAAAAAGGTTAGTATATGGAAGACCACATCAGATTACAGAACATTTTAATAGATACTCATTAAATCTAGTTTATGGCACAGCCCATCATCCAACCAATTTTGAGCACTGCTGCACAAAATCCGGCCACATTTTATGTTGTAGCAGGATTGATAACTGAAAGTGGCAGGGAGATGTAAAATTGTCCAGTACATCCTGGATATGCTTTAATGGCGAGATGTAAGTTAATGCACTGGAGGAGCACATGCTCTGTTGCTTCTGTGTGTCCAGAGTCACAGGGGCATTGTCTCTCCTGGCAAGGACAGCTGTTATGGGGTTATGCCATTTTGCCCAGTAAAGGTAATTAGGGATTTCGAGGTTAGGTATGTCATAGGGAAGGCAGAGTACCTGTTGGATTCACCAGCAGTAAATGTTGGATCCTGGCTAGATCCAGTTGATAACGCTGTGTCTGCTTCATGCTTTTTAACGAGTGCTTTGGCCGGATTATTCTGTACTCATGCTGAGTAGAAGAACTGAAGAGAAACCCAAAGATGAAATTTCAGTTGCCATTTCTTGTTTCCATGTGGATTGAAAATCTTCGCTAGTAGTTAACAGGGAAAGGCCAAGGGGTAAAAACCATAGTCTGAGTCACCCACACTCTAGCCTCCACTTTCATGAAGCCTGTTTTTGATCGCTTTAATTGGACAAAGGGCCCAGCTGGGCACCATAAAGAAGTTGTAGTGTCTTGGCTTTAAATAATTTGAGTGCTGTAAGTATATAGCGGCCACTTCTTCTTTTTTGGATTTTAGAAGATGGCAGTCAAACTCCTTTACATTTTCAGCAACATAGTCCCTGTAGGTTTTCCTACCTTGCCAGCAGAATGGATTGTGTTGTGGAGGCGAATTAGTCTATAATCAGTAGAATCACGTTTCCCCCCTTTTTATATATAGGGTCAATAATTGTAAGCCCCCCAATCTTTGGGGACTCAGCTATAAGTGTCAATGCCAGTAACGAGTGAGGCCCATATTGTTTTTAATGGTCTCTGGAGGGATTAGTTTCTTCCTGGGCCTTCCCCAGTCTTAATTGAGCCACAAGATTTTTCATCTCGTGTCCCTGGCGATACATAAACCTGGTAAGTGATAGTAAGAGCTTTTGACAGCATTAACACAGTCCTTGTGAAACTTTAGTGGTGCTGTTGTTGCCTCATGGGCACTGTTACTACTGGTTAGATCAGCGGTTCTCAACCTTTTTCAGGCTGCAACCCCGACCTGTGCCGCGCATGCATGTCGCGACCCCGGCCCGCATCGCGCATGCGCAGCGGCCCACATCGCGTATGCGCGGTGCTACCCTGCGCATGCGCGGTGCTGCCCCCTGCGCCGGCCGAGGGGAAAAGGGGAAAAAATGGCGGACTGCGTTGTTTGGCGACCCCCGTGAAATGGTCGTTCGACCCCAAATGGGGTCGCGACCCACAGGTTGAGAACTGCTGGGTTAGATGCTGGTGGAGCTCTTGGGTAAGGGTGTTACAATTCTCCAAGAATGCATCAGGCGGCTCAGCTGATGCTAGGGGTGATTAGAGGCAATCTGAGGCCAATAGCTCAGCTATCGTTTAATTTGGAGGTGGGTACACTTGACTTGGCAATAAATCCTTCCAGTTGGCATTAGGAAGGGTGGGCAGCAGTCCGCAGTATGAGTCTCTTGCGTGAAGACTAGTGGCCAGAGTGAAGTTGAAAGGTGATCGTTGTCGAATTTAGACAACTTTTAGGGTCTTGACATAAATAAGGAGGACCTTAGAGACAATTATACAGTCAATAGTGGTCATTCTGGACCCAGATAGGTTAACTAGGTGAATTCAGCTGGGTCTGCACTTTCAAGGGCACTGTTTAAAACGTAGAAATTTAGCCTGAAAGCTGTTTGAGCCAGGCAGAGTCTTGCAAAGTTTGATTTCTAACATTTGAGCAACAGCTGAGAAGGAAACCATTGGCTCCAGGGTTGAGAGGAGGCATTCGTGCTGTGCATAGAGGGTGTGTTTGTTGGGACCCAAATCTAGCATTGAAGTCCCCTCCCAGGTCTGCAAATTTGGATTCAGCAATGATACTGTATAGGATCAGCAGCATAAGTTTCCAGTTCAGCCTATGAGACGCTGATCTGGGGTTTCTGCTCCATTGGGGGCATATATTTATTACCAATAGGCCATTGTGATTGAACTGAATTAATACTGCTGTGGCATACAATATTAATGGGACGAGGGGGCTTGATGTAGGGTAGTGGACACTAGGACCCCCAGGACACCTTTAGTTCTTCCATACTTTACCCCTAGTTCTGCCCCAATTGAAAATGAATGAAATTCATTAAGTAGCAGCTGTGTCATGTTTCCTAAATTATGGTGGTGTCATGGCATGAGTACCTCCAGTTCCCCCCACCCATCTCCCCCCTCTCTGCCCATTTAGCCACTCTGCACTATGTCCTGCACCCCAACTGTACTGCACTTCAGTGCCATTGTTGTTTTCCACCTGCCCACAGCTGACTTCTTCTGTCTGCTATCTTCTTCCTCCCACAGCTGATGAGTCACACATGGCCTGGCCCTTCATGAGGCAGTTGCTGACCATGTGATGCCTTCCCAAGCTTGGGCTGTACAAAATTAGGATGAAATTTTATCCACCTAGTTTAAACCTTTTGTATTTTTCTAGCTGAATAGAAAACTAACATTCCAGTTAGTTGATCTACACCAGGGGTCTTCAAATTTGACCCTTTTATGACTTGTGGACTTCAACTCCCAGAATTCCTCAGCCAGCGTGCCTGGCTGAGGAATTATGGGAGTTGAAGTCCACAAGTCATAAAAAGGCCAAGTTTGAAGACCCGATCTATACTGTAGGCACAGGCATGCAGTTGGGAGCAAGGAGCAAATTATGAAAACTTCATGATGACATCATAATGCACATTTTGTCACTCTGATAAACCCCCTAGCCTAAGACTATTGTGGAGAATCTCATGATGTTAAACTTAGGCTGAGGATATGCTGCTGGTGGTTGTACATCCTTTTTTAAGGAATAGATTGTTTCTTATTCAAGGGTTAAATAAGTTGTCTTTTCTATTATTGTTTTTTTTTCCTTCATTTTTCTTCACTCCAGAGAATGCTTTTTTTTTAAATAAAAATTCCTTTATTAAAACCATCAACATTGTACATAAAATCTTTGTATGCATCAAGCATCATATCATCTGATATATAACACTACGTCTTTTCTATTATTGTTTTATAAGGGTGCTTCAGACTTATGAAAGCAACCTTCACTTACACTGTTTTCTCAGTGTTATCTTAATACCAAGTTTTGTAATGCTTTGAAAACAGTGTTGTTTGAGTAGTAAATATTGGTCAGCATGCAAGTTTGTCAGTTCTGCTCTTTCTATAGAATAATAATTTATTTATTTTTTAAAAAAAATAGGAAACATGGCAAGATACAAGACGCTGGGAACTTTCTGTAGCGACAGAATTGCCTGAGCTTGAAAATTCACCGCGTGAGGGAGGCCGAAATCCAGGCACGGAATTCAGGAATGGAAGACGAAATGGTGGTTTCAACAGGAACGATCGATTCAGAAATAGGGGCCAAAAACGGAGCTATAATCAAGCTTTTTGATAATTTGTTAATATATCAAAATGGGACTTGAACTTCTTGTTTTAGCATAAGTAAAGTTAATTTACACTTTATTTATTAGCCTGGCAATTTGTGTTTTAATTATTAGCCTGGATGTGTCTCATTCATTCAATTTGGGCTGCAAAAATTCAGGTTGAAAAGATTATTTAAGCACAAGGACTGCTACGCTGTCACAGCTGCAGTGCCCCAATATCTTGGGCACAAGTAAATCTCTAACCTTTGGAGATTGGTGGCATGTTAGAAATTTTGAAAATATGTCATGGAATATGTCCCCCTCCCCCATTCTCTGTATTATTTCACTTTTTCCAGACCAATGAGAATTTCTAATGAAACAGTGAATCTACACAGTCATCCATTCTTGCTTTTTAAGAAAGCTTTTGAGGATCATTTCATACCGAGTTTCCAATTCTTGGAAATTGAGATTTATTCATTCAGTTGGCTTCCCTTTTTAAAAAAATACCGTAATTTAGTTAAATCAGTGCCATGAGTCTGACAGGTGCCTTGGATGTTAAATTAACTTCAAGGACATATGTGGCAGAAGTAGGACAAAAGGCAATATAGAATATAATTCTAAATACATTTTTACAGAAGCCCATGAATCTGGAAGAGTGCATTCAATGTGGGGTTTTTTTGTTTGTTTGTTACATGCCCTAACATGGAGGAAGGAGACACTCAATTTATTCAACTTAAATTGAAAATACATTTTAAATCAAAATTGCAGAAGTTGAAATTGTATTGTTCATGTTTTACTTTTTCTATAATACATTCCTTTACTGGTATAAGTAAATATTGGCTATTTTATTTAAAAGATGTTACTTGACTTTTTCAGGTGATATTTAAAAAATTAAATAGAATTTGTATTTTATTTGGGAATCCTGCAGATCTCTTTCTGGTACATTGTGTATAGCATGCTGCTCAGAGATGCCAATCCCTGGCTCACGCGATATCTCTCAAAGGTTTTTGATAATAGAACACAGTTCACCATTAAAAAAGAACCCAGGAAGCACTGGTCTAATTTCCAATAATTAAAATTCCCTTCATGTAAATGGTTGGATAAAAGTAGATTTGATTAATTCTCTGGGTGATTTGCTTAAAGAAAGTAGAATTTTTTAATACTGCGCAGAGTGTAAGGGCAGTAATAGAATGATTCCTTTCTTGCCCATAATATTGCTCTGGAATGAAGAAAGCATAGGGGAAACTGCCCATATAATGGATTTGGAGATAAAGTGCTTGCAAGCTCTATTTATGTCTGCTACAGTATTCAAATTTGTAGGCACAATTCTGTCTAATTACTGAGCTGTTGAAGTTTAGTATAAGAGCAAACTAGATCTTGCCAGTCTGGAGTTGATTATTTTTTCTATAAAAGTAAGGTTTTGTTAATCCCTTGAAATAAAAAATAGTTGTTTTGATCTTTCTCTGCCCCTCATATTGTTTTAAAAAAAGATTTCCAGCATGTATTCTGGATACGTCACAATTGGACCAGATCTGTGGTCACAATAGCATACATGGAATGCTAAGCCATCCCTATTTGGGAATCCTCAATATGGATATGGATATTACCAAGGTAGAAGGGTAGGGGACTCCACTGTTATCATCAAGGGAAACTTGGGACAGCAGACTTATGCAGTGGGGTATATAGTAACTCGAAGCACACATACATTCTCAAAGTGCCAGATTATCAGATAGTGCTAACTGGCTGGTGAAATAGAATTCTTCTAGTTTTTTTTTCAACCTCGACAACTTTTAAGAGAGGTGTGCACTTCAACCCCCAGAATTCCTCAGCCAGAATGGCTGGCTAGAGAATTCTGGCAGTTAGTTCATCCATCTTCAAGTTGCTAGTTAAGAAACACTGTTCTACACCATTTTATAATTTCAGCAACTTTCTGATGTGCAGACTTGTGCTGCCCCGCTCCCCACTACATACAGCAAGAGTTTTACAGATGTTTATTCAAACTCCCCAAACAGGTCCTCAGAAAACACCCCCATCACACAGGTCCAGATTCCAAGCTCAGCATGTTAACAGTCTCTGGTGCAGCTGCTCCAGGTCCTACCTTGGAGCCTTCTGGCCAACTTGCAGCTATGGCTCACCTCACCTCCCTCAGCCTGTCTCTCGTAGGATCAACCCAGCTGAGGCTGCTTCATCAGGCTAGCACTTGAAATTCACCCTCCTCTGAACATGCATCTGGAAAGGGGTCCAGGGGCAGATCCATGACAAGACTTCATGCAGGCTGAGAAATTCTGGGAGTTGAAGCATACATCATTAAAAATTGCTGAGGTTGAAAAAAAAATCGTTCTAGACTGTGGCTACACCATATGTGGCTCTAGCTGTGAACTGCATTCTTTTGTTGCTCTAAAACATGAGCTCTAACTCATAAAACAATGCATTTGAATATTCCTTGAAAATTATCTATTTGCAATAACAATGCAATTTAAAGTAAGGCTAACTTTAATGGTTTAGGGCCATTTAAAATCATTTAGATAGGTATTTGTATAAGTATTCAAAGCAAAGTTTTGTGTAACCTACAGAGATGGAACTGAAATTATAATAAGCTAGTGGTGTATTTACTAGAAAACCAAAAACGTGAAGTTTCATATAGTATCTAAGAAGCAAAAATCCATTTACCAATCCTTTTAAAGAAAATGCTAAATATTACAAATGGCTGAGGAGTGTATGTAATATTTAAAAAGCACTGCACTGTTGGGAAACCTATCATGGCTTTGAATGAGGCTAAAGTTGGATAATTTCAATAATGAATTAAATTTTAAAATAATGTAAATTGAAATGGGGAGAGTCTGTACTGCTCACGTTCTTTGTAAAATTATAGTTCTTCAGCTAGAGCACGGGTGTCAAACTCACCGCATCACGTGGCATGTGATGTATCGCGACTTTTTGCATTGCCGGAGCTGGGGTGGGTGCGGCCTCCGCATGATGCAACTGGTCCACAGGCTGGCAATTTGACACCCCTGAGCTAGAGTGATTTTTAAACTCTGGAACTAGGCTGCATTAATAGAAGGGTACAATCAAAAACATGTGAAGTGGTAGTGCCGCTTTATAATGCCTCAGTAAGACCATATTTGGAATACTGCATCCAATTTTGGTCACCACAATATAAAAAAGATGTTGAGACCCTAGACCAGAGGTTCCCAACCTTTGGGGCACCAGGGACGGGTTCTGTGGAGAAAGATTTTCCCATGGACCAGAGTGTGTGGTTTTGTGTGTTGCCTGCATCCCATAGGTGGGGCTTTGCTTGTTTGTGCGGATGGTTGGTGGCATGCTACGGCTGGGTACCAGTCCATGGACTGGGGGTTGGGGACCCCCGCCCTAGACAATGCAAAGAAGAGCAAAGATGATTAGGTGACTGGTGGTTAACGCATGAAGAAGAATGGTTGCAGGAATTGGGCATATCTAGTCTAGAGAAAAGGACAAGGGGTGACTTCATAGCAATCATTCAATATTTGAAAGAGGGGGTCAACCTATTTTTCAAAGCACCAGAAAGCAAAACAAGAAACAACAACTAATCAAGGAGAGAAGCAACTTAGAACTAAGGAGAAATTTCCATACAATTAGAACAATTAATCAGTGGAATAACTTGCCTCCCAGAAGTTGTGGGTGCTCTTATCACTGGAAGTTTTTAAGAAAAAAACTGGGCAGCCACATGTCTGAAATGGCATAGGGCAGGGGTAGGCAACCTTGGCTCTTTTATGACTCGTAGACTTCAACTCCCAGAATTCCTGAGCCACCCATGTTGAGGGGAAAGGGGGAGTTTCCAAGCTGAGCCATGCTGGCTCAGGAATTCTGGGAGTTGAAGTCCACGAGTCATAAAAGAGCCAAGGTTGCCTACCCCTGGTATAGGGTTTCCTGCTTAAGCAGGGGGTTGGACTAGAAGACCTCCAAGGACCCTTCCAACTCTGTTAACTCTGTATTAAAAGTGGAAGCGAACTTGGAAAAAAACTAACCACAATCCGAGCGGATTAATACCCGGCTGGGAGACCCCAAAGAAATGCAGGGCTGTAGTTTAGTGGAGAAGTCAAAAAGAGCACGGAAAAAGCAATCGCAAAACCCCTTTCAATTTGGGATCAGAACAACTAAACCTGGACAAGAGGAGCTGGGCAACCCTCTAGATCAGGGGTTCTCAACCTTGGCAACTTTAAGACTTGTGGACTTCAACTCCCAGAATTCCTCAGCCAGCTTTGCTGGCTGAGGAATTCTGGGAGTTGAAGTCCACAAGTCTTAAAGTTGCCAAGGTTGAGAACCCCTGATCTAGATCGGAGGTCTCCAATTTTGGCAACTTTGGACTGTGTTGATTGGGGAATTCTGGGAGGTGGTCCATCAATCTTAAACGTTGTCAAGGTCGGAGGCCCCTGCTCTAGATGCGACCTTTGAACGACGGTGTTCCTGTCATAGAGTCCTAGGTTGCCCAGCGGCCGTTGCCACGAGCAACGGTTCGCTCTCCCCACCGCCGTAGCGCGGCGGAGCTTCCATTTTGACGGAGGGAACCCAGCCGCGGAGTGACTCTCTCCGCGCATGCGGAGTAGTTCAGAGAGCGCGGGGCGGGGGGTCCGGCGACGGCATCCCGGAGAAGCTCCCGCTACGAGCGGCGGCCTCGGAGGAGAAACGCGGAGCGAGCAAATGGCGGAGGCGGCGCACGGGTGGGCCTCGCTCTGCGAAACTTTCCGCAGCGCCCTCAACCTCTCCTACGTGGAGTCCAAGAAGGACCCGGACACCGAGCCCTACCGCTCCAAGTACAGCGCGCGGGAGCTGCTCGAAGGCCTCAAGCAGCGGCTGGGCGCCGGGGAGGCCGGAGAGGCCGAAGGCGCGAGCGGCCCGCCTGGCGAGGAGGCGGGCGAGGGCGAGCGGCGGCGACGCGCGGTGCGGCTGGCCGTGGTCGAGTACGAGCTGGGGGTGAACCACACCGACACCCAGGAGTGCTCTGCCGGCGAGGAGCACCTGGCCAAGTGCCTGCAGCTGCTGGAGCGGCACCGCCTCTCCCGCGAGTGCGTCTCCCTCTACATCCAGGCCCAGGTGCGGGAAGGTCCCCCGATCCTGTCCCGCCCGCCTGGACCCGATGGGACCGTCGCCCGGGAGGGGGGAAGCCCCGCTTGGGGAAGGCCGCCAAGGCATCGGCAGTACCGGGGGAAAGAGGCAGGCGGGCGGGGATAGTACAAAGCTCGGCATTTGGGGAAGGGGAGAAACTCTGGTCCGAGCAGAGCATCGGATATCCCATGGGTCTTCAAACTTGGCCCTTTTATGACTTGTGGACTTCAACTCCCAGAATTCCTCAGCCAGGCACGCTGACTGAGGAATTCTGGGAGTTGAAGTCCACAAGTCATAAAAGGGCCAAGGTTGAAGACCCCTGTACAGTTAGACGGGATGGAGATGCTGTATTCTGCAAGCTTTTTCCTTGGCCAGCCAGGTCAGACCCGGGAACTTGGCTCACTTTTACATGTATTGAGTAATTTCCCAATTGGTGAGTTTTTGTGGAGTCGGGAATCCTGTTTGGAGGAGCGTGCCATGTTGAGGACGCTGTACAAAAAGAAAAAGTGACAAAATGCAGCGCTGGACAGTGATGCAAAGTTTTGAGACTTGGGTAATAGACTTTAGTCTGTATGAACAGGTAATGGCGGAATATTGCAATATGGATGGCGTTTTCAGGGTTGACAGATGCCTTTTTTTCACAGTTTAGTGATGTGTGGTAAGCTTTGAACCAGAGAGCGGTATTACCTGATCAAATACCCAGTGGGATAGATAAGAGTTTTGGAATTTGCTAATAAGAGACCCAGTGAAGGGGGTTGGAATTTGCTAATAAGAGACCCAGTGAAGGGGGTTGGAATTTGCTAATAAGAGACCCAGTTGGATCCTTTGCATCTTTCACAAATCAAAACTTTACCATTTAGAATTATTTTTTTTTCCTATTTCATACTGGAAGCCTGCAAAAGAAATATCTATTCTGGCAATATGAGAGTTGGGGAGGATGGTGGGGAATGATAACAATGTACCATGCTGTGTCTGCTTGCTGTCATCAATTCTGTGTTTGTGTTAGTCATCAAGGAATCTAGCACAGTAGACTGGCAGTAGAGGGAACTACTACATAACTGCTCTGTTGGAAGCAAGCATCATTTCCATTTGCAGTTTAGGAATATCCTGTGCTGTCCAAGGCAGAGTTGAATGAGCTTTGTGTTCTGGATCACTCTGGGCAGTCAGGAATTTTATGCATTACACTATTAAAAATTCCTTTATTTTGGTATTTCCTGCCAAATAACATTATTGAGCAATAGGAGTCATTGTTAGTAATGTTCTCTTTAAATTATCCCTCCAGCTACCCAGTATTTTCCTTACAATTATAGAATTGAAAAGAATATCTGATGAATATTTTAGATAACTTTTAAGTTTTTACTGCTCCTAGTAGGTAAAATCGACATTATCTTAGGATTGCCCCTAAATAAAGCATGAAATGTTTCCAGAACTTGAAATGATTCTAGAATTTCTGTTCAGTGCAGTTCATAAAGTGTTGGTTTCTGAAATGACTCCTATGTAATTTCAATTGTAGGTTAATTTTGTTCCATTTGTCATTTTAAAAAAATAACACATTTGTTCCTCATGTTTTGTAGAATAATTTGGGCATCCTCTGGTCAGAAAGAAATGATATTAAAACAGCACAGATTTATCTGGAATCTGCAGAGGCTTTATATAATCAGTACATGAAAGAGGTAATATGTGAATGAGTTTACTTTATAATGTTGTGGTAGTCCTTGAATAGTTATGTGGGTGATTGAGTTTTCTGTGAAAATCTGTGCAAAGATTTTTAAACATTTTCCTCTTGTGTCATTCTTTTGAAAATTGATAGTTGAACCTAGCTGAGGTATCAAATGTTGCAGTTGCAAAAAAAATATTGGCATTTAATCATCAGTGCAAAAAAATGCTCAGAATATTAGGATCAGTGCAACATTAAATTGTATTAACATTTTAAATATTTTAACTATTAAAGCATTTCCAAAACAATCTTACCATTCTGTTAGTTTTACTAATTGTATTGAAATATTCTAGTATTGTGTGGCTATAATGCTACAAAGAACAATCAAATTTCATTGGTTTTTTTATAAAGCACTTTCAAATGGGCCACACTCACCATGCATTACAAGCAGTTGATTTTATTATATTGTTGCATTAGCACAATGGACCTATTATTATAATCATCTTTGGCTCTATTTATATATGGAGCTACCCCAGGAGACATTTTCAGACAGCAGAAAATTGGGGAATGAATGAATATGAATGTAGAAAATATTTTACTTGGTTTGTGTTATTGTTCAGTCTTTATGTAACTGAATTCTCTTCCAACTGGAAGTAACACACCAATTCTACAACTACAGTTTTAATGGGTTCTCTGCCAGGCTTCATCTTTTGAGTTTACTCATTAATGGTCACTTCCATACCAGATCTGTTATTATCTTTATGTCATTCCACTGCATAGAAGTGTATCCAAGTTCGACAGGATCATGTGTGATTGGATGCTCCTTAATAAAGGTTAAAAAAGCATTCCACTTGGACCTTTCTGTTTTTCTTTTGTTTTACGAATGTTCAGCCTGCCTTTCATTCTGGTAGATTACCAAGCCATGTACTTTAATCAACATTATGTTATTCAGCTCATCAGTCCAGGTAGTCCTCGAGTTACAACAGTTCAAAGTTACAGTAGCATTGAAAAAAGTGACTCATGATTATTTTTCACACTTATGTTCAATGCAGCATCCCCATGGTCATGTGATCAAAATTCAGATGTTTGATAACTGACTCATATTTATGACGATTGCAGTGTCCCAAGGTTATGTGATCACCTTTTGCGACCTGACAAGCAAAGTCGATGGGGAAGCCAAACGTTCACTTTACAACCTTGTTACTAACTTAATAACGGCAGTGATTCAGAACAACTGTGGCTAGAAAGGTCATAAAATGGGGGCAAAACTCACTTAACAACTGTCTTGCTTAACAATGGGCTCAATGATGGTTGTAAGTTGAGGACTACCTATAAAGTATTGGAATGCAGCAACCCAATTTTTTTAAGCCTGTAATTTATGTAGGTTCTGTCAGTTCTCCTTTGCTTGAATAAGGAAGACAGAATATATGTTAAACCTATGTGGCTAGCAGCATATACTATGCAATAAAGCTCAGTGATTGGATGGGTAGAAGAGCCGATGTTGTTTTCTCTCTCTCTCTCTTGTTTTTTTTAATTGCTTTGTGTTTTAGTTAGTGTCTTTAACTATTGTTAGCTGCCCAGGGTCATGAATTTGAGATGGGTAGTCATATAAATTGAAATAATATTTTTCTCCTGGAAAGAAACAATTGAATTGTCTTTGATTTCTGCTATTTCATTTTGTTTATAACATTTGGAATGATTCCTTAGAGCAGGGGGTCTTCAAACTTGGCAACTTTAAGATTTGTGGACTACAACTCCAGCTGGCTGAGGAATTCTGGGAGCCGAAGTCCACAAGTCTTAAAGTTGCCAAGTTTGAAGACCCCCCCCCTCCGCCTTAGAGTGTCTCCTAGTTACCGGTATAAACTGGTTTTGCTGTAGTACCCAAATGCAGCCAGCAGAGCGAGCACAAGTTTGCCAGACATATTACCTTCCACACTTGCTATGTTTTGCAGGATGGGAATCCTCCACTTGACTCCAGCGAACATTTCATGACAGAAGAGAAACTCTCCGATCAAGAAAGATCAAAAAGGTGGGTGAACACACAATGGTGGGTTGTATGATGGGTGAACATACAATGGAAATTGGTGAAAGAGTTTATTTCTTATCATTAAAACTGAGACACTGTTTCCCCAGGTTTGAGAAAGTCTATACACATACCCTGTATTATCTGGCCCAAGTCTACCAACACCTGGAAATGACTGAGAAAGCTGCACAGTATTGCCACACCACTCTCAAACGGCAGCTTGAGTACAGTGGTTACTACCCAATAGAATGGGCCCTCAACGCAGCCATTTTGTCTCAATACTATCTCACCAAGGTAATTATTTCAAGTGTTTTCTTCTGCGTGTCTTATTTGCTAAATCAAAATATTGAAATGATGAGTGGTCCTTAGATTCCGTATGGACACGCCTGGTTGAACTGGATTGCTGTTAAAATTATTTTGTCAAGCAAATAAGATCTGACATTGATTTTCAGTTACATAACTTGTTTGCCTACATTTGAAGAAAGCTGATTCAATAATGCATAATAATTAGACATACACAAGTAGCTATGAAATCCCAAAATAAGTTTCATACTGTTTTTATTCATTTTTATTTGTTGAGAAGGGGTTTCCTTCAGCCTTGGCACACTTGCTTACTGTTAAATTGACAAATATTAAAGAATATGCCAGTGTAGTGGGCTTTATTTTAAGACTGTGATATAACAATGGATGCACGTATTTATGTCCACATACCCTTACGCACCGATCAGTAAAATATTGCTACAGAAATTACCTTAAATTTTAGGATTCAGGAAGCATGTTCTATCTCCCAAAAAGTTAGAGAAGGGAACCAGAGGACTTAATGCTTACTGACAGAGGTGAAACGATAAGTCTTTTCCAACTCTCTTATTCTGTATTCTGTTATATACACTTCCCTTGACAAAAATGAATGCAAGTTGCCCACGTTCACATATGGTGCCCCTTTTATGATGTCCCAAGACATGTTTGGATTGTACCAATTGAGGGCCATGCAGATTGTGTGTATTATTTTTAAGAGACACTAAATTTACAGTTACAAATCAGGTGGTCAATTTTTTTTAACAAGTAAAACAGCTGTGCAAAATTTTTGAATTAGACATGTTATTTTATTCTCCCATTATTTTTTCCCTTTCTTAATAATTAATTGTTGTATTAAACCATTCTTTCTTTTAATGTATTTTTTATTGTAAAGACTGGTCAAAGACCATAATAAAGATATTTGGCAAAAGTGCTGTAAGGCTGAAGCACAGTGCTTCCTTGTCTATGATTGAGTCTCATTGGAACACAGTGAAATTTATTTCTAGGCAGTTTTAAGATTGTAATGTAAGGCTATGCCTTTTTAGAGTCTGGCTTTTATGGAAGTGAAAGTTATACTCAATAACTTCTAAGTAACAAAAGGTTGATGGTGACAAGCATATAAGAAGTACTTTTTCATTTTGAATGATATTCTCTTTTGGAGCAATATTTATGCAGGCAAAATTTCATTAGCTGTTTGGTTTTTTTTTATTTTAGCACTCAGTGCTATAAGGTCAAGCCACAGAGTAGGTCATCCAATTTCAGAACACTAATATTTAAGTATTTTATAATTAAATGAAAATTAGGAGCGTATTATGGCCCAGAAACAAGCACTGTTATATCATTTCCCCACAGCAATGTTTCATGGAATCTAGGCATTGTTTAGCAGCTGCCAGTGTCATCATTGGCCAAGCTGGACACGTGCCATCTGCAGAAGACAGTAAGTAATCTCATTCTAGTTTCAACTGCGGTGATTTTGATTTTAGCTTGGTGTCAATGCTAAATGCCTTGCTTTCTTTTCATGACTTTAGTCCAGCGGTTCTCAACCTTTTTCAGGCCAAGACCCTGACCTGCGGCGCGCATGTGCGGTGCGGCGTCCCGCATCGTGCATGCGCGGCGCGGCGTCCCGCATCGTGCATGCGTGGCACGCGCGACAGCCCGAACCGCGCATGCGTGGCGCGACGGCCCAAACCGCACATGCGCGGCACGACGACCCGAACCGCGCATGCGTGGCGCGCGTGCGATGGCCTGAACCATACATGCGCGGCGTGACAGCCTGAATCGCGCACGCGCAGTGCGCGTGCACCAGCCCAAAGTGCGCATGCGCAGCGCACCCAACGGCCCGAACCGCGCATGCACGGTGCGACGGCCCGAACCGCGCATGCGCGGTGCGACGGCCCGAACCGCGCATGCGCGGTGGGACGGCCCAAATCGCGCATGCGTGGCGCGACGGCCCGAATCGCGCATGCGCGGCACGCGCGCGACGGCCGAGGGAAAATGGGGAAAAAATTGGCGGACTGCGGTGTTTGGCGACCCCCATGAAACGGTCGTTCGACCCCAAATGGGGTCGCGACCCACAGGTTGAGAACCGCTGCTTTAGTCCAAGGGTATTCAAACCTGGCCCTTTTATGACTTGTGGACTTCAACTTGGCTGAGGAATTCTGGGAGTGGAAATCCACAAGTCATAAAAGGGCCAAGTTTGAAGACCTCTGCTTTAGTCATTGTTCCCTTTCATTCTGGTCTGTAATCCAATCAGTTTCACTATCCATTTGATTTTTGTAAGATTAAAATGAGGCTTCAGTTCAGAAAAAAAGTAGAAATATCTCTTTTCTTGTACTAAACTAAAATTTCTATGGATAACTTATAAATGTGTTTGCCCCTATTGTTTCTCTTGCATCAGCCAGTAAGAGTAAAAACAGTCAGAGAGAGCAGTAGCAACCTGAGAGGAAATTTCATATAAACCAGACCTGCTCTGGTAGCGGCCATTTCCTCTGAAATCTTCCATGGCCCAGAGATTAAGTAACAGGATAGTATCTGAGGTGAAGGGAAACTTATACTGTATATGCTGTTGGCTATCCCTAAGACATTATCTTAAAATATTCAGGTACATTAAGAAAGTTGGTTATAAGTACCCCAAATAAGACTTTATTTTCAATGTTATGTTTATATCATTGTGAAGGTTTTGGCATAGATTTAGGCTACTATCAGGCTAATGTTAAGGGAGAAATGGCTTTGCTGCATTGCCTTTAGGCAGAAAGAAGGAAGAAAACATTTGATAAGTTCCTTTGTTAGTATAATTTGTTTGCAATACACTCTGCTCCTTTTATTTTTTTACTTGGAGGAGTGTTGAGATAGAAATTGATCTAAATTATTTTAATACTATTAGGAAAACTATGTTTCACTTCTAAGTTGTGTTTATATCCTGGCTTTCCCAAATGGAAATTAGCAGAGCCAAGGAAGTGCAATGAAATTGATCAACCTTAATATATGGAATAGCTTCAGAATCAGAGTTTGGCTACATGTTAGCCTTTCTTTATAAATATTGTATAGCTATTAAGAGTGAAAGTTGGAAACTTGAAATGATAACTTGTTCTTTTCTTGAGAAATCTCTTCCAGGTCTAGCTGGGAGCTAGCTTAACATATGCTATATTTTTAAAAACCAGATGAATCAGAACAAGACCAGCAAGATCTTCGACAGAAAAAAGCTGAGATTGCGAGATGTTGGATTAAATACTGTTTGAACCTGTTACAGGGGGCCCGAAAGCTGCTTGAGGTATGAAAGGGAACATATGCAAATAACTATGATTTTTATTGTTGCTGTTTACTGTTGTAACTAACCCTAAATAATTACACATCTCTTACTGAAACAGAAGCCTTAAGATAGAGGGAGCCTATTTCATCCTAGCCCTACATTACTTTAATTTTCGGTAGTAGTTCTGTACCAGTGGGTGGGTCAGGACAAAGGGGCAAAATTCTGAATGTAGAATTCAGTTTTTCTCATATATGAAGCTTATTCCCATATCTTACATGCATATTAATATACTGCTGCTATTAAGAATAGTACAAACATCTCATTCAAAACTCTTCTCGCAGCAGCAGCAGACACTACTTGTTTGCTTTGGGAAGAGATATCAGTGGAGCAGAAGTAAATGTTAGCATTTTTTTTTAAAGGTGGGAATCCTATTAGTTTCCTTGAGAAGCTTGTTCCAAGCCTAATTTCTCAGGACAATAAGGGGGGGCTATGGGCCAATTTTGGATGCTTGTATGCCACAAATTGTTCATCTCCGAGGTATCTGTTACATCTATAAAGATAGGAGCTAATTGTCAGGTGCTGGAAACTAAGTGTGGCCTTTAAAATTACATATGGGCTTTTTTTTTTTCAGTATCAAACTCTTAATTGTGTGTCAAGTCCAAAAAGGCAGCATCAAGTACAATTAAAAGATAAATATACGAATGTGTGATACCGGTAGTAGATTTTGCCCATTCTATTACTTTTGAGTTTAAAAAGATATTTTAAATTATTGTTGCTTTCACCCAAATAATTAGACACAGTTTCTTCATGGGATATTATGCTTGGCTGATTCTGTGTCTAAATATGCATCTACAAATTGAAAAAGAAGCCTAAAGGGCTGCGAGATTGTATAACTGTGCTATGTGAACCTAAAGCAAATCACTCTTAACAAAAGTACTGCTTTCTTATTAAAGGATTGGCTATGTTTGTACAGAATGGTGATGCAGCCATTACCATACTAACTCACACTGCTTGGATTGCTTTCCTGGCACTTGCTAATAGCAGGCATAGCCAACAACTGCTCCCTCTGTACTTTGTTTCCCAAGTCAGATAAAAGAGAAGTTTTGGATTATTTCTGTTGAAAAATTGGAAAGATTGGGAAAGGGTCATATTTGAATATCAAGTACAGGGGTCTTCAAACTTGGCCCTTTTATGACTTGTGGACTTCAACTCCCAGAATTCCTCAGCCAGCATGCCTGGCTGAGGAATTCTAGGAGTTGAAGTCCACAAGTCATAAAAGGGCCAAGTTTGAAGACTCCTGGTACATACAACACAATAAATTCATTGTAGCTTCAGGTGGAACTAGGGGGCACAACCAAATCAGCAGGCATTACGCAGGATTCATTCATAATTGTCTGTTAATTTCTTTTCAGGCAGGATGGATACTTGTCAGGCTACCAAAATGTATTTCCAGGTATCTTGGCAGATGTGAACATGTCAGCATTTCACAAACATTCCCATAAACTGCAAATGTGAAGGGCACTGCTATATGAGATTTTCCTTTAGATGTAATCTATTACAAGTTTTAATTCATCCATTTTAGTTGTAATATATGGTAATTCAAGTGACGTCTGAGAAACTAGTTTGCAATACGTAGAGAATTGTTGCAAAGCTTAGCTGTCGATTCTTTCAAATTGCAAATGAAAATATAGGAAACTCCTTGTAGGAGAAGAAGGAAAAATGTTTGGAATTAGTCTGATTGAAATTATGAACAATTGGAGTGGTCTTTATCATACTAAGAACTAAGGAATTAATTCATCAGCTCTGTGACACTCAAACCATTATTTAAAAATCATTTCTGCTGATTTTAGGACAACATTGGTGAGCTGGATCCAGACAGGCAAGTGGAACTGAAAGCCCAGCAGGAAAAAGAAGAGGATGAGAAGGAGAAAGAAAGAAAGAAGGCTGTTCTTTTTGGAACTAGTGATTTGTGTGATTCTATTTTGGCCATGGAAGAGAAAGTGAGTTGTGTGTTTGCGTTAGACTTCAAAGAAGCCAGAGAAGTCTTCTTAGTAGGTCAGAACTATGTCAACGAAGCAAAAGAGTTCTTTCAGGTAGATGGGTATGTCACTGATCATATTGAAATTGTCCAAGACCACAGTGCTTTATTTAAAGTGCTGGCTTTCTTTGAAGAAGATTTTGAGAGGCGTTGCAAGATGCATAAGCGTAGGATCGATATGCTGGAGCCTCTGTACTCAGGCTTAAATCCTCAGTACTATCTGCTGCTCAGCAGGCAACTTCAGTTTGAATTGGCAGATACCTATTATGAGATGATGGATTTAAAAGTAGCCATTGGCAATAAACTCGAAGAGCTCGATTCCCACACAGTAAAGAAAATAAACTCACTTGCTCAGATGGCAATAAAATTCTATGAACTCTTCTTAGATTCACTGAGGAATCCTGATAAGATTTTCCCAGAGATTCTTGAGGAAGATGTCCTTCGCCCTGCAATGGTGGCCAAATTTCACATTGCCCGCCTTTATGGCAAGCTGATTACTGCAGATGGCAAAAAGCAGTTGGAGAATATGCAGACCTCCTTGGAATATTACTCATTTCTAGTAGATTACTGCGAGAAGCACACAGATGCCGTCCAAGCTATTGAAACTGAGCTAGAACTGAGTAAAGAAATGGTTGGTCTCCTTCCAGCCAGAATGGAAAGGCTAAAAGCAAAGCTTCCAACTGTCACCTAACTTCTTTTATCTCCATGGCAATGTGCAATATTAACATGTCTGTCTAAGGAGAGAGTGTCGCTTACGACAGTTTCTTTGTAGTAATCCAACAACTTTTTGTTTTTTGCAAATACCTGCTGGGACAGGCAGCATGGAAGCTGTTTCAGACTGACAACTGTCCAATGTAGTTGCTCTCCCACACTTCAATATTAAATATACAGTGAGTGGTCAACTGATGCTCTGTACTGTTTGCACCCTTCTGACACGCGAGCCTTCCTGCCTTACATTTTTCTCCTTCCACTGCATGGCCAGTTTCCAGCTGCAGTGTTGTTTTCCAGCAGTTTCCTATACTAGGGAACGTTTTGTACAGTCCTAGCTATCACTGTAACCTAGGCACTTGGCTGTGTGGCACTGATCGAGGTTTAGCTTTAAGATTTTTTGTTAACAAATCACTAATTTAACTGTGTCATTTTTGTATATGTTGTCCTTCCATCCCCTTTTAGAGGAATCCATAAATAAACATACTTGATGGCAAATTCTCTTGGCATCTTTTGTGTGCAAGTTAAATCCGTTCACAGCAATGGAAACCACCTCTTAATTTCTTTCTTGATTTTTTTTCCTCCACACTGAAATTTTAATATTCTCTTCAACTATAGATTGGGGCCTTTTTTCCACTGTTCCCTAAAATCTACAAATAATTGTTCATTTGTTCTCGTTTTGTATAATTCTATCCAAGGGAAAAATATTTAAAGGAGGGAGGAAAAGAGAGAAATTGATTGGAAAAAGCCTCACCTTAGATCCTCAGGAATCTCATTTTTAATTGATAAATTATTGATTTATAAAGCCTCCCAGTGCTGGAAAGGAAAGTGGGAGTATAGAGTTTTATATTGTGTAGTTACGTTTCAAGTTAAGATGTTTCTCACATATTTAAAGCCTTTTCTATACATAAGAAGTGATAGTTTCAGTTTTCTAGAAATTGATCTTATTGCTCAAATGCTTATATTGCACAGATATTCGACTATGCTAAAGTAATAGATTTAGCCCATAATGCAAACATCCTGGGGAAATATAAAACCTTGATTAACTCTAATATAGATGGTCCGGAAGGTTCTATAAGGGAAAGAGAACGAGAAGCAGATTTCCTTAGCCACGTGCCTCAGTGCTACTGGGCAAGAGAAGGCACTGTGCAAGTTATTTCATTTCTTTTCATGTCTCCCCTTATAATCTGCCAAACAAAGTAACAGAGGTGAGACCTATTTTTCCCATGTATATCTTCTCTTTTGCAAAAGACATCTCACAAAAAAAATTCAAAAAAGAAAAAATATATATAAATCTCTTGTCTTTGTAGTCACAAACAAAAGCAGATGACAATACAGATTTGTTCAAAGTATAACCATGTAAAAGGATGTTCCATAGAGAAATAGAAGGAGATTCCCAAGGCTCTGGCAGGCCATGAGATAGTGCTCATCTGCTCCTATATTGTGCAGGCAGCTCTGCTCTAAAGAGTTGTACGTTATATAAAACAAAAGTGCTAGTACTGAGAACATAAAAGATTGGAGGCAAAATGTATTAGATGTTAAAAACAAGAATAAAAGAAAACAACCTTTCCCGCCAGGTGCCAGGGCAGCCAAAACTGTTAGCCTCCTGACTTAACATGTCACCCCCTTCCTAGCCCAGCATGGAAGAGCACGTCTTTATGGTCATCTGATGGCTACAATAGTAAGCCAAGTCAATGCTGAGACTGTTAGAAAATTGAACAAACCCAGTTTCTTTTCTCAGTTCCTCGCCTCTTCCTCTGTTTTCAAAAGACAAATAGTTTTTCTCTCTTGCGGAAGGGAGGAGTTTGGGACAGCTAATTCGTCCATTTGTGTGATCTCTAGCCTTGTATCAGATAGCTTGGATGTCTACTAAGACTTAGATGCTGCTGACTATCGGCAACTGTGGGGTTGGGGACTCTGATCATCCTCGGAAAAGACAACATTCTCAGAGTACTACGCAAGTGTTTAGATGTTTAGATGTTTACTTTAGTTCGGGGAGCCTAAAGAACAAGAGGGGCCCACATGCTATAGATCAGGGGTTCTCAACCTTGGCAACTTTAAGACTTGTGGACTTCAACTCCCAGAATTCCTCAGCCAGCAAAGCTAGGAAGGATTTTTATTCCTTTTGTAAAGATATTCGTGCGCTCAACCAATTGAGCAGGATGCACAAAATGATTCACATACAACCAGTTGTCTGCGCGAAATACCTGGTTTGGAGTGGCTTCCCTCCAAACTGAAATCATGAAAATTTGGTCCAGATGGAGAATGAAATGTGGCTTTCTTCTGGTTGCAAATGGTTGTTCCAGGCAAACTTCTACAAGCATGGCACAAAGAAAGGGGTTGAAGGTTTCCTTGGTGACAGCAAGCATTAGTGATATTAATGTGGATTGGGGAAGGGGCACAGCAAGATGACTGAAGGAAGGCAGGAAGACAACAGAAGTACCGAGAAGATTGACATGCTCGGAGTGATAGAGACCCTCAAGGAATAGGGCAGCGGTTCTCAACCTTTTCCGGGGCTCGACCCCGGCCTGCGCTGCGCGGTGCGACGGGCGCATCGCACATGCGCAGCGCGACGGGCGCATGCGCGGCGCGACGGCCCGCATCGCAGAGGAAAAAATGGCGGATCAAAAAAAAATGGCGGGCCCGCATCATGCATGCGCAGCACGACGGCCCGCATCGCAAAGGGGAAAAAATGGCGGACCAAAAAAAAATGGCCAACCAAACAAAAAAAAATGGCCGACCAAAAAAAATGGCAGACCTGCATCGCGCATGCACGGTGCGACACCCCGCATCGCAAAGGGGAAAAAATGGCGGACCCCCCAAAAAATAAAAAAAATGGCCGACCCAAAAAAAAAATGGCAGACTGCGGTGTTTGGCGGCCCCCGTGAAATGGTCATTCGACTCCAAATGGGGTCGCGACCCACAGGTTGAGAACCGCTGGAATAGGAACATAGGCCATGGCAGCGGTAATAGTGGCAGTCGTAGAAGGAAAGAGGAAGAGCAAAGACCAGCTCTGCCTTACTCTTCCTGTGAAATCCCTTCAGGAACTCTATTATTTTGGCTAAAGTCTAGAACAGCAGCAACTACTGGTTTTATTTCTGACTACTGAATGAAAACAATTGGACAGAACTTCTGATATGGAATGTGCTTGTTTCAGATTTAGAACAGAATGCATTTTCTGTTTTATGTGTGCCCCTACTACTGTGGTATGCCTTTTATGTTCATCAAAGCTTTAGGTGTTCAGAACTCAAGAAGCTGCAGCCGAGTATTATCACCAAATCTTTTACACATGATATATTTTAATTATTTAGGATATTATGTTTTCACTTGGCAATATATAAATACATATGAAATCAACATTTCTTAAGTCTATGATCTACAGGTAAAGTCAATTTGAATAATTCATATATAACCCACTAATCATATCTTAACAGTCCCCAGTGAATCAACACCGCACTGCTTTTGTGCCTGTTTCAGAATTTTCATCAAGCTAATCTGCACTGATAAATGTGTAAATTTCAAAACAATGAACAGCTACTTTACATGTAGTTTCTCCCCATAGCAGCATAGATAGACTCTAGCATGTTGTTTGCCCACTTCCTGTTTGCTCACACTATTCCTCAGTAGATAAGTGTGATAGTTTATCAGGCATAACACATGCACTTCTTGTTAATCAAAAGATCTATCAATATTTAAGGGCAGCTACGCTGTCTGCTGGGGGGGATTTTTTTGACTTTAGAGTGTTCAATATTCCTTTATTAATTTTTTCCAGATTTTTTATTTTTGGGTAAGCTATGTGCACATTTGTTTTATTGACTTTCTGTAAACAGGTGGCATTCTTCTGAAGAGAAAAGCTTTTGATCCAATGTATCATTTCCATTGGTGGAACAGGGAAGGAGGAACTTTAGCAAATCTTCATTTTCCTTTGACCTCATTTTTTTTTAGCTACAATTGAAAGGTTTAAATTTCAGCTATGATGGTAGGATGAACACAAAACTGTGGAGTACCATTAACATTAACATTTAAATGTGAGCAAACGCCAATTCTGAATTCATTATTTTAAAATATGAAGCAAATATCACAGTTGTAACTTTAACTGGGTGAAACAGTGCATCATGGAGCAATTTTTTTTTTCAACCAAGGAACCTCAAATGCCTAACTTACAGAATGTGTCCAAAATCCATGACTTTCGTAGAATTGATATTTGACAAATTTTATAAAACATTTTATGACATAAAATTATCATTAAGCATTTTATCACCAAATGTCAAAAAACATTTCATGTGGTCAACTCAGGTGTCTGATTTCTATGGTGTTCAACATGGGCTACTTTTAACTCTGATTATCTCTCTGAATTCTTAAGAACTTTTCAAGTTCTACCGTTGTTGAAGGCACTGAGGAATCTGGCAATGGAATACCTCTGAAAGATGACCCGACAGATCACATGGGTGGTTTAAGATATACATCAAAACAGATAAACAGATAAATACCGATTGGGCGAGACCTGGCTTAAAAATCATAACTGTGAGAGGGACCTTGGAGTCCTAGTGGATGATCACTTGACTATGAGCCAGCAGTGTGCAGCAGCAGCCAAAAAAACTAATACAATCCTGGGTTGTATAAACAGAGGCATAGAATCAATATCACACGAAGCACTAGTACCGCTTTACAAAGCCCTAGTAAGACCACACCTGGAATACTGCAGCCAATTTTGGTCACCATATCTCAAAAAAGATGTTGAGAGTTTGGAAAAAATTCAGAGAAGGGCAACTAAGATGATCAAAGGCCTGGAGGCTAAAACATACGAAGAATGGCTGCGGGACTTGAGTTTGGCTAGTCTAATGAAAAGAAGAAATAGGGGTAACATGAGACCAGTATTCCAGTATCTGAGGGGCTATCACAAGGCAGAAGGGGTCAGGTTGTTCACCAGAGCACCAGAGGGAAGGACGAGAAACAATGGTTAGAAACTGATCAAAGAGAGAAGCAACCTGGAATTAAAGAGAAACTTCCTGACAGCTTATCCCCAGAAATCGTGGGCACTCCATCACTGGAGATTTTTAAGAAAAGACTAGACAATCACCTGTCTGAGATGGTGTAGGTTCTTCTACTTGAGCAGGGGGCTGGACTAGAAGACCTCCAGGATCCCTTCCAGCTCCTATTCTGTTCTATTCTAAACTGACCCCTGGCAAATATTGTAAACCTGTAAGTTAAAATAACAGTTAATATAAGATAATAACCCACTTTAATGCTCACTGTTTAGTATAATATGATACTAGCTATCAATTTCTAATAATAACCACTTTCTATATCAATATATTGATACATGACTTGCGTTAATCTACCACATAGCATCATGGGCCAATTGCACTGTTGATGTAGGTCATCATCAGATATAGTAAGAAATTTTGGAATAACTGTATCATACAACATCCCAAAATATACTGCTGTGGTTCCTTGAGCTCCATGACATGTTCTTCAACTGAACCTATTGCACAATTTAGCACCTAGAATTGTTCTGTGGGGTATCATATATCTCTTAATTAAATGTTTTCTTTGTTGAAGCTGATATTCGTAGTTTCTTTGTGACATTCTTCAAAGATTTTGAAACCTCTCATCTCGAAAACACAACTTTGTAGTCTCTTACAACATTTATTTTAAATGGTATGTGTGGCAACATGAGCCACATAGAAACTGGAAGTTATGTATGCCTCTGGTGATTCCATTTCCCTCTGTTTTCCCAAGAATAATTCGTGTTGAAGCATGGTCCCCATAATGGCAAATGTGGCGCCATCGTTATCATTGCCCCAATTTACTCTTTGATAGGCCTCATAACCTCCAGTTTTCTCATTCTGCAGCACCCAGTTGCTTCGGAATGAAAAGGGTGTTCTCCAATGTCATTTCAAAAATTGCCATTGTTGCATCAATGTAGAGCAAAACGCACACGTGCTTTGAATTGCATCTAAAATGCCACTCTCATCAGAAGCTGCTGAATGCCCGGAAAGAGGGAAAGGGGTAAAGACTTAGCTTTTGGATCTGTCTCTGACAACCATCATTGCAAGGAAATGTTTAATTAGGCACCGTTTTTAGAAAACGAACCTTTCAAATTCCTTCATTGTTAGAGATGATGTCCAGAATAACAGAGTAATGTCTTGCTGACTACAGACCTAGCACAATCTTTGTTTAATTTATCTTGCTATAAACTATAATCTCAGTATGAAGTGTTTTTCAAAGTCTGTGGTGTGTGAAATTACATGACTGATAACTTTCAGATTTTCCTGGAGTGCAACCTCAAACTGCTCCACAAGGAAAATTCTATTCTGCTGGTCCAGTGCTAGGTTTTGGGTAATAAAAGCATTCTGCTGATGGCAGTGAACCTTCTGAGAACATTTTTTTGGTAAAGACCTTCTGATGCAATCTTCCCCTGAAACTGAAAATTGGGCTTCTTCTGCGTATTTGATACCTTCTCATGGCTTCCAGATCTCTAGCCTAACTTTTTCCCATCCTATAGAACAGAGGTCATCAACCTTTTGGGCACCAGGGACCGGTTCTGTGGAGAAAGGGGGCGTGGTTTTGTGTGCGACCTGCATCCCACGGATGGGGCTTTGCTTGTTTGCACCGACCGGTTGCTGGCATGCTGTGGCCCGGTACTGGGCCATGGACCTGGGGTTGGGGACCCCTGCTATAGAATATTATGTGGATAGAATATTAGACCTGAATAATTTGCAAAAAAAAAAAAAAAAGCAACAGCCTTCTGAAATTATGAGTATATAAGCTTTAGTCTCCATTTGTTATCCTAAGGGGCATACTAGACAGCGTGGGAAGTCAGCCCCCCAGAAAAGGAAATATTAAAAGGGCAGAAAAATATATTTCCTCTAAAGGATTTTAAAAGCAGAAACCAACCCTGCCCCCAAGTCTCTCTGTCCCAAGCAGAAGCCAGCTCTATATAAATGCAGATGTAAACCATCAGAAAGGCCCCAGCTAGGAGATCAAGAAGACAAAGACCTAAAATCTGCGTACCTCACCCAAACTCTAGGAGTCATTAGCCCCGGCACCAGGGAAGCAGGATATGACCTTTGGTCATAATAGGACTTACCCTTCACGGTCAGAATACCAGAAAGACTCAGGTCAGAATACGTGACACAGGAAATACAAAGCCACAACACAGGAACAGGAAGCAACTTCAAACAAAAGGCTTCAGAGGGTATAAAAACCTACTCCCCATATGTGCTCACCCCTTTTTTTCCCTCCTCTTTCCTGCCAGAACCATCTTTCTGTCTGGCTCGTCAATAAACTGCAACCTTCTTTCTAAAGCAGTCGCCATGTTGTTTATTTAACCCTGGTTTGGATGAACCAGGATGAAGGCTTTTCCTTCAACAACAGATTCTCCAATGCAATAGCACCTCCTAGACTTATATACTGCTTTATAGTGCTTTACAGCATTCTCTCGTTTTACAGAATCAGAATATTGCCCCCACTATCTGGGTCCTCATTTTACTGATCTTTGAAGCTAAGTCAAACTTCAGTCGATTAGGATCGAATTCCAGGCAGTGGGCAGAGTCTGCCTACACTGTGCACTCGAAGTTGCCCAGGTCAACTGCATTCTGACTAGAAGGCTCAGTGTGAACATTTGTGTCTGAGTACCGGTATCTCAGAGGAGTGACTTTTGGCTTAGATAAAGCAGCCTTCTTTCCTTTCTCTCTTTTTCTCAATGCCTTGCTCTTGATACAATATTTTCATTTGTGTAGTAATTGTTGTGTGTGACCTATGGTGACTTGTCCACTTACCTGAAGAGACAAAGAAGCAGGCTGATGGGAAGGTTGGAATGTCTCCAGGACCTAACTGGTTCCCTCTATTATCTCCTCATCTGCTCTTGAGCAGCTGTCTCCTCCCATGAGGAGGCTATTCCTATTTATCAGGGCAGCTCCCTGGAGCTCTTAAGTGGCTCATAAAAGACTTCTCCTGTTTTCCTGAAGCTCCCACCTCTTCTCTCTCCTTCTGCTGCCTGGGGCATTCTGGAACTGAAATCTATAGATCTCAAAGTTGCCAAAATTGAGAAACTCTAATCTAGAGGCCAGCAAATACATCTCCATAGCAGCAGACACAGGTTTTTTTACACCTGTGGCTGGGCTGCCTTGTTTCACCTCAAGGTTAAATCAACCTGAAGAAGGGATGATCACATCAGCTTAGATAACGCATCTCATATCTCTGAGCGGGATACCAATAAATCACAAGCATGAAAATGCAGGAACACAGAGGTGACTCCAGAGGCCAAGGCAAAATAAAGCCCTCAGTACATATCGACTGATTTTATATAACCTGGTGTGTTTCAGATCCACTTATTGGATTCTGGATGTCATGCTTTTGCCAACCATTCAAATTTGCATATTCCCTCATCGTAAGTATGGGGAAAAGGGACACATGGGTGAACTTGAAGGGATTCACCATCCAGCTCTTAACTGTCCCTCTTCCATCAGAAGTGCATTCCGGTCCATTAACCCAGCACAATAACACAAATGGGACACAAGGGGGAGGAAGGCTTAAACGGTAAGTTAATAGCAACTTCACGGATAAATGTTGGTTGTCATGAGGCAGTAAATTATAACTGGAAAACACATTATTTGGTGTAACTTCTCTGTAATTTCTGTCTCCTACTGGTATTATTTTGGTCTTTGGCTGATGTGCTTTGGGATTCTTCAGCAACAGTTAAAGTTCTTCAGCCACCCTGGAATTAGAAGGCAGGATTTTGTTGTTGTTTTAAATATTTGAAGGGGACTTGGTGACACCAAAAGGTTTTCCCGCAAAACCTTTGCCCTTCTTGCTCTTATGAAGCCACCTATTTTGTTTTGTTCCTAGCAAAGCTCCAGGTTGCCAGAGAGGCCAGCAGGGCTGCCAAAGCTCCAGTTTGAGAGAAAGGGCAGGAAAAGAGTAATGGCTGATCAAGCTGAGAGCCTTGAAGAACATAGATTGTCTATTTGCAACTGACCCTCAGGATGATTTAGAAATTGAAGCTGGTTTAGGGTTTTTGTCAGGCTCAGATCTCACTGGAACATTTTGTTCCACTACTGATCAACCTTAGGAAGATTCCATGCTGGATTATCCTTTCCCCCTCTTTTAATGGTGGGAAATTGACCAGGCTTCTGTCAAATTTCTCCTTCCAGGGAAACGAAGAATGTCAATCTGTGGACATTTCCCCCTACTAGACCTCCAAAGACATATCTATAGAAAGGGAAGTAATTGGTCCTTGCTTACCTGACTTGGGTGGGAAAAAGCCAGGCAGGGCATCTCTGTGTCTGAAATGGAGGAAAGGCTTGAAATCCAGAAACAGGTTTCTTAGGCCGGTTTAATTTCATCCAGGAAGTGCTTGGAGACAGCACTTCCAGGAAGTGCTTGGAGACAGCTTGGAAAGCTGCAGTACAAAACAATCCTAAATCAAAATATCTAACCCATTCTCCTCTGATGGGTAATTCTCAAGCCCTGCCCCCAATTCAGGTATATCTCTATCTACCCTATCTATTTAAAATTATGTTAGGCAGAGAAATTCTCTTGCATTTGATAATTTCCTTCAGTACTTCTTTCAGAGAACAGAATTTTAGATGCATTATGGGGTCACTATGATGCTCTTGCATTTATTTAGCAGGTGGTCAAGGGAAATATGTAACTTCCTGCCTTTCATAGTTCAATTTTGCCAGAAGTGTACAGTGTCTCTGGTTATCACAATGTTACATAAATCTCAAGCATAGATATTGGGGAAATTCCTCCCACTGGGCATTTTCAATAGTAACAGTATTGCCATAGTTAAAAAAGATTCCTGCTTTTGAGAAATGGTTGAAACACATGCTGGTTAGGTTCATACTTCTTACTAACCCCAACAATATCTTCTTTGTGGTTTAGCAAGTTGTATGGGTAGCCATTTTTGGTCATCCATGGGTTATAGCTTAGCATCTTGTACACATAGGACCAATTGACATTGATTCAGAAAACAAGCCTTGAGCCCACTATGGCTTGATGTGGTCTATGAATCAGATCACATATGCACAGGGACTAAACTAAGTATTTTTTAAATATAAGAAGTACATTTAAATTCAATCCAGCAGTTCACATCTTCTCCAGTGTTATTCTGCTGATTCAGTGTGCTAATTCCTATTTTCTAAAGCAGAATTTCCCAGCCTTGACAATTTGATGGAAGAGAATATCTGTAGTTGTGGGGTCCTTGATGCTCTCTGAGCTTGGTTGTTTTCTTGCAGATGTTATCAACTACTAGATAAACTCTTCAGTGCTAGAAATAGGGGAGACATGATAGCAGTGTTCCAGTATCTGAGGGGCTGCCACAAAGAAGAGGGGGTCAGATTGTTCACCAGAGCACCAAAGGGAAGGACGAGAAACAATGGTTGGAAGCTGATCAAAGAGAGAAGCAACCTGGAATTAAGGAGAAACTTCCTGACAGTGAGGATAATCAACCAATGGAACAGTTTGCCTCCAGAAATTGTGGGCGCTCCATCACTGGAGGTTTTTAAGAAGAGACTGGACAGTCACTTGTCTGAAATGATATAGGTTCTCCTGCTGGACCAGGGGGCTGGACTAGAAGACCCCCAAGATCCCTTCCAGCTCTATTCTAATTCTAAAGCTTACTCTTATTTTTATATTTTATATAAATATAAAAATAAGAACAAACCCCACTCCCTTGTAGCACTGATAATATTATCTAGTTTGGTAATGAAATGTCTGCAAGAAAACTACTACGCTCAGAGAGCACCAAGGACCCCAAAAATTGATAGCTTGGCTGGGGAAACTATGGCTGACTGGGGAATTCTGGGAGTTGAAATCCATATTTCTTAAAGATGACTGCATTGGGAAACCCTGATCTAAAGGGGAAAATAAGACACATAAGCCTCAGAAGCTGCAGCACTCCAACTGGTGAATCTTCTCTCTGAAGTCTAGAAACTTACAGGATTCTCAGTCTTAATTTTGTACAGTTTTACATTCTGAATTTTTTATAGCTAGCAATTAAATCCTGGATTTCTGACCCTTATTGTTGCAAAGTAAAATTGGTGATCAAGTACTTTTGTTCAGCTTAATCTGAACATTCTATGGATTTTTCAAAACAGAACTATGTTAGTATTTAGTGGTTGATCTATTCAGAAAAAAATTAGAATATGCTGCCTACTTTCATATTACTCTGTAGCAGTGCATTTCTTCCAAGTTTGCTTGGAAATAAGTCTCATAGTATTCAATGAGGCTTACCAAGAAAGAGATTGGTCCTGAAATAACCGCATAAGGCAGGGGTGCCAAACTGGCGTCCTGCGGGCCAGATGTGTCATGCACAGGCCACGCCTATCACGGCTCCACAAAGGCAAAAAAGTTGTGATATGTCACAATACGTCACGTGATCGAGTTTGACACCCGTGACATAAGGGGTCCCACAACATATATACTGTTCTCTCTCTCTCTCTCTCTCTCTCTCTCTCAAACACACACAAACACATACACACACACACACACAGAGGTGATTTTAGAAACTTATATAAAACTTCAGCACAGAATTTTATACTCATCTATTGATTATGTGGCATCAAGTCAGTGTCAACCCTTAAGCACCTCATAGATAGATTTCCTCCATGATACACTGAATAATCTTACGTCTGAATTGTGCAATAGCAACCAGACTTTTTACTCTACTCCAGAGTACACTATAAGGCAGCAAAATGCCTCCATTTTGTTTGCATAAGAAAACTAATCTCAAGTCTGAACCTGGCATATGGTAAACTATGTCACATTTTGCCATTATCCTATCTTGCTTAAACTGCCCCAGATCTACCGGTAAATTTGTTATGTTCTTTCCACTCTCTCTTTTCTGGTATTTTACTCACCATACTTCTCTGAAACATATTAAGAATTAGAAGCAGAAAAGGCAAGCAAATACATTAATTTCTTATGAATTTATACATGAATTCATATGTATTTACATAGCTGACCCTTGAGATCCAAACCCCTTACTTTCCTGTAACAAGTACTCACTATCCTTAGTTCAAATAGTCTAACAGCCCCGCTCCCAAGTCATTCCCCTTGCCCTTGAAGCTCCAAATAGATTGAAGCTCACTGTTTCTTCTGTGGGAAGAATCCAGAGAAAGAAATATTTAGGGGAATATTAAAAAGGTAGAATATATTTCCCCAAAGGAATAATGGAGAAGATCTTTAAAAAAGACAGAAATCAGCCCCAGCCCTTCTCCCCCAAGAGAAAACTCAGCAGAGGCCAGCTTTTAGAAATGCAAATTCAATAATCCTTTCAGAAAGGTTTCAGCCTTCCAGCTAGAAACTGAAGAAATTAGGAAGACAAAGACCCCTAAAATCTACACACACACACACCCAAATTCTAAGAACAGGAAACATAATAGGATTAACCCACCAATACCAAAAGGGCACACTCAGACTCAAGTCAAAGTTCATGACACAGGAAATACAAAGTCTCAAACAGGAACAAGAAACAACCTCAAGAGTCCCAGAAGGTATAAAAATCCACCACTCCCAGCTACATGCGGTCAGCTTTTCCAGAGCCGTCTTTCTGTCTGGCTCTCTTCTTCAATAAACTACAACCTTCTTTCTAAAGCAGTCTCCATTTTGTTATTCCCAGCTTGGACTGGACCCTGATGAAGATTTTTTTCTTTCAACACTTCCTTTAAATTTTGGATGGGGATATGAACTAATTTCTGCATCTATATTATCTATTTTGTTTTCAGAAAATTTTTCATGGTGTGAAAAAGTAGAGGGGAATCCGAAGAGCATAAAATAGTTCATATCCTAATGCTCCTAGTTGCACTGAATTAAGTTACCGAATCCAGAAGGAATAAATGTATTCAGAAACTTCACATCTACAATGACTAGTATTTCCACTGTCACAATCCTTTTTAATCAACTAATAGTATCTTAGCATTTTTTAAAAAAATATTAGCAATGTGTGCATTTGTGTGTTTAGTATGTGTTCTGGATGATAATCTAAAACTTTGCCCAAAGGTTCAAAACTGGAATTGAGTTGGAGATCATAGAATATCCTGGAATGTTTGTCTAGGTTATATATTTTATATAAAAAGATTGGTGGATTTTTCAAATACTTGATTGATTTTAAAAACCCTGCTCTTTTAGCTTTCTAATGAGTAATAAATGTCTTCAGAAACTTTACATCTATAGTAACTGGTATTTCCACTGTCTGACCCAATCCTTTTTTTTTTAATATAAAATTCTTTTATTAAAACAATCAACATTGAACATAAAAAAAACATATTGTGCAGCAATCATCATGGCACCTGATATACAATACTAGGTATTAGTCACTGAAAACGTCTGAATTAGTAAGCCTTTTTCCCACCCCTCGCGTCTAGCCTCAACTATACTCCTGTTACACTTTGTTTGATTGGTGTTTCTCTTATCTGGTTCCATATTTGACCCAATCCTTTTTAACCAAGTAAAATTAGCATTTTAAAAAATATCAGCAGTGTATGCATTTAGTTTGGCATGGGTTGTAGATTATAATGCAAAACTTTGTGCAAAGGTTCAAAAGTGAAATTGAGTGGGAAGCAATAGAATATCCTGGCTCAGGGGTCCCCAATGGAGTTTCACGTGCACACACAAATGGAGCTATGCAACATGCGTTCACCTGCTGCTCACGTGAAACCATTTCCTCTCCCCCCCCCGCTGGTCCACAAGCTGGAAAGGATGGAGATCACTGGTCTAGCTTATCTATCTTAGCCAATACATAAAATGGCACAAGCAATTCCATCAACAGACACATTGACTTAGAGCCAGCCCATAAACCCCTCAGAATTCAAATCATCCGCACAGCCAACCAGCGATGGCACCCACCCTCAACCAACCCATGCAACTCCCCAGCCAGCACTTCATTTTCCAATGACCCTCAATGGATGTGACCCATCACAAGACCCTCACCTGACATGACCTCCCCATCACAAGACCTGCTGATCACACAAAGCCCTTATAAACAGATGAACACCGACACTAACATCCCCTAAATTCTGCTGAAGATGTTACCTAGCCCGGTAACGAAATATCTGGAAACCCACCCACAAGCTCGAAGAACGAACCTCCACTCTCATGGTACATAAAACACCGGAATTCTACTTTATGACCTAAGTAGGTTGTCCTAACAGTCGTATCATTCACGTAGTTAGAAATAAATGTTACACTCCATAACTATGGCCTCTTAGGCTATTTTTGGAAGGACTGTTTTGGTTAAAAAAATAAATAAAAATAAGATGGGCTGATAATGCTTAATTTGTTAGGGCAGAAAATGTGAGCAACACCTGCCGAGCACAGTTTGCTCTCCAGGCTGTAGTGATGTCAGCAGGAATATTGGGGATATGGAGATGGGCTGCTGATCAGGACAAGAAACAAATTCAGCTTGGAATGCATTCAGAAGGATGGTTTTTAGTCGCTGTGTCCAGTTAAAGGCCTTGTGAACTCACACAATTATGCTAAGACTATGGTGTGGTTGCAAGGGACAGCTTGCCCATTAAAATGGTTGCATGGGGAAACATTATTAATGACCAATACAATTTAAATAATGTCAAATAATGTCCTTATATAGATGTTCAGGTAATGATTGACTTACAACCATTTGTTTAGTGACTGTTCAAAGTTAAAATGGCACTGGAAAAAATTACTTAAATTACTTAAGCCTGGTCCTCCCACTTATGACCATCCCAGCATTCCTATGCTCACGTGATCAAAGTTAGGTGCTTGGCAACTGGCTTGCAGTTACGATGGTTGCAGAGTTCCAGGACACATAATCACCTTTTGCCACCTTCCCAGCCAGCTTCTGACAAACAGAGTCAATGGGGGAAGCTGGATTCCCTTAATGACTGCAGTAATTCACTTAACAAATGTGGCCAAAAAGTCACAAAATCAGGCATGGCTCACTTAACATCTGCCTTGCTTAGCAATGGAAATCCTGGTGCCAATTGTGGCTGTAAGTCAAGGACTACCTGTATAGGCATGTATCTTAAAACAGATCATTTTTATTGGACCTCTCAGCAAATATTTAAGAAAGCTCACGGTGCCCGTTTCAAATTTGGAATTCTTCTTGGAAGATGATAGTCGTGACCAGCACCCTGCTTTGTAGCCTACAGTTAACAGAACTGCAATTTCTGAGATGATGCAAGTTCTCACTGCAGAGGAGAAGTCGCAATGCAGCTCCATGTTCTATATGTACTTTAGAGTCTCATAAAGGTGCCTAAACTAGGCTGCAAGTTGTTATTGCAGTGTTTCTATTTATTGCACGGCTTTGCAACATGTATGCTTAACGTCCACTGTAGCCTCAGAATGAAGCAATCTGAAATGAGAAACAAAGAAATTGCAGAAATCATCCCATTAACCGTTAACCAACAAAGGCCCGGAAAGAAGTGTGCAGAAATCTTCACTGAACGAGTAGGCTTATTTCCCAGAAAAACAGATGAGGTGGACTAGATCCTTCAGAAATGCTGATGAGATTCATAAAATTAAATAATTCCATCTACATTAAATAATATCCAGCCTGAAAGAGCTACCCGTGTTTCCCTGAAAATAAGACCAGGTCTTTTTTTTTTTTTTGCTTCCAAAAGAGGCACCAGGTCTTATTTTCGGGAGATGTCTTACTCACCTCCAGCACTGACAGCCCCGCCCAGCCAGTCCACTTCTTCTTGGACCGAAGGAGCAGCTGTATTCTGGCCTGCAGTTTGCAGTAAGGCCTTTCAATCCATAGCTGTCCTCAGCTGCAGAAGTCTTGCAGAACCGAGCCACAGATTGAATCCATACCTCGGTTCTTGGCTGCACAGGCCTTCTGGAAAGGCCTGTAACTGAGAAATGTAGGCCTGGCTGCAGAAGATGCCACAGAAGAAGTGGGCTGGCAAGGAGAGGTCTGGCTACAAGGTAAATGGGTGCAGGGCATGTTGGGCAGATCCACACCCTTACCCCCACCCTAGCTTGATTTTTAAGTGTGTGCCTCGCCCCCAAATTAGGGCTTATTTTGAAAGTAGGGGTTATATTAGGCCCACCCCCAAAAATCAAGCTAGGGCTTATTTTGGGGGCAGGGCTTACTTTTGGGGAAACACAGTAATTATCATAAGAAAGGCTAATGTTTTATAGGGCTAAGAGATCGGTCTGTAAATTTGTAGACCACCACCGGGGTCAGCGAAGGAATATATAAAACCATAGCTCCTTGCTGCCATCTACTGATCATCTGGATTTTTGCAGCCCTATCACTCTAATGCAGCGGTTCTCAACCTTTTTCAGGCGGCGACCCCGACCTGCGCCGCGCATGCGTGGTGCGACCCCGACCTGCGCCACGCATGTGCAGTGCTGCCCCCTGCACCGCGCATGCGTGGTGCTACCCCCTGCGCCGGCCGAGGCGTAGGCCGCCGCCCGTTCGGGGCGGTGGCAGGCAGGCCCAGGTGCTCAGGTGCTCCTGGGCGGCCGCGGCGGCGATGGCGCAGGGCGACCACGGGCTGGGCCACCAGCTGGCCTAGCCCAAGGTAGGTAAGCCACCCGCCGGGCCCCACGTGCGCCAAAAACCTTCCCTGCGCCCGCCGCTGCCCTGCTAGCCTTACCTTCGCTGCCGCCTGTTTGGGGTGGCGGCAGGCAGGCCCAGGCGCTCCTGGGCGGCCGTGGCAGTGACAGCGCAGGGTGACCATGGGCTGGGCCACCAGCTGGCCCAGCCCAAGGGAGGTAAGCTACTCGCCGGGCCCCACGCGCGCCAAAAACACTCCCTGCGCCCGCCGGCCTACCACCTCCCACCCCTGGCCCTCTTTTACTTACAGTTTTAGTAGTTGCTCAGCAGGGAGGGGTGGAAACTTTCGGAGAGCTCGCCTTCGCTGCAGACAACTTGCAGCACTGTTTGCAGACTGGGACTTTTGGCGGGCTCAGCAGGGCGGAGACAGCCTGGACAATTCCTATTGGCTTTTGAAAGCCAATAGAATTAGACTCTATTCAAGAGAGTCTATTCTATTGGCTTTCAAAAGCCAATAGAATAAGAGGGAGTAGCACAGCTAAGGAAATGGGGGGGGAAATGGCGGACTGTGTTGTTTGGCGACCCCCGTGAAATGGTCGTTCGACCCCAAATGGGGTCGCGACCCACAGGTTGAGAACCGCTGCTCTAATGGTATCAAAAAGGAAATGACTGCAGTCATTAATCAGTCCATAAAACACCTCACTTACATGAAACTGATATTAACCAATTACATAAACCCAGATCAGACAAATTGCTGTTTATCCTACATATAACATGTCAAAATTTGGCCATACTTCAAGACAACTTCAACTGAAAGGAAAATTTTAAATAGAAATTTGATCAGAGTGGCCAGGATTTTAAGTAGATGCAGAACTAGCAATCTGTATAAAATGGACAGCATAATAAAACATGTTGGGTGTTCAATGTCTCCTTCACCACATGGGCAAAGTCAGCAATACCACTTAGACTTATATTCCACTTCATAGTGCTTTACAGCTCTCTCTAAGCAGTTTATAGAGTTAGCATGTTGCTCCCCACAATCTGGGTGCTCATTTTACCAACCAGAATCAAACAGCTGGCAGTCGGCAGAATTAGCCTGCAATACTGCATTCTAACTACTGCACCACCACAGCTCTTGCAATGGAATGATAAGTCCCTTGATTATATTTGATACTACAATTTCTCAATATTTATATCCTCTTGCTATAAGGCCTGAATTTAAATCTCAGTGTATAGAAGGTCCATGGAAGGATCTGTCTTGGAGGTGGAGAGTAAATTCCAGTTCTGAGGGTTTCCTGAGGCACAGTCCAATACACACACACACACACACACACACACACACACACACACACACACACACACGAGATGCAAAATCCATTCATTCTTGATGTATTTATTTATTTGTATTTTTATTATTTTTTTTATCATTTTTAATAACTCAAGGCGGCGAACATATCCAACACACCTTCCTCCTTCTATTTTCCCCACAACAATGACCCTATGTGGTGGGTTGGGCTGACAGAGAGAGGGACTGGCCCAAGGTCACCCAGTTGGCTTTCATGGCTGAGGTAGGACTCGAACTCACAGTTTCCTGCTTTCTAACCTGGTGTCTTAATCACTAGACCAAACTGACTTCTTCTTTTTTAAAAGGGAAGGTAAAACCTCAAAAGATGGAGAACCAGGAATTCCCACAAATAGGGGAACTGTCTGCAAACTACCTGTGAGTGTGTGTGTGTGTGTGTGTGTGTGTAAAATGTAGTGATCCATGTTTCTTTCCTTAGAATTTGCAGCGGAGACAAGTAACTTCTCATGAACCTCTCTCAGGGTTGTCGTGCGCTAAGACAGCAGCTAATAAATTTTACAAATAAATAGTGCAAACATCTGAAGCCCATCAGAAGCACTATGATGTCTAGGGGCATGCAATAGCAGCCTTCATCACACATCACTGCTAACTTTGGATGGGAAAAGGTGTCACGGATCTGAGTAGAGGCATACATTTTTCAAGTAATTTACAGGTAGTCCTTGACTTATGACCACAATGGAGCCCAAAGTTTATATTGCGAAGTGAGGCATTTGTTAAGGGAATTTTGCCCCATTTGACGACTTTTCTTGCCACAGTTGCAAAGTGAATCACTGCAGTTGTGAAGTTTGTACGTGAATGTTAAGTGAATCTGGCTTCCCATTGACTTGACTTGTCAGGGGATCAGATGACCCCGGGACACTGCAACGGTCATAAGTAAGACTCAATTTTGATCAGGTGACCCTGGGGACAGTGCATCAGTCGTAAGTATAAGTCACTCTTTTCAGTGTAATTGTAACTTCAAATGGTCACTAAATGAACTATTGTAACTCAAGGACTACCTGTGTATTTTTGATGAGGGTTATGAAAAGTATGGGGGTGAATTTGAAGCCATTTGGTGAGATTTGGGTGGTTGCTCTTTTTTCTCAGCCCGGCCCACCTCACAGGGTGGGGAGGGGGGGAAGGAAGAGGAAGCATCTTAGGTGCCATCTCAAGTTGTACAAATAAAAGTAGATGTAAATCAAACCAGATCCATCAATATGTTAGGGCAGTGGTGGCGAACCTATGGCACGGGTGCCAGAGGCAGCACGCAGAGCCCTCTCTGTGGGCAAATGCACCATTGCCCCAGTCCTAGGCGTTCAGCTGGGTTTTATAAAACCTTTTCGCTTTAGGCCTCTGCTGCCGTGTCCCCCCCCCCAAATGTTCAATCAATCAGTCAATTTCAACTCCTCGCGGGGGAAAAAAAATCTTGCAAAGCTGGAATTGATTGATTGAACTTTTTAGTCCCACCCATCTGCCGTCACCACTGCAGCCACGTCCACCCAATGGGCCATGCCCACCCAATTGGCCATACCCACCCAGCACCTGATGATGAATAAGTGGGTTTTGGGTTGCATTTTGGACACTCGGTCTCTAAAAGGTTCGCTATCACTGTGTTAGGGCAATCAAAAAAGAGAAGAACACGGGCTTGCAGTTTGGCCAGAACTGTGGATAACAAGTATAGCAAGGTCATTCTAAGAGACATAAGACTACAAGTACCGGTACTGTACATTGGACAATAAACTAAAACTGACAGGAAGAGATGCCTTTAAATCATGAATCTGTAAAAAGCAGAGTCTCTCCTGCACAGACTGCTTAATCATGGCACAGAGCAAGCTAAGGAAGAACAAAAAAGGAAATGGAAGGGGTGTGTTGAAAGGCTGATTCCTCCAGGTGAGGGCTAAGGTGTCTGGTACACTCAGGCTATGAGAAACAAATTGGGGGGGGCTCCCATCCCTTCCCAACAGAAAACAATGCATCCTTCTTTACCCATGGAGATGTTGACCTCCAATGCCTCTCCTGCAGCCTGTCTTTGTGTCTTCTGGATCCTCGGAGAAATATCCCAGAAATGAGCAGAATGGAAGCGGGGGGGGGGATCTGCTATCTCACCCTTTTGGAAATAAGTGAACCTGCGCAGGCCCCAATGCCCCAAACCCTTCCTCTGGGGAAGCTGCCATAACATCTTCATCCCCTGAGATGAAGTAAAAAAAGGGACTTTTATTTGGGATGCTACTGCGGCCATCTTCTTGAGGTTTAAGAATCCTGCAGGTGGTAGCAGTTACCTGGTCGAATAAGGACTGGTGTCCACCTCTCCCCGGCCTGGAGGGCCCATGGACTTTCTTTGGGACCTGAAAAGTATAGTGGTATGTTTCAGGATATAGATCAGCGGTTCTCAACCTATGGGTCGCGACCCCATTTGGGGTCGAACGACCGTTTCGCGGGGGTCGCCGGACCCCACGGTCCGCCATTTTGGTTTTTTTTGTTTTTTTGTTTTGTTTTTTTTCGTCGTGCACGCGCCGCACATGCGCGTTTTGGGCTGTTGCGCGCGCGCCACGTATGAGCGGATCGGCCCGTCGTGGTCCGCCATTTTGGTTTTTTTTGTTTTTTTTCATTGCGCGCGTGCCGCGCATGCACGGTTCAGGCCGTTGCGCGCGCCACACATGTGTGGATCGGCCCGTCGCGGTCTGCCATTTTTTTGTTTTTTTTTGTTTTTTTTGTCGTGTGCGTGCCGTGCATGCGCGGTTCGGGCCATCGCGCGCGCGCTGCACATGCGCGCTGCACATGCACAGATTTTTTGTTTTGTTTTTTCCGTCGCGCATGTGCACCGCGCATGCACGGATCGGCCTGGCGCGCGCTGGGGTCGCGCCGCGCATGGGCGGGGCAAGTGGGGTCTCAACCTGAAAAAGGTTGAGAACCACTGGTATAGATCCAAAGCTCTCTGCATCCCAATAGAATGGCTAAAGCCCAAAGTGCAAGGTGCAGCCCCTTAAGATGAAGGCATTCAGAAGTGTCAGGGGATGTTGCTTACAAAATAAGGACCAGCAGTTCTCCAAATAAGCCATGCTCATGGTCAGGGCGCTTGGCCATCTTTTTGAAAAGACTCTTCCACCATTTGGGAAATGCTTACCTCTCTCCTACTGTCTTTCCCCGAAAGTAAGGCCTACACCAACAATAAGCCCTAGCTTGATTTTTGGGGGTAGGCCTAATATAAACCCTATCCCAAAAATAAGCCCTAGTTTTGGGGTGAGACACACACCTAAAAATCAAGCTAGGGTGGGGTGTGGGGGTGTGGAGCTCCCCCCTGCACCCACTTACCTTGCAGCCAGGACTCTCCTCGCCGGCCCACTTCTTCTTCTGAGGCCTCTTCTGCAATCAGGCCTGCATTTCTCAATCACAGGGCTTTCCGAATGGCCACTGCAGCTCTGCAAGATCTTAGCAGCTAAGCACCCAGCTATGGATTGAATCCATAGCTTGATACTCAGCTGATTAGGCCTTCTGGAAAGGCCTGACTGCAAAATGCAGGCCCGAATGCAACTGCAAAACTCTGACCAGCTGGGTGGGGCTATCCGTGCCCAGGTGAGGTAAGGCCTACCCTGAAAATAAGACCTGGTGCTTCTTTTGGAGGCAAAAAAAAAATAAGGCCTGGTCTTATTTTCGGGGAAACACGGGTATCTCCTTGAGGGAGTCATGGAAAGAAAGATGCTTAGGCATTCAGACCCTTCTGCGATCACCATTTTGTCCTTGGATGTCCCTCCACCAGCCATGGTCTGAACACTGGTGGCTAGTTAAAAAAACACCCATCTGACCTGCTGAATGGTAGGGATCTTTCTTTTTCTTGCTGACAATCTGCTGATTTTGCTGTCAAAGCTTGTTCTCTGTCAGTATTGCTCCCTGGATTTGAATGGGAGTACTTAGAAATCATCCAAGATGGCTTTCGGATGGCTGTAGACCAGGCATATCAAACTCGCGACATCATGTGACATTGCGCAATGTATCGGGCCAGTTTTGCCATTGTTGGCAATGGGGTGGGCGCAGCTTCCATCTGACAAGTCCGGCTCACGGACCGGTAGTTTGACACCCCTGCATAGACCCACCTGGGAAGGGGAGTCTTGAGGATTCCAGTTCCCTCTAGGGGCAGTTGGAAAGTCACTAGCAACCCCATCTTCTCCAAAGTCCATTTTCTTAAGCATGCCTAGGTTTCAACTTCAGTTTTTGAATCTTCTGTTTTATTTTCTTTTTTATCTATAAAAGTTGATCAGTTGGTTGAATGCTGATTTATTATAACCCCTTCTGGACTTTATCTGTGTTTTTCTTTCTTTTCCCTTTTGATTTATGTTGAACAACTTTTATTTTTCTGTAAGGAAACAACGTGTTCTTGAATGGTGAAAGTGCTTTTATTTGGTTTACATCAATATTGGATTCTCACCACAGTTTTTGCATTTTATTAATTTGCAAAATATTTGGAGCTTATGTTGTTAATTTTTCTTTTAATTTTGGATTGAAATATTCAGAAAATAATCTTCCCTGCTTCTTTATTTATTTCTTCACTTTGCCTTAAGCACTCTTTGCTTCCTGGCTAAGTTACACAATGTATCACTTTACAGACAAGCAAAGGTAGCTGATATCTGAAAAAAGATGTTTGCTAACATGCAATTCTTATTGAAAGCTTTTTTTAAAAAAAAGTTTGATGAAATGATAATGGCTATGGAAAATATTCAGATGCATATAGCTCTGGATAAATTAGACTCACAAAAACAATGTGACTAGAAAGCAGCAGTTCCATTGGAAAGAAATATTGACTGTATAGGTTTAGAACTGAGTTGATTGCATACATCTCTCCGACGTGTAAAAAAATTGAGAAATTGGCTTTCCCTCAGAGAATTGGAGATTGCAGAATGGATTTATCACAATAGGGAACCAATTTCATCTGGACTTTGTTGGGAGGATAGACCAATTTTGGAAATTGAATTTATTATATTTAATCAGACAACAATCAATAAGAGATGGTATTAAGAAACAAATGTGGATCCAGGACAAATTACTTTAAACTCTTAGGATGATTTGGGATAGATAAAATGCCATAGTAAATTTTCTACAAATTGATTACAATAAGAGTTTGTTAACAGAGGGTTTTGAAACTTTAATCTTGCCTTTTTTATTCTTAATTATTTTGTCATTAATATAGTATATAGATGACAGGTTAATAATTTGCAAATAGATTTAGTAGTTTAAACATTGGAGGGGCTATTTCACAAGGGGTGGGAAACTAATATTGTAGTAATGTATTAATTAGCATTCAACTGATAATATATGTATATGTGTTAGGTTTTTATGAACTGTTTTTGTCTTGTTTTGTGTTTTGTGTTTTTTTTATTTTTGGGGGAGTTTTGCATTTTAACTTTTTTTTACTAAAATAACAATAGAACTGAAGAAAGAAAAGAAAGAAAGAAAGAAAGAAAGAAAGAAAGAAAGAAAGAAAGAAAGAAAGAAAGAAAGAATGAATGAATGAAAAAACAGCGATCTGGATTCTTGCAGTGGGGTAGGGAAGAAGCCAGGGACGGAGGAGGAGGAGGAAGCGATGGGTGCCTGCTGGTCCCTGCCTTTGGACATCCTTTCCAGTTGACAGGCCAGAAGGATGGGATATCTACAGGAGCTGGGGAACATGGAGGAAGAAGAACCAAGACTGTTGAGGAAGAGGGGGAAAGCATTAGGAGGAAATTCAGAACACCTGCCCCTTAACTGTGCCAGGGAGAATGACTTGAGTGGAGAGGGAGGGTTGCTTGGAAAGGTTCTGCCAGTGGTGTTGTTATGTTGTTTTCTAAGCCATGAAGGTCTTTCCAGCAGTGCATGGGGCTCTTGTGCTTGAGCTGGCCAGCCTGGCCAGGCTTCCCAAGTGAGAATTCCTCTCCCCCCCCCCACCGGCCTGTACTTGGGCATGACACATCTGACTGGACACATTGCCAAACCTTCCTTCTCCTTGAAGAAGGAGAATTGCCTCATAGCGAGAGTTGTACCGCTCCTTGACTTGCTCTTGTGCCTCTTGAGTCTTGACTGGAGGAAAATAATGGAATGTGGAAGAACATCCAGCTAGCTCAGCCTCCCCTTTCCAAGACCAGCCTTCCAAAGACTGTCAGTCAGTCTCCTCCTCCCCCCCCCAGTGAGCCCCCTGTGGAGATGAAGTGGCTTGGGGGTGGAGGCTCTTACAGACTCTTGTGGCATGCAAATGGTTCCCTATCAAACCTGGGAATTGGGGAATGTCTTGGTGCCTGGTAGGTGGCACAGGAAGGTCTTCCACCTGATGCCCATTAAGCAGGACCATGGACACCTTGGCGATGTTCTGTGAGGAGAGGGCAACCGAGAAAGAGCTCAGACTCTGGACAAGAGAGTTGGGGGGACATGATTTTCTCCTCTCCCACCCATATCTTGGCAGCCAAGTGGCCACACTTGCCCGAACATCCTTCTTAATGCCACAACTGAGACCAGATCCCCTGTAGTGAAAGAAGGGGTAGAAGGAGAGGCCAAGAGCAGGAGAGACCCCAAGGAGTATCCATCTGCCAGCAGGCCAGTCCAGAAAGGGAGTGTGCACCAGCTGATGGTTTTACAAGCAGGCACACAACAACTTCCTTCCCTCAACAACCAGCCATTCACAATGGCCACTTGTTGACCCTTCATAAGTATGTGGCTTTCTCAGGTTTAGCATGGTTGGCAGCCTGGTGGCCCATTCTTGGTGGCCTGTGGCTTCTGCCTTTCATGTGGGAAGATGTCTGTTCATGAAAAATGCAAAACTACCATCCCATGTGGCACAAAACACAGAGAAAGGCCAGGCAGGGCATCAGTCCTGGGTATCCTGGGCCAGCATGAAATGGTTTCTCCTGCCCACTGTTGAGTGGCTCTGGATCTTGTCCACTCAGAGGAGTGTCTCTGTTTTTGGCTGGCCTGGGGCCCTGGGGTTCAAATGTGGCAAAGAGCTGGGGAGTGTATACAAGAGGGGAGGGGCTTCTCTGATGTCATTCAAAGCCATATTCGCTCTGTGCAGTCACCTGGAGGTCCTGGTGACGCTGTAGGAAGCCCAAGAAGGCTATCAGTCGCTCTTCAGAGATGCAGAGAAAAGACATTCCCTCCCTCTCCCCTTCTCTCAACTCTCTCCCCCTCCCCTCCTAGCATCTCCCTCTCCCCCATTCCTCTCTCCTCCCCATTTGCTTTGCACTCCCCTTCTTGTCCCTTCCCCCAATCCCGTTTCCCCTCCTCTCCCCTCTCCAGCCCACTCCACCTTCCCATCTCCCCTTCTTCTTCCCTCACCCCTCCCCTCCCTCTCCCCTTCCCCTCCCCATTCTTCTCCTGCTTCCCCTTCCCTTATCCCCATCATTCCTCTCCTGTTCTTTCATCTTCCCCTCCAAGTTCCCCTCCCTTTCCTGTCCCCTCCCCTCTTCCTCCCCTCTCCCCAACTACCTCATGGTCCATCTTCTCTCCCCCTCTCCATTCCCTTCCCTCCCTCACCACTTCCCCTCCTCTCCATCCCCTTCCCCTCCTCTTTCCCCCTTTCCCTCCGCTCCTTCCTGTCTCCCTTTCAGTTCCATTCCCCTCCTTTCCCTGTCCCGCTCTCCTCCCCTCATCCTTCCTTCCTCTCCCTTTCCTCTCCACAAACCTGTCACCAATTATCTCCCTCTCTCCCCCTATATCTCCTTCATTCTGCATCTCCTCCACTCTCCCTCTTTTCCTCCTCTTCCCTCTCCCATCCCCTTCTCTTGCCCTTCTCCCCCCACCCTCTTTCTCTTCCTCCCTCTTTCCCTCCCTGTCCCCTTCTGGGTCCCTATCCCCCCTCCCTGTTATCTTCCCTTACCCAAACCCCTCCATCTCCTTCTGTGCTCACCCCCCCATTCTTTCCACTCCCTCTCCTCTCCCCAAACCCCTCATGGTCTATCTTCCCCTCCCTATCCCCCTATCATTCCTTCACTCTCCCCTCCCTGTCTCCTTCACCTGCCTTTTTCCTCTCCTCTCCCTCTCCCCTCCTCCTCCCCTCTGCCTTCACTCTCCCCACTCTATTTCCCTCCCTCCTCACCCTGATCCCCTCATGGTCCCTCCCATTCTTTATCCCCCTCCCTTTCCTTCTCTCTAGCTCCCACTCCCTCACTCTCCCCCTCATCACTTTCCTTTTTTACCCTTCTTCCTTCAGATATCCTTCCCCACCCTACTCTCCCTATTCATCCCTGTCTTCCTCCCCCTCCCCCTCTCCTTTACTCTTACCCCTTTCCTCTTCCTCCATCCTCTTCCCCTCCCTCTCCCTCCCTCTCCCCCTCTCATTCTTCCTGTCCTTCTCCCCTCCAGTCTCTCTCATCATCTCTTCTGGCCTTTCCCTTCCCCTCTCCCTCTTCCCTGACCTCCCTTTCTCCCTCCTTTTTCCTCCCTTTCTCCCTCTTTCACTTGGTCCATCTCCCTCTCCCCTTTCCCCTCCCTTCCTCTCCTTGACCCTCTCATGGTCTATCTCCCCCTCCCTATCCACCTACATCTCTTTCCCCCCTCTGTCTCTCTACTCTCCCCCTCCCCATCTCCCCATCGCTTTCCCTCCCCCTCCTCCTCTTTCCATCTCTCCCTTTTCTTCTGCTTTTTGCTCCCTTTTCCTTCCCCTTTCCCCTTCCCCTCTCTGTCCTCTTTCCTCCATCTGCCTTCCTCCTTTCCATCTTCCTTATCCTGATCCTCAACTTCACTCTCATCCTCACCCTCACCCCCCAAAAGTTTGTTACAAAAAGAGGGAGGTTCAGGAGCCCTTCTGAAAACCAGCTTACCTCTTGGAAAGCATCTTCACTCTGATAACTGCTAAGTGCCAACTGACAATAACTGACAGTTTAGCCTGCAGGGGTGAGGTCACAAAGCCATCAGAATTCCTTTGGCATCCTATCAAAGCTCAGCTGCCTCACCTTTCCTACAAACACCAATGCCAGCCAAAGGTCTCTAGAAAGCTACCCAACCAATTACTAAAGCTGATTTGTCTTTTTTTTTTCTCCCAGTAGGCCGGGAAATCTTGTTTAAAATTTGGCAAAATTGGCAATGGCACAATTAACATTAGCTATATCTTTTTTTTTTTAAATTAGTCTCTCAAACTTTTATTTATTTATTTATTTATTGTGATTTCTATACCGTCCCCCTCCCGAAGGACTCGGGGCGGTGTACAGCCCAATTAAAAAACATCAACATACAAAAAGTAAAATTATTAAAAATAGAGTAAATAATTTGGCCCAATCATTTAAAAACCCAATACATAATCTTAAAAACTCAATCCCCTAAAAACAATTATGGCCTTGTTGGTACCGGAGCTACTATCCCAGGCCGGCTTGTCGAAAAAGATGTGTTTTTAATTCTCGACGGAAGGAGCGCAATTCCGTCACTTCCCCTCTGTGTCTCTGAAAAACTCATTTAAAGCCAGCATCATTTGACGAGAAGATTCTTTTACCACTCCAAATCACATTAAAGGTTTTCCACCTTTAGCCTCACAAACTCCTCTGGGCTACTCAGGAATTTTGAAGAGCCAAAGAGATTCCTGAGCTGAGGTTTCAGCAAGAAGACAACTCAAAACGGAGCTGGGTGACCTTCTCCCTCTTTGTGGCTGCTTACAGCAGGGCTTTTCAACCTTTTCACCCATTGTACCACTTTTAGGATATGGCAACATCCAAGTACTACCAGTCGCCTAGCAAGGTGTCAAAAACTTGATGACCCAAAAAAAAATAATAAAAAGGAAAAAAGGGATAAAGTAGAGGTAGTCCTCGACTTACAACAGTTCGCTTAGTGACTATTCAATGTTACAATGGCACTGAAAAAGTGCCCCCCCAGCCACAGCAGACCAAGACACCTGCCTGCCCGCCCAGTGTGCTCTTCCTCCTGTCCAAGCTTTTCATTGTTGTGAGCATTTCTGTTGAAGATTGGCAGTGGGGGTGGGGTGGGGGTGTTTGGTTTTTATTCCCCCCCCCCGTCTGCTGGGTGGTTGCAGCAGGTTTTGGTCACTTCACATGACCCTGGGACACTGTGACCGTCATAAATATGAATCAGTTGCCAAACATCTGAATGTAAATCACAAGACCCTGGAGATGCTGCAACATTCCAGCTGATCGGCGCTTCTTCTGTTTTCCAGCTGATTGGTGCTTCTTCAGGGCTCAGCAGAAGCACCAGGATCAGCGCCGAGCTCCAGCTGGAGCCTGGCGCTGATCCTGGTGCTTCCACTGAGCCCTGACAGTCCCGAAGAAGTGCTGATCCTGGTGCTTCCGCTGAGCCCTGACAGCCCTGCAGCTCCAGCCATCTCTCGCTCAGGCTTGTATGGTGCTGCCACCGGTTCAGCTCATTCTCCTCCCCCTCTATCACTTTTCTAGGATGGTTGTGTACCACCTGCCAGGTGCCAATGTACCACAGGTGGTACCCGTACCACTGGTTGAAAAGCCCTGGCTTAGATGGGTGAAGGCAATGGCCAGGAGAGCTTTCTTTTATACTTTTTTCAGAACAAAGAGATCTAGGTCTCTCTACCAGGAGCAAGGAAGCACAGAAAAACAAATTCCAAGGTGATGACTCATACACATCAATCCAGGCTAACTCACCGCCCCCCTCCCTATTTCTTGGACCACTGAACCTTACCTTGCTCCTTTCATGTAAGCCAGCGGTTCTCAACCTGTGGGTCGCGACCATTTCACGGGGGTTGCCAAACACCACAGTCCGCCATTTTTTCCCCCTTTTCCCCTCGGCCGGCGCAGGGGGCAGCACCGCGCATGCGCGATGTGGGCCGTCGTGCCGCGCATGCGCGATGCGGGCCGTCGTGCCGAGCATGCACGATGCGGGCCGTCGTGCCGCACATGCGCGGTCGGGGTCGCAGCCTGGAAAAGGTTGAGAACCGCTGATGTAAGCAATCTCCTGTATATTTAGCATGAGACATTTACTTTTTCAATATATATAAAACGCTTCTATCTATATGGCTGCTTGCATATAAAAATTATATAAATTGGCTACAAAATAACACTACTAATGCCAAGCTTAAGCACAATAAAATCATAAGCACAATAAAATCATAAGCACAATAAAATCCCTTCACGCGCATCTCAGACTAACAGAATAACAGAGTTATAAGAGACCTTGGAGGTCTTCTAGTCCAGCCCCCTGCTTAAACAGGAGGCCTTGTGCCCTTCCAGACAATCTCCCTAGAGAACAATGAACTTACAGGAGGAAGAACTTAATAGTGATTACTGTGCCTTTTGGCACTAACTCAGTATGTTATTATGGCAACCTCATTTTGCTAAGCCTTCATTATATACAGTATAGCTGAAATCATCATGAACCTAAATCTCTTACTCGGTGTACACTTCAATTATTGAAAGACGCACAGACAAAATGCTGACAAGGGGCCCTTGTGGTGGAAGGAGAATCAGATGCATCCCAAAGGCCAGAATTCTACTCTAATAATATTTTTCCTTTAAATAGATATAGAGATAGATACAGAGATAGATAGATAGAGAGAGAGAGAGAGAGAGAGAGAGAGAGAGAGAGAGAGAGAGAGAGAGAGAGAGAGAGAGAGAGAGAGAGAGAGAGAGAGAGAGAGAGATGATTCATATTATGTTCAAGACATAATGGAGTGTAAAACACATAAAGCCAATGTATTGAAAGGCCATCTCTGATTCTGGAGTGAGAGAAGATCTGGTGATCAAACAAAGGCTTTGACCACCCATTCAGAGCTATGAGTGAGTTATATATCTAATTGTAGTTGCTTGTTTGGTTCACAGTAACGTTGGACAGAATGTACACTTACACACCAGGGTTTTGCATCACTTCAGGACTGGCTCTGAACCTGATTGTTCTCAGGCTAGCTGATCTGAGGAGAGGAATTCTTGTATTTCTGACTCTGCTCTTGTCTACTAGAAACTGGAGCAAAGCTGGTCATTGAATCCTTGTCGTTTTACAGTCCTTTCGGGTGGTCAGTCTCCCCTTGGCTAGGAATTCTTGCCTCAACCAGCTTTCTGGCACCAGTATTCAAGCTGTCATCGAAGTCTCCCCATACAGGCACCAGACAGAATGAATCTGTACAAACTGTTGTTTAGTGACCATTTCAAGTTACAATGGCACTTTAAACAACCAGGTTGCTGACTTGACAACTGTAGTGACTCACTTAACAACTGTGGCAAGAAGGGTCATAAAATGGGGCAACTGTCTCATTTAGCAATGGAAATTTTGGGCTCAGTGGAGGTTGTGAATCAAGGACTACCTGTATTCAACCTTTCCCCTCCAAGCCAACCACTATAGCATCCCAAAGCCACAATCCTTGCAAAACCACCTGCCTGTTACCATTTCATCTTGACAGGTTATAGGGACTTTTTTTAGGGGGGGAAAAAGTCACATCCAGCCCCAGTTTTATTTATGTATGAATTATGGGCTATGTTCACTCCACGCGTATAGAAACCGTGCTTCCTTCATGGTTCATATGGTGAATTGCACCAACTCTTTGCTGAATCAGAGCCCATCCAAATTTAACTTTGGATTAGCGCTAGAGGTTGGCAACTGCTGGTGACCACCCTTAGCATGTGGGCAGAGTGGCAAGACCCACAGTAGGTGGAGAAAATGTGAGAAGACAGCCTTGTCCTATGCCTGGAGGAAGCTGAAATCTTTAGTTTCTTCTTTTTTCCTGGGCTGGCATTTGTTTTTGCGCTATGTCAAGTGGAGAGCTGATCAACACAGTTTCTGTCTTCTGTCTCAAAAGAATCAGCAACGATTGTCAGGTGGGACTCTAGGGCTGCAAAAAATGGCCAAACGTCTCCAACAACACTTCTCGTCATAATAATATGACATTTTCTAGTCATGATAATTATGGTTTTCCAAGAAGGAATAAGAAGTAATGCCATGTTGTGCTAAGACTCATTCCCTTCACTTTAGAAAACGCGCCCCCTCCAGTCTGGTCTCATTACACAATGTGTGTTGTTTCGGCCAACTGAGTTACTTTTTTTCTGACTCTGCTTGAGCCTATTTGAAATACCCACCCCCCAACTCATCTTTTATGTGTTTTGATTTTTTTTTTCATTTTAAATCATAATGACCTTGCAGAGCTTATGGGCAGTCTCTGTTCCCATATCGATGGTCCTTCGTGTCTCACCCCATCTCCAGCTTCTTGACTAAAGGAAGCCATGATACTCTCCTTCCCACCCACCCATTTTGGGCCAGCTTTTCCTATAATTTGTTGGCATTCCATTCCTTAGGTCTTATGCTCCCACCCTCCAACCTATCTGCAGTATCAACATGCCAACATAATTATAACTATTAGGAAAATAGCTAGTTTGAAAGTTGCCAAGGTGCTACCATTTTACCATTAAATATCATTTCATTATTTTAACAGAATAACTGAATAACAAGAGTTCGAAGGGACCTCGGAGGTCTTCTAGTCCAAGTGTCCATCATCGTCCGGTTGAAAGAAGTCAAGGAACGCAGGTACGAGGTGCAAGCAAGGTTTAATCCTTAACAAACAAAGTTAGCACTGGGAGTGGTTTGCTCCCAGTGCTTAATATAACTGTGCCACGCCCAAACCCCACTCCCCAGCTGCCAACCACCATCCGCCCAGCAGTCCTAAAAACCCCGTCTGCCTGGATCTGCCTTTCCCCCGGTTTAGCCCCTCCCTGTTGTCCCTCTGTCCATTCGCCCGGAGTGGAGCTTTCTGCCGACGCTCCACTATTGCTGCCTTCAGCCTCCATCAGACCTCCGTGGTTCCTTGCCGGCATTTTCCCGGTCAGCAATGAGTTCTTGCAGCTCTCTGCGTCCAGCAGTGGCCAGTCCCGCTGCGCAGCTGGTCCACTGACGGGCGTGAGCTCTGACGGTTGTCTGCCGCTCCCGACCAATGGCAATGTCCTCGAAGGCTCGACGGTGAGCGGCCTTTCCCATGGGCCAGCGTCGGTGTCATGACGTCCCTCTGCCCGCTTGCAGGGCCCAGCGACTCCCGGTCGGCTCCTGGTGTCCAGCTGTATGGCTGGGTGGCAAGGCTCGGGCCCCTCGAGCACCGGTCAGGGTGGGGTGGCATCTGGCATGGGTATGGCGTCCGATGGCTGTGAGGTGCATTTTGAGGGTAGGGCAGCGTTCGGCGTTGGGATGGCATGCGGTGGCAGCAGGCTGTGTCCCGAGTCACCCCCCCCACCGGTGAATGGCAAGTCCCGTGGGGCTTGACACCAAGCAGGAGGCCCTATACCAGGGGTGTCAAACTCAATTTCATTGAGGGCCGCATCAGCATTGCGGATGCCCTCAAGGGGCCAGGTGGGTGTGGCCAGGGTGCGTGCGGCCTACTGAGGGCGTGGATGGAGTGGGTGTGGCCTACTGGGTGGGCATGGCCAGCTCTACATCGTTCGCGTCAATGGTGCCTGTGGGGGCCTGGGCACGAGTGGGACAGATCTGAGGGTCTCTGGCAGAAGGGGGTGGGACCAGGACCACTTCCAGGTGATGATGCATTCTCCATTTCTCACAAATGGTGACACTTCCCCAGCATGCACCCAGGGGGCGGGGGTGACTCGGCAGGGGCTGGTTCCTCACTGTTTCCAGACGGCCTTGTGGAGCCAAGACTGAATGTGTTTCAGCATAGATGGCCACCAGAAAATTGTACATTGGCTCCCGGCCAGCCTGGGCCAGGGCCAAGGCAGTGGGGGCCATTTTCTCACTGTTTCCAGGATGGCTTTGCGGGCCACATGAAACCACTTCACGGGCCGCATCCGGCCCCTGGGCCTTGTGTTTGACATGTCTGCCCTATACTATTCTGGAAAAATGGCTGTCCAATCTCTTCTTGTTTTTTTTAAGACAAGTTTTATTGGTTTTTTGATTTTTAAAACAGAGTACTCAAGACACACTGTGGAGTTATTTATTTATTTATTTATTTATTTATTTTTCGGATTTGTATGCCGCTCCTCTCTGCAGACTCGGAGCGGCTCACAACATACAAATAAACAATTCAATATAAATCCGAAAAAAAAACATTAAAAATAAACCCCACACATACTCCTCAGTCACACCACAATCAACAATCATCCCCAGGCCTGCTGGCAGAGGTAGGTTTTTAAATTCTTTCGGAAGGCCGGGAGAGTCGGAGAAACGCGGTCAAACATGGTCAAACATCCACAAACAAAACATATATACATAATTCAATCAATACATCAAATATTTCCTCTCTTTTTCCCTTAAGTACCGTATTTTATTTAAAATAATCCAATTTCTTCTTAAAAGTCTCTGGTGAAGGAGCACTCACAACTTTTGGAGGCAGGCTGTTCCACTGATTGTTTCTTGCTGTTAGGAAATTTCTCCTTAATTCCAGATTTGCTTTTCTCTTTGTTAAGTTTCCATCCGTTGCTCCTTGTCCTGCCTTCAGGTGCTTTGGAGAATGAGTTGATCCCCTCTTCTTTGTGGCATGGAGATGCGTGCATGGAGGAATGGTCACTTGGTAGCTGGGAAGCTTCCTTGGATACCAATGGCTCAGTTGTTGTTTCTGTTTTGCAAACTACCAACAACTTCATAAACACACTAAAAACATGAACTTAGATTGAGGATCCACTAGAATGTAGGGGGGCATATAGAGGAGGGGATTTTTGCTATAGTGGGATTGGCACTAACTCAGGAGATGAAATGCCGATGGCCTGACTTTGACAGACTTCTACAGAGTTGCAGCATTGATTTCCTTATTGTCTCCCCTGTGTATTTCCTGCATTTCAGAGTTATATGTTTTCTGCATTTCAGAATGAAAGATTGCTCCGGGTCAGCTCCAAATTAATGGATTAAAGAAGAATCTAGAATTAGAAATGGCTTGGGGTGGAAGTGCTACAGAATTAGACTCTGGAGAAGAGGTTAGGACAGTGGTGGTGAACCTATGCCAAGCGTGCCAGAGGCGGCACTCGGAGCCCTCTCTGTGGGCACACATGCTGTTGCTCCAGCCCCGCCTCCCCCTGCGGTCCCCTCCTCTCCAGCAGCCCCCCTGGAGGAGAGTCGCCTCCAGGCACAGCCCGCATGGAGCAGCGCAGCCAAGGACATAGCCAGGCAGCAGGGACAAGACTCCACCCTCATGCCCCTGTTCTGTCTAGCCCCTCTCAGCTGCCAAGAATCCCCTTAACGAGGTCGTTAAGAGTGCACACGAAGTCAGTTCAAAACACACGGCTTTATTTAACAGTTTACACAAGCACACTAAGAACACCAGTTATAAACTCACTGTGAAATCTCTCAGGTCTCTTCTTGAGCACAACGTTGCTCGTGACTAAAACAGAGGCTTCCGTTTCCCTGTTAATATAGCCTCCCAGGTCACGTTCGTCGTCCACCCAACCGACCCCTACGCCTATCAGCCCGTCGGTATCGTGGATCGAGCCAATTAGTTTCCTGGCCCACATCTGAGTCATCCTCCTCTGACTCAGCATGCATACCAATCTCCGTGGTATCTGGCTCAGCTGCCGGGAGGGGAACACACCCAGAAGGGCCTGCCGGTGCTGAGTCATAATCATCATCGGACAAGTATCTAGCCTGGCCAGAGACACTCACAACACTATCCCCCCCCGCAGGCCCCTCCCCCGGGGTCTGTCGTATGGGATGTGGTTTGGAGGGAAACGCGGTATGGAAATCCCTTATTAACTCAGGAGCCTCAATATCCTGAGCATCTACCCAAGTGCCAGCGGATGGCCCACCCCCGGTCAAATCAACTAAATATTGGAAGCGGTCATCGAGCCATCGGGAATCTCGGATGCCGGACACCTCCAACCGGGAAACAGGAACGTGAGCACGGCGAGCTGTCGGGCCCGGATCAGGAGGTCGAAGCGGAGAATCAGGGTTGACAGGAACAAGCAAGGAGCGATGAAACACGGGATGGACACGAAGAGACCTAGGCAAAGTCAAACGATAGGTCACCGGATTGATGACCGTCTCCACAGGAAAAGGACCCATGAAACGTTGATCAAGCTTGCGGTGAATTCTCCCTGGAAACAAGTACTTGGTGGAGAGCCAAACCCGATCTCCAACAGCTAATGGCGGCGTGTCGCGACGTGAGCGGTCTGCAACCCTTTTGTAGTCTTCCTTGGCCTTAGTCAAGTGCTGCTTCACCATCTCGTGGACTGACTGGAGTTCTGTCAAATAGTCCTCGGCAACTGGAACGGGAGAATCAAGGAGCGTGAGCGGAAAAAATCTGGGATGATAGCCGTAGTTGGCAAAAAACGGAGTGGTCTGAGTGGAAGTGTGCTGAGAGTTGTTGAAAGCGAATTCGGCCACGGAGAGGTATTTGGACCAATCGTTCTGTTGGTCGTTGATGAAACAACGCAAATACTGCTCCAGGATGCCAATCACTTTCTCTGTACCCCCATCAGTCTCTGGGTGATGCGTGGAGGCTAGATTAACTTGGACTTGAAGCGCGGACATGAGTTCTCTCCAGAACTCCGAGGTGAACTGGGTTCCTCGGTCGGACACTATTTTGTCAGGCAAACCGTGTAGCCGAAAGACATGTTGAATGAACAGCTGAGCAGTGACCTTGGCTGTTGGTATTCTTCGGCAAGGAATGAAATGTGCCATTTTGGTCAGCATGTCCACCACGACAAAGACAACGGTGTAGCCGGCAGAAAGAGGTAGACAAGTCAAGAAGTCCATGGAAATAGCTCCCCAGGGTCTCTCCGGCGTGGGCAAAGGCTGTAATAATCCCGGAGGGGCTCCTGTGGCATGTTTTGCCTGACGGCACCGTACACAGGAATTCACATAGGACTGAACATCATGGCGAAGTCTGGGCCACCAGAAAGTCCGAGACACTAAATGAAGAGTCTTAAAGAAACCAAAATGACCTGCCGCAGGGTTATCATGGCATTGAGTCAGGATGAGACCCCGGAGTGGGCCTGCTGGAACATATAACAGGTTGCGGCAGCGTAATAGTCCCTCGGACAAGGTCCAAGGTGAGTCGGGACCCATCTCTTGTCTCTTTCGTATCGCAAAGTCATCTAGTTGTTGCGCTTCCCGAATCTGTCGTCGTAGATCTACCGGATCATGCACGGCTGCTATCGATTCGACAGGCAGAATGGTTCGAGGAGGCAAGGGGTCCTTGATCTGTAGATACTCAGGTTTACGAGACAAGGCATCTGCTCTTTTGTTGTACCCTTTCGGAATGTAGGTGACTTTGAAGTTGAATCGAGCGAAGAACAAAGACCAACGGATCTGACGTTGATTCAATTTCCTGGCAGATTGCAAGAATTCCAAATTTTTATGGTCAGTCCGAACTTCAACTTGGTAGCGAGCTCCTTCCAGGTGGTGTCTCCAGGTCTCAAAAGCAGTCTTGATGGCCAATAGTTCCTTTTCCCAAATGGTATAATGGCGTTCGGAGGGACTCAATCTCCTGGAGTAATAAGCACACGGGAACAGGGGGCCGCCATCTTGGCGTGTTTGAAGTAGCACAGCCCCTACTGCCACATCTGAGGCGTCGGCCTCCACTACAAAAGGACGACAAGGATCTGGATACTTGAGAATGGGTTCCTGAACAAAAGCCTGTTTGAGGGTCTGAAACGCCTGTTGCTCGGCATCGCCCCACTGGAACTTAATCCCTTTCCGTAACAGTCGAGTAAGGGGCGCAGTCAAAGCAGAAAACCTCGGAATGAATATCCGGTAATAGTTTGCAAATCCCAAAAGTCTTTGGACATCTTTTGCTTTGCATGGGGGTTGCCAGGTTTGCAAGGCTTCAACCTTGCCAGGATCCATGGCGATGCCTTGTGGAGAAATCATATGTCCCAGAAACTCAATGGTGGTTTGATAGAATTGACATTTCTCTAACTTGGCATAAAGGTGATGCTGTCGTAAGCGTTGCAAAACTCGCCGGAGATGCTGAAGATGTGTTGCTCGTGACGGGGAGTAAATCAGGATGTCATCGAGGTAAACCACAAATTGATCCAATAAATCCCGGAAGATGTCATTCATGAAATGTTGAAAGACGGCCGGAGCATTGGTGAGTCCAAAGGGCATGACTGTGTATTCAAAATGACCGTACCTGGTCCCAAACGCGGTCTTCCACTCGTCCCCCTCTCGGATGCGAACCAGATTGTAAGCACCCCGTAGATCTATCTTGGTGAAGATGGTCGCTGATCGGAGACGGTCCATGAGATCAGGAATCAAAGGCAGAGGGTACCGATTGCGCACCGTGATGGCATTGAGCTTGCGATAGTCACAGCATAGGCGTAAATCTCCGGTTTTCTTCTTCACGAACAACACAGGAGCTGACAAAGGCGAGGAAGAAGGACGAATGAAACCCCTGGCCAGGTTTTTGTCCACAAAGTCTTTTAATGCGGCCAACTCGGGTTCAGACATGGAGTAAAGGCGTCCCCCTGGAAGTTTGGCATTTGGCAGCAAATCAATGGCGCAGTCATATGGTCTATGCGGAGGCAATTGGTCTGCCTCTTTCTCACTGAATATATCCGCAAAGTCCGCTAGGTCGGCCGACAAGGTGATGTCAGGGTGAGATGGTAGTTGGGCTGCGCAAACGTGGCGTACGTGGTCAACGCATTGCAAACTGGGAAAGGAAACAAAGTTCTGGGACCACACCACACAAGGATCATGGGTTCTCAACCAGGCTAAGCCGAGAACTAAGGGGAAATGAAGTCCCTTGGTAATATAGAATTGGATGGCTTCTTCATGTTGTCCTATGACCAGGCGTATGGGCTGGGTCATAAACTTTATTGGTCCAGACAACAACTCACGACCATCAATTGTCTCAACCGACATAGGCGGCTTCACGGAGCACAAAGGTATGGCATGGTGACGAGCGAAAGCTTCATCCATGAAATTAGTGGTGGCTCCAGAATCCAACAAGGCGTGTGCTGGAATGCCCTGGGCATGGTTTCCCAGACATATATTGGTTGCTAGGATCAGATGTCTCGGAGGACCGGGGTCTTCGTCTGCGGAACGAGGACTGGGTTTGACGCCTGCCCGACCCAATGTTTCCATTAGGCCGGGCTCTGGCCGTTTCCCGGCAAGGTGGCTTGAAAACTGCTGAGTGGGAGGTCGAGCTGGAACAGGAGTAGGACCTGCCGTACCACGTCGTTTCTGGGGGCAGGCCATAACGAAGTGACCCATCTCTCCACAGTACAGGCACAATCCCTCAGCTCTCCGTCTTGCCTTCTCAGCCTCGGTCAAGCGAGATCTAGCTGCACCGATATCCATGGGTTCCTCACTGGCCATGGGTACAGGACGCCTCTCGGTATAAGCCGGCAACGATTGGAGAAGACGTCTGGGTGCCGGGATGGGTGGGGTGATAGGTAGGGTCTGTAATCCTCTGCGCGGTGCAGGAACTGGCTTGGCATTGCCGGTGAATGGAACCATCTGTTTGGCCAGGCGGGCATCCATGGCTTGTGTTTGCGATTCAAGAGCCAAACAATGTTGGTATACTGCAGCCAGGGTTGTGGGTATTACAGTCACTTTCAACCCATTCAGGAGTTGGGCAGACAGACCATCAAGAAAGAGTTCTATGAGAGCTTCGTCATTCCACTTAATGTCTTGAGCTAGGCGGCGAAACTCTGATATATAGTCCGCTACGCAGCGCGATCCCTGACGTAGCTCTCGTATCCGACGGGTGGCATTTTGCTTACGAAGGGGATCAGCAAACTCCCTTTCCATCAACTGGCAGAATCCAGCATAATCGCTCAAGACAGGATCTTGTCCTTCTATTAAAGGAGACGACCACTCAGCAGCGGGGCCAGAGAGTAGACTCAAAATGAACGCTACCTTCGTTTCGTCCAGCTGAAAGTCTGCTGGGGTTGAGGCAAGGAATATTCTACATTGATTCAAAAAAGCAGGAAATTTACCACGTTCCCCAGTGAACTTATCCGGCAAGGCTAGATAACACCTGCTTGGTCTGGGAGGGGTGGCTGGAGCTTGGGCTGTTGCAGCGTGAAGCTGTTGTTGCAATCGTCCAATTTGCTGTTGGAGAGATTGCACTAATTGAGACAGAGCCGGGTGATCAGCAAGTAATTGTTCCATGCTGGCACTGAAAGCTCGGACTAATGATCGTCCTTTCTGTTATCTTGTTTTGCTGTTTTGAGTCACGAGCAATCTGTTCTGTCTAGCCCCTCTCAGCTGCCAAGAATCCCCTTAACGAGGTCGTTAAGAGTGCACACGAAGTCAGTTCAAAACACACGGCTTTATTTAACAGTTTACACAAGCACACTAAGAACACCAGTTATAAACTCACTGTGAAATCTCTCAGGTCTCTTCTTGAGCACAACGTTGCTCGTGACTAAAACAGAGGCTTCCGTTTCCCTGTTAATATAGCCTCCCAGGTCACGTTCGTCGTCCACCCAACCGACCCCTACGCCTATCAGCCCGTCGGTATCGTGGATCGAGCCAATTAGTTTCCTGGCCCACATCTGAGTCATCCTCCTCTGACTCAGCATGCATACCAATCTCCGTGGTATCTGGCTCAGCTGCCGGGAGGGGAACACACCCAGAAGGGCCTGCCGGTGCTGAGTCATAATCATCATCGGACAAGTATCTAGCCTGGCCAGAGACACTCACAACATGCCCCATAGCATGCAGATGAGGCTGCAGGGTGTGGGTGGAGGGTGTGGCTGCCATGGCGATCTGCAGCGGGCCATGGAGGTGGTGCGTGACCCTGTGGGTGGGCGGCGCAGGCAGGGCGGGAGGCGGAGCGGGGACAGGGCGGTTTTTGGGCACTCAGTCTCTAAAAGATTCGAAAAGATTACTGTTAAACCAGCAAGACCGTTTCTTCGAAGGAGGCATTTATTATCGTCAATACTCATATCAGATTTTGTCTGGCAGTTATTTTGAAAGCAGACCTCAATATGCATCCATAGAAGCAGCTCTTTCAAATCTTTTTAAAGGACTCGTTTTATTTCTTGTCCTACGGTTTATGCTTAAATCAATAAAAAATTACAGTGGGTAATGGTAACATTTTATTTCTATTAAGTATTTCCTGTTGAACTTAACAGTATTGACCTCTGATAAATGCAATGCACCAGAGATGCTAATGCATTTTGTTAAAGTCAAGCCACAGGCTAATCACAAATGTTGTGTTAGAATTCTTGGGGGAAAATAAAAAAAAAAATCATAGACCTGGAAGGAGCCTTGGAGGCCATCTAATCCAATTCCCAGGTTAAGGCAGGAGACCCTGTTGCATTCCAGACAAATGGTTTTACACATAGTAAAAGTTCCTGGAACGTGCCTGCATTATTTGGAAGGAGGCAGCAATGGAGGGATAAGATGCCTCTTAAACCTCCACCGTTTGCAATTGTCAGCTTTTGTGCAGACAATGACCCATTAGGCTATGGTGTTATGTACTGGATACAATATATAATTTAATTTGTGGATGTGTCAATTAAGGTAATTACAGAGTACAGATTCTGCTTTATTCGGCAAATCACATTTTTCTCTTCTTGCTGAATAATGTAATTTTACAGGATCTTGTGCTGAGACTTCTGGGCGGCCTTTAGCCAGGGTTCAATTTCCTTTGAAAGAACAGCTTGCTGAACAAGAATGGTTTGGATGTATTAAGAAATATCTTAGTTATGGAGAGATTGGGACAAGCAGTTTAAATACTCCATAAGAAAAACGTATATTGTGTTATCCGATTCCTATAGAAAGAACCTTAGCAAGAGGGATGCTGGCTGGGGAATTCTGGGAGTTGAAGTCCATAAGCCTTAAAGTGCCAGTAGTTAAGTTATAGATTTAGAATGCAATCCTGTTTTTCCTCCCAACTTGAACATGGACAGTAAAATTGTTTATCATCTTTTAACCATTCAAAGAGTGGAAACATGTTAATTTCACTTTCCCTTCTCAGTCAACCCCTTAGCAATTGTAATAAGTCACAGGCCAGATGGGACAATAAAATATTTAGAATTCAGTGCTGAATTAGAGAGGAAACCAAATCAGGCAGAAGTCTTTCCATCAGTGCTATAGCAAACATCACTGTAGCCCACAGTCATTTTGGGGAGGATCAAGGTCTGCCTCCCTTCGCTCCAAGCTTTTACAGTTTTCCTAAAAAGAAAAGGATATAAGCCAGTGGTGGGATTCAGCCAGTTCGTACCACTTTGACAGAACTGGTAGCTAATTTTTTGTTGCCCAGGCCCGGAATGGACTTCTGGAAGCGACATCCACACAGAGAACCGGTTGTTCACATATTTGAATCCCACCACTGCATACCCTGTGTGCATACTCACATTGCTTAGACCAGGGGTCTTCAAACTTGGCAACTTTAAGACTTGTGGACTTCAACTCCCAGAATTCTAGGAATTGAAATCCACAAGTCTTAAAGTTGCCATGTTTGAAGACCCCTGGTTTAGATTATGTTCTGATTCAACAGGTTTACGAAAGCAAGTAATGTAAAATATCTTTCTGAGATCTGCAGACCACATCACTTAATGCGCAAGTCCCTGACCTACAACCAAAATTGAGCCCCCAAATTCTGTTGCTGAGCAAGTCAGTTGTTCAGTGAGTCTTGCCTCATTTTACAACCTTTTTTTGCCACAGTTGCTAGGTGAATCCCTGCAGTTGTTAAGTGAATCACGTGGTCATTAAGCAAATTTGCCTTCCCCCATTAACTTTGCTTGTCAGAAGCCAAATGGGAAGGTCACAAATGGTGATCCCATGTCCCAGGGACAGTGGAACTGTCATAAATACATGCCAGTTGCCAAGTGCTTGAATGTTGGTCACGTGACCACGGGGATGCTGCAATGGTTGCAAATGTGAAAACTGGTCATGACACTTTTTTCAGTGCCGTTGTAACTTTGAACAGTCCCTAACTCAGGGGTCTTCAAACTTGGCCCTTTTATGACTTGTGGACTACAACTCCCAGAATTCCTCAGCCAGTGTGCCTGACTGAGGAATTCTGAAAGTTGAAGTCCACAAGTCATAAAAGGGCCAAGTTTGAAGACCCCTGCCCTAACTGAATGTTTGTAAGTCAAGGACTACTGTAATTATCACTTCCTATTTTGTTAACAAATGTTAGATTAAGAAGGTGAGAAAGAGCATCAATAAGAAATAAATTGGGTAGAATGACTCTGTGGCATGCACACTGCTGAGCACAACTTCCTTTATGTTACACAAAAGGTTCTTTCGACAATGATATCAATTTTTCCAATGAATGTTTTTCAAACTGCTGGTCTAGAACCATAAAGACACTTTTTTTTTTCTATATAAGTGTCTGTTAGAATAGGCTGCTTTCATCTTTTCTGAGCTGGTAGATACTCTGTCCATGCTCTGAAAACACATTGACATTGCCCTTGTGAACACACCAGTCACAGAATCCCATTTACCAAAGGCAACCCAACGATGCTAAAAAGATTGAAAACTTTGCCCAGAACTTAGAGCAAGACACTTCTGGTCTCAGTTGCAACACACATAACTCCTCTTAAGATTATATGCACCCAAGAAATGGACAGATTGACACTAAAGATAAAAGAGAAAGGAAACTCAGCATATTTTAGAATATGTGATAATTTTTATCAGTGGCTAGATAAACGAGTTAGCGAGAAAGGAATGTGATATATGACATTGAATATACATTAGTAAGAAGACTATTGAGCGATTAATAAACATATTGTTTATGATAATTATTATTCCTTGTTTTTTAAATACATGAACCCAGACAACATGCTCTTTGCTAAATATTAAGAACGTTATTTAAAAAAAATCCTAATCCTAACCCTAACCTTAACCCCAACCCTATTCCTAATCCTATAAAAATTAATTAATTAATGGAAAATTCAAACACCAGATTTTTTCTCAAGGAAGAATAAAATGTCAATTAAAAAAAAAGATAATAATACAGAGAGAAGCTTGATATACACCCTGCCTAAGTTTCATCAATAGCAGAGCACATGATTGACAGGCTTTACAAATGTTTGGAGGATTCCTTGGGCATATCTGTAATGTTCCCATCATTTATGTACAGGTAGCTCTTGATTTACAATCATTTGTTTAGTGACAGTTGAAAGTTACAACAGCACTGAAAAAAGTGACTTATGACCACCGTTCCTCACATTTACAACCACTGCAGCATTTCCCACGGTCACATGATCAAAACCCAGGTGAATGGCAACTGGCATGTATTTACAATGGTTGCAGCATGCCAGGGTCACGTGCTCACCATTGGCAGCCTTCCCAGCTGGTTTCCGATAAGCAAAGTCGGTGTCATGGTTCCGACAGATGAAACCCTTCAAAAGAACTTCGAGGTGTTGTTTACCTTAAAGAATCTTTTATTCGGGAAACAAAGTATCGGCACTGCATAGTTGAACCCAAAAGCTAAATTCCCCTCCCCTGGATACAAAGTAACAAAGTACAATTCCCACCCTCAATAAACAGTCATAAATCACATTCCCCAATTAGTTTGAAGGGCGGGCTTTCTCCCCAGCTCTCTAGCCCCCCAAAACGTTATCAGCTCAGGACCCAGTTTGTCCTTGGATTCCCACGCAGAGTTATTATTATTATTATGACTAACTGAACTCTCATCCCAATCTCCCCTCCCAACACCAACTAATTCTAAAAGCATAGAGAAAATGGCTGCATTTTCATCTGTGGTCAAAGTAAGAACATCCGATGTTAGCAGCGTTGACAGTTGGATTTGCTTAACAACTGCAGTGATTTGCTTAAAAACTCTGGCAAAATAGGTCATAAAACTGGACATGATTCGCTTAACAATTGCCTTGCTTAGCAACAGATATTCTGATCCCCGTTGTGGCTGTAAGCCAAGGACTACCGATGATTGGTTGTTTGTTTTTCCTCCTTGATCAAGAAAACAGCTGTTCCTCCAGAGATGCAAGCATGCTTCTCCGATGATGGTAAAGTGAAAATTGCATTGATGCAGTTATGTCTTCATTTGAAGTGACAAAGGCAGAGAGGTCCAGGTACAATAGCAGATGGTTTGAAGGCTATCTTTTCTGAAGCAATTTTTTTTATAGCTAATGATATGCACATGAATGCTATAATGCAGTGATGGCGAACCTATGGCACGTGTGCCAGAAGTGGCACTCAGAGCCCTCTCTGTGGGCACACCTGCTGCCACCACTGCCAGCTTGTGCAGGTCCATTAGGCCACTGCTGGTGCCTGGAGTGGCAGCCCCACCCAGCACAAAGGAAGTGAAGCAGCTGGCTAGCAAGCTCGAGCAGAGGTGGTAGAGCAGGCCCCCATGCGCTCGCTGGCTTCTATGTGTGGGGGCTGATGGTGTCAGGCAGCAGCCACCCCTGCCTCGCCTTGCCCTGCAGCAATGGCACCCCCGCCCTACCCCCCCCACAGGATGAGCCTTCTACCCACCGCCCCACCCACCAGAGATCTGTGGATCTCCCCCATCCTGCCCAGCCTCCACAGGCATCTCCCCCATATTAACTTTATATTAATATGTGTTACTTTATTTTAATGTATTCTGAGGTGGATAAATTTATGATAAGGAATGATAGCTTTAACTTATAATAAATATTGTCCATAGAAGTTTGGCTGCTGGTAGAGCAGAACTTCCAAAATGTTTTAACTGCTACATTTCTCATATTATGTAAGCCAATGTATACCAAATTCAATAGGATTTACTCTTATGTAAATGACTTTTTTCCCCCTCAAAAAATTGAAACCAACACTGCAAATCGCCCTTGTTCTTCGGGAGTAACATTGAACCTGGTAAGATTTTACTCTGAGTAGACCTTCTACTCTTTATTTGCAGAGGAAACACTGGTTTCCTGTAGCAACTAGATCAAGAGCATAGAATTAGGGTCTAGGTTTTGTTAGTGGAGGTGTCCCTTTTCTGAGCTCAGGAAGTTGTGATGCAAGGAAAGGGCTGGGTCTGAGGTTTGGAAACCTTTTGTAAAGGCAGCCACTCGCCAGCCCCTGTTTCATTTCCACATCAGCAGGGACGGTTGGCAGAGCTTGGAGCTGCCCAAGCCAAACTGGAGATGCTTGTCAAAACTATTGGGAGGATCTTTGTGGCTCTTGGTATAATCCTCTTTCTGGGATGCCCGGGACAAGGTAAAATTTCTGGTGGCTGTTCTTTTTCCTAATCTCCTTGATAAGATGTATTAACAAATAGGAGATTTGCACGGCAATTCTGTACATGTTGATTCAGGAATAGGCATCAGTGGAGTACAGATGGGCTTACATCCAAAGAAATGAGGAGAATAGCTCCAAAATCTGGGGCTCTGGCGGAAGATGTTTATTTTCCTGGAGATTACGCTTAGAAAGTGACAGCCATATCCCTTCTCCAAACAGGAATGTGGAGGTTCATAACTAGAGTGGACTGAAAGATGGGATAGCCATTCCCACGTTTTTTTAAAAAATAATAATAATAAAAAGATATGCATTCTTCAGACATAAAGGCATAATCCCCGAAGCTTAGTAAGAACAACAAAAAATGAATTTGTTAAAGGAACATAAACAGAGTCTTGGAGCATTTCTTTATGATTCTGTTGGCGTTTAATATTTCTATTTGTTGTTCTGTCTTTAAATGTTTTCAAGGGCTCTTCTGTTTTTGAGCAGGATGAGGAAACTGTCCCACCCTCATTTATGATCAGTGTCCGTAGGGGTGCCGTAGCAGCTCACCATATTCCGTGCAGAGTCTATAGCAGCAATGGAAGTGGAGGTGGATTGGCTTTTTTTTTTTTACAAGTTCCATTTTATAGTGGGAAGATGCTTTAATCATAAACATTGGGAGCAACAGCTGAGTAAAAAGGTACAGTTCCTTATGCAATTAAAAATATGGTTGTCTTAAAGAGGAGCCTATTTCCCTGCAAGTAGTAATACAAACAATATTAAGGTAATAATAATAAAAAGTTTTAACCCCCCCCCAAATTATAATCTCTGGAAGACGGATTACAGAACTAACTACACAAATTTGGAAGGAGTAAAGCATACAGCTTTACCATTACAAAAAAAATCTGTGCATATTCTGTTACAATTGGCAACTGTACCTTAAAATATGATGCATGTGAGGCCACTTTAAATTTATATATGTATCCAGAACCAAGAATGTACTGGACAAGCCAATTATATACATGTTTACTCAGATGTCTATGGAGATTCTCAACCATCCAGGTAGTGGTTGTCCCAAAGATGCTTTTCTAAAAGGCAACTGGATTTTCTTGTTTTTTTTCTTTGAAAATTTTTGTTTCTCATCCAAGAAGCATCTTCAGTTCTTACTGAATGGTAGGGATGGTTTCCCCCACCATTCAAACAGAACTGAAGAAGCTTCTTGGATGAGAACTGAAATGTTTTCAAGGAAAAAACACTAGGAAAGTCCAGTTGCCTTTTGGAAAACCTCCGAATTTAATATGATTTACGCTGAACTAGCTGCTGCAGTCTAAGGCAACAATCCAATAAAGCTGTAAAGATTGATCTGCTAGTTCCGTTCCAAAGACATTTGTTTTGTGCCAGTTATGTAGAGAAAAATTCAAGATGATAATTGGAAAAAAAATATTACATTATCCACTTTTAGTTCTTGGATAACTGGGCTGCAAAACTCCTTATGTCTGCTAGATGGCAGCAGTGTGGTATATTTTTCTGGTTCATTATTATCATTCTACACCCTGTGGAAGTGGCCTGGGTTGTGGTGCAATAAACCATATTAGATGAAAAATGCAACTCTACATAGCCAGTTTGATATGGCTTCACACTTCCCCTTGTGAGGAAAGACAAACCAACTAGGAACTGACTTGTGTTACAATGGTTATCAGGAATAAAGCTGATTTTAAGCCAGTGTTTGCTATTGGCTTACAAATGGTGATTTGTTTTGGGACTTAATTATAACTCTGAGTACACTGGGAAGTTACACGTTAGGCTTTTAGCAGGCAATCATGCTCCCTTAATCACACAGTTTAGAAGGACCCATTTTTCTCCCTGCTTCTTTCTGCTTGGCATCTTTTAAGAAACAACATTAGCAGCTCCCGTGGCATCCTAGCAAGATATTTGAAAAGGGCATTACTTTTTTTTTTTCTGTTAGAACATTAGGTTTGTCTTGTGATGCAAAAGGAAATTGATGTAAGTGTGAAGCAATTGAGGTCTCTGTTCTTTACAGGTTACCACACAGGATGCTTTTGCTCAGAACAAACTTCTACTTCCAGTGAGCTAAATTCCTGCTGGATATAGGAGTATAATGTTCAAAAGCTGAAAGACAAATCACAAATTATCCCGATATATCGTATTTTCTAACCCCAGTCTCATTTTTAAAATGCTGATCTTTCTCTGCTCAGCCAGGGATGCTTCTGGACATAGGACAGTGAAAATAGTAAGGTCATACCATGTGCAAAAGTATCATGAACAATCACCCTTAAAGAGCAACCCAGGGAGAGAATTTCAAAGCCATTTGTTCATCAGTGATTTATAGCATTACTCAACTATTGTAATTTATATTATCCTGATGAGATAAAGTCTAGAATTCCTTGTGCTTTTTGAGCTTGGATATTTGCTTGCGCATGACTGATTGTTATTTAGTTGGGTAATGAAGTGTCTACAAGAGAACAACTAAGCTCGGAGAGTACCAAGAACTCCACAATTCAGCTCTTAGCAATAGATATTCTTTTTCTATTGGAGATGAAGTCTCCATCAGGGATCTGTGTTTATGAGAAAACAGCTGAGTGATGCTAGAAATCACCAGATCCAAAGTCACTCAATAAATAGTAAGTGTGGAAGACTGATTAATGTTGTGGGGGGTTGGACAGAATAGAAGGGCATGGCTGACTGGCTGAAACCCTGAAGAATGGCACCCAGTATTAAATATGAGAAAGGCTAGCACACTGCCCCAAATTTTCTCTTTTGTACCAATCTTATTGATACTTCTGGTAATAAATAAATTTCTGATGCAGCAAATCTTTGAGTTACACTTTCACTGTTGAGCGAATTTAATTATGAGTTTGATTTATTTAATTGTATACGGTGCAGGGTGCAATTAAGTAGGGCTACTTGCTGAACTCTTCCTGTTCTTATGTTGTCTCTCTCATATATAATATCATAATGTGCCATTTTGTATTCAACTCACTCAACTCTAGAGAATGGCTTTTGATACAGGAGTGTTAATCCAGCATATCTCTCCTGCTCTCTGTCAGTTTGAAAGACAGGCATAGCCCAACTCTATTTTGTAACTTCCTTATAATTAGGCTGCTGCTGAAGAAAGACAAATGATGTAAGATCCTGCAGGTCGGGGAGCCAGCGTCATCCATTTGGGTTCTTAATCAGCTAGTACTTATGACAAAAAGTATCCTCCGTAGCTAGTATAAATGAGTTTTTTGGAGATACGGTTAAAGATATGGATTAATCGTTTTAATCAAAGAGATCAACTTCCAGTGGTTTCCCTTAGTTTTGTTTTATTGACAAGAAGCCTGGTGATTCTCAGAAGAATAGGAAAATCATTTAATATTGCAAACTGAAGGAAATGTAACAGAAAGATGCTATCATAAAAGCTCAGTAAGACTGGGGTAAAAACAGCAATGAAGACCGAACACTGCTAAAAAGTCTGCTCTATAACCAGCTAATATTTCTGAGAGAGGAATGAAAGGTTAAGTCTGTAAATTGTTCAGCATGAGTTCAAATGCTTCTTTCTGTTCAAAAACAGAAGAAGGAAAAAGTTTCAAAGGAATGTGGTTAATCTAAAAAAAGAAAAGGGGTTAAATGATTTAAATGTTTCAGTCATTTAAATCATAAAATATCAAGGAAACATCTGCAGCCAGTTTCCCACAACTAATAAGCAGATGTAAGAACGTACCATGTTCCTCATTAACTAGGAGGGATGGCTGAGTGGGGTGGCATTAGGGGATAGGGATAGGGTCTCTCCAGTCTGATACTCTGGAAATGGGAGATGTGTTTGGAATTATAGTTGCATGCCTGATGGACAACAGATTGAAAAAGTTGAGTTGTCCTTTCCGCATCATCTCTTTTTTCTGCTAAATCTCCCCATCTCCTGCACTTGAGTGTGTGCTACATCAAGATAGCCTATATCCCAACCATGGCCTTCCACATTACTGAAGATTCCACCTCACGTCCTCTCCAGGCAAAATAGACTTTTATGGAAGCTCTCTAGAGAAACTTGAAGGGTTGCCGTTTAAATGGAGGGGCTGATCTGAGAAGGCTTTGTAGTGATTCTCATGTCTTTTCATTTAGAATAAAATAGACCTGGAAGGGATCTTGGAGGTCTTCTAGTCCAGCCCCCTGCTCAAGCAGGAGAACCTAAATCATCTCAGACAAGTGACTGTCTAGCATCTGTTTAAAAATCTCCAGGGATGGAGCGCCCACGATTTCTGGAGGCAAGCTGTTCCACTGGTTAATTGTCCTCATTGTTAGGAAGTTTCTCCTTAATTCCAGGTTGTTTCTCTCTTTGTTCAGTTTGCAACCATTGTTTCTCGTCCTGCCCTCTGGTGCTTTGGAGAATAACGTGACCCCCCTCTTCTTGTTGGCAGCCCCTCAAATACTGGAATACTGCTATCATATCACCCCTATTTCTTCTTTTCTTTACACTGTCACTTGCCAAACCCAAGTCTTGCAGCCATTCTTTGTATGTTTTAGTCTCCAGGCCTTTAATCATTTTAGTTCCTCTTCTCTGAACTTTTTCCAAGGTCTCAACATCTTTTTTGTAGTATGGTGACCAAAATTGCTTTTAGTATTCCATGTGTGGTCTTACTAGGGTTTTATAAAGCGGTACTAATACTTTGCATGATCTTGATTCTATGCCTCTGTTTATGCAACCCAGGATTAGCTTTTCTGGCCACTGTTGCACAATGCTGGACTCCAAGGTCCTTCTCACAGTTACTGTTTTTCAGCCAGGTCTCGCCTAATCTGTACTTGTATCTTTGATTTGTCCTGCCTAAATGTAAAACTTTGCTCTTCTCCACATTAAAATTCATTTTGTTGGATAGGGCCCATTGTTCAAGTTTATCAAGATCTTTTTGAATCCTGAGTTTGTCTTCTGGAATGTTGGCTATTCCTGCCAGTGTAGTGTCATCTGCAAATTTGATGAGTTCCCTTTCTCTTCCCTCATCTAAGTCACTGATGAAGATATTGAAGAGTGCTGGGCCTAAGACGGACCCTTGTGGTACCCCACTGCTTACTTCTCTCCATGTGGATGTAGTGCCGTTGAGGACTACTTGCTGACTACTGTTTGTCAGCCAGCTACAGATCCATCTGATGGTGTTGTTGTCTATTCTATCCCACCTTTGTCTAGCTTACTAAGCCAGGATCTACTCCCATTATAATGTTATGATTTAGATGTGTGGCCCACTAATAATTAGCAATAATTTATTTGCTGAGAAATTGTAAAGAAGCCGTACAAATTCCTTGTCACACACAGTTCACTTAGTTTTTAGTTTCATCTCTTTTCTAGCTCTTCACCAACCTAAATTAATACAAAACGAAGTGCAGTTTACTCACTTCTCCTTTCTGCATAAAAAACTGTCCCAGGATCCTTGCAGACTTTGTGCATTTCTTGATTTACCAGGTTTGTGTTTTGGGGTAAATGTGAGAATAATACCTCCTGTGTTCACAGAAAAATGGTATTTCAGCTCTACCTGTTCATTGTTGTGATGTCATTAATTGAAACTTAAGTTATGCCAGAATTATGAACAGTCCACCTTACGTCAAATAGAAGAACATGAGTAAGAGATTTTAGGACAGATGCCTTGGCTCCCCATAATACAGGTAGTTCTCGACTTACAACAGTTTGTTTAGTGACCATTTGAAGTTACAACAGCATTGAAAAAAGTGACTTATGACCATTTTCACACTTACGGCCGTTACAGCATCCCCATGGTCACATGATCAAAATTCAGACGCTTGGCAAAGGACTCATATTTGTGACGGTTGCAATGTTCTAGGGCAGTGATGGCAAACCTTTTAGAGACTGAGTGCCCAAAATCTGGCCCTGCCCCTGCTCCGCCCCCACTCCATCCCCAACCCTGCCTACCTGCAGGGCCACTCACTGTCTCCAGGGCCCACCGCAGATCGCCCAGGCAGTCCAGCAGCGCTATGGTGGCCACGCCCTCTGCCCGCGTCCTGCAGCATCAACTGCATGATGGGGTGTGAAGGCAGAGTCTTGTCTACGCTGCCTGGCTGCCATGTCCTTGGCTGCACTGCTCCGTGTGGGCCACCCTCGGGGGCGACTTTCCTCCAGGGGGGCTGCTGGTGAGGAGGGGGTCGTGGGGGGAGGTGAGGCTGGGGCAACAGCACGTGTGCCCACAGAGAGGGCTCCGAGTGCCGCCTCTGGCACCCGTGCCATAGGTTCGCCACCACTGTTCTAGGGGGTCATATGACCACCTTTTGCGGCCTTCTGACAAGCAAGTAAATGGGAAAGGCAGATTCACTTAACAACCGTGTTACTAATTTAACAATTGCAGTGATTCACTTAACAACTGTGGCACGAAAGGTCATAAAATGGGGCAAAATTCATTTAACACTTAATGTTTCGCTTAGCAACAGAAACTTTGGGCTCAGTTGTGGTTGTAAGTCAACAACTCTCTTGATTATTTTAAGCCAATTTTAATCACTTCTACAGTAATTATTACAGGTAGTCCTTGGCTTACAACTACCTGTAATAATTACTGTAGAAGTGATTAAAATAAGAAAGAACAACTGGCTTAAAGTAATCGGAAGCAGAGTTTGACCTAAGCTACCATGATCTAAGGCCAGTGTGCTAACCACTGTATCTCTCTTGTATGATCCATTACTTGGCTGTACAAAAAGACTCTCTTAACTTCCCCTTTTCTAATTTATCATGACGAGAACATCTGGATTTGCACAGGAGGAAAAAAATTGACTGAGAAAAAAAAACCTTCTATTTCCAGTTGTTGTTACTTATCACCATTCATTCCGTGACCATTCAAAGCTACAACCATGCTGAAAAAAATGAAATTATGACCATGCCCCAAGTTATGGCCATTGCATCCCCCCCCCAGTCACATGATCAAAATTTGGATGCCTAGCAGCCTGGCCATACTTATAACTGCAGGAGGCTTCAATTCCCTTTCCCGCTCCCTATCTCCCCTTGTCTATGCCCTTTGGCCACCCTGCATCCTGACTTATGGAGTGGCAACCACCGATTCTGGGGCTGCTTGCTATGCCCCATAAGCTTCAACTACCCCAGCAAGCATTCATTCACCCAGCTGCCTTCACTTCCATTCTGTGGGAAGTCAGCCCCCCAGAGAAGGAAACATTAAAAGGGCAGACAAATATATTTCCTCAAAGGATCTTAAAAAAGCAGGAAAGCATGCCGTTTTCTTAATAGCCCCAGGTCTCCCTTCCCCAAGCAGAAACCAGTTCTATAGAGATGCAGATGTAAACCATCAGGAAAGTTGAAGCTAAGAAATTAGGAAGACAAAAGACCTAAAATCTGCATACCCCACCTGGGAGAGGATATGGTGGGATTAACTCACAAAGGCCAAAGGGTGCACCCAAACTCAGGTCAGAATACATGACACAGGAAATAGCCTCAAAACAGGAACAGGAAATAACTCCAAACAAAAGGTTTCAGAGGGTATAAAAACCTACTCTCTACATGTGTTCAGTCCTTTTTCACTTCTCTTGCTGCCAGAACCATCTTCCTGTCTGGCTCTCCTCTCCAATAAACTACAACCTTCTTCCCAAAGCAGTTGCCATGTTTATTCCCAGCTTGGATGAACCACGATGAAGACTTTTCTTCCAACAATTCCCTCGCCCTGACCTTTTACCTGGGCTTTCTTTGTAAAGCTGCACTGCCGTCGGAATGCTTTACAAAGATGTTGCACCTTTACAAGAACTCTGAGAGCCACATATAGGAAATGTTTGATGGAGAAGCTGAGTCCAAAAAGGAGACAGCAAAAACAGTGAGATGGGCACAAAAGGCAAAACGTTGGTGCAGGGAACTGGAAGGAAAAACAGCTGGGTGAATGAATGCTTACTGGGGTGGCTGAGGCTTCCCAGGGCAGGGCTTTTCAACCAGTGGTACGGGTACCACCTGTGGTACATTGGCACCTGGCAGGTGGTACACACCATCCTAGAAAAGTGGTAGCGGGGGAGGGGAATGAGCTGAACCGGTGGCAGCACCGCACAAGCCTGAGAGAGAGATAGCTGGAGCTGCAGGGCTGTCAGGGCTCAGCGGAAGCGCCAGGATCAGCACTTCTTCGGGACTGTCAGGGCTCAGTGGAAGCACCAGGATCAGCGCCAGGCTCCAGCTGGAGCTCGGCGCTGATCCTGGTGCTTCTGCTGAGCCCTGAAGAAGCACCAATCAGCTGGAAAGCAGCACTGATCCTGATGCTTCTTCTGAGCCCAGAAGAAGCGCCGATCAGCTGGAATGTTGCAGAATCTCCAGGGTCTTGTGATTTACATTCAGATGCTTGGCAACTGATTCATATTTATGACGGTCACAGTGTCTCAGGGTCATGTGAAGTGACCAAAACCTGCTGCAACCAGCCAGCAGACGGGGAGGGGGAGAATAAAAACCAAACACCTCCATTCCACCCCCACTGCTAATCCTCAACAGAAATGCTCACAACAATGAAAACCTCGTACAGGAGGAAGAGCACCGCCGGGTGGGCAGGCAGGTGTCTTGCTTGGCTGTGCTTTGGGGGGCACTTTTTTCATTACCATTGTAACTTCGAACAGTCACTAAGCGAACTGTTGTAAGTCGAGGACTACCTGTACTTTATCACCTTTTTCCTTTTTGGGGGAAGTTTTTGACACCTTGCTAGGTGACTGGTGGTACTCGGATGTTGCCATATTCTAAAAGTGGTACAATGGGTAAAAAGGTTGAAAAGCCCTGTCCTAGGGCATTGCAAATAGCCCCAGGGCCACGTGGTTCTGGGGTGCTTGCCACCCCACATGGCAGAGTGCAGGGCTGCCAGAGATGAAGGGAGATGAGGGGAGGAATTGGAGGCAGACCCTTAGCTTACTGAAGGACTCGGAAGGAACAAGCCTGGAATGGTTTGGACTGAAGTGTATATGTGCTTAACAACTTGTGATTGTTAATGACCACAATGGGGATTGCAGGAATTACCAGCGTTAAATCGGTGTGGTCAATGACATTTTGCTTTATGACTTACAACAACAAGCCTGATCCCAATTGTGGCCATTAGAAGAGAACTACCTGTACTTTTGTATGTGCCTACTTTTAAGTCAGTTCTATCCCATTTATCCCATCAGGTTTTTCAGTTCCCAAAATCTGGGAAACAATTGCCTTCACTTCTGGCAGTTTAAAACGGTGACAAGGTGTCAGCCTTGCTTTTACAAAATTAGAACTGGAAGCTGAAGTCAGTAGGCATCCAAGGAGGCAGATCTCTGATAAATGGGCTTATTTTCAAAAGAAAGTTTATGAACGGTTGCAGGAACTGCATATATCTAGTCCAGTGGTGGCGAACCTATGGCACGGGTGCCAGAGGCAGCACTCAGAGCCCTCTCTGTGGGCACGTGCGCCGCCGCCCCAGTCCTAGGCCTTCAGCTGGGTTTTATAAAATCTTTTCACTTTAGGCCTCCACCGCCGTGTACAAAAAAAAAAAAAGGTTCAATCAATCAGTCAATTTCAACTTGCGGGGAAAAAAAAGATCTTGCAAAGTTGGAATTGATTGATTGAACTTTTTAGTCCCACCCAGTCTGCCATTACCACCGCAGCCACGCCCACCCAATGGGCCACACCCACCCAATGGGCCACACTCACCCAATGGGTCACACCCACCTGGCACCCGACGATGCATAAGTGGATTTTCGGTTGCAGGTTGGGCACTCAGTCTCTAAAAGGTTCGCCATCACTGATCTAGTCTAATGAAGAGAAGGACTAGGGGTGACATGATAGCAGTGTTCCAATATTTGAGACATTGTCACAAAGGAGAGGGAGACAATCTATTCTTCAAAGCAACCAAGGGCAGGAGAAGAAGTAACAATTGTAAACTTATCAAAGAGAGATTCAACCTAAAACTAAGGAGAAATTTCCTGTCACTGAGAACAATTAATCAGTGGAACCATTTGGCTCCAGAAGTTGTGGTGCTTCATCAGTGGAGGTTTTTAATAAGAGATTGGACAACCTTTTGTCTGGAATCATATAGGATCTTCTGCTTGGGCAGGGGGTAGACTAGAAGACCTCCAACATCCCTTCCAACTCTGTTATTCTGTATTCTGTAACCCACTGCAAAAAAATTCCAGTGACATTTATAGTGACATCAAGGTTTCAATCAGTGTGGACATCTTTATGGTACAAGTGGCTTAACCCAAGTTGACTTTTGGGAGAGATGATTTCACCCATCCTTTGTTTTGCTTGATTTCTGATCTTGTGAAAGTCATCTCTGAGCTGGTTCAGAACTAGCAACAGTAAAAATGCCCTCTTATTCCACAGGACTGGACACTTGACATCTTCATACTGCAAAGCCATTAAACGAGCTTTGTAATTTCTCTTAAAAGATCTGAAGCTGAACGGACGGACGGACGGATGGATGAATGAATGAATGAAGGATAGCTTTGCGGTGTGTCAATTACACCACAGCTAAACTGTACATTGGCATGACCTTCCAGTTCTGCTCTTGTGGTGGGAACATAAATATCAGGAACTTTTTTCAACCTATCCCAGAAGCCCTATGAAGTTCATTCATACTGGAATTTGCAGAAATTCACATTCTGAAACTTTTGAAAATGATTCCTTTCCATTGATATGGCGATTCCTGATTGTGTGCCTAGATGTGAAGTGAGTCACTTAACTAGGGGAGATGATTAACTCAGCCATGTCATGGAAACTTAGTTATCTATGTTGTGGTGAGAGAAAGGAAATGGGTTGAGTTTTTATATCAAGGTTGGCCAGGCCTATTATACCGTTTAAAAAGGAAGATGTTTGCCAACTTTCTTCAACCCGGTGCCTGCTAGTGATGATGAAGTTACTTCAACACATCTGGAAAGCACCTGGTTTTGGAGGTGGGCTAAAAACTAATATGTCCTCCTACCTCAACCTGAACACTATTTGCTAGCTAGAACGTCTGATATAATTGTAGGCCTTGTATTTCTCAGCCTTCCTTTGAGCCTTTCCTCAGCACACTCCTCCCAAAAGCCTTACAATTCCTCTTTGGAATGCTGCAAATTTTTTGAGTTTGGTGGGGAGGGGCTGGTTTTGGGGCACTCGGTCTCTAAAAGGTTCACCATCACTGGACTAGAAGATCTCCAAGATCCCTTCCAACTCTTTTGTTCTCTTATTCTGTTAAATTAGAGAAGAACTTCCTATGATAGATTTTATGGCTGAAAGATTTTTCAAATTATCAGTGGTGTTAAGATTATATTGTTACAACATGAGTTTGTACTTGACTGTTCTAGAGCAGTGGTTCTCAACCTATGGGTCGCAACCCCATTTGGGGTCGAACGACCGTTTCGCAGGGGTTGCCGGACACCATGGTCCGCCATTTTGTTCGTTTTTTTAAAAAAAATTTTGTTTTTTTCCGGCTTGCGCGAGCCGCGCATGCACAAATCGTCCCGTCGCGCACGCACCGCGCATATCCGCCCATCGCAGTCCGCCATTTTGTTGGTTTTTTAAAAAAAATTTTTAAAATTTTTTTTGGCGTGCGCGTGCTGCGTGTGCGCGGATCGGCCCATCACGCGTGCACCGCGCATGCGCGGATCCGCCCGTCACGGTCCGCCATTTTGTTGGGGTTTTTTTATTTTTTATTTATTTTTTTGTTTTTTTTTCGGCGTGCGCGCGCCGCACATGCGCGGATCGGCCCGTCACGTGCGTGCACCACCCATGCGCGGATCCGCCCATCTGCCATTTTTTTTAATTTTTTTTGAATTTTTTTGAATTTTTTTTGGCATGCGCGCATCGCGCATGCGCGGATCGGCCCATCACGTGCGCGCCGCGCATGTGCGGATCCGCCCATCGCGGTCCGCCATTTTTTTAATTATTTTTTTTATTTTTTTTCCGGCGCGTGCGCCCCGCGCATCCATGGATCGGCCCATCGCGCACGCGCGCCTGGGTCAGGGTCGCGGCACGCATGGGCGGGGCAAGTGGGGTCTCAACCTGAAAAAGGTTGAGAACCACTGTTCTAGAGTGTTAGGCATTGTGTTCAGGTACTTGCTACCCATTTTCAACTTTTAGGCTTTTATGACAAACCATCATTACATAGCCTTTCCCATTTTTGGGCCCACCAAATGCATCTAGATTTTAGTTCTGAGAATTTTGAATGAATGTAGCCAATGGAAATTTAGGAATATTTCCCCATTTATCTGGAATCCTACAGTTTGGAGAAAATTACTCGTTTATTATTTATACATTTATTTCAGTTTATACCTTTATACCAGTTTTTTCAGTATGGCACTGAGGCTAGTAATCCATAAAAAGGGGACAAAATATTAGCTGAGTAAGCTGCCTATTATCAGACATCGTGTTTAGGCTTATTGTTCCTAATTAGTCTCTCTTGACTAAGATGTTTTAAAATGTAATATTAAATTTTAAACCCCTTGGCAAGAATTTTCTTCTGAAAGGAAAACCATTTTGGCTTGGCTATTTGAGGGAATCTCCATCTCTGATAATTTCTGCCTGCCCTGTGAGATAGGCAGTGCGGTGTTCCCTTCAATCAAATAGTGCCATCTGTTGGGACCCACGAAGGGATCCCTCGATCTCCCAGCCTGATATTGTTCAAAAAAGCACTAAAAACCCGCCTGATCCCCCAGAACATGAGGAAGTATGTCGTCTCCAGCTCCTCTGGAACTTTAATTTAATTCAATATTCCTCTTTTTCCTGACATGCACAATTTGTTTTCACTTTTTAAAAATTGGTTCCCTTGCTTTTCCATTATGGCACGCCATCTTTAGAAGTCTAGGTGGCCTCTAAATTGATTAATTAAATAATTAAATAAAGGATATCTCAAGTTGCCTGTCCTCAGGTTTTGACAAAAGTTATCACAGTTTAGAGAGCTTACTGTTGTTATTTTTGCAGAGTACGATGGGTGTACTGAACCGGCAATGCTGTTCCAATACCAACATTATAAAGCTGTCCTAGTAATGTTTAATAGGTTATAAACTTGATTTCAACACATATACCATTTTTCATCAGGAGCGCCTCAGAAAGGCCGGTACATGTGGGTCCGATGTAAACCTGATGCCAATTCTGCCAATTGCATTGAAGAAAAGGGACCAAGTTTTGTCGTGACAGAGGAGAATGAGAAGATCTTCTTTGAGGAAAACCCCACACAGTAAGATAAAATCTACCTTCATGGGTGGTTCTTCGTTGTCCTTTAGAATCTTGAAAATGGTCTAAGCAAGCAAAATGGTCTAGCCGCCCAAAGTCACCTTGTGACGAGATGGATGGCAGATAAATTTATAAATAAATAAGTAAATAATTTGTGATATTTTCAGGACCTTTATGCAAAAATCATATATTTGTAACATAATAAAAGATATATATTCACATATTTCTGTTTTTCATCCTGTTTTTTTCTTTACACTGTCTAAAGTCGCCTTGGTGACTGAGGCAGCTAACTACCTGAAGTAAATAAAACCAATCAATTAATACTGCCATCAGGGATGTTACAAAATAACAGACGGTAATATTTAGCAATATATAAATTGGTATAATGCAAGTTGTAATGACCTGTGTCTTCATAACCTGAACTTTAAAAATACAGATAATCCTTGACTTACGACTATAACAGAGCCTGGCAATTATGGTCATACGTCCTGATGGTTGTAAAGTGGGTCACCAGTTATGACTTTTTTGCACTGGTCATTAAGCAAACCCACTGTTTGCTATGGGTCAGTTTTTGCCAGAAACTGGAAGTTAAAAATGGACAAAAATATGATATATTGTGGTCACATGACCGTGGGTGGTTGCAAACGGCTGTAGATGTGGGCTGATTGCCAAGTGTCCAAAATGCAGTCATGTGACCATGAGGGGAAGTTGATGCTGTAACTTTGAAGTAGGGCTGCTTTTTTTTTTTTTCCTGATCAGGAAAAGCCTTGTGAGAGACACACGATTCCAGCCCATCAATGCAAGCACATCTCAATGAGAGATGGAGACTAGGTGAAGGGACTGGCTCTCAATGAGGCCCATTTGCATTAGAGCAGGGGTAGGCAACCTTGGCTCTTTTTTGACTCATGGACTTCAACTGGCTGGCTCAGGAATTCTGGGAGTTGAAGTCCACGAGTCATAAAAGAGCCAAGGTTGCCTATCCCTGCATTAGAGGATCTAGAAGCTTGTATCTCTCATGTGGCTTTTGATTCAAGGAAGGATGAAACTGACATTTTTCTGATGTGGTTGAATTCTGATTTATCTTGTGTGTCATCTATTTTACAGCAACAGCTCTGCATAAATACATAGAATAGGTTGTCTTACTACATTTTCAAGCCTCTTCTTTCTCCCTCATGCTTTTGGTGCTGATGCTTTGATTTAACCCCTTATTTCTAAATATTTTTAAAAATCAGGTTTGCTCTGCTTTCATTTGTTCCCTCATTCCTTACTTTAACATTTTAGTTGGCCAGCTCTGAATGATAGGGAGAGAACCAGAAAACCTTGGAAGTATGTGTATTGTTTATAAAAGTTTGTGCAGTTAGTATTTTATGTATAAAATATAAAGGGTGCATGTGTGCTTTTGTTACAAAGCAGTGTGAGCTTAGTCTTGTTTATCTGAATCAGCCTTTGGCCATACCAGCTGGGGATTATGGAAATCAAATCTTCAACTAATAGCTAATAATGATAACAACTAATAGTGGATCAACCTATTCTCCAAAGCATTTGAGGGTGCATCTGCAAAACGAAAGGTGTGGATAGCTAAACTGTACCAACTATCTGAAAGAGGCTAGAGAAAAAGCATAAAAACTAACAGAAAAATGCATATTTTATTTTTGTCTGCTCTGCATATAAATTTGCCAGTTTTTAAAAAAAACAAAGATAGACCAGACATCTTTTAAAACTTTTTTTTATACATTATACATTACCTATTTCCAGCTAGGCAATAAAGAAAATCTAAATAAAGAAAATCTAAACACTGTAGCTAAGACTTAATGATTGTTTTTTAAAAATATGTATTTCAGAGAGATACTTCAAGACCAACCCAGTACTTTGCTATTTTCTGGAGACGAAGAAGGATCTGGCAACGAAGCTGATCCTGAGACAGGATCGGGTTTTGAGTATGATGTGGAAGAGCCCAGTGTGTCTGATTTCGTGAACCAACCAAATGTGAATCTGAAGCTTAAGCTATCAAATGAAGGCTTATTTCCCCATGAAAACATACTGTGATTTCTGTTATGCCTCAATGTAATCTTTCTTTTTAACCTATCATAGGTTTTGACGAAATGTATACCCTAGACCAGGCATATAAAATATTACAGCTAACCATGGATATCTTAAAATGTTTAGTGCTTTTCTTTGATAAAGTCTATTATTTGTAAGCTGAAAAACAGAAGCAAACAAAGCAGAACAGTTAAACTAAATTCAAAATAATCATGCAGGAATCAATCATACTAAGGGATGGAATGCTAGACAAACTCTTTTCGTGTCAACATCTCTTTTCTTTGGTTATGCAGGCAGTCCTCAACTTACAACCATTTATTTAGTGACCATTCAAAGTTACAACAGCACCAAAAAAAGTGACTTATAACTGTTTTTTTACACTTACGACCATTGATCCGCATAGTCCCGTGATCAGTTTCAGACACTTGGCAACTGGCATGTATTTATGACGATTGCACCGTCCCAGAATCTTGTGATAACTTTTTGTGACTTTCTGACAGGCAAAGTCAAGGGGGAAACCAGATTCATGTAACAACATTACTACATTAATAACTGCAATGATTCACTTAACAATTGTGCCAAGAAAGGTCATAAAATGGGACAACATTCGCTTAACGCATTGTCTTGCTTAGCAATGGGAATTAGTGGCTCAATTGTGTAAGTTGAGGACTACTTATAATGAAGGGATGGTTCAGTTCCCAGGGCAAATAAATGGAAAGGTGCCACATCATTCTGGAATATTTTGACACTTTTCTTTTTCATTTGTACAAGAAACATGCCTAAAGCAATGTAAAAACTTACGTACAGTATTATCTCTAGAAATATGAAGGGCCAGAAAAAAACAGGGTGTTTCTGGTTTTTCCTCCCAGGGGTATTCCAACTTTTCACAACTTTTCCAAGGAGAAGCACCTTTCACATTTCTATTACTAAAGGTACCTTTCTAATCTGGGTGGATATGGGGCAGTCTAAATAATTTTCAAAAACAGGAGAAAATAAGCAGAATTTGGGATGCTTGCATTACTTTTAAGAAAGAGAGAAGCAGCAGCTTTCTAGTTTACAAAACAGTAACATTGCCTTCCTTTAAAAGTTGTTGTTTGCAAACATACTACACAGTTGTTGTTTGCAAACATACTAAAGAACAACATTGTTTTAAAATCCATTTGTGCCTGTTTTGTTACACTGTAAATTGCCCTTATATGTACAAATTACATATATTTCATATTTTATTTCTTCAATGCAGAATGCTTGTTTTGCAACCCTTTCAGCCACTTGATAAGCTTTTTCTTATGCCTGCAATTATTCAGCTTTCTATTAAAATCTAATGCAACTAAAGACTCATTTTTATTTGTTAAATATTATTTATTAATCAGATGTATTATCCCACCTCAGTTATAAAAAGAATCTCAATGGCTCATTAATAATTATTACTACTCTGTTGCTCTGCATGTACACTGAGAGCTTCTGCACCAGAAACAAATTCCTTGTGTGCCTAATCACACTTGGCCAAATAAAGTATTCTATTCTATTCTATTCTATTCTATTCTATTCTATTCTATTCTATTCTATTCTATTCTATTCTATTCTATTCTATTCTATTCTATTCTACTCTATTCTAGAGTTAGTTAGTTGTTCTCTAACTCAATATCTGTTTTAATGGATTTCACATCTTAGATTTTCTATGCTTGAATGGCATGTTAAAATTTCAGCAGTACTGTTGTAATCTAAATTTCAGCTGGTTTCCAGATGACATTTGAGTGTTGACACCATGTATTATTTTGGCGCCTGTAAAGGTTTTATTTTTAAAATTATTTTTGATTATGTTATTGCTCTTTAGAGAATAGAATAGAATAGAATAGAATAGAATAGAATAGAATAAGAGTTGGAAGGGACCTTGGAGATAATCTAGTCCAACCTTCTGCTTAGGCAGGAAACCCTATACCAGGGGTAGGTAACCTTGGCTCTTTTATGACTCGTGGACTTCAACTCCCAGAATTCCTGAGCCAGCATGGCTCAGCTTGCAAACCTCTCCCTTTCCCCTCAGCATGGCTGGCTCAGGAATTCTGGGAGTTGAAGTCCACAAGTCATAAAAGAGCCAAGGTTGCCTACCCCTGCCCTATACCATTTCAGACAGATAGTTGTCCAATCTCTTCTTCAGAACTTCCAGTGTTGGAGTGTTCCACCCTTCCCAAAATAATTGAGACAAGAGAGGGACAGTGTGCTGTGCAAATACGAAAAGGATGAATTGACCTATCAGTAAACTTGCTGGGATTTAATTTTGAGTCCCAAGAAGGCCCAATATCTTTATTCAGTCCTATTGTGGGAATGGATACCTTAACTTCCACACATTCTTTGTCTTTTTTTTTTTTTGGCTTAAATCAGCCTTCTTGAATCTCTCTTTCAAATACAGGGATTATGACTTTGTATCACCACAGCCAGAAATGAATTGCAAAAATCCTCACTGCATTGAAGTGGCCAAGTCCTCATTAAATCTGGAACACAAGAGCCTTGCTCTCTCTCATTTGCCATTTGGCCTCTATTTAATTCAGTTGAATAGGTTCTGAACCCTATCAGCTTTGAATTAATTCACCTCTTAAATTTAACAGCTGCTAATCCAAGGTATGCAGTTACCTCTGGCCTGTTGCAAGCACAGGGAGTTACAGGAGCTGACTTAACATGCCTACTGTGAGAAGGTTTAGCAGAGGAAATTTGCTGGTGAAACCCGATTACTATACTTTTCTGTTCTTTGAACCTGAGCACCTAATTTGAATTGACACCTCTGAGGCTTACTGCCTACAGAAGCTCCAGCGACATCTTTTTTCCGCTGGTGCTTCCATGAAGATTGAATTTTCCTCACCCCCAGCCCATGAATGAAAAGAAACTTCAGCTATCCTTAGAAGTACGAATAATCTTCTCCCCCTGACATTGACCGGCAGGCTGAAGGTGTATAAAATCAGCTGGGCTTTGCCACCTATTACCTTGGAAGGAAATCTGCATTGACTGACAAGAAGGGAGGGGGGGGAGACAGAAGATAGACTGCCTATGAGGATTGTAAACTTCCTGTTGGTATAGTTCTGCTGATTTGGGGATGGATGGACACGACTTTATCTTGATAGTGGAGACACACCTTGAGATTTATATTCCACTCTATACATGTTTTGTTGGAACTGAATAACACTATGAAAAGATGCTTGGGGGGAGGGGGTCACATGAGCTGACCTTTATCCCAAAGCTCAATTTCTCAGATGTTTCAGAGGGCACTGCTGTGCCACACTGAAACCAAGGATTTTAGTTTAGTTTAGTTTATTTAGATTTTTATGCCGCTCCTCTCCAAAGGACTCGGAGTGGCTAACAACATGAACAAAAACAACATCACAACTTTAAAAAAAAAACCAACCAAAAACCAAATCTACAAAACATTTAAAAGACCCCCAAACACATTCATCATACGCACACAATCACAGTCATCCCCAGGCCTGCCGGGATAGATAAGTTTTTAGATTCTTCCGGAAGGCCGGGAGAGTGGGGGAAACGTGGACTTCAAGGGGCAGTTGGTTCCAAAGAGTGGGCGCCACAACAGAGAAGGCCCTCCCCCTAGGACCCGCCAGACGGCATTGTTTCGCTGACGGGACCCGGAGGAGGCCGACCCTGTGCGCTCTCACCGGTCGAAGGGAAGTATGTGGCAGAAGACGGTCCCGTAAGTATCCTGGTCCAGTGCCATAAAGGGCTTTATATAGGTAATAACCAACACTTTTCAAGATTGTATCACCTCAGTTTGATAGGAAACAGCCAAATGTTCTCATTTTTTTCTCTGCAAGGAATAAAAAAATGTATTAAGCTTTAAAAAAAGGTTTAATATGCCTATTTTGACTGTTAAACACCTTTTCCCCCCTCCTATTACAGGGGTAGGCAACCTTGGCTCTTTTATGACTCGTGGATTTCAACTCCCAGAATTCCTGAGCCAGCCATGCTGAGGGGAAAGGGAGAGGTTTCCAAGCTGAGCCATGCTGGCTCAGGAATTCTGGGAGCTGAAGTCCACGAGTCATAAAAGAGCCAAGGTTGCCTACCCCTGTTCTATTAAAACATACCTGATTCTCGGAGCCTGTCTGGAGAAGTCCCTGCAGTTTTGTTGGCAACGTTTTTCAGAAGTGTGGTTGCCCTTCCTTTCTTCCTAGGGCTGAGAGAAAGTGACTGGCCTAAAGTCAGTCAGCTGACTTCATGGCCAAAGCAGGAGTAGAACTCATGGTGTTACCCTATTTAATACTCTTAAATTGGCAGCCTTCAATACCATTGACCATGGTATCCTTCTGGGTTGGCTTCAGGGGTTGGGAGTAGGGGGCTTTTTGTTGTCCCGGTTCACTTCCTTCCTCTATGACTGATCTCAGTTGTTATTGATGGGAAGCAAGAAGCTTAGCCTTTGTCCACTGCTTTGTGGGGTTCTGCAAGACTCGGTACTCTCTCTCCATTTCTGTTTAACATCTACATGAAGCTATCAGGTGAGATCATCCACCACCACTTACACTCAGCTGTATGTCTCGGCCCATGGCGAGTTAAAACAGGGGTCTTCAAACTTGGCCCTTGCATGACTTGTGGACTTCAACTCCCAGAATTCCTCAGCCAGCGTGCCTGGCTGAGGAATTCTGGGAGTTGAAGTCCACAAGTCATAAAAAAGGCCAAGTTTGAAGACCCCTGAGTTAACAGATGCTGTGACCTCCTTCTCACAGTGTTTTGAGGCTGTGAAGAGCTGGGTGGGGAGCTGAAAGTGAACCCTGGCAAGGCAGAGTGGGGTTTTTTTGGTCCATATAGAATTGCCACCTTTGGTCTTGGGTGGGGTGGCACTGCCCCAAACAGACCCAGTGCGTAATCTGGAGGTTCTCCTGGGTTCACGATTCCTGCTTGAAGAGCTGGTGGCAGGAGGTCCTTTGTACTGGTGTGTGCCAGGTATGCCCTTTCCTGGACCAACAATCCCTGCTCACAGTCACTCATGCCCTAGTCACCTCCTGTCTTGACCACGGGATGTGTTCTACATGGGGCTGCCCTTGTGAAGCACCCAGAAGCTTCAATTGGTTCAAAATGCAGTGGCCTGCATGGTTTTGTGCAGACCCAGGTGTCACCTCTCCTGCAGGTGCTGCATTGACTGCTGTTGTGAGTGTCCCTGGACCAGCTTGGGAAGTATCAGAGGATGAGGATCAGCAGCCAGGTTCCTCTGAATGTGTTTCCCTCCCGGCAGCCGAGGATCAGCAGCCAGGCCCCTCTGGGTGGTTTCCCCTCCCGGCAGCCGAGGATCAGCAGCCAGGCCCCTCTGGGTGGTTTCCCCTCCCGGCAGCTGAGAGAGATAATGAAGAGCTTTGTATGCATTCTGAATCAGATTCTCAAAATGATGAGTCAGATTTAGAACAAGAAGATAAATGGATTAATCCGAGGTTCCGAAGGTTTGATAAGCGAAGGTGTCAGTTAACTGGAAAAAGGAAGTAATTGGGGAAGTGACGTATCGGACACTATATTAGAAGGGGAAAGAATGACTACGCCTTTGTCACGAGCAACGTTGATCAAAGAGTGGGCTGAAAACTTTGGCAGTGCTTTGGAACTCAGTATTCTGGTGTTTTGAAAACCTACCGAAGGATAATGAGCTCTTGGACAATGTGATAAAGAAGAAAAGTAAGTTAATTGGGATGTAGGAGGAGAAGAGCATGTTTATCTAAATGTAAATAGATTTGATTTGGCCGTTCAGGCCAACATAATGCCAGCAGCTTGCTTTGAAACGAATTCTTTTGAAATGTATTAAATAAACCTCTTAAAGACATATTTACGTGGATATTAATGAGTTATGAGAGGCCAGACATAACAGATTGCTCGTGACCCAAAAACAGTAAAGACGAAAATTAGTCCGAGCTTTCAGTGACGTCATGGAGAAACTCCTCGCTGATAACCCGGCTCTGCATCTATTAGTTCAAACTCTCCAGCAACAAATTGGAGATTTGCAACAGCAGATTCAGCAAGCTGCAGCAGGCCCAGCTCCAGCCCCCCCTCCCAGACAGAGCAGATGTTATTTAGCCTTGCCTGATAAGTTTACTGGAGAGCGTAGTAAATTTCCAGCTTTTTTAAACCAATGCAAAACATTCATTGCCTCAACTCCAGCCGACTTCCAGCTTGATGAAACGAAAGTAGCTTTCATTTTAAGTTTACTCTCTGGGACAGCTGCTGATTGGTCGTCTCCTCTGATAGACGGACAAAATCCTGTCCTACGCAATTATGCAGGATTTTGCCAGCTGATGGAAAGAGAATTTGTTGACCCCCTTCGTAGACAAAATGCCACCCGGCGGATACGAGAGCTACGTCAAGGATCGCGCTGCGTAGCGGACTATATATCAGATTTTCGCCGCCTAGCTCAAGAAATTAATTGGAATAATGAGGCTCTCGTGGAAATCTTTCAAGATGGCCTGTCTTCTCAGATCTTGAATGGATTGAAAACTACTGTAATACCTGCGACCCTGGATGCATTATACCAACATTGTTTGGCTATTGAGGCGCAAACGCAAGCCATGGATGCCCGCCTGGTCAAACAGATGTTTCCAGTCACCGGAAGTGCCAAGCCAGTTCCTGCACCACGCAGAGGATTCCAGACCCTATCTATCACTCCACCTATCCCGGCACCCAGACGTATTTTCCAAACAGGGCCGGCTTACACTGAGAGGCGCCCTGCACCCATGACCAGAGATGAGCCCATGGATCTTGGTGCAGCCAGATCTCGTTTGACCGAGGCTGAGAAGGCAAGACGGAGAGCTGAGGGCTTGTGCCTGTACTGTGGAGAGATGGGTCACTTCGTCATGGCCTGCCCCCAGAAAAGACGTGGTACGGCAGGTCCTACTCCTGTTCCAGCTCGGCCTCCCACTCAGCAGTTTCAAGCCACCTTGCCGGGAAACGGCCAGAGCCCGGCCTAATGGAAACATTGGGTCGGGCAGGCGCCAAACCCAGTTCCAGTTCCGCAGACAACGACCCCGGTCCTCCGAGACATCTGATCCTAGCAACCAATATACTTCTGGGAAATCATGCCCAGGGCATTCCGGCCCACGCCTTGTTGGATTCTGGAGCCACCACCAATTTTATGAATGAAGCTTTCGCTCGTCAGCATGCCATACCTTTGTGCTCCGTGAAGCCGCCTATGCTGGTTGAGACAATCGATGGTCGTGAGTTGTTGTCTGGACCGATCAAGTTTATGACCCAGCCCATACGCCTGGTCATAGGACAACATGAAGAAGCCATCCAATTCTATGTTACCAAGGGACTTCATTTTCCCTTAGTTCTCGGCCTAGCCTGGTTGAGAACCCATGATCCTTGTGTAGTGTGGTCCCAGAACTTTGTTTCATTTCCCAGTTTGCAATGCGTAGACCACGTACGCCAAGTTTGTGCAGCCCAGCTACCATCCCACCCTGACATCACCTTGCCAGCCGATCTAGCGGACTTTGCAGATATATTCAATGAGAAAGAGGCAGACCAATTGCCTCCGCATAGACCATATGACTGTACCATTGATTTACTACCAAATGCCAAGCTTCCAAGGGGACGCCTTTACTCCATGTCAGAACCCGAGTTGGCCGCATTGAAAGACTTTGTGGACAAAAAACCTGGCCAGGGGTTTCATTCGTCCCTCTTCCTCGCCTTTGTCAGCTCCTGTGTTATTCGTGAAGAAGAAAACCGGAGATTTACGCCTATGCTGTGACTATCGCAAGCTCAATGCCATCACGGTGCGCAACCGGTACCCTCTGCCTTTGATTCCTGATCTCATGGACCGTCTCCGATCAGCGACCATCTTCACCAAGATAGATTTAAGGGGTGCTTACAACCTGGTTCGCATTCGAGAGGGGGACGAGTGGAAGACCGCGTTTGGAACCAGGTATGGTCATTTTGAGTATACCGTTATGCCCTTTGGACTCACCAATGCTCCGGCCGTCTTTCAACATTTCATGAATGACATCTTCCGGGATTTATTAGATCAATTTGTGGTGGTTTACCTCGATGACATCCTAATTTATTCCCCGTCACGAGCCACCCATCTTCAACATCTCCGGCGAGTTTTGCAACGCTTGAGAGAGCATCACCTTTACGCCAAGTTAGAGAAATGTCAATTCTATCAAACCACAATTGAGTTTCTGGGACATGTGATTTCTCCACAAGGCATCGCCATGGACCCTGGCAAGGTTGAGGCCTTGCAAACCTGGCAACCACCATGTAAAGCAAAAGATGTCCAAAGACTTTTGGGATTTGCGAACTATTACAGGATATTTATTCCAAGATTTTCTGCCTTGACTGTGCCCCTTACTCGACTGTTACGGAAAGGCGTTAAGTTCCAGTGGGGCGATGCCGAGCAACAGGCGTTTCAGACCCTCAAAAAGGCTTTTGTTCAGGAACCCATTCTCAAGTATCCAGATCCTTGTCGTCCCTTTGTAGTGGAGGCTGACGCCTCAGATGTTGCAGTAGGGGCCGTGCTACTTCAAACACGCCAAGATGGCGGCCCCCTGTTCCCGTGTGCTTATTACTCCAGGAAACTGACTCCCTCCGAACGCCATTATACCATTTGGGAAAAAGAACTATTGGCCATCAAGACTGCTTTTGAGACCTGGAGACACCACCTGGAAGGAGCCCGCTACCAAGTTGAAGTTCGGACTGACCATAAAAACTTGGAATTTTTGCAATCTGCCAGGAAATTGAATCAACGTCAAATCCGTTGGTCTTTGTTCTTCGCTCGATTCAACTTTAAAGTCACCTACATTCCGAAAGGGTACAACAAAAGAGCAGATGCCCTGTCCCGTAAACCTGAGTATCTACAGATCAAGGATCCCTTACCGCTTCGAACCATTCTGCCTATCGAATCGATCGCAGCCGTGCATGATCCAGTAGATCTACGACGACAGATTCGTGAAGCGCAACAACTAGATGACTTTGCAATACGAAAGAGACAAGAGGTGGGTCCCGACTCACCTTGGACCTTGTCCGAGGGACTATTACGCTTCCGCAACTTGTTATATGTTCCAGCAGGCCCACTCCGAGGTCTCATCCTGACTCAATGCCATGATAACCCTGCGGCAGGTCATTTTGGTTTCTTTAAGACTCTTCACTTAGTGTCTCGGACTTTTTGGTGGCCCAGACTTCGCCATGATGTGCAATCCTATGTAAATTCCTGTGTACGGTGCCGTCAGGCAAAACATGCCACAGGAGCCCCTCCGGGATTATTACAGCCTTTACCCACGCCGGAGAGACCCTGGGGAGCTATTTCCATGGACTTCTTGACTTGTCTACCTGTTTCTGCCGGCTACACCGTTGTCTTTGTAGTGGTGGACATGCTGACCAAAATGGCACATTTCATTCCTTGCCGAAGAATACCGACCGCCAAGGTCACTGCTCAGCTGTTCATTCAACATATCTTCCGGCTACACGGTTTGCCTGACAAAATAGTGTCCGACCGAGGAACCCAGTTCACCTCGGAGTTCTGGAGAGAACTCATGTCTGCGCTTCAAGTCCAAGTTAATCTAGCCTCCACGCATCACCCAGAGACTGATGGGGGTACAGAGAAAGTGATTGGCATCCTGGAGCAGTATTTGCGTTGTTTCATCAACGATAAACAGAACGATTGGTCCAAATATCTCTCCGTGGCCGAATTCGCTTTCAACAACTCTCAGCATACTTCCACTCAGACCACCCCGTTTTTTGCCAACTACGGCTATCATCCCAGATTTTTCCCGCTCACGCTCCTCGATTCTCCAGTTCCAGTTGCAGAAGACTATTTAACCGAACTGCAGTCAGTCCACGACATGGTTAAGCAGCACTTGACTAAGGCCAAGGAAGACTACAAGCGGGTTGCAGACCGCTCGCGTCGTGACACGCCGCCGTTAGCTGTTGGAGATCGGGTTTGGCTCTCCACCAAGTACTTGTTTCCAGGGAGAATTCACCGCAAGCTTGATCAACGTTTCCTGGGTCCTTTCCCTGTGGAGACGGTCATCAATCCGGTGACCTATCGTTTGACTTTGCCTAGGTCTCTTCATGTACATCCCGTGTTTCATCGCTCCTTGCTTGTTCCTGTCAACCCTGATTCTCCGCTTCGACCTCCTGATCCGGGCCCGACAGCTCGCCGTGCTCACGTTCCTGTTTCCCGGTTGGAGGTGTCCGGCATCCGAGATTCCCGATGGCTCAACGACCGCTTCCAATATTTGGTTGATTGGACCGGGGGTGGGCCAGCCGCTGGCTGTTGGGTCGATGCTCGTGATATTGAGGCTCCTCGGTTAATTTGGGATTTTCATTCTGCGTTTCCCTACAAACCACATCCCCTGCGACGGCCCCGGGGGGAGGGGCCTGCGGGGGGGATAGTGTTGTGAGTGTCCCTGGACCAGCTTGGGAAGTATCAGAGGATGAGGATCAGCAGCCAGGTTCCTCTGAATGTGTTTCCCTCCCGGCAGCCGAGGATCAGCAGCCAGGCCCCTCTGGGTGGTTTCCCCTCCCGGCAGCCGAGGATCAGCAGCCAGGCCCCTCTGGGTGGTTTCCCCTCCCGGCAGCTGAGAGAGATAATGAAGAGCTTTGTATGCATTCTGAATCAGATTCTCAAAATGATGAGTCAGATTTAGAACAAGAAGATAAATGGATTAATCCGAGGTTCCGAAGGTTTGATAAGCGAAGGTGTCAGTTAACTGGAAAAAGGAAGTAATTGGGGAAGTGACGTATCGGACACTATATTAGAAGGGGAAAGAATGACTACGCCTTTGTCACGAGCAACGTTGATCAAAGAGTGGGCTGAAAACTTTGGCAGTGCTTTGGAACTCAGTATTCTGGTGTTTTGAAAACCTACCGAAGGATAATGAGCTCTTGGACAATGTGATAAAGAAGAAAAGTAAGTTAATTGGGATGTAGGAGGAGAAGAGCATGTTTATCTAAATGTAAATAGATTTGATTTGGCCGTTCAGGCCAACATAATGCCAGCAGCTTGCTTTGAAACGAATTCTTTTGAAATGTATTAAATAAACCTCTTAAAGACATATTTACGTGGATATTAATGAGTTATGAGAGGCCAGACATAACAACTGCCAATTTGCTTCTGGATGCAATTCAAGATGTTGGTTATCACCTTTAAAGCCCTTCATGGCTTGGGACTGGGTTATCTGAAGGATCGTCTCTTCCTGGTTACATCCACCTGACCCATTAGAATGGGGAGGCAAGGAATGTTGCGAATCCTGTTTCCTAAGGAGATACATCTGGCAGGACCCAGAAGAAGAGCCTTCTCCGTGGTGGCTCCCTCCCTTTGGAACATCATCCCTGCAGAGATTAGACTGGCCCCTCACTTTAAAATTATTTTACAAGCCTCTGAAGACCTGGTCCTGCCAACAGTCTGGGGAATCCAGAGTGGGATGGAGCCCATCAAGTGATTGTGGGTTGTCTCCAGGGGGTGGGGGAATATTGTTTTTTATTCTTTTATATTGCGTTTTTCTTGTTTGTAAGCCACCCTGAGTCACTAAGAGTGAGTGGGCGGCCAAATAAATCTTTTAAATATCTATTTGTAGATTTACTTTTAAATCTATTTATACATCTATATCACCCTTAGACGAACAGATTCCCACAATGGAAGAATGGATGATGGATGTAATGTATTGACCATAACTGTTTTAAATCACTTGCTTAATGTCTGACCTACATTGCTGTATTGTTTAACAGTTGCTGTTACTGAAAGCCAGACTGGCTGTCTCCAAGCTGATAATGAGGTTTGGGGTGGGAAACTGTTACTTTAAGCCAGCGGTTCTCAACCTTTTTCAGGCCGTGACCCTGACCTGCGCCGCGCATGCGTGGTGCTACAACCCTGTGCCACGCATGCGTGGTGCTACCGCCTGCACCGCACATGCGTGGTGCTGCGCCGCGCATGCGTGGTGCTGCCCCCTGCACCGCACATGCGTGGTCCTGCCCCCTGCGCTGGCCGAGGCGTAGGCCGCCGCCCGTTTGGGGTGGCGGCAGGCAGGCCCAGCTGCTCAGGTGCTCCTGGGCGTCCGCGGCGGCGACGGTGCAGGGCGACCACGGGCTGGGCCACCAACTGGCCCAGCCCAAGGGAGGTAAGACACCCGCCGGGCCCCACGCACGCCAAAAACCCTCCCTGCGCCCGCCGCTGCCCTGCTAGCCTTACCTTCGCTGCCGCCCGTTCGGGGCAGCGGCAGGCAGGCCCAGGCGCTCCTGGGTGGCCGCAGCAGCGACGGCGCAGGGCGACCACGGGCTGGGCCACCAGCTGGCCCAGCCCAAGGGAGGTAAAAAAACCCGCCGGGCCCCACACACGCCAAAAAACTTCCCTGTGCCCGCCGCTGCCCCGCTAGCCTTACCTTCGCTGTCGCCCGTTTGGGGCGGCGGCAGGCAGGCCCAGGTGCTCCTGGGCGGCCGCAGCGACGGCGCAGGGCGACCACGGGCTGGGCCACCAGCTGGCCCAGCCCAAGGGAGGTAAAAAACCCAACGGGCCCCACGCGTGCCAAAAACCCTCCCTGCGCCCGCCGGTCTCCCACCTCCCACCCCTGGCCCTCTTTTACTTACAGTTTTAGTAGTTGCTCAGCAGGGAGGGGTGGACACGTCCGGAGAGCTCGCCTTCGCTGCAGACAACTTGCAGCACCGTTTGCAGACTGGGATTTTTGGCGGGCTCAGCAGGGCGGAGACAGCCTGGACAATTCCTATTGGCTTTTGAAAGCCAATAGAATTAGACTCTATTCAAGAGAGTCTATTCTATTGGCTTTCAAAAGCCAATAGAATAAGAGGGAGCAGCACAGCTAAGGAAAAGGGGAAAAAAATGGCGGACTGCGTTTGGCGACCCCCGTGAAATGGTCGTTCGACCCCAAATGGGGTCGTGACCCACAGGTTGAGAACTGCTGCTTTAAGCCTATTGGTTGCCATCTAGAGGCTAACTGTATAAATAGCTGTGCAGCAGGCTTTAGGGCTGCTTCTGTTCTGAGTTAATAAACTTGTTGCTGTTTCAACACACTGCCTCATTCAATGCCTAAAGAACCGAGGATACAACAATGGAGTTAATGGAATTGGCTGTTATGGTGAAATTAACTACCTTGATTGAAGAAAAGCTTTGTGTTTCCTCGTGGAAACCACATTTGGACTTTTTTTTTGAAAGAAATGCTATATTAATTTTGTGACTTGATATGTTTATGATGATAGAAATACCAGGGGTTATTGAATTTTAGATCTAAAAATTCATATTGAAGAAAGTTGGAAGCTAACCAGAATCATTGTGGTCCAAGAATCTAATGAGGGTCAGGAATACTTTTGAAACATGCATACAATATTCATATAATACTTGTATATAATTACAGCAATACCATCCTCATGCTTTTCAACTTTCCCAGTGTCTTAGCACACCAAGGCAAAACATTAGAAGGGACTAGAGCAGGGGTCTCCAACCCTTGGTCTGTAGACCAGTACCAGGCTGTGCCATGCCAGCAACCGGTCTGCATGAACAAGCAAAGTCCCATCCATGGGATGCAGGCAGCACACAAAACCACACACTCTCTGTTCTGCCGGTCCCTGGTGCCCAAAAGGTTGAGGACCTCTGGACTAGAACCCTTGGCTACCAACATACCCATATGCTTCTTAGATATCAGCCCAAATCAAGAGCGCTGATAGAAACTGAAACTTTGATATTGACTTAAAATCTTAAAATAGGTTAACCAATAACCACAGACTTTGAATTGCTCATTGCATCGATGATCACTAACAGTGATTATCAATGAAAGCAATAGTTTTCCAAATCCAGATAAGTGGGAATACATCAACATAGAGCAGGGGTCTTCAAACTTGGCCCTTTTATGACTTGTGGACTTCAACTCCCAGAATTCCTCAGGCTGAGGAATTCTGGGAGTTGAAGTCCACAAGTCATAAAAGGGCAAAGTTTGAAGACCCCTTGACGTACAATTTCCCAGCGTCGGCAATTCTGAAGATGTGTGGACTTCAACTCCCAGAGTTCCTCAGCCATAGTTATTAAAGTTGAGAAACACTGGCCTAACGTGTTCCGGGAGAGCTACTAGTACTAGATTGCATGCCTTTCTAATAACAGCCCGAAAAAGAACAACATTCCTACACTTAATCCTTCCAACTGTTCTTTCCCCGCAAATCAACACGGACCTTAGCAATGCAGTTTTTCTGCTACTTCAGAGCCAGACGCCTCCATCCCGCTCAGCCGCAGATGCTATCTTTGCACTGCCAGGCTATTGGCGAGATTATGACATGCTGTGGCGCGGCGATTCCAAACAATACGGCAAAGTTTGCCGCTTGACAATTAGGGAGTTTCCAGCAGGGGACGCTATGACCGTATCATCGTGCGCCGGCGCCTTCCACTGCTACCGCCACCATGGAATCCAACAGGGACGAAGCGGAGCGTTGTATTGCTATCGCGGTAGCCGCAATCAAGGCCAATCAGACTGAGAAGGCCCGCCGTTTCCTGGAGAAGGCCCAGCGGCTGTACCCGTCTCAGCGGGTCCGCGGTGAGCGGGACTCAGGGAGGGGGGAGGCCTAGATGACTGAGGCCTGGGGTAGCCGGTCTGACCTCTCACCCGTATTGCGCGTGAGCAGAAGCGAGGGTGGCGTGAGGCACCTTGGGACTTGAAGTCCCCTCGCTCGCTGGGAAAGAAACAACGCAAGTTGTGAAGGGGGTCTTCGAGGGAACGTTCGCGGCCGGCGCAGGGGACAAGGGGAAACCCGACTCAGTGAGCGGGGTTTCTGTTGTGCACGAAGAGACCGGGATGGTTATCTTCCCTGAGCTGAATTGAGAGACTACAACTCCCAGCGAGCATTGCGCCGAGGATGAAGGGGGCAACCCCGCAGCTGAGTGATAGGTGATGGCCCCTTTGCCCCCAATTGCAATTCCCCCCTGCCGGTCGGTGTACCTTCTCCTTCTCCCCCTCCTGCCATCTTCAGTCTTCCCTCCCGGTTTGGGACAGGCGCGGTTTAAGCAGTCTTCTCTCTCCCTTCGGCCTTCTCTGCTGGGGATCTGCGACCCACCTTTGCCAGCCCCTCCCTTGGTCCGCTTGTAGGTCTGTGGTCGCTCTTGCCCCCCCTTTAGCCTGGCTCCCAGGAGCCTTTCAGTTGATCTGGGCCTGCTGGGCATTGGCCGGGGCAGTTGGGTGGACAGCAGCCAAGGGAAGACCCTCTCCAATTGGGTTTGATCCCTGGCGGACGCATCGGTGTGATTTTCATGGTAATAGTATGGAAACCGTTCGCTGTTCCCTTCTGCCCAGGTATTTTTTGACTATCCCTCTGTAGCCTACAGCTGTTTTCCTACTCTTCTATCCAAGCAGACGTCTCCCAACTGTACGAAAGTTTCAGGGTTACCAAGATTGGCTAGATCAGGGGTTCTCAACCTGGGCAACTTTTAAGACTTGTGGACTTCAACTCCCAGAAGCTGGCTGAGGAATTCTGGGAGTTGAAGTCCACAAGTCTTAAAGTTGCCCAGGTTGAGAACCCCTGGGCTAGATGCTGCCCTCCCCCTACACACACTAAGTGGGCTAATGGGAACTGGGGGCCAAAAATTTGTGCTCGGTTGCCTGGCCCTGCTTAGATTTCACCGCTGTAATCTCTCCCTCCCACACCTGAGTGTCCTTCTCATCCCACTCGGGAAGTATTGGAACCAGCAACAGCAGTCAACCTAATTGGGCTTTCGGTATCTCAAACTTATATTGTACTTTTGAGTACATGATGTTACAGGTAATTGTAGGGAGTTATTGCTTGTGCGCTTCCCAGAGACAGTTTGAAGGATGCTGGAATATTTAGACTCTCCATTCGTAACCAGCCTAGATTTGTGAAGATACCGTAGATCAGTGTTTCTCAACCTTGACAATTTTAAGGCATGTGGACTTCAACTCCCAGAATTCTGGGAGTTGAAGTCCACATGCCTTAAAATTGTCAAGGTTGAGAAACACTGCCGTAGATAGATTTCAAATAAATACATTATTTTGTTCCAGAGTTTAAATAGATGTTCTGATTATTATTATTATTATTATTATTATTTATTAAACTTATATGCCGCCCTTCTCCCAAGACTCAGGGCGGTTCACAACAAGATGTGCTGCTTCCTTCCAATCAATCCTTTACTTCACTGCCTCAGTCCTCTGTGCAGACTGAATAGCAGAATAAGAGAGTTGGAAGGGATCTTGGAGGTCTTCTAGTCCAACCCCCTGTTCAAACAGGTGACCCTGTACTGTTTCAGACAAATGGCTGTTTATTCTTTTCTTAAAAGCCTTCAGTGATTTGATGACCCACAAGCTCTGAACGTAATACTATTTAATAGTGACACCATTTCTGCCTTATCTTCCCCCTTTCTCATCTTCTTTGACTTTTCTGCTTAATTATTCATTTTCCACTGACTTCTCGGAGCACAGTTATTTTTTGGCCCCCACCCCTCAACTAAAGGGCCCTTGCTGCAAGTTCTTAGTTCTTTAAATAAAGCTTGCTGTCATAACAGTGATAAATGCAGACTTACATAACTCTGATTAACAACTATAATAGAAAAATTAAAAATATTGTAGCCTTTTAACCTTTGCAGCCTTTTATAATTAAACCAAATAACCATTATATCAGAAAATATTTAAATGCATTGTATAAATGCTGCCTTTCGACTTCTCAGATACCTCAGGAAGGATAGTAATAACTGCCTCCAGAAAAGGGCCTGTGCTCTTAGATTTATATTCTGCCTTTAGTTCAAGAACTGAAGTTGATATACAGTGCCCTGTGAGATAGGTCTCTGACAGCAAGACATTGATTGGCATAGATCAGTCAATGAGCTTCTGTGGTTAAGGGTAGACTAGAACTTGGATCCCACTTTAACCTCTAATCACATGGGCTTATATATGGATGTTTTTTTGTCCACTGGTATGTGCAAGAGCAATTAGATTTGGCTGTTATAACTCTTTAAAAAAAACCTGAAGGCTGCTAATCCAACAATTTATTTTATTTATTTACCTAATGAGTTGGGGATCAGACTGATTATATGTTTTCTAGTCAGTTACTTTGAAATACATGATCACTTCTATTTTCACTTTAATTACATTTTTTTCTTTCCTCTTATACCTTACTTATTCCCTTTAAATACTTACCCAAAGGAGAGTGATTTGGTGAAAAACCCATCAAGAAAAATACTCCTGCCACCTTTCCACTTGCAGTTATGAAAGAAGGCTCATCTACATGCAGAATTATGTGCATTTACAAATTGTACTTGGATTGGGTGTAAATAAAGTAGGAAGACACTGTGAATGGCTGCATTCTCTTTGTGTATGTTCGTGGTATAATGATTGTAGGATTTGATGGTTGAGGGTTTTGTGCTGATTCTTTGGAAGAAAATATTTTATTTTAGGAATTCAGGAGAGCTGTAGTCTCTAAAAAGGATGATAGCTCATTGAAATGAATTTTAATTGATGTGCTTTGAATGTCATAAGTATATGCTGCTATTCTGCCTTAGATTCCTCCTCCTCCAATTATTATTGTTTTCTAGCATGTTTTTTAAACATGCAGTTTTATATTGATTTTTGCCTAATTGAGAATTGCTCAGTTGGCAAAACAGCTATCAAACATCTGGAAGGCTTTAATAAGATACTTTTATTCTGTAGAGGTATGTTGTTCTGAATAAACAAAACCAGAGTTGAAACTTTTGGAAGTAACACGTAGTACAGAGAGATTTAAAGCAATCTGATTAATCCCTTGCATAATACATTATTAGAGGATGTTTAGAACTAGGTTATTTAAAATCACTTTCTAAGGATATGAAAACTCCTGCATTGGCCTGTTAATTTAAACTTTTTGGGGTTCTATTTCCAATTATTGAAGTTAAAAAAGCCTGTAGAATCTGGAACAACCAGAATTGCCTGTAGTAATGATTACACTGCTTGGACAGGTTTCCATTCCAGGTATTCTAATTTCTAGTTATTTAAGGTTGTACAGATTAATATCAAAATTTGAAGCCTGCCCATTTCCAAATCAACAGGCAGCACAGTATTTCCAGGAGACATGTTTGTGGCAATGGCTGAATTTCACGAACCAGTATTCTTGCTATTTCTCATTGCACTACAGATAGTCCTCAACTTACAACAGTTTGTTTAATGACTGTTTGAAGTTACAACGGCACTGGAAACAGTGACTTATGACCATTTTTCACACTTATACCGGTAACTGTTGCAACATCCCCGTGGTCGCATGATCAACATTCAGATGCTTGGCAACTAACTCATATTTATGACGGTCACGGTGTCCCAGGGTCATGGGATCACCTTTTGCGAACTTCTGACAAGCAAAGTCAATGGGGAAGCCAGATTCACTTAAATAATCATGTTATTCACTTAATTAACCACTGCAGTGATTCACTTAACAACTGTGGCAAGAAAGGTTGTAAAATGGCAAAAACTCAGTAAATGTCTCACTTAGCAACTGAAATGTTGGGCTCAATTGTCCTAACTCGAGGACTATGTGTAATTGTAACTTCTAGATCAGGGGTCTTCAGACTTGGCCCTTTTATGACTGGTGGACTTCAACTCCCAGAATTCCTCAGCCAACGTGCCTGGATGAGGAATTCTGGGAGTTGAAGTCCACCAGTCATAAAAGGGCCAAGTTTGAAGACCCCTGTTCTAGACCATACTTAAGAATGGTCTCACCTACAGTCCTTAGCAATTGAAGCATCACTGAGTCTCAGCTGTCCCTTTTATGGAATGGCAACAAAAAGAAGGGAAAATATGTTTCTGGCCAGTTGACCTTATTAGCCCTCATCGAGCCTGTCAGACACTGACCGTCAACATACAAGGCCTCTTCTGTTTCATATACAGGTAGTCCTTGAGTTACAACAATTCGTTCTGCAAAGGTCCAGACTGGGTGTGCTTGGTCAGCAGTGGGGACAAGAGAATGGTGAAGATCAGCTGAGCTGGCAGAGCACAGGGAGGCATGAGCCTCGGAGTGCAGGGTGTCAAGGGGGGCTGCGTCCGACTTTTTGCACTACGGGGCTGGGCTAGGCTGGGCTAGCCAGGGCTTCCTAGAACAGGTGCAACTTCACATTGCACTGCGGCTTTGAGGCTTCTTGTCGCTCCAAAGCTATAGTTTAATAATAATAATTAATAATAATTATTTGGATTTCTATGCCGCCCTATTCCGGGAACTCAGGGCGGCTCACAGCATAAATAGAAATCAACATTAAAATACATATAAAAAAGAACCCCTGAATTAAAAAACCAATCATCCAACAAACATGCACACAAACATACATTGGCTAGGGGCAAGATGTTAACTGCCCCAGGCCTGTTGGCAAAGATATGTCTTGAGCAGTTTACAAAAGGCGGAGAGGGTGGGGGCGATACGGATCTCCGGTGGGAGTTGATTCCAGAGGGCCGGGGCCGCAACAGAGAAGGCCCTTCCCCTAGGCCCCGCCAGGCGACACTGGCTGACGGCACCTGGAGAAGGCCGACTCTGTGGGCCCTAACCGGTCGCTGGGTTTCATGAGGCAGCAGACGGTCCTGTAAGTAACCTGGTCCGATGCCATGTAGGGCTTTATAGGTCATAACCAACACTTTGAATTGCGTTCGGAGACCAATTGGCAGCCAATGCAGCTTGCGGAGTGATGCCGATAACACTGCTCGCGCGGCTGCATTCTGCATTACCTGAAGTCTCCGAGCGTTTTTCAAAGGTAGCCCCATGTAGAGAGCATTGCAGTAGTCGAGCCTCGAGGTGATAAGGGCATGAGTGACTGTGAGAAGAGACTCCCGGTCCAAATAGGGCCGTAGCTGGTGCACCAGGCGAACCGGGGCAAATGTCCTCCTCGCCACAGCCGAAAGATGATGTTCCAGATTTAGGTGTGGATCGAGGAGGACACCCAAGTTGTGGACCTTCTCCGAGGGGGTCAAAAAAAGTTTGCCAAGAAGCTCCTGGGCCACAGTGAGGCAAGCAGCCCCTGAGCCAGGTGGTTTTTGGGGCTGCTTGCTGCCCCTAAGAGGTGTGGGGCGACCAAAAAGGGCAGAGATGGAGTGAATAAGCAATTGAAGGGGAAGCAGTCCCTTGAAAGAACTGAGCCTCATGGCCAAGAGGGTTCAAGCCAGAAATGGCTTTGATTGGCGTGGATCCTTAACTAATGACCAGCGGGATTTGGTTAATGACAGCAGTGGGGAGTGCCAGAACCATTGTCACCATGCTTTGCAGTCATGTGATGTCACGCTTTATGACTGTATCACTTAACGATGGGAATTCCGATCCTAATTGCCATTATAACTTGAGGACTATGTACCTATATCAGGAAGAAGTAGAGGATTCTTATGAAAGAGAGCTCCAGATCTCTTAATGACTGTTTCCAGCAGGTTCATGCAGGTATTAAATAGCTTTACAGAGAAGGTGGCATTTTGTGGCCACCAATCTAAAACTAATGATTTTAAAATGGTGCTCTAAATCAGCGGTTCTCAACCTTGGGGTCGCATGACCATTTTGCGGGGGTCGCCGGACACCGCGGGCTGCCATTTTGTTTTTTTTTATTTTTTATTTATTTATTTATTTTTGGCGCGCACACGCCGCGCATGCGCAGATCCACCCGTCGCGCCGAAAATTTTTTAAAAAAAATTAAAAATTTTTTTTTAAAAAAATAAAAAACAAAAAAACAACAACAAAAAAAAACAAAATGGCGGCCACGACGGGCAGATCTGCGCATGCACGGTGCGCACGACGGGCCGATCCGTGCATGCGCGGATCTGCCCGTCGCGGCCGCCATTTTGTTTTTTTGTTTTTTGATTTTTAAAAATTTTTTTTTTACTTTTTTTTTCAGCGCGCGCGCGCGCACGCACCTGGGTCGGGGTCACGGCGCACATGGGCGGGGCAAGTGGGGTCTCAACCTGAGAAAGGTTGAGAACCACTGCTCTAAATCCTCAATTCATAGAAATGGTTCATTTACACACCCTGGTTAAATGCTATAAAAAGTTGCTGAGAATTTGAGTTCTAATAAATGAGAGCCAGTCAAGGCCAGTTTAATCTCAAAGCTAAGCCTGAATTCCAACTAAAACGGCTCTGGAAAATTCCTTTCCAAGAGTGGATTGATTCTTTCTACTCGCAGGTTACTCAAGGCAGCGTCACAACAGAAACAGAGTGATAGCACATAAATACAGATGCATAAGGTGTTTATGGATAATAACTGAGAACATCATCTTTTTTCTCACAGCCTAAACACAGTTACCTCCCTAGCCTGTGAACTGGGAACCACTGGCAAAGATTATTTCCTTCCCAAGCTTAAAGCATAAAACTATGGTATTCTTTTAGGAAAAGTAAGAAAGTGGCAACCTTCCCCCCCCTCCATGGCATTGTGCCACCTTTAGCTGATTTGTATATATGCTTGTTGCTTTGTAAACTACGGAGTAACATATCTTGCTGGAAATGTTGTTGAATAGCCCTTTGAAGTATGATAATACACACAGCAGTGCAGTGAAAACAATAAGTACCAAAATAATCCAAGCAGAACACAAAACAGCGTCAGTTATTTCAAGCTACCATAGGAGAATTGCTGTAGACAAATCAAGTTCTGCACAACTTGTGGTTCCATCTGTTTTTTATCATAAGATAGATTTGTTGGGAAAAGTCATGAGGGCTAAGTGCATTTTATATAGTTTCACTCCCTTCAGCCAGGGAGCGTTGTCAATGGTAAAGTATGTTGGAATTGTAATTCAGAAGCATATAGACAACTGTTGGCTTCTCTATCCTGCCATAGTATCCACCCAGTAAGGTGGATGCAATCATAATTCTGTTGGAAGGATTAATGATAAATAGATTGCATATAGTAGGCTCCTTAAATTCAAAACTTACCACTTAGTTTAAGTGGATCAAGTGGGAAAAATACTCTCTCCCAAACTCTGGAAAATCATAGCCAATCCAAATAGACAAAACTAGATGATCTGTCTCCAAATAAAGCCATTTCATCTAGACTGGCTAGAATTTGGTTTATATGTTAACCAGGGCCATGATTATTGTTGTTTGCCAATTAGTAGGGGAAAATGAATGTTTAAAATTGTTTTCATTGTTGTCTTTGGTTTTGGCTTTGCAAGAATATTAACATTATGGCAAAGCTGAATCAGATGGGGCTGTTATAAACTCCTGAGATTCATGTTCTTTGCCAAAGTGGAATTAAATTACTATGTAATGACTATTACACCAGGTCTTTGTACATTTCGAGAGCTGGTAGCCACTGAGGTTTTGGAAATGGATGTAACTAATATTCCCTCCTGCGATTACTCCATTATATGCGCTCCCTTTTTCCCTTTTATTTTAGACATTCCATATGTAGCCTATAAAAATCCAGAAAACCTCTAGAATGATAGCAAAGCGATAGAGAAGACTCATTGTTGCTTTCTAGTGGTCATCCAGATTTTTGCCACCCAGATAAGTGTCTTCTGTATTCCTCTAACCATTTCTATAGTATTGAAACATTCGTTTACAAGGTTTACTCATAACATTAAGTCAGAATGTAATTAGTTTTTGATGTGAGGGGAATTCACTCTTGATAGTTTAGTGTTACAAGTTAGCCAAATCATTATGGTTTGTTCAAAGAAATGTGATTTAAAAGATCCCGATGACTGTTACGTATGAACACCACATAATTCTTGGCATGAAGTAGGATAAGTGCGGATCTTACCAGCAGTATTAATTTAGGTGTTGTTTGTTGGTGAATGCTAGTTGCTTATTCTGATTTCCTATTTTTTAGTATGCAGGTTTTTTTTATTGATTTAAACATTTATGTTACTTATCCTAAACACATTTCTAGCAGCTAACACCCTATCCACAGAAACCCCAATGTAGTAAAAATCACATAAAATTCTAGGCACAGCAAAAATACTCATAAGGATTAAATTACTATATTTTGCTATTGTATAATATGTATACAATTTTAATTTTGAAAGGTGTCCCATTTCAAGAACATACTGTAAAGGAATAAGTATTCTGAAAAATGCTGTATTGGTTCTGATACAAACAAGAAATTCTAGGGTATCAGAAAGCAATCTTTCTGTTTTGAGTTTCTAACGTTTTCCAAGAAATCTTGAATATTATGCAGATTTTTACACTTGCTGCTCAAAAAGAAATGGAAAAACTGCTGGAGTCTTCTGAATGAAACCAAACAAAAGCTTAAGGCACAATTGATTGGTTGCAATGAAACAAATTGTCAATAAATTACACGTATTAAGTGACACTGTTTCTGTTTGGGCATCAGTACAGTGTAACTCGGCCAGCCTGGTATTATTGGAAATACAGTAGGTGAAGCCTAGCAAAAAAGTATATTTGAGATGTGGAATGAGAACATTTCGCAATGATGGAGGAGGGTAGGGAGGAAACATAAATTTGTGAAAATGGAACCACTGGATCAATGCTGAACGTTTTTCCTTGTAGCGCTGTTGGACTCACTCACCAAGAACAAGCAGTCAGCTGATGACCATTCTCAGCCCAAGGAATCCTCCAACCTCGGCAGTCAAAAAAGGACCGAGGATTTTGCTTCGGCCAATGGAGAAGCAGGGGGTGATACCAGCAAAGGTTACACTCAGGATCAAGTGGACGCTGTGAAGAGGTAAGCCTTAGTTAAGATTCTGACCGACAGACCACAGTTAAAATCACAGAACAACTTGTTGGTCATAGTTGGAAGAGCAACTATGGGATGTAGCCAGTGGTGGGATTCAAATATGTGAAAAACCAGTTCTCTGTGTGGATGCCGCTTCCGGAAGTCCATTTTGGGCCTGGGCAACAAAAAAGTAGCTACCGGTTCTGCCGAAGTGGTGCGAACCGGCTGAATCCCACCACTGGATGTAGTGGCGATCTCATAGAATAAAATACTTAATTCAGCGTGATTAGACACATAAGGAATTTGTCTCCAGTGCAAAAGCTGTCAGTGTACATACAAAACAACAGAGTGATAATAATGATAATGATGACACCAATAAGAGAAGGTAGTAGAAAAGATGAGAGGGATAAAATGCAGCCATACTAAATGGGTACAATAAGCAGTACTGCAGGTTGATCAATAGCAGCCTCAGTCTTTGGGGAAGGGAGAGGGAATTCAGAAGACATCTGACAGGATGTGTTTTCTAAGTAGGGGCTGTCAGTATGGATAAAGACCGACTGGTTAAGTGTGTTTGTTCCTTGAAAATGATTTGTTTGGCTTCTTATAATTTGCTTTTTAAATTACAATGAATGTGGCCTGAAGTGGAAAGATACATAACTGTTAAATAGGATTTTTTTTATGTCTAAAGGGGTTTTTTTGTTTGTTTGTTTAAAAAAAAGCCTTCCTCTTCTGTTTATATTTAGTTCGCAGAGTTCTTGTCTTTAAAGCAATATAGGTGTGTGCCACTTGGGGGCACCATTTCAGAGGATTGAATAGATTTGTCTGTCTTTCCAACTTTTAGGGTGAAACAATGCAAAGACTATTATGAAATCCTGGGCATCAGCAGGGATGCCTCTGATGAGGATCTGAAAAAGGCCTATCGGAAATTAGCTCTAAAATTTCATCCTGATAAAAATCATGCACCAGGTGCCACGGAAGCATTTAAAGGTAAAAATACCCCCCCCTTTTTCCCCCCCAAGAAACATATCTTTACACCTTGAAAATTGTACCTTTTTAGTGATAGAAGTCCACCAAAGGCAGCTGTTGTTCATTTGTAATCATTAAAAAGAAAGTGGAAACAGTACAATAAATTGCCCCTTGCTATGTTAAATGCTCTTAAAAATCAAGTAAAAATTAAGTTGTAAAATAAATGTATATATGATTAACTTATTGACTTTATGCATTTGATACAGAGACCTCTCAATCACTTTTTATAGCTGCTGCAAGAAAAGGTAGCCATGGGATCTACATAGCACAGTGATGGCGAACCTTTTAGAGACCGAGTGCCCAAACTGCAACCCAAACCCACTTATTTATCGCAAAGTGCCAGGGGCGCATCAGCATTGTGGTGCCCTGGGGGGGGCAGGGGGGCACCTCTGAGTGCCACCTCTGGCATGTAAAAACCAGGTGTGCAAAAATGGGCCATGCTGCAAGGCGCAAACATGGCCGCCGCTACGCCACAGGGGGCAGATACAAGGCACTGCACCACGCAAGAACAGGGCAGGGCTAGTGAGTATCACACAGGCACTAGCCCCGTCCCATTTGCAGCACGTGCATGCTCGCGGCCCCATGCATGCACGCACGCCTGTAAAATGCTTCCCCCTCCCTTTTCTTCCAGTCTGCCAATCGACAATGGTTGGTGACCTCTGCTCTACTGCCTCTACTTGAGCTTGCTAGTTGGCCACTTTGCCTCCTTTGTGCTGGGCGGGGCTCCTGCTCCGGGTGGCGGTGGCAGCCTGATGGATCTGCTGCTGGTGGCAGCGGCGCGTGTGCCAACAGAGAGGGCTCTGAGTGCTACCTCTGGCACTCGTGCCATAGGTTCGCCACCACTGACATAGCATATTGATGGGTGGGTGGTGTTTATTACAATCCCTAGTAATTTGGTGCATAAATAATTTAAATGAACAATTGGACTTATCTATAGGTGCTTAAAAGAAACCTATACCCAACTGTTTAAAAGTTTCAGTTCAGTTCAGGCTGGCACATGAAGACTGCAATCCAATACCCTCTTTTCCATGGGTAAGTTCCATTGCAATGGATATGTCTTCCTTCTAAAGAGATGACAAAAGACACGGTGTATGGCTACAGTCTTAGATGCATTTATATTTACAAGTATGGGATCCTGAATGTACTTGTCATAATGTGTCAATCAATCTGACTGGATCCTGATCCCATGGAATTTTTTGTCGGAAAAATTACACGGGAGATTTTAGTGCAAACTCCTTGATTTTGCTGTGGCAGTTAAGATTATGTCTAAATATTAAAATGCTGAAATGATCCCTTTGTGATCTTTATACTTAATTAGTGCCATGCAACTAGAAATTAGTAATTAAAATTATATATATTAAAATAAATACATTTGATGAACTCCGGGATATAAAATAGCTTTCTTTATTACTGAGCTTTCGTCAACTAGCTGTTGACATCATCAGAGTAAGGGCTGAAGATTAGGAGAACCTATACATACACTTGTGTGACTGTTATAATGGTCAAAATATAGAATGTACATATGGCATGCTCATAACCCGCTCGCTCGCGGGATTTTTAAATCCGAGCCAAAGACCGGCTTTTAAATCAAAGCCGGAACCATTGGGGCTAAATGCAAGCGAGTGGGTTGTGAGTGTGCCATATGTACATTCTATGTTTTGACTGTTATAACGGTCATACAAATATATGTATAGGTTCTCCTAATCTTCAGCCCTTACTCTGATAATGTCAACAGCTAGTTGACGAAAGCTCAGTAATAAAGAAGGCTATTTTATATCCCAGAGTTCTTCAATTTTATTTGGGTGTTTGTATGTAGGTCTTTGGTTATTCGGGTTTTCTCCCGCGTAGAATTTGAAGTGTCTTGGCGACGTTTCGACGAAGTCCCATTCGTCATCTTCAGGCTGGTGCTTTCGGCTTCTAGGAGCACGAAGCCGAAAGCACCAGCCTGAAGATGACGAATGGGACTTCGTTGAAACGTCGCCAAGACACTTCAAATTCTACGCGGGCCTTTATTATTTTTACAAATAATTCAAATTGGTGAGTATATCCAACACACCTTCTTCCTCCTATTTTCCCCACAACAACCAACAACATTATGCTGAAAGAGGGTGTCTGGCCCAAACTCACCCAGCTGGCTCTCATGGCTAAAGCAGAACTTAAACTCAAGGTCTCCCACTTTTTAGCCTGATGCCTTAACCATTAGACCAGGGGGTCTTCAAACTTGGCCCTTTTTTGACTTGTGGACTTCAATTCCCAGAATTCCTCAGTCAGCATGCCTGGCTGAGGAATTCTGGGAGTTGGAAGTCCACAAATCAGAAAAGGGCCAAGTTTGAAGACCCCTGCATTAGACCAAAGTGGCCTGTACTTTTTGAGCAATAATACTGAAGGGTTAATTGCAGCCATGAAATTGCGAAGTTGTATCTGGATTTGGATCACAGCACTGGACTTGTGTATTCCCTTTCAGGTTTTAGACTTAGTTTCCAACTCTTAGTTGGAATCAGATTAAAACTGCCCTTGTCTAGACATCCACAGTACATCTAGCACAAAACTAACATTACACAGGTTTCTTCACTTGTAGACTTTATATTATTATGTTTATTGAAGGATTTTCTGAAATCCATATATCACAACTGATGCATGAACTAAATAACACTTTAGCCTCCTTTACTGGACCATTTTCCAGTTTATCTTTAGCTAAGCATGTTTTATTCCTCTTGTTAATCTTTCAAGAGTTTAGTATTGTCTCTCTGGAAATGGCTTGGTTAATATTTTTCAGTCACTGAAGTCAGTTGATCCTTTACTTTTCCATTTTGCGGTGCCAAATGATAATGGTGTTATTTTAATGTTTAGACCTTGCTTCAATTAATCATGCTTCTTAGTTTTGCAGGGTGCACCTGTGTAAGCCAAATTCTGCACGTAGATAGTTTCGACATGTTTTCAATAGCTGTATTGTTAATAAATAAAAAGAATGTAAGAATGCACCTAGCTTTGATAAAATGGAAATATCATATTTTACATTTTTAGCACATTGTGTTTTGAAGTTTCAGGCTTCTGTTCCGTTTTAGAATTCATTTCCAACCATGGCCTCGATCACTGAGAGGCAAGCAAAATTAATAAGTCTTACCACCCCATTGAAAACTATTAGACTAAACATGAGATGAATATGCATTGAATGTAGGCATATTTCTTAAAGATAGGTTTGTTCTTTTTTTATTAAATATTACATAGAATTTCTTTCACACAGGTACTTAATCCCTGGCATTTTTCATGTTGACTGTTTTTAACTTTTGCGGTTATAACCTATTGCAAATTTATTCCTCTTCTAGTTATGCTTTTTTTTTGTAATGCTGTGAGGCTGTCATTATTATGTTACTATTTATTTATTTATTTATTTATTTATTTATTTATTTATTTATTTATTTATTTATTTATTTATTAGACTTATAAGCCGCTCTTCTCCAGGGGACCCAGAGCGGCTTACAACATAGATAATAACAATCGCATTAAAGTCTAATATAAATTAAATTAAAATGATCATAAAGTAAAAACAATACCCCAAATTTTTAATAATAATAAAAAAAAAAACATTCATCCAACATTCAGCACCAATCATTCCCAGATCTGCCGACACAAATAAGTTTTTAATTCTTTTCGGAAGGCCAGAAGAGTGGGAGCGGTCCGAATCCCCGGAGGGAGCTGATTCCAGAGGGTAGGGGCCGCAACAGAGAAGGCCCTTCTCCTGGGGCCCGCCAGCCTACATTGACTGGTCGACGGGACCCGGAGAAGACCAACTCTGTGCTCTCTGACCGGTCGTGATGAGGTATGAGGCAAAAGACGGTCCTGCAAGTAACCTGGTCCTAGGCCATGTAGGGCTTTATAGGTAATAACCAACACTTTGAATTGCGAGCGGAGACTAATAGGTAGCCAGTGCAGCTCGCGGAGCGTTGGTGAAATGTGGGCATACCGAGGTAAGCCCACGATTGCTCGTGCGGCTGCATTCTGGACTAATTGAAGTCTCCGAACACTCTTCAAGGGTAGCCCCATGTAGAGAGCATTGCAGTAGTCGATCCTCAAGGTGATAAGGGCATGAGCGACTGTGAGCAAGGCCTCCCTGTCCAGATAAGGTCGCAACTGGTGCACCAGGCGAACCTGGGCAAATGCTCCCCTCGTCACAGCCGCCAAATGTTGGTCTAAGTGCAGCTGTGGATCGAGGAGAACACCCAAGTTACGAACCTTCTCCGAGGGGTTCAAAGTTTCCCCCCCCAGAGTAATGGACGGACAGTTGGTCTTGTCCTTGGGAGGGAGAACCCACAGCCACTCCGTCTTGTCGGGATTAAGCTTTAGTCTGTTCTCACCCATCCAGGCCCTCACAGCCTCCAAACACCGGCACATCACTTCTGCTGCTTCGCTGACTTGGCACGGGGTGGAAACGTACAACTGGGTATCATCAGCGTACTGATGGTAACTCACCCCGTGTCTATGGATGATCTCACCCAGCGGCCTCATGTAAATATTAAACAGCAGGGGCGAAAGAACCGACCCCTGCGGCACCCCACAAGGGAGGAGCCTAGAGGTCGATCTTTGATCCCCTACCAACACCGACTGCGACTGGCCAGAAAGGTAGGAGGAGAACCACTGGAGAACAGTGCCTCCCACCCCCAACCCCTCCAGTCGGCGCAGAAGGATACCATGGTCAATGGTATCGAAAGCCGCTGAGAGGTCAAGAAGCACCAGGATAGAAGATAAACCCCTATCCCGGGCCCGCCAGAGATCATCCATCAGCGCGACCAAAGCAGTTTCCGTAGAGTAACCGGGTCTGAATCCCGACTGCAAGGGACCCAGATAATCGGTTTCCTCCAAGGCCCGTTGGAGTTGAAGTGCCACCACCTTCTCAACAACCTTCCCCAACAATATTGTTTTAGCAATATTGTGCTTAATCATGGAAGCATAAGTCTGAACATCTGATAATTACGGATGGGAACTGAAGTCAACAGTTTTTGTATAAATGGGAAAACTAATTTGAGGAATACAAAATTTAAATATAGGGGAAAAGAAATATAATTTATATTAGCAATGAACCTGAAACCAAAGCAAACAACAACAATATGATTATAGAGATGAATTTTTCCATAATAATAGTAATGTTGATGGTAGTTTCTGTGTCTCAGGTAATTAAAGATATTTTATTCACCCTGAGTTCATTTCTGTTGCATCATAGTTCTTGCCATTTATTTTATTCTGTAGCTGTTTTCATTAGCATTTCTAGTTATTCCAAGATGAAGATATTTCCTAGAATATTTTTTTCCAAAGAAGAATATTCACTTCATTAAATAAATCATAGTGATGTAACCAAACTGAAAGGTCAGTAGAAAAGTAAGGAAGGGAAAATAAGATTCAAAAAGGAGTTGTAATGAAATGTAACGGATTAGTGTGAATCTTCATTAATTGCACTTAAATTTCATTGAAATCAGTGTGAAGAGTTCCCCCCCCTCATATTTCTTACTTAATTCCCAAGAATTGGTCTAGTCTTAAGCTGTGTTTCATTTTGTGTCTGAGGAACAAGGAAGATTCACCAAAAGCCAACTCACTTGTGTAATACGAAAAATCCAACACATGCTAAGATTCCATTTTTAACTAGTATTCATTTTGGAATACAACTTTGTATAATGCATAAGTTATTGGCAAGACCACCACGGAGATCACGTCTCTCAGTTGTCTGGACCTCAATTTTAATACGGTAGTAATGCCCAATGGCAAAGTCTTGTGAGAAGGTTTCAGACCTTCCAATTCATAGTTGCAGTCTGAAAATAATTGGAAACTGCTCATAATCTGTAGTAATGTTAAACAACCTAAGAGCAGTAATACTGTGCACTGCTAATTACCTGATAAACTTGATGGTCACATGACAAAATGAACATATGAATACAGCTCCAGAAAGTAGACAGAAGATCCAGTCTTTGCACCAGCGGATGCAGTCTTTATCTCTCCTCTACGTTTCTCTCCTCTACGTTTCCCTTTTATTGAACAAGCTGAAGTGAGTTTCAGAAAAAGGACGAGATGTGGTTATCATTATTTGTTACTCAGATGGTTTCCTAGATTCTCAAGATACGTAATGTAAATTTATCAGTAATCTTTCCTCTGGGATAGCTTGCATGAACGTCTTCAGAAGGCAAGAGGCCACAGGCTGAAAGAGATGAGGTTAGGAGTGATGGATTTGAACGGAAGATGGAAGACGCTGGACATTTCCTGATTTGTTCCCTCGTAACCACTGTTAACACATTAGCTGTTGTCAATGAATCTGACTGTTTTCCTTCTTTCTTACATTTCAGCCATTGGGAATGCCTATGCAGTCCTGAGCAATCCAGAGAAAAGGAAGCAGTATGATCAGTTTGGAGATGCCAAAGTCAGCTCTACGCGACATGGTCATACAGATTTCAACCGAGGGTTTGAGGCAGATATTTCCCCGGAAGATCTCTTCAATATGTTTTTTGGTGGTGGTTTTCCCTCTAGTAAGTTGTGAATTTTATGCGTCTGGCTGGCAAAGGGTAGGCTCTAAAGAAAAGGGGATACCTCTGAGTTGGCTTTTCTCCTGCTTTCCTGGAGGAGGGAATCCAAAATGAAAGTGTGGCTCAGAGAAGGCAAGATTACCATTTGTCACGCCAGAGGAAACAGTGCTGATTGAAAGGTCTAGGCCGGGGGTAGGCAACCTTGGCTCTTTTATGACTCGTGGACTTCAACTCCCAGAATTCCTGAGCCAGCCATGCTTAGGGGAAAGGGAGAGGTTTCCAAGCTGAGCCAGGCTGGCTCAGGAATTCTGGGAGTTGAAGTCCACGAGTCATAAAAGAGCCAAGGTTGCCTATCCCTGACCTAGGCCAGCCTTTCTTGACAAGGCAATTTTTGAAACCTCCTTAAAATTACAATGGAAATTCGATAATGTATTTAACAAATAAATATACATGTGTCCTGTCATCTACCACTAACTGGCTCATGGGGCTATCCAGCTGGATGTGATGGGAGTTGCAACCAGGCCCCTCCAAAAGATTGCCCATGTGGGGGATGTTGATCTAGGTCTACAATGCTATGAAAGTTTCTAATGGGTTTCACGTGCTGGACAGATAACAATATTGTTAGAAAAATACCGTAGTTATCGGAGATAGAATCTGCTGAGACTATGGGTCAGGTTGCATGACATTTGGAAAAGGGAAGTATTTTAAAGTTATTTCCTGTTCCTCGAACCCAGCCATTGAGCATGTAACCTGATCTAAGTGTCTTCAGGCTAGTGGTGGTACTGATGCATACCGGTAGTTACCCGTTGTAGCTGAGAATGAAGCTATAGACAGGAAAGGACTCCTGTTGAGTGAGTTCTGTGCTTTGCTATGGAGAAGGAATGTTCCATTCCTCACTATTAAAGGATCAATTGAGAAAAGCAAAGCTTTTGCTGACTTTCTGTCTTGAGCTCTTGATCTTTAAGACATGCACGCAGAGATAGCTTTCGTCTAATCTCGCCTAAGAGGATGGGTGATCACCTTTTTGGGGATCCAGAAGTCATTTTTTCTTTGGGTAAAATTGGTTTGGGTGGTTGAGTCCAGTTGAGCAGGTAGCTTAGCGTGCTTGTTTGCTTGAGTTGTTTGGAGCAATTTACTAATGCTTTGGATTGTAACTGAATGGAAATAATAGAAGAAAAAATTCAGAAGTCTTTGCAAACTTTACCATTACATGGAATCTAAGCTAGGATACAGATGTCCTGTTTTGACGTTGGTAAACAACTCTCACGTTTTGTACTCAGTATTTGAGTTTTTTATCAACAGGGTTGCAGAGACGTTCCACTCTGTCAAGTGGTATACAACAATGATTTTCCAATTTCCCCCCTCCCCAAATCATAATATTAATCCACAAAGAAATACTTGTTGAACAGCAGTGTAGATTTACGTTTAATATCCCAAGTATCGACAGACGTGCATTTTGTGAGTTCCACTCCCTTTGGGCATTTTTATAATCAGAATTGCTGGCAACTCATGAATTGCATGTGTCCGTGAGTTGCTGGCTGTGTGCCGATTTCAGCTTCAGAATCACCTTGAAAACTAAGCCCAGCGTCCAGATAATATTCTTTGACTTTCCGTTTTCCAGCTTTATGGCCATTTAACCTATTGATAACTTTTTGCTGGCTTCCACTTGCAATCCCAGCAGAGTTGCTAGGCTCCCCCCTAAACATTTATAGTTTGCATGGCATGTCTTAGCTTGGCTGTTGAAAGCACTGAGTGTCTATTAAAACGTGAACACTTCTATAGCAATAGAATTGTGAGAGATTCATAGATAGATTACCAAGTGGAACAGATTGCTAACTGAGTAGAAGAGCAGGGTTGTCCCAACTTAACCAATTAAAATTTTGTTTCATCAAGTTCTGTCTGGCTTATTGGTGTTTTAGTGGAGCCAGGGTCAAGGAGGAGAGATGGAGATCATGGTCCAAGTGATGGGAAATGGAAGGAAGCATCAGCAACTAAGAGAACAGAAAAGGAATAAAACACAGCAACTCAGTCCGCGGGTTTTCAAGGCGTGAGGAAGGGGTTTCCTGAGAGGCTGGGGGGCATACTTACCTAAGTCTCCCTGGCAGGCTCCACCTTTAATAGAGAGCCCAAAGGAAGAAGACGCTGCGATTGCAACATCTCGGTCCGCAACAGAAAGCCTCCGAGAGTGGTGGAGCCTACCTGGAGAGAACACCAGGGAGAATCGCGTGAGATTAACCTCCTCTGGGAATCAGCACCCTTTAGCCAAGGAGTTGGGGACCCAGAGCAGCCATCTGGGGCCACTTGTCTTAACAGCCAGATGGTGGAGCAGGTGGGGGGGGAGAGAGAGAGAGAGAGAGTGGGGAAAGGGCTATAAAAGTCACTGGACTTCACAACTTTTACCACCACTTTATTCCCTGAACAAAAGGCTTACAACTGACACCAAGAGCCTTCCTGGAGAATGGAAAATAGAGTCAAACAACACTGAGGCTGCTACTTTAATCTCAGTGATTGGAATTTGGCTTCTATGCTTCATGGCCAGGAACAGAGTGTTCAGCATTTTATAAAGCCAGTGTCCAAATTAGCTCACCCCCCCCCCAAAAAAGAACCCAGTCTGCCTTTGTTACCATTATAGTTACCATTCTTCCATTCAATTATCACCTTCTAAGCTGTCTTTCCTCAACTTTGTAGCTACAACATCCACAATTTGCAGACAACATACTAAACTGGATTGCGCTCAGTTGAAAGCACCCAGTTAAAGAGGGACAATTAAGAGCTTCTCTCTATGATATTTGGTGGATGGTCTTCAACCATTCTTAAAAAGTCTCTTTCTCTCATAGGTAATGTACATGTATATAGCAATGGCAGGATGCGATATACCTACCACCAGCGGCAAGACCGACGAGAACATCAAGGCGATGTAAGTTGAAGCAAGGCAGAGGAAGAAATTAAAATGTTTCAGAACATGCACAGATCTGTTCCAGTCAAATGGTATTTTGCTATATTGTTTATGCCCATATGGGTCTGTTCATTGTTTCCTTTGCTAATCCAAAAGTGCAGGAGGGTGTTAGGTTTTTGGTTTTTAGTTAACTGTGGTTTTCAAAAAAGCAGTTTTCGTTGCTATTTATGTGTTGGAGTACAATTCCTGCCTAATGCCAAAGTAACAGCATTATTGTGCTTTGCAATGCGTTGTGCTGACTGTCTTTGAAAATGTGTTTTTTTTTCCACCAGTACATTTGGTGCCCATGAGTTGCCTGTGGAAATCTGCAAACAGAAAAGTAAAGAGTCATGCCTTTCAACTAATCTTCCTTAGCACCTAATTTTCAGGAACAGTCTGCCTCTGATATTGGAGTTAGCATGGAGTCATTCTGATTGCTATCTGTTACCGGACTCATTGTCCAGAAAATAAAAGCTATGAAGCAGAATGTAATTTGTTCAGTGCTGGCTTCTACCACAGACTCTCTAGTTGAGTCATTAGGCAAGGATTGACTCCCACCCTCCTAGTCATACCCATTCATAAAATAAGCCAAATGTTATGGGTGGAACCCAGGGCTGCATTTCTATCAGAAGATTGTTCATTAGAGGATATGTCTAGTCCACTCACAGATCATCCAGTTTTTCTCCTGAAGTGGCCCGATCCAGATAGGGTAGAAATATTTTATTTCCAGAAGTTAATCATCTAGAACAGGGGTGTCAAACTGCCGGCCCGCAGGCCGGTTGCATCATGCGGAGGCCACGCCCACCCCAGCTCCAGCAATGCGAAAAAAGTTGACGTGTGACACGGTGAGTTTGACACCCGTGTTCTAGAACAAAGAATGGAACATGTAGAAACAAGACATGGAGGAAGTAGGGAGCCAGTTAGGTCTAATGGTTAAGGCACCAGACTAGGGGGGGAAAAAGACCGGGGATTCTAGGCCCACCTTAGCTATGAAAGCCAGTTGGGTGACCTTGGGCCAGTCATTCTCTCTCAGTCCAACCCACCTCACAGAGGAGTTGTTGTGAGAAAAACAGGAGGGAGGTGTGTTGGGTATGCTTGCCACCTTGTTTGTAAAAAATAATAAAAGGATACAAATAAATAAATACATAAAGCGGGACTAACCTGAAGTCCCTTGCACTTCCTTCCAGTTTTTTTTCCAGAGGATTTAATTTCTCTCTGGAACAGATTTCAGGGAAGACCAAAGGCTGTAGCTGGTAAGTGTGCAGTGCTTTAGGTTGTGCTCAGTTCTTCATAGGATTGTTTAGAAAGTTTCTGGGTTCAACAATATGCTTGGCCATAATATAAGTTTTATTTTGCTTTACCAGATTGTGTGGACCCAACCAACTATAGCTTATTCAACAAATCATGGTAAAATCATGCTGTGGCTTAGTCTGTAATACAGACACAGCTAGTACATGCAAAACACTTCAAGCATTTGCTGAATTGGCATGAAACCATAGAGCCTTTCAGAAGCTGATCTTCATACACTTTGCTAAGCCATGGTTTGACTAACCACGTGATATTGACTAAATCAAATGTGACCAAATTCACATGGCATCTAAAAGCCATAAATAAAAAAACCACATTGTGAGCTACCGGAAAAAATAAAAAAAATCAAGATTTGAACCACAGTTGTCAAAGATAAATGGTTTGGGGGATGCAATTGATTGATATTTTCAATTCTTTCTTCCCAGGGTGGCCTTGGGCTCTTTGTCCAGCTGATGCCCATCCTCATTCTCATCATTGTGTCTGCCCTCAGCCAGATGATGGTCTCCAGCCCACCTTACAGTTTGAGTCACAGGCCGTTAGTGACCATTATTCTTCTCCCTATAGTTAACCTGGGTAGTAGGATATTGGGAAAGACTTAAGAGCAAAGCTTATATTTACCAGTGCTTGGTGTTCTTTGGTGTGTTTTTTCCCATCTCTCTTTGTTTCTCTTGGTTTCACGCCATGCCTGCTGGGATAGGATTGCTTAAAGTATTTATGTGGTAAACATTTAAATGTAAATTATAGGACTTCACAATCTATGGGAGTAGGACTCACTTAGTTGAAACCTGACCCAGCCTATCATCTCTCATAAAGGGTACTATTGCACAAAGAAGCATTTTTGTGTCATCTGAAATCTTCCACAGATTGACTGTGAAGATACATGATATTGACCATGTAATTAGATGGATGCCTTTTGGCTGCCATTTTCTGGGTCAGGAAAGCCTTAGTGTGCAATTTTTCTAGCAACTCTAAATGCTGATAATGACAGAAGCAGAGGATATAAGGTAGAGTACATTGAGTATGTACCCTACCTTACAGGGTAGGATTATAGCCCTGGAATTTCCATATATGTCAGAAAAAGCAACTCCCTACCAATCAGTATTCAGGATACCAGGAAGGATGGGCCCTATTCATGAAAATTGTCCCAAAAGGAAAGTAGAAAAGAAAGAATCTTCTGTAAGAATGAGATGCCCCCTTATTATACGGTATGAAAGTCTTTAGGTGATTTTTAAGTCTGGCAGAAGTCTGGCTGTTGTTGTGCAATTGTGAGTTTTACTGATGGATTGACGTGCAGGATTGACGAAGGTAAGACGGGACATATTGCCTACAAAAAGGTACTTCTTATTCTGCGAGGACAAGATTTTTGGATATTAAGGCTGTGGGTGCTTTTCCATTCTTTCCACACTGTCATAGTTCAGTGATGAGTTGGAAGCTGGAATCTGATTTCTCTCTGGGTCCTTCTCCATTCTGGCATAGAATCAGCCAGAAGGAAAAGAAATGCGGGCACTCAAGTCACAACTAATAGACATAAAGTAATATATTGTATAACTCTTGTATGTTGTGTTGCACATTAGAATGCCACCTTGCTTAGCTATGTTTTAGAAAATGTTGACTGCACAAAAATTCTATTCTTTAAGGAGGTGGTTAGGTGGGAGTTTCCCATATGAGGTGCCATTTTAAGGTGATTTTTTTAAAAAAAGATAAACTATACATTCAAATTGGCATTTTTAAATCGTCAAGTTTGACATCCTTACGCTAGTTGTTCAAATTGAAATAGCACATTTTTATGATAAAATACTTGTTTTTGAACCAAACTGGTATAGTCATCTTTTAGTTTGGAGTTCAGATTTCATAAATGCTGTTCAGATTTCTTAAATATCTAATTCCAAAGCTGAACTCAGATCTCAAAGCACTGGCTCAACAAATCGGTTTGGAATTCAGCATTTAAGAAATGCAGAATTTATGAATGCAATCTCCCAAACTGGAAGCTGACTATCCCAATCAACTTTGTCCCAAAATCCATAAAAAGAAATATTTCGCCAGAAAGATGTGCATTTTCAATTTTAAAATCTGAACACCTGGAATAAAGGATTTTAAAACTTGGAACATTTTTAAAATGCAGTTTTTAAAAACTATGTGTTGCATTGTCACTCTTTGAAGCTCCCTCCTTCTCTAGCTATTCATGGTAACATCTTGCTGTGATCTTCCATAGATTTTTATCAGCTGATGGCATGACTGTATAGGCCCTTGAGCAAGACTGCAGATTTGATAAAAGCTCTTGGTAGCTTTCCATGTCATACTCTGGAAGAAGCCAGGGTATTTCTCTATTTCTTTAGATACAGAAGTCCTCTTGTTCCTGAAACTCACGAGGGACCTTTCCTTTTTTCAATCTACATCTCCTTCCTCAATAATTTGCTTGCTTGATAATTTATGATTAGTCTTAGGACCATAATGGGAAAAAGTAAATATAGGATCCAGTTGTAGGATAAAATAGACAGTAGAAGATACAGTAATAAAATACAGGCATGGTAGGAACAGACATTCAGATAAATATATCACCTTTACAGGATATAATGAGTTCTTAGCTCAATAACCCTAAAATTGGCAGATCTGCTCACAATGTATACATTAGCGCCCAGGAGGGAATAAGACAATCTGAGGTCCAGATCCCAGTGGGCTGTTCTTCCAAGTAGGGCTGTTAAATACCTAAGCCTAAGAGGGACATGTCAGTCAAGCAAAACGTGAGCAATCTCATGTACTGTATGGAATAACGATGTATATAATGGCTGGGGCACTGCATGCACACATTCCCTCATGATATGGCAGGTGATAGAAATGTCCACATTTGGCCATGAAATTCAAATCTTGCTCTAGGATAGTCCTTGAGAATCATGTCAGAATGCATCGATAGGCATTTTTCGAATTGAAAAAGAATTTTCTTCTTAGCCAACCGTGTTTTTTTCTTTGCCAATAACTCCATTTCATTTTGCACACTGGTATCTGAGACTCTGTATTTAAACATTTCCAGTGAAGAAGAATATGTGTAGCTCAACGGTTGAAATGAGGGATCCTTGGTGCTCTCTTGAGCTTGGTCGGGTTTTTTTGGGGACATTTCATGACCCAAACTAGGTGACATCATCAATGATGATGATGTTACCTAGTTTGGATAATGAAACGTCTGCAAGAAAACAACCATGTGACCTCCCCATCACAAAATCTACTGACCGCACAAAGCCCTTATACACAGAGGAATACTGACATCCTCTAACCTCCACTGAAGATGTTACCTAACCTGGTAACGAAATGTTCAGAAACCAACCCACAAGCTTGGAGAATGAATCTACCCCCAGGCTACAGATATTCGCCACCATCAAAGCCACCAAGCTCAGAGAGCACCAACGACCCCTCATTAAAAATTTCCCTTGCCTGGCAGACAGTTGAGAGTAAATATTGGGTGTGAAATAACGTTAATAAATCACAGAATTGGGCTGAGCCATACTTCTCTGATTTGCCATACATATTTGGGATAGCCCAGGGGTGGGCAGCCTTGGCTCTCTTATGGCTCGTGAACTTCAACTCCCAGAATTCCTGAGCCAGCCTGGCTCAGCTTGGAAACCTCTCTCTTTCCCCTCAGCATGGCTGGCTCAGGAATTCTGGGAGTTGAAGTCCACGAGTCATAAAAGAGCCAAGGTTGGGATAGCCTATCAGGATACATTGATTAGATTCTCTGTCAGCATGTGAAAACTTTATTATTGTCTATACTTGGAGCAGATGGATATCTGTTTCTGCTCTGGTCCCATGGGATGATGTGTTCATATCAGTTCCCAGTATGCTTCTTTTCTTTTTTTTTAAATGAGTCTAAACTTATTAAAGTGAGGTGACTTTTGTAAGGCTCCCACATCCTTCCCCAGTAGAGACTTGGAAGGGGAAACCAAATGGATCGAGGGCACTGGCTCATCGCAAACAAATCAGCAGAATCAACCAAATGGCAAATGTGTTGGCAGTAATTGCATCTGCTGCCTGAGCCAACTGAATACATTATAAATGCATTGCACCAGCCATTTGTCCTTAGAATATAGCAGATAATAGACCAATGTATATGGATAGCCAGGAGGGGGCAATGCTGCCTTATCAGTTCTCTCTTTGAAGCAGACAAGGCTGTTACCGTAGTACCGTAGAACCTGATTTTGTCAGCTGTCTTGGAGCAGGAAAATGTAATGCTGCTAAAAAGGCTGGAATGCAGCCATTAAGTGGTAGATTTAATCCCCGTTTAGATTATCACCCAGGGAAACAAGCCTGTCAGATGGAAAAAAGATTTGTCTCCAATTCACATGCATAATGCTTGACTGTATGTTTGTCTTGGGTTAAGAGGTCATCTTCTGACAAGGCCCAGGGCATTAAACTATTTCTTTCTGGATGGCATAAATGGGGGAGGTGGGGTATGAACATGTACACATAGACAACCAACCAGAGATTTAAATGCCTGTTGCAAAAGAAGAAGGAAAAAATCCAGTTTCTAAAAATTTCACCATGTAGGAGATTCAGAGAGTGATTTAAGGAGCAAATACATTTTTGTTTTATATAAAAATGTGTGGATGCTTATCTTATTCAGGAGGAAGCAGCAGTCATTTGTTTGAAACGGTGCTATGGAGGTATAAGGCTAGTTTGGATGGAATTCCTAAACTAGGCTAGGAATCTGAGAACAGTGGAGTGCTGTCCGTTGTTAAAAGCCAAAAGCACTATTTCTTTGTAAGAATTCCTCTCTCAGAAAAAGTACTCCAAATATCTTGAAATTAGACGTGATAAGAGTTTTAAAAAAAACCAGATAGAACTAAGCCTAATGTAGAGTGATAGACATTTCTTCTGTAAAAACAAATATCTTTGCAACTTCTCGCTGAACCATAATCTTGACATTTTCCTGTAACAATGAGAGCCAGCACTTAACTCTTCTGAAATGGAGGGATTCTGTACTCAAGATACCGAGAACTGGATCTAGCTTTGCATAAAAACATGGCTTCTGATCTGAAACAAAGAGAATGAATAATTTGCATGACGCAAACTGTGGGGGGGAGACAATTAAGACAAAGCAATTAATGATTTGTAACGTCTGATTAGATTATCATTTCTGTCCCAAGGGCTTATATGTAGCCTTGAATGCATTAAAACCAAAGTGTTTACTAAACATAGGTGCACCTTTTAAGAGCAACTAATTTCTCATGCCAAGTGTGGAGAAACTTGGGGGAAGGCCTGTGGACATTCTGTAACATGAGAACTACAGAATATTTTCAGCAAGAGTCCTCTCAGCAGATTACTTTAATCTAGCCCTGTAGCACGGAGATCGGGTTTCTTTTTTCTCTTTCCAAAATAATAAGGAGAGCTCGATCTCTTTTCAAGTTAGCACAAGCTTTTTCGTTCGGGCTCCCTGGCATAGGAGACAAAAGCGCGCCCCCCCCCGTTACTTCAGCCATAAGAAACCAATTCTTTGTAACAGAAACATGTCTGTCTGGTTCTGAGCATCTGCAGTAGGTTCATTCAGACCTTTCCTTACTGGTGACAAGCTTCAGCTTGCAGACCAAAGGCCTAAATTGAAGATGGTTGCAGCAGGTCTCTGGGATGTCAGCAGTGGTCAAGGACATTGGAGAGAGGTGACAAAATGGGATTTTCAGGAACAACCCATTCAGATAATGGAGAGATTGTTGAGGCAGTCCTCTTCCTCCATTCCAAATCACATTCATTGTTGTTGTTGTTAGTTGCGAAGTCGTGTCTGACCCATCGTGACCCCATGGATAACGTTCCTCCAGGCCTTCCTATCCTCTACCATCTTCTGGAGTCCATTTAAGTTCACACCTACTGCTTCAGTGACTCCATCCAGCCACCCCATTCTCTGTTGTCCCCTTCATCTATTGCCCTCAATCTTTCCCAGCATTAGGCTCTTCTCCAGTGAGTCCTTCCTTCTCATTAGGTGGCCAAAGTACTTGAGTTTCAGCTTCAGGATCTGGCCTTCTAGAGCAGTTGGGGTTGATCTCTTCTAGGACTGACCGGTTTGAATGCCTTGCAGTCCAAGAGACTCGCAGGAGTCTTCTCCAGCACCATAGTTCAGAGGCCTCAATTCTTTGTCGCTCAGCCTTTCTTATGGTCCAACTTTCACAGCCATACATTGCAACTGGGGAAAACATGGCCTTGACTATATGCACTTTTGTTGGCAGGGTATGTCTCTGCTTTTTAGTATGCTGTCTAGATTTGCCATAGCTTCCCTCCCCAGGAGCAAGCGTCTTTTAATTTCACATTCATTATTCTCCTACAAAAGCTTATGTTCACTAATATCCACTGTTAGGCTCGTTCCATCCTCATTAAATTTTCCCTTCCCGTGAAGGGAAACAACATGCTCTTAAACTTTACATTTTGTGGATAATCTACACTAGCCCAGTTTATGGATAATCTATCTTGATTCTCCTTAAAGAGACTGACAACCATTCTGTTCTTGCAGGAGCAGCATGGCAGAGGATAAAGGAAGATTGGTACCAGAGTTTGCTTTTGGGTGGGATTGGCTGGTATGGGGGGCTTTGGTCTCTTTATCCAAACGAATTTTCCTTGGTGTCTAGGTGTGTAATTTTGACCGTTGCTTTTGTCCTCCTTTCCTCCAGGTCTGTTGGCCATGTATTTAAACGAACGACTGAGCATTTGAAAGTGTCTTACTATGTAGGTGACAGCTTTGCGGAAGAATACACAGGCACAAATCTTAAAAATGTAGAGAGGAGCGTGGAAGATGATTATATTGCAAACCTCAGAAATAACTGTTGGAAAGAAAAACAGCAGAGTGAGTAGCCCAGCTTTAAGACATGATTAGACAAAGAGAGGCAGGGTCAAGGCATTATAAACTGCATTGCAAGAAATTCTGTGGCTTGCTTATTTATTTTATTTATATTACATTCCTGTAAACTGGGCTCACAAAGATGTTGGAAAGCGGTTATTGATAGTTAAAATGAAGCCACCTTTACAAATGAGATGCCTTTGACAATTTAGCTGTTGCAGTTCAGGCGTTATTTATGTGGGCACACATGTGCGAACAGACCCTGCAAACAGCCATATGAGCCTTCCAGAGGATACAGTGTGTTTATGCTTATGGGAAGAATGTTTGACTTGTGCTAACATGTCTTGCAAAGTGCTCCTCTCAAATGCTTTATACAGCCCTATTGATCATTATGATGTGCCCTAATTTTATTGTCCTGCTTCCCCAAACTTAGAGTTTAAAATATCCAAATGGAACAACAGTTCCCAAGCTTTCCATCTTTACACTCACCACCTTCTGAAATTCTTCTTAAGCTATACTGTAATTACAACATCTGGAGCAGGGTTTAGCAGTGGATAAATATTTTTCGCAACTCCTTTGCAGCTCTCTGCTCAAGATGAGATGTGACAAAATGAGGGAATCGTATCCTCTCTCCAGTGAAATCCACAAAGTATATCAGAAATGCAGTACAAACTAAAGAGAAAAGTTGCAGCTGTCTGGACTGTTTCTTTAATTATTTGGATTTCTTCTTTTACAGAGGAAGGCTTACTTTACCGGGCACGTTATTTTGGTGATTCAGACCTATATCAGAGAGCACAAAAGATGGGCACACCCAGCTGTACCAGATTGTCTGAAGTTCAAGCATCAATGCATGGATAGCTGTTGCAGAAACAGTCCATAGAGACCTAAGTAAGAGCTGGTCGTTTCTATTTCTGGAAACTGGGAATTTGGTTTAGGAATACTAATTTTCCAGCATAATTTAGAATCCAAAGCTATTTTCATGTTTTATGCTACCTCATGGTTAGTTTTGTCAGAGTTAGTCAAACAAGCAAGTGTGAGTCTTGCAGACAAAAAAAAAAAGATACCTCTTTGGTCATACTTAAATCATTCTCTCCATTCTTAGCAGCGTTTCCTTTGCATCTCTCTGAATTAGTTTCATGTTTGGTCTGGGTACAAAACAAACTGGGAATAAACAAAATGCTCCTATTTACATGTCACGCTAAGCCATAGATGTAGTTTGAAAGCCAACATAAATCATGGTTTCAGTGGTTTATTGCCTAAACCCATTTTTTATTCGCTGACCTCCATTAACCTTTTATGTTAAGATAAAAAAAAAATCAAATTGCGTAGCAACCAACCCAAAGTGTGACTTCCTATATCAGGGGTTCTCAACCTTGGCAACTTTAAGACTTGTGGACTTCAACTCCCAGAATTCCTCAGCCAGCTTTGCTGGCTGAGGAATTCTGGGAGTTGAAGTCCACAAGTCTTAAAGTTGCCAAGGTTGAGAACCCCTGTCCTATATGCTCACTGGTTCCTCTTGATGCTCATGTGCTCTTGATCGTCATCCCTTTGCCAGGACTTATAGCTTAAGTTAAATAGTTGCACTTTTCCTATTCTCAGCAGTGCCTCTGATCAGTGGGTGGTTGTCGAATGAGCAAGGTGGCAGATGGAATGTTGCAGTGCAAGGCCCACCCCTTTCCTACATGCACTGTTCACATATATAAAAGTGGCAGAACTTGCTTTGTGATGCTTTGTCTGCCATCTTGCCGATTTTGAGTGGCCTCCCCCTCTCTGCAAACATTACTGGGTGTCCCTTCTGTTTCTCAGAGCACTCTTAATTTTGGTGCCAAAATAATTATTGGGTGGCTGATGGGCCCATTGCACAATGACTGGTGAACATCTTTTTTTTTTTTAAATCATATACAACTTTTTCCAAACCCAAAAAAACAAAACATATATCATACTTAAATAATACCAATGCCTAATTAAAGAAGGGAATTTGTTATCATTGAAGTCTTTGAGTATGTTAAGGGAAGAAGGAATAGTTCATACTTGGTTTCCATATGCACAATTGAAGACTAGATGGGAAAAAGATTTCAAGACGGGTTTATCTTTAACAGATGAAAATTTAATTAAACAAGTTAGAGACCAAAGGTCTATGCACATTAAAAGATTGTATAATGTATTGATAGAAATTGATTCTGAAACTGAATTAGTTAAGGATTGTATGATAAAATGGGGACAAAATTTTGGACAACCAACTTGGGAGAGGATCTGGGTGAAAAATGTAAGATTCACTCAAGCGCAACATTTAAGAGAAAATTTTTATAAAATGTTTTATAGATGGCATCTGGATCCGAAAAAATTATCATATATGTGAACATCTTTTTAGAAGCACTCACTGATAAGCTTTTCAGCATTAGTGGCTTCAACTAAAAGTAGAATGTCAAGAATCAAATGGACAGCCAGCCTTGGATTGTTGCAATAGTGTTAAAATACTGCATACTTTTGTGAACTCAGTTTCAAAGGTGACTTAAAGGATTCTGCGATTCTTCACAATTATTTAAGCATTTAAATCACTTCCCTTGCGGATGTGCTTAGCCAGCTTGCTTTACTCTTCAAGTCAAAACCAATTTTATCATAATATCACAGTATTTTGATATTTGGAAGATGACACTATAGTATAGTTTATTTTAAAACTTAGTATTAATACATGAATTTACCATGCCATTACAACTTGTAGAAAAGAGATTCAGCAGGGCCTGATGGACCTACCACAAAAATGTAGCATTGGATATAGTTTCCTTTGGATTGCAAAGAATCCCAATGATTTGTCCCTTTCACAGTGAGAATTTATTAGAGCTAATGATACTTGGCCATAGAAATGTAAGCACTGAAATAATGCTAAACAGCTTCAAAGATATGAGTACATCTGCTTCATTTAGTCCTAGTTAAATGCTTTTACAGAAAATAAAAACTTTGGAAGATACACAGCCATTGATTTAGGGTAATGATGCTTCTGTAGCTTTCCAGTTAGAATTGTTTATCACCTGAAGCTGTTGTCTTTGTCACCACCCTTCTTTGTTTGTTTATTGTGTTCCATTTTAATATGGGTCAGTTCTCCTCAAAGCAATTCACAACATCTAAATTACATAATGAGCAGCAACTTTGGGGTAGTTGCTTAACAAATCAGTACACATACCATCTTGCTAATGTGGATATTTCTAAAGTTGAAACAATCGATATAGGGCCCAGTGATCAAAATATAAAAAATCATTTTAAGCGCTGCCAAAAATAATACATTGAAATCCAAGGTCAACTGATTTCTCCAGCAACAGTCTCTCAACCAAATTGGCCTACTGTTCACACAACGGAAGGCAACATAGTTTTGTTTTTTTTGCCTCCACGGTTGTGCGAACACTATGTCGATTTGGTTTGCCACCATTTTATTACAAACATGCACACCGTTGAACTATATTTTCTACCCCAGAAGCAATTATTTTTTGTAAGGAAAGAGGTTCCAGAAATTCGAATTCTGAATCTTAAGTTTTGAAAGCCTCAAATAGAAGTTTCTCTCTAGGATGTTAACCCCACTAGTTACTGGTGGTTTAGGTGCGCTTATTAGTTGGGTGGTTTAGGTGGTGGTTTAGGTGCACTTATTAGTTGGGTGCTTTGTAATGCAGAGATAGCCTGCAAGATTTTAGGCAGCACGAGAGGCAGTTGTCCTTCTGGAATCTTCCAGGGCTCTGCCCTCCCTTCCTGCCAGTTAGAACTGAGCCAGATTGATGACCATTGATCAAGGGTAACCAGGCTAAAAACTAACTAATCTTCACTTGCACAACTTTTTGTTCTTTTTCTTCCTATGGCACGTGTTTTATTTTGAGTGAGAAAACGGCACAGGAAGAGTTAGGATGCAACTGGGATGTATTCGACATAATGGTCTTCCATGCTAAACACACAAACACACACTCACACACGCCCCCTTTTTTTTCTGGAACAGGTTTGACTTGAATTTCAGGCGAACCATCCCAGCCACAGCTAACCTTCCTTGGTGAGAAAAAGGATTTTAGTCTTTTTAAAAAAAAAAAAAATAGAGAGGCTTAACAGACTTCTCTTTAAGGCACCCTAGATAGCTGAGGTTGCTACAGGCAAAAGCACTGTGACTTTTTTGTGTAAGGCGTCTGTTCCTAAGAACAACGTTTTGAATGTTGGTGTGTGTTTGAGGACAAAGGGACAAACACTTGAAGGACACCTGAGCAGCTTTCTACAGAGTGTTTAGCCTTGCACTTGTCTTCATTGACCAGTGTTCCTTTTCAGGGGCACCCATAAAAGGGGAGCAAAATAGTCAAGTTGGCAGAAATCCATACAACTGTGCGATTGAAGCAGCTCCAGTTTTTAGATTAGATTAGATAACCTTTATTGTCATTTTTTTTTCCTGTGGACACAATGGCACACATTAAAAATTAAATTTTGTAGGCAGTCAGCGCAGTTACAGCCATCTTGACCTTTTTTTTTTTTTAACCTTACCCTGCAGATACCCTGTTATGCATTTCATTCCAATGTTTAAAGACAAAAAGTAAGAATCAGCTTCTAAATCAGGGGTTCTCAACCTTGGCAACTTTAAGACTTGTGGACTTCAACTCCCAGAATTCCTCAGCCAGCAAAGCTGGCTGAGGAATTCTGGGAGTTGAAGTCCACAAGTCTTAAAGTTGCCAAGGTTGAGAACCCCTGTTCTAAATTAACATTTCCAGTTAGGCCACTCTGTTCTCTAAATGGAAGTGCCGGTCCTGTTACCCTTGTAATTGACTGGAGACTGATGCTTCTGCTGTTTTTCTCCTCAGACTCTTCAAATGCCTGAAGACTTTGGGGGAAGTGCACTGAGCCAAGAAGACAGACTTTCTATTTAAAGAATCAGTCCTTAAATTAAAATGGCATTGGAGTATTAACAACGCACAACTGCCCTCTCCTCTCTTTCTCTGTCCAGCGTTAGACTTGAAGTTTCCCTCTTAAGGAGGGAAAAGACGGCTGGTCTTTTTTTTATTTCCCCCCTCCCCCTCTCTCCCTCTCCCATCCTCCAAAGGATCCCCTTCCTCTGGGAACAGTTGTTGAGTTGCTTTGGTTTCCTTTCGAGAGCTGCCGAAAAATCAGGAGCAGTGGAGAAAGTTCTGGAATTGCACTAGTCACTTCAGAGAGCAAGGGAGGAACTGGAAGAGCTAGAAATTAAAACAAAATTAGTTTTAAGAGACACTATTTAGAATTTAACTTACCATTGTAAATATGTTATACTTCTAAACTATGCAGGGATAGAATTAAATTATTTCGTTCTTTTTCTTTTTTCCCTTTTTCTTGTCTCTTTTCTTCTCTCTCTCTCTCTTTTTTTTTGCTGAACTTCATAATCCGGTATCTCTGAATTCTAGCTTCTTTTTTCCCTGCCTGGGCCCTCATTTCCTTTTTTTTTTGGCCCAATGTCCTGTTTTCTATCAATGGCAATCTTATCTGATAATACAAATGTTTTATATTTTATAATGGCTTGGATTTTCTTGGGGGGGGAGGGGAGTAAATTCACAGACCCTGAAACTGTTTCCTTTTTTAAAAATGTGAAATATTGAGCCCAATAGATATATTTTCTATGGACACATTCTGACCCAGTTTTGGATTTGCAGTGTACGGCGGCTTTTGCTGAACGACTCGTTCTTCCTAATAAATGGAGAACAAATTGTCTCAAAACCATCTTCAGTTCACCAAGATGGCTTTTGCTGTGTGGGCTTTTTTTTTTTTTGTTAGGTTTTGCAGACTTTTCACTTTTTGCCTTGCAATCAGGGTCCGTTCTGCTACCCAGAGGCGTGCTATTGTTTTTCCCCCAAGGGATGTCTCCTTCTGTCTTTTCCCCTGCTTCCCCATCAGATTTCCTGTTGCTCTACAAAATAGTATTTCTTTGACAAAATGTTGCTGCTGATTTCATTCCAGGAACCTGCTATGCGCTGGCGTGGCCTACCAAGCAGTGATGCAGTTATGTACTTTTCCATTTGGTGCGGCTTGGATGGCCCTTCTCTGTAGAGCAGGGGTGTCCAACCTTGGCAACTGTAAGACTTGTGGTTGGGGAAGTCTGGGAGTTGAAGTCCACAAGTCTTAAAAGTTGCCAAATGTGAGACCCCCCTGCTCTAGAGCAATGAAAGGCTGTGCAGCAACAGTGCTTGTATATTCTGGTGAGAATCTTCCTCAGAGAACGGGACTCTTACGTTCCCTTCCTCAGGAAAACAGGCCATCTTTGTCCAACAAGATTTTGCTACTTTCCATTATTTAAGCAACTGAAAGAGGCAAAGAATAATTCTTGACTGGGCTGTGAAGTCTAACTTTCATTTGAAAAAAAAAATGCTACATGATGCCAGACTTTTTTTATCTTTTAAGTCCACACAATGCTGTCAGAAGAGCCTTAAGAGAAGTTACTTCAAAGAGCTGAGCCATTCACAAGAGTTAACAGTTAATGCTCCTAGTTCCAATAAGCCTCATCATCTTGAATTAGCAGTAATCTGAAGATGCTTCCACTCCTGCAAGATGTTTTGCGTTTTCATTAGTCAAACAAGGATTCCTTTTGCAGGCAGGGATCAACTCCTACTATCAAAGCAAATCAGTACTCAGGATCAGAGTAATATGTTAAGAAATGACTTAGTTATGTCAAGGAAGTAGCATTACCGTTAATTATTTCACACTGGAATCTTCTTTAAGTTGCTGTTAGTTTTGTCCAGAAAGTTTTATATTATTTAGTTGGCAAATGTCCATCTAAAGACTTGTTCAGAATTGTTCAAGTACCAAATAAGAGCTGATGGATTAGGGATGGTCTAATAATTGTGTCATTTCTTTGGCATTGACAAATGGATGCTGATTTGAACAGAGTTTTTCCTGTCATAAGCGGCCATCTTGATGGACAGATCTGTTCCATTTGTCTGCAGTCCCAAGGAGATGTCTCCACCCTCCACTATCCCCGGAGAGCAGATCGTGGCTCAAAACTTCAACCCTGTTGATTAGCATTCAGTGATCCCTCTAGCCATTTTGAAGGATCGCTTGTCCAGCTGCGCAGCACAAAATGATCAGCTTCTGAGATGGCAACAGGAGCCCCAGGCCATAACAATCAGATCTTTTTGATTTTCTTAAGTAGATAGCCGGGGATGAATGAGCAACGTGCAATAAAAAGCATAGGTCTTGAAAGATCTTGAAGAAGGCTGTATTTCTTAATTATATAATTGTACATCTATAAATAAAGATTTATAACATGAAAGCTTGGCCCTAGTGTTTGTGTCACCCGTTTCGCTAAATACCATGATGGGTTCATTCCAGCAGCTGCCCTTAAACTGAATTGGTGCTTATATTTAGTAATGAATATATTTATAGGTTCCACAATAGGCAAAGCGTATTTACAAGAATCCATAAAGATTTGGTGTTCTGCTGATCCAAATACCATAAGCCTTAGAAGTTCTTATTTGTGAAAAGCTGCTATGCTGTATACTGAAAGTGGCTGTCAGATTACCTAATGAAGAATACTCTTTCTTCCCTGATACCATTTCAACCACAATATATCCTAATATTTTAGCATTCTTAATGATATCAAGACTCCAGAGATCCCAGAGGCAACAGATTATAACTTTGCACATAGTTAGGGAGGTGATTCCCACCATAGAAGATTGCTCTCGTGCTTCCAACCAAGCAAATGGTTAATACTGCCATGGAATATAAATTAATATTGCAGAGATGATGGAACCTACAAGCTATCTTTGGAGCTGATGATTGGCATTTCTTAGAAATTGTGTGGGGAGAAGCAGTGTTTATGCAGAGAACCTCAAAGGGGATTCCAGAATGTATAAACAAGACTTTTAACCTTCCAAGGACAAAGTTAGGTGTATTAATTTTGGAGTATCTTCCTGGGATACCAAAGAGGTTGCTATTGGGTATGTTGACTGTTAAAACGTGCGCTCTCCCCAGGGTATGGATCCAGGATGTGATAAACATTATTGAGACTTGTCGATTGATCATGATTCATATTCACTAGACTGCATGGAAATGAGTAATATTCCAGGTGTTGTTATGAAAGTTTTGTCTGACTGAAACCCTGAAGAGGAAGGTGATAGACCGGGTAGGGGTGTTTGTGTGCATATAAATCAGTGTTTCTCAACCTTGACAATTTTAAGGTCTGGCTGTTGAATTCTGGGAGTTGAAGTCCACATGCCTTAAAATTGTCAAGGTTGAGAAACACTGATATAAATGATAGGAGGATTGTAAGGAGAGAATTCTAAAGCTAAATGATGGTTACATGAATGAGGATAGAAAAGGTTCATTTCTTGAATCACGAGCTAAGTTCACTGCTAACTTCATTTGCTTTGAGAGCTTGTGAAAACATAAACAGCAGAGATGGGAACGCAAGAATCTATCCTCACCCTTAACCTCCCACCTCCACTCACACATATAAATACACCATGAAAAAAATGGGGCAAAATATTCTTACCTATGCCCCCTCTAGTGACATTACTGGAATATTTCCTGCAGCTGATTAGCCCACCAGGAAGATAGATTGCAGACTCCACCTGGAAGAAAACCCATTTTTTGCCAAAAGAGAAACTAAGGTGATGTGCAGATATCGAGAAATTTTCAAAGAAAATAATTGAGAGAAATTGATACTCTGATGCGACACTGTTGGAAAGAAGATGAGCTGTAATCCCTGTTGGAAATTGACTATGATAGGAGTCACTGAAGCTTGATGGGATGATCCCCCAAATTGGAATGTAGCAGTGGAAGGACGTAACTACAAGTAGTCCTCAAATTATGATCACAGTTGTTCACTAACTGATGTGGTTAAGCAAGTCATCATTTGACCAGACCCAATTTTACGACCATTTTCACCATGGTCATTAAGCACATCTGACTTCCCATTGACTTTCAGAAGCTAACTGAGAAGGTTGCCAATTTCAATTATGTGACTTCAGGGGTGGTGCAGCAGTCCTAACTTTGAGGACTGGTCATAAGTCACATTTTAGTGCCCTTATAACTTTAAACCATCATTAAGTGAAAGGTCGTAAGTTAAGGACTACCTGTAAATAGAACAAATACAAATACAGGAGAAATAGAAAAGCGGATTGAATTTCTACCAAAAGCGGATTGAATTTCTACCTCAGGTTATTGAATTTCTACCTCAGGATCTTTTGTTAGGGATTATAAAAGATTGCACTATTACTGAGACGAAGTTAATTCTGAAGCGCGAATGAACAATATGTGATAGACTAGATATAGTAGACAGACCATATATAAGAGAAACACCAATCAAATAAAATGTATCAGGTGTATAGTCGAGGTTTGACGTGAGGAGCGAAGAATGTTTACCAAACCAGACATTTACAAAGACTCATGCTGTATTTTCAGGTTTTATGAGGACAGCTTCTTAATATGATCCTATGTTTAATGTTGATTGCTTTAATATTGGAAAAGCGTACTGAATTTCTACCTCAGGTTATTGAATTTCTACCTCAGGATCTTTTGCTAGGGATCATAAAAGATTGCACTACTACTGAGACGAATTTACCTCTGAAGCTCGAATGAACAATATGTGATAGACTAGAAACAGTAGTTAGAACATATATAAGAGGAATGTTTACTAAACCAGACGTTCACAAAGACTAATCCTTAGTGTTGTATTGCAGGTTATATGATGATTGCTTTCTAATATGATCTTATGTTTGATGTTGATTGTTTCAATAAAAGAATTTTTTTACAAAAAAAAATACAGGAGAAGTAGCATTATATGTCACATATTGCCCCCTGCACAAAAATTCAAACAAATAAAACTAAATGAAGAAAATCAAATGGTGATCTACTAAAGATTGGCATTTTCAAGAGCAAAATGTTTTTCTGAAGTTACATCCCTTACCGGAAAACAAAAACTAATAATAATAATAATGAGTTCAACTATCTGATATGTCTAAGTGGGTTTACCGTAAGTTACATTACAGTGAGCTTCACCTGAACATAAAATGGAATATATTGATACTAACGATCCTTCACAATGCCATGAATGACCCACTGGAATAAGCCTGGTCTCTTTTAGAGGCTTTTAAGCAGATTTGCCGAGGTTACTTGCCTATATTCTGAAATTCTGGCAGTGAAGTCAGAGACTAGCTTAAAGAGTTTACAACCCACCGCCCTTTTTTAGATTATATAGACATTCTGGACATTGTCCTGAAACATTTTGTAGCGCTTCATATAAATAGACTTCATGAATGATTGATGGGGAGGGTCTTACCTCTGTGCTATCCTCAAGTCCCCATATGATGCAACGCAGGTAGCCTTCAACCTGAAACCATAACTGAGCCCAACATTTCCATTGGTTAAGCAAGACAGCTGTTAGGAGAGTTTTGTGCCATTTTGCCACTTTCCTTGCCATAGTTGTTAAGTAAATCACTGTAGTTGTTAAGTTAGTAACAAGGGTTGTTAAGTGAATCTGGCTTCCTTGTCAGAAGCTCACATGACCCCAGGACACTGTGACCATCATAAATATAGTCCGAATTTTGATCACATGACCATGGGGAATCTGCAACAATTGTTAAGTGTGAAAAAACAGTCATAAGTCTCTTTTTTCCAGTGCCACTGTAACTTTGAACGGTCACTAAACAAATAGTTGCAAGTCAAGGACTGTCTGTACAACCAGTAAGAGGTATTTAGCTTCCTCTCTCTTTACTCCAGTAGAAGATTCCATAATATTCTTAAGCATCTGTTGTTCCCTCTGTGCTTTCAGCTCTGGGTTTCCTCAGGGTGATCAGAGATATGAAAGTAGTTACTGTGCCTTTAATCATGCGGCAGTGTGTCTCATCCTTTGCGACCACACAACTACCACCCTTGTGCTGATTTCATTTGTGTCAACATTGTGCAAATTGCTTACATTACCACACACATTTCCTTGTACCCTTTGGCTAATTTAGTTTAAATAAGTTGAAGACAGGTTGTTGTACCTGAACACAGTTTAGAGGCCACTTTTACGGTGCCCAGTGTCCAGTGTCATCTCCAAAGCTCATGGAATAAAATGTTGTTTAATGAACCAATTACACAAAGTGACTTCCTTGAGTCTTTTTTATTTATTGATTTCCCCCTTTCCCCTCCCTTCATCAAACATAAGCCATTTTATTTCCTTTTTCTTCTAGAGGAAAAAAATATACCAGCTGCATGTTACAGGAGGAAACAGTATGGAGATGAATCACTCTCCCTAAGATGTGTGGAGCGAACTTGTGCAATTGTAGGTGGGTCTTGGAATGACCTGTTTAGCTACTAATCAATCAGCTTGCTTCTGAAATAGTGTGAAACTTTTGTCCAAAAATAGCCTAACTGGCAGGTGATCCTGAAGGGGCAGTTTGTTCGCTTCCTCTGTTGCATAGCAATATCCTCACCAGGCCTGCTCAGCCTAATTGCTGCGGGTGAGGGTGATGTTTCCTCAAATTGGTGGTTCTGGAGAACTTCAACCTACCTTTCCTGGGTAAGGAGTCTAGAGTGACTCAAGAGTTTATGACCATGAGCCATGGACCTGACCAGATTTATTGAGAGCCCAACATACATAAGGGATCACACCTTGCATATTATCGATGTTTCAGGACAGATACAAAAAGAACTGAAAGTGAAGAGCATCAAAGTTAGCCTCCAGTCATGGAGCAATCTCTCTGATTTCTGTGGAGCTTCACAGAATGATCCACAGTGGGGAAGACCCTATTGCATCAATCTCCCCTAAGTGCCTAATTGACCAGTGGGTTTTAGAGAAGGCTCTAGTGGGCATTTCAGTTGAGACCAGGCTGCACACTGGAATAAGAGGGAGGTTAGGACATTTGATCAAATTGCACTAGAGCAGCCTCTCCCCTTTCAAAGATCCACCACATTCAAGGAGATGAAGATACTTAGAATGTCACTGGAGGAAGACACATCTCAAGCTTGACCAGATATTGGAAAGAGTTCAAGTTCAACCCTACACAGTGGTGGGAAGTTTATGTCTAACCATATATTATTTGCCATAGATATTGCATAAAAAGTAGAGCAGGAAGCTATTCTGAAGTATATGACTATTTATCGGAACAGAATGGAAAATGGCAAATGCCTCAGTAGAAACTGATAGATAGTTAATTGTTTATTTTGAACAACAAATAAACCTCTGTGATTGAAACAATGACACTTAAATTATGGTTATTGTATGATATTCTAACTTTTGTTTGCAAAATAATATGATGTGACAAGGATCAAGAATTATCAAGCTGAGGAAGAACAAAATGGAAATATAAGTGAGGGACAAGGATTATGACTACCATACCAAATTTCATTATTTCCAATGCAGGATAGAGATAGTGCTCTCTCTTGCAACTGAAACTAAAATGGTCTCTATCACGCTTTGAACCATCAGAAAGCCACAGCGACATATAATTTACAGCTCCCCACATTTTTAAACCCACAGGGGCAATGCCAACGAATAGTAGGTTCTTATTTACGGTGTGCATGTTAAAGGCATGGTTTATAAATTGTCCCAGTTGCTCCCTCTTCTTTCACCAAATGTCACCAGCAATCACTTATCTTAAAATGAGATGGGGGATGGGTAAGAAACAGGCTTTGACAGATGTCTAGATTAGCAAATTGAGCCACCTTCCAAAATTCACCCTGGTTTTGTACAAATATTTTTATGGGATAAGTTCAAAAGGAGCCTGATCATCTGTTAAGTTCAACTAATAGTTGGCATTCCATCTAGCACAGATTTAGTACTATTCCAGTGAAGTGCCTGTGTTGAACAATAGCTAATAAATGCCTAGAAAAGAGATAGTGGGATGTGCCCCCCAAAACCTAAAAGGTATGCTGAACTGCTGACTAGAGGCTGGCTGGAAATTTTGGGCATTGAAGTACATACATCTTAAAAGTTGCCAGGATCCAGAAACATTGCCCTAGAGGACAACCTGGGTGCACCATGATCCAGGTGGTCAGTGATAAGGGCAGTGCTTTTTTTGTTTTAAAAAAAAAGGTGCCAGAACTCACACACGTCATACAACCCGCCTTGCCTACCCTACAAAGTTCCATCCAAAAAAGGTGCCGGAACTCCGTTCTGGGTGTTCTATGACAAAAAAAGCCCTGGACAAGGGTAATTCATAGTTGTCTCAGGTGTGGACTAAACAACTTGATGAGGACACAGAAGACAGTAGCCTGCCTTGTAGTAGTCTCATTCTCATAGCTGATGATCAAGGCTTCAAAGTACGTACTCACAAGTAAATATGGAGAATTTTTTTCTATCCTGTACCTATTTGCTGGATTTCTTCTGCAGGCACCAGAAACACTGGTCAAATGTTGGTGGGGACAAAGGGAAACTTTGAAATATCAGGAAGGATATGTTCCCTGCATCCTCCCTAAAAATTATTCCTATTTATGAGCTCCACCCAGAAAAAAAATAAATAAATAGTCCACGTAGAAAGAAGGGCTTATTCTTTCTTTGTCCATATTTTGTTTTATGTGGAGATAAAAATATTGCAGTCAGCAAAACAAAACATAATCATTGAAAGCTGTGCTATTTCTTCTCAAGATCTTATCACCTGCAATTAAAATTTTAAAGAATAATTGCAAAGGATTTGGAGGAATCACCAAAAGAAATTGGTTTGTGGGCATTTAAAACACAGCAATGCCTTTGTTACAGCTCTGTTTGAATAGCTGACTTCCCTTCACTGAAGTGACCAAGGGCTAGTCCAGAAATCTACAATTTCATTCCGAGATAAGTCTTTGGTTCTCTTTTAATTTTTCTTGTCTTGATGGCATTGCAACCTCAGCTTCAGATCTTGACTGAATGAAGGACAGTGGAGTGGCTGATATGAATCAGGAAACGGCCCTTTGGAACATTCAGTTTGGCATGATCTGGAAGGGTGGAGAAGCAGACTTGTGACCTGCTTTTGTTAAGGGAGGAAATAGAGGTGCCTTGAAGTAAAATACACTTCCTTGTTGGCCAAAGCTGCAAGCTGAGAGATATTCATAGGAGGGGAGTGGGGAGAAGAGATGGGCTTGATTAATTGAAGTAATCAAAACCTGACCCAGAAGATTCTGTTATACACTGTTATACACTGTATTTGAGCACTGATTGCTCTATGGTAGGAACATAGAATGAGTAATGGGCGGGAGAAAACTGAGGAGCTGCAGTAAAGAAGGTGATGGTGTTCTCTAACACAAATGCATTTATTTCTGAGCTTCCACTAATTCTTTCTTAGAAATGTCTCTTGGGGACTCAGGCGGGATGCTGTTCTTTGGGCTATCTTTTTCCAATGGTTCATGTAGCAGCAAAGGGTGTAGAAGAATGTGTCTGGCTAACTGCCAGCCCCGAATCTAAGTTTAATTTTGTTGACAGAGAGGGGATTATAGAGAGAGAAAATGGAAAGCTTAGCCCACTAGGACACCTTCCTTCCCCCCCCCAACTCCAATTTCTTTACGCAAAGCTGCAGAACCAGAATGTGACAGATGGAAACCAGTCACTGACTGCTACATCCTTCCCATTTCTTTTCTTCTTCTCTTTTCCTCTTTCTTCAATACCAGTAGTCCTTGTCTTATGGCTGCAGTGGGGCCCGGAATTGCGGTCATAGGTTGAGACATCACATGACTGGCTTTGAAGTTACAACCATTTTATACAATGGTCATTAAGCAAATGCTGTGGTTGCTAAATGAACATGGGTAAATGGGTAACACTGAGTAAATCCATTTCCCTAAGTCAGCGTTTTTTGCAGGAAACCAGGAGTAAACACTGGAAACTGGCAAAAATTGTCATAAGTCACAGTCACGTGTCTGTGAGATGCTGCAAATTGCCGTAAAGCTGAGCTGGTTGGCAAGTGCCCAAAATGCATTCAGGTAATTGCGCGCGCGCGTGTGTGTGTGTGAAGACAGCAACTGTAGTTCTGAAAATGGGTCAAAAACAGCTTTGAAGTTCATTGTAACCTCAAACAGTTGTTAAGCGACTGGTCATAAGTTGAGGACTCCCTGAATTGATGGCTCAACTATTCTTAGATATGGTCCAAGAATCTAATCTCACCTAACATCTAGTTCCTTTAGACCAGGAATAGGCAGTTCTTTGGATTAATGGACATATTGAGGGGGCTTAAAAAGCGTTTGTTGAGGGTTCTCAAAAGATGGCTATCATGAGGAGGAGGCATGTCTATTCACAAAATGGCTGCCACGGGAGGTACATCAAGCCACCATATATCCAGTAAGTACTTGATTACAAACTGATGAGAATTATTCTCGTCACTCCTTTTAGCCTCCATGGAGGGGCTTTGCTAATCTCTGTCTCCTCTACCTCACTTTCTGTTGGGCACCCATCCATATAAAAGTCCTGGATTATGGCAAATTGCTTCTTTCCCCCTCCCGTATTAAGAATGCCTTTGGGGCCTTGATGGGACTTAGAGGCATGTTTTTGTAAGCAAAGAGAGCACCAGGAGCTGGAACTTTGCTTTACATCAGCCAGCCAGTATTTCTACTTATTTAGTTTACTTTTAAAAGATGAAAAACTACAGAACTGGACAGGTGTTCCAGGCTGTGTGTCTGTGATTTCAGCTCTCTAGTCAGCCCTACAAAGACCATTAAAGTCCCTGAGTTTCAGCCAAAATGTCATGCAGAATATTTTTGCTCCATTTTACTTTTGAGATTGTTTATTTTAATAGTGGCATGCTGCTTTGGATAGTTTTATCTGGTATTTTGTAACTATACAACATGCTGTGTATTTTGAATGGTTAGATAGCATCAAGCCTGTACATATAAATATTCACAAATTCTGCACAGTATGAGACCAATCCTACAAATCAGTCTACTACTTTTAGGACTGACTTAGGACTGAATACTTGACTGCCAAGCAATCAAAATCTTGGAGCAACTTTCCCCAATCAAGTGCTTTCCAATATGTTAGGATTACAACTTCCAGAATGGCCAACCCAGGGCTTTTTTTCTCATAGAACGCCCAGAACAGAGTTCCGGCACCTTTTTTGGATGGAACCTTGTAAGGTAGGCAAGGTGGGTTGTATGACGTGTGTGAGTTCCGGCACCGTTTTTTGGGTTTTTTTTTTTTTTTAGAAAAAAAGCACTGGGCCAACCCATATGCTCATCAGGAATTCTGGGATCAGTAATCCACTAAGGAACACTTGCGAATTTTTTTTGTGTTTTTTCTTCTTCCTTTTGTTAGCAGTAAATTTACTCAATTTACTTAGTAAAATTAAAACAAAGACTAAAAACAGGAGGGGAATGGGTAAACTCAGCAAAGCTTCCACCACTGTGTCCTTCAGAAGCAAGGAGAGGCAAAAGACAAAACATACATCACACTTGTGTGCTATGTCACAATGCAGTTTGAAAGCATAGGAGTGTCAAACTAGCAGCGTACAGGCCGGATGCATCACGCACAGGCCATGTCCACCCTGGATCCACAAAGGCAAAAAACATCGTGATATGTCACAATACATTGCGTGACATGATTGAGTTTGACACCCGTGGATAGAGCTTGCATTCTGGTATCATAAGGCACATTGGGTTATTTTTGGCATTCTTGTGATTAGGAAAGGGACTCACTAATACATTTTGTGTCTCCCATCCAAACCTCAGAATGCCTTTCCTGCTATTCCACTATGAAAACCAACCAAACAACCTATCTACCTACCTACCTACCTACTTACCAACCTATAAGGCACAGATTGTATATTTTAACCTATCTATTGTATGTACAGCCTTGTAGATAGCAAGAGTACCTGCAGGAAAGGATTTTAAAAAAGCGAAGAAGATGGTGACAGCTATTCAATTGAGGCCCCAACGTTTTTAGCTGCATTGCATTTCAAAATGCTTGCCAAAAAAGCGGGGGGCAGAATGAATCGTGCTGGCATTATGCAGTTGTGGCCATCATCCTGACTTTTTTGATACCTGCCCTCCATGGATGGAAGGAATCACTCCAAGCTATCGGTATGTAAAGAAATACACCGCCTGAAAAACACGTCCTCCATGTTTTTATTCCTGTACAAACACCAGGACTCCGTATAATACAAGCTGAGAAATACTAATAGCCAACATTTTGCTTTGTCTGCTTGTAGGGCTATTAAACCCCTGCAGGCTTTGCAAATGAAAGCTGCCCATCCTTGGCGGACCTAAGCCAAGGCCTGTGTCTTGGAGGGTTCCAGGCAAATCTGTGAGCAGCTGCAGAGAGCCCCACTCCCTCCCAAATTTCTCTAGGGTCTTTGAATAAGCAGGAATTTGTTTGGCAACCTCTGGAGTTTCCCACTGTATCTGAACTGTATCTGCTGATTCGGTGGTTTTCTTCTTCTCGCATTGGCCAGATGCAACTGAGCTTGTGCTGCTGGGTTTTCCTAACCCTTCTACTTCCTCCAAGCCCCCTCCTCCCCCATTTCATCTTCTCCATGTGAGACATGAGCTACGTGACAATTTTTTTTCCAAATGTGGAGCAGTCTCTCTTGCTCTGCCCCAGCCCCCAACCCTGGGAAGCAGCTTGACTGCAATCGCTGATACCCATCTGGAGGTCTCTGTTGCATCAGAGGTCTCATTGCTAGTTTAAGTTTGACTTGGCTTTGCTTTAGCCCTCTGTCTGACTTGCATTATCTGAATTTCTTCTGTTCTTTGCCCTTTGCATTTTACATCACATTAAAGAACAAGCGAGACACACCTTAACAGGTTTTTTCCCCCCAACAATGTAAACATCAGGTTTAAGGTATTGCCATTTGAACATCAGGATTATATTTAGAGAACTGAACAGAGCATCCAGCAGTGACAAATAACAGGAACAAATTTCCAAATTAGTGTGGAAAGAAATCTGTTTCATATTACCAGTGCAGCTAATTTTTATCGCTACGGTGGTATCTCTGTATACAAGTATTTATGTAAATATGTGTGTTAATGCTTGATTTGTGGTTCGGTCCAAAATTAATCCAGAAAACATCTAAGCCAAAATTCACCAAACATTGGTTGACGAAGTTTCTCAATCATCCAGGTAGAGTTGTCAGAAGGAATATCTGAAGGTTGAATTAGACTCTCTGCCTAATTGCCTTGCTCTGATTGAGGAAGCTGCCTGGATGGGCAGTGAAAATCTCTCAAACTAACAACAGTTGCAATGATTTAGCCTTCAGGCATTTTCTGACAACCTTCAGACACCAAAAAACAGAATAATTCTTGCAATGGATTGTTGGGAATACAGGAAGCAAAATGGCAATTTGGAGGAATACTCTTAACTATATGCCTCAAATAAACATCTATGTATATATATATATTTATATCCTGTTCTTAAACATCTATGTATATATATATATTTATATCCTGTTCTTTGGTATTATTCCAAAATGTGTAGAGATAATAACGTTTCTCAGTTCTAGCAATTTTTTTCTTTCAGCACTTAGATATTTGAAAAGTGCAAATATTTTTTTAAAATACAATCTTTGAATCAAGATATGATCATGAATATATACCATTGTTTTACTTGGAGTTTAGTAAGGGAAGACATATTTTGAAATATTGACCGTGTTAGTGATTTTTAAGGTGTAACATCACTTAACATGTCAGAGTTATCTTATTTCATATTTGTAATAATGGTATGTCTCAAGGGCTGGAAAAAAAAATAGAGAATGCAGTCACACCAAGGATAAAGTCATTTCACAGCAGTTACTCGGGATTCAGAACTCATTAGCTGTGGATTGAGCAAAAGTAGTTTGTATCTTTGAGGACACCCAAAAAAGACTAAATGTACTTTTGTTTATGGAATAATGTATAGGACAGTGATGGCGAACTTTTAGAGATCGAGTGCCCAAACTGCAACCCAAAACCCACTTATTTATCGCCAGATGCCAGGTGGGCGTGGCTCACTGGGTGGGTGTGGCTGTGGTGGTCATGGCAGATTGCATGGGTGTGGACAAGATGGGCGTGGTCACCTCAATGTTGCTCGTGGGGAGGGACGTCTGTGGGGGCTGGGCAGGGTTGGGGGAGATCCAGGGGATCTCTGGCAGGTGGGGCGGTGGGCAGGAGGCTCGTCCTGCTGGGAGAGGCAAGGCAAGGTGAGGCCGGGGCAGCTGCTGCCTGACACCATCGGCCCCTGCACACAGAGGGCTGCGAGCGCATGGGTGCTGGGATGCATCTGGCCATGTGGGACCTTGGCAAGTTAGTGGATGGCTGGTTGAAGAGGGATGGTTGCCCTCTTCACACTCTCTGTGTGCCCACAGAGAGGGCTCTGAATGCCGCCTATGGGACGCGTGTCATAAGTTTGCCATCACTGGTATAGGACCTATGCATATTGTATGTGGCTCCTAGTTGTTTTGCATCATTTCAATTATTTTTTTTCCTACAGTTCAATCTGTTTTAGTTTTGAAAGAAATTATGTGAGTTAGTTAAAGAAGTTAGTTTTGAAATAATAGTTATGTATGATTAATGATTAATTTACCAGCATTTATTAGTGGTCAAGGACAAACCCATGAAATAAATATTTAATTATTGCTTGTTTCTACTTTTTAATAGTGATTTTTCCTTTATATTTAAAATTTAAAAACATTAAATGTTAACTATCATCTCTACATTACTAAAACTCTTGTGTCTGTTTGTAACCTAAAATTGGGCCAAATGATGCAACACAGGACAACAATTTTTGAACCAAGCTACCTCAGGTGGGCAAATTCGCAGAATACATCCAAAATCTGTGGGATTGAAATTTGAAAAATTTGTGGCCTCTTCAGTGCTTTAGTACTGCCATGTGCTGTGCCACTGCATTGTGACCTGGTGATTCTGGAGACCAGTCCCAACATCAGTCCTCAGAGACTGGTTAGCCATTATCCAGTTAGTAGGAAGTCAGACATCACTACATTCCAAATTCTGCTTTTTTGGCCTTGGTCATTCCATTTCTCTCTTTGGGTAAGAATATCTGTGAAATGAGATAGTGCTATCTAAAAGCCAGCAGCATAATTATATAACTATATCAAAATTTTATAATAATAATTTTATAATAATAGTGCACTATAGATATCCAAACTATTGTGCGTGTACACATATAGAGATAAAAAAGTAAATCACTACATTAAACAAAAGTAACAAAACCTAAAATTAGAAGAAATACTAGCAAAAGTTGAAAAAAAACTGCCATACTAAACTAAAAGAAATCAAGAAGACAACCAAACTCCTAAATATTTAACTCATCTCTTTTTCTAAGTAAGCACATGTGCATATAAGAACATAAGAACATAAGAAGAGCCATGCTGAATCAGGCCAAAGCCCATCGAGTCCAGCATTCTGTGTCACACAGTGGCCCACCAAATGTACATGGGGATCTTGAGCAGAAAGAGAAGGCAAAACCCTCCCTTTCCCTTGACCCCCAAACAAATGGTACTCAAGGGAATCCTGCCTGCCTCAACCAACATAGAGGCGGCACATGGACATCTGTTTTAATAACCACCAATACACTTTGCATCCATGAATCTATCTAGCCCTGCCTTGAAGCTGTCAAGGCTGACAGCTGTCACGACCCCTTCAGGAAGTGAATTCCATAAATCAACGACCCTCTGGGTGAAGAAATATTTCCCTTTATTTGTCCTCACTTTCTTAGCTATAAGCTTTAGGGAGTGCCCCCTTGTCCTGGTATTGTGTGATAGAGAAAAGAATTTTTCTCTATCCACATTTTCTATCCCATGCATGATTTTATACACTTCGATCAAGTCACCCCTTAAACGCCGTCTTTCAAGGCTGAAGAGACCAAGGCGTTGCAATCTGGTTTCATAAGGGAGGCGCTCCATTTCCTTGATCATTCTTGTTGCCCTTTTTTGCACCTTTTCCAGTTCCATTATATCCTTCTTGAGGTGCGGTGACCAGAACTGAACATAGTACTCCACGTGTGGTCTCACCATCGATTTGTACAGAGGCAATACAACACTTGCTGACTTATTTTCGATTCCCTTCCTAATCATGCCAAGCATGGAATTTGCTTTTTTTACTGCTGCTGCGCATTGGGTTGACATCTTCATCGAGCTGTCCACCAAAACCCCAAGATCCCTTTCTTGGGTTGTCTCAGAAAGTTTGGTCCCCATCAGTTGGTAAGTATAATTGGGGTTCTTTGTCCCGATGTGCATAACTTTGCACTTGTTTAGGTTAAAATGCATTTGCCACTTTGTTGCCCACTCACACAATTTCGAGAGATCCTTCTGGAGCTCCCGACAATCAGTTTCACTTTTCACAACCCGGAACAATTTAGTGTCATCAGCAAACTTGGCTACCTCACTATTAACTTCTACATCCAGATCATTGATGAATAAATTAAAAAGTAAAGGCCCCAAAACTGAACCTTGGGGTACACCACTTCTCACTTCTTTCCATCCAGAGAATTGTCCATTTATTGCCACCCTTTGCTTCCTACAATTTAGCCAGTTACCAATCCAGGACAAGACCTGTCCTCTAATTCCGTGGCTGGAGAGCTTTTTTAGGAGCCTTTGGTGAGGGACTTTGTCAAAAGCCTTTTGAAAGTCAAGATATACAATGTCAACTGGGGCCCCTTTATCTATGTATTTATTTACACCGTCAAAGAATTCTAACAAGTTAGTAAGACATGATTTGCCTTTGCAGAAACCATGTTGATTTTCTTTCAGCAATGCCTGTTTTTCTATGTGCCCTGTAATTTTATCTTTAATAATGGTTTCCATCAGTTTGCCTGGAACTGAGGTTAGACTGACTGGTCTATAGTTTCCTGGATCACCTCTGGATCCTTTCTTGAAGATCGGGGTTATATTTGCTTCCCTCCAATCCTCCAGTACAGTGCCTGATCTTAGAGAAAGATTGTATATTTTAGCTAGAAGTTCAGCAATTTCACACTTGAGTTCCTTGAGAATTCTAGGGTGGATGCCATCTGGACCCGGCGATTTGTTGACGTTTAGTTTAGAAAGGCATGCAAGAACATCTTCCTTGTTTATCTGTATCAGGTTTAATTCTTCTATTTCCCTCCCTGGGAAAACTAATTCAGTGGCAGGCAAATGTTCTCTATCCTCCTCGGTGAAAACGGAGGCAAAGAAGTCATTTAGCCTCTCAGCAATCTCCTTGTCTTCTCTGGTTATCCCCTTCTGACCATTGTTATCAAGTGGCCCAACTGATTTTCTGGTTGGGTTCCTGCTTCTGATGTACTTAAAAAAGGTTTTGTTATTATTTTTAATATTCTTGGCTATATGCTCCTCAAAGTCTCTCTTGGCTTTCATGACTATCGCCTTGCATTTGGTCTGCCAGAGTTTGTGATCCCTCCTGTTCTCCTCGGTAGGAAGAGCCTTCCATTTCTTAAATGAGTTTTTCTTCTTTCCAATAACCTCCTTTACCTCATTTGTAAGCCATACTGGTATCCTCTTGGACTTTCCAATCCTCTTTCTTCTTTTAGGAATGCATTTTATTTGAGCCTGCTGTAACGTATTTTTAAACAGTTTCCAAGCATTTTGGAGGGATTTGACTTTTTTTACTGTTCCTTTTAGTTTCTTCTTTACTATTTTCCTCATTTTGTCAAAATTCCCTCTGTGAAAGTTTAAGGTCTCTGTGTTAGTTTTCACTGACAATTTGCTATCCATGGTTAAGTTGAAGGTTATTGTGTTGTGATCGCTGGTTCCTATGGGCTCGGTTACAAGGACATCATGAACCAAATCCTGTGCGTTAGTTAGAACCAAGTCCAGGATCCCCTTTCCCCTGGTAGGTTCTATGACCATTTGCTCAAGGGAATAATCGGCTAACATGTTGAGGAATCTTGTCTCTCTTTCATGTGTAGAACAAGAATTTACCCAATCTATTTGGGGATAGTTGAAGTCCCCCATTATGACTACCCTATTTCTTTTTGAGGCCTCCTTAAATTCATTTTCCAAATAGCAATCTACCTCTGGAGTTTGGTTGGGAGGGCGATAGCAGATCCCTAACGTCAGATTAGTTTCCTGTCCTGGGATTTTTATCCACAATGTTTCTGTGGGTGAGTTTGAATTTTCTTGAATTTCGAGTTCATGAGATTCTAACTCCTCATTTATGTACAAGGCCACGCCACCACCATTTCTCCCTCTCCTGTCCATCCTATACAATTTGTAACCTGGAATCCTTGTGTCCCATTGGTTTTCATCTGTCCACCAGGTTTCTGTTATGCCGATAATATCAATATTATTTTCCTTCACCAAGCATTCCAATTCCCTTATTTTTGCTCGAATGCTTCTAGCATTTGTGTACAGACCTTTATATGTAATTTTCTGGTGCATATAAATGGACAGTGACATAGGAGGCATATAAATTTAATTAATAAATAAAAATAAATAAATAAAATTTCAATTAAGGACACACAGTTACATAAATAGATGCATATCAAACCACTAAACTTATATGACTTTCTTATTTTCTTCCCCAAGCAGTGATTCAATTTTTAAACAATTATTTAAGGTTAGACCATATGCAATGATATTCTCCAGTCCTGCCTCTTTCTTGATACAAAGCTAATTCAAATGCTGAGAGTTGATAAAGTCCATTAAGCCAACATTTAGCATTAGCTGTTTCTAAATTCAGTTATAAATTCTGTTCTGCTCCCTTCCTCTTTCTCCCATGTGATTTCCCTACCATTGATTTTGATGTTAAATCTTAGAGCAAGGGTCTTCAAACTTGGCCCTTTTATGACTTGTGGACTTCCAGAATTCCTCAGCCAGGCACGCTGGCTGAGAAATTCTGGGAATTGTAGTCCACAAGTCATAAAAGGGCCAAGTTTGAAGACCCCTGTCTTAGGGGTTGACGGAGAGAGAAGAGATATAAAAGGAGGAATTATCAAGAATCAAGGATTTCAACATGCAACTGATCCTGGAGATGTCACATGGCCCACATTTTCAAATGTTCAGGCGCCGAGTCTGGCTGCAATTAATTGCACTAACTTTGCAGTCAGACAAAACCATATAATTCCCAGTTGAAGAACAGGTTCTCCAGATGCAGCTTTCTGACACGGTGATAACTCTGATAATGAGCAGAGGGAAGAACGAAAGCAGCTTAATATATGGGTATGAAGGACAAGACTTTGGAAGGCTTACTATTGTTTGGCGTACTGTGTAATTAGGATTGCTGTCTTCTCCTCGGAAAAGGCACCATTTACTGGCCTCCTGCAAACCTGCAGAACAATTCTGTTTAAAATTTAATCATAGCTACATGTTTAAAAACAATGGGCTGACATCATAGCAGAACTGCTGCCTGTTGCTGTTCAGCACGGCTCTGATGCCTTTAATTGCAACGTGCAGACAGAAGGATATCAGGGGGTCACGGATAGCTTGGAGGTTTACTGATGGAAGAAACACACCCATTACATTTCTGCTTAGTGGTAGATCTCCCAGCAAGGAGCAAAACTATGTTTGCAAAGATCTGGGGGTTGAATATAGATTATTGAGAGTGGGATACAGAGCATCAGAATAACAGAGTTGGAAGAGACCCTGGAGGTCTTCTAGTCGAGGCCCCTGATCAAGCAGGAGACCCTCAACCATTTCAGACAAGTGACTGTCCAGTCTCCTTTTAAAAGCCTCCAGTGATGGAGCACACACAACTTCTGAAGGAAAGCCATTCCACTGTTTTATTGTTCTCACTGTCAGGAAATTTCTCCTTAGTTCTAGGTTCCTTCTCTCCTTGGTTAATTTCCAACCATTGCTCCTTGTCTTGCCTTCTGGTGCTTTGGAAAATAGGTTGACCCCTCTTTCTTGTGGCAGCCTCTCAAATATTGGAACACTGCTATCATGTCTCCCCTGGTCCTTCTTTTCACTAGACGAGACATACCCAATTCCTGCAACTGTTCTTCATATGTTTTAGCCTCCAGCCAAGGCTGTTCCCCCTTGGCTGGCTGCTGCTGCCACCGTTTCTCCTTTCAGTCTCTTAGGAGGCAGCCTGTGGCCACTTGGTGGTGACTTCTCTAGGAATCTCTCTCCCCCCCCCAGTGGTTGGTGCAAATCCTCAAAGTGTTCCGCTTCCAATAAATGGCGGGATCCCAGTTTTTGAGCCAAGCAAGCCCCAGCATCATTGGTTCAGTTATGCCCAGCCCTACAATGAAGCTGATGGTCTCTTTGTGGGGCCCCATTTTTAATATTATGGGCTTAGTGAGGAGCATGGCAGGCACACCACACACCCCGTCCAACTGGGAAAGAGCTATGGGGCTGATCAGTCACCTGAGCGGTATTCCTCATTTCTCCAGGCTGATTAGACACCTATTGCTGAAGAAGGGAGAGAAGGTTGAAATGCGCCATGATTTCCATCCTATTTCACTGGCGTCTTATACTGTTATAGAAACTAAGATTTTTTAAGTCTTATTTTTATCAATATGCTATGCCTCCAAAAGCAGAGTGGGAATCTATCTGTATTCCTGTCCTTTTGGTTTTGAGGGAGTGAACAGGATCTGTTATTCTCCCAAATTTTTTTAGATGATTTCTAGATTCATCTGAGAACTGGAACTAAGAGGGTTGTCACAAAAAAATTAAATACTGGCATCCCCTCTCTCTTCTCCTATAATTGAAGCCTTCATCTCAGTATTTAAAAATTACTGAAGTACTTTACTCTTGTTATTTAGAATAGCAATTATTTCATTGGGTCTTAAAATCCATAGCTTGGATTGGATGTCAACTTTGTTCTTTGTACTTGAATCCCATTGAGATCAATAGGAAATAAATGTGTCTCATTGATTTCAATGACAGTGAAGTGCAAGAAGGAGACTGGATTCAACCAAATGTAAATATTTTCCTTAGTTATGGAAAAAAGCTAGTCTTTTCCTGTTTAATTCCCTTCAGATAATTTGAATACAACTGCTATCAGCCTCATAGCTTAAGGTGAGAAAAAGCTAATTCTCACTGCTATGCAATGTAATCTTTGTGGAGAAGTAACTTCCTTTATGTCCAAAGGATTCATTCTTAGATATACATATTCCAGATTACAGTTTAATTTATTTTATAACTGAAAAAAATACAGTATAGTTCATATCAATGTAACACAAAGGCTGGCCAACTCTGCTTCACCTGAAATTGCTTCTTCATCCTCCAGCATTTGTATTTTAATGACCATCTTGATTCGCTGCCTGCTAAATGAACACAGATAAAAATGTCCTGAATTAAAAAGTCATTATGGTTTTACGAAAGACAGGAGTTTGGGGAATGGGGGGTGAGCTGATTTCTATGGGACAAATTCTTACACAGAAAATGATTTCAGGGTTAGCACATTGCACCCTTGAACTTTATTCTCCACTCCTATCTTCAGTTCCACTTAAATTAAAATACGAAGAAACTATACAATTTTCAAGTGAGCCATATATCTCTGCCATTATCATGGTACCAATACATAGTTCCCAAGTTGAACCATCAGCATGCTAGTCTGGGCTATTCATCAAATTCTTCGCTGAAGCCAAGATATATTATATCTACAGCATTCCCAGAGTCTATTACAGAAGTTTCCTAATTAAACACAACATAATCTGGTTGACTTCTCTCCATGCTTTTGTGTCAGAGTGAACAATTGACATAAGTTGCAAGTTTCAATGAGGTGCAGCCTTGCTCTTTTGTAGTGTTCTGTGTTCTATGAACAACAAAAATATGGGATTGAGTCCTGATAATCTGCTTTGGAATGGACCATAGCTCTGTATTAAGATCAAACTTCGTGTGAAAAGAATATATATAATCTTTTTCTCCCTTTCCTTCCTTTTCCTTCCTTCCTTAATTTCGTTTTTCAGGGCTGACATATGCAGTGCAGAAATACAGTAAATAAACAATACATATTTTTTTGCCATCATGTTGCTTGATATTTGTCTTGCTTGCTATTTTTTTTATACTACTTTTCTGATGTTAATGTTGAATGCTATTTTAAAGTGTCATCTCAACCTTTAAAGAAATCCACTCCAATCAATCAAGCGTCAACAAGGCATGCATTTCGAACCTCAGAGGCATGAACATTTCAAAGAAATCTCATCTAAAAGCTTTCAAGAACAAATGATATGTTGGCAATGGTTGCCTTGGATTATCTCCATCTGAGTTGTAAATGGCGGTGCCTTCTGTGTTGATGTTGACTCATTTTTTAAAGGGGATCTCTGTCTCTTTTCCTTTCTTTAGAGCAGTGGGAACAAGAATTGCTGGAAGAAAGCCAGTTGTTCTTTTTTTAATCGTGTAGGAAGGAATTAAAGGCAGAACATCTAAAACTAGGCTGAGAAGTCTTTATGTTGGCAGTACATATTACATGGCCCAGATATTGTCTGGATTCTGAGAATTACCAACATGGCTGTATTCAAGGAACTATCAGGATGCTTTTGAATATGTATTTCTCTGCCAAAAGGAGTAATCCGCAAGAACAAGAACTAGACATTGGTATTTGTGAAAATATTGTGGGGGCTGAAATGCTGTTTTCTAGGAATTTCTCAGTTCAGCATGCGGTGGTAAGCTAGAAATGATTTATGGCTTTTCTTGCCTTGGCAAACTACTGGCAGAGCAAAAGTTTTATCTCAGAATGAAAACTCAAGTGCATTTGAATTTGGGGTTATGCAGGATTTGGCACTCATTATCAGGGGTGTCCATAGGGTGTGTGGATGTATGTGTCAAAGAAGTCAAGATGGCAGCACAACCATGCTTTTTGTGTGTGTCAAGCTGAGGCTTTGATACCATGGTTAGGATTGACATTTTGGCTTTGTTGACCACCCAGAGATATTTCAGATCTTTCTAAAAGCTTCTTTAGAAAAAACGTCACCAACCTTTTGGGCATTGGGGACCAGTTCTGTGGAGAGAGGTTTTTTCTGTGGACCAGAGGGGTGTGGTTTCATGTACTGCCTGCATCCCACAGATGGGGCTTTGCTTGTTTGTGCGGCCCAGTTGCTGGCATGGCCAGTGACGGTCCACGGACCGGGGGGTGGGGACCCCTGGTTTAGAACAATCAGCGAATTGTCTGCTCATTCTCATAAAACATAGGGCTGAAAAGATCCTTGAAGATCTTCAATTCCAACCCTTTACCCATGGCAAGAGATGTTATACCATAATGGCGGTTTCTTGAAAACCTCCAGCAATGGAGCAGCCATAACTCTGGGAGGCAAGTTTATCCGTTGGTGAATTGTTCTTATTGTCAAAAAGTTTCTCCTTATTTCCAGGTTGGATCTCCCTCTGACAAGCTTCCACCCATTGCTTATTGTCCTATCCTCAGGAATAAGTTGACCTCCTGTACCAGCTTTCATGTCCATCTTCAGCTGTCATTCTGTTACAAAGATTAACTGATTTTTTTCCCCATGGAATCTTTTCTTCCCAGAAGTTCTACGTTTTACAAGAGTTGAGGAATATCTGCACCTAGTAAAGCGAGTGCAACTTTTTATGTATGACATGGTGGGTTTGTGACAGGGCTTTAGAGGACAACTAAATTACTGCAGTCATAAATGAAGAAACGTCTTGGATGAGAAGTGAAACATATTCAAGGGAAAAAAAAGAAAAGCCCACTTGCCTCCTGAAAAAAGATCTTTGGGACAGCCATGAGCTGGAAGACTGAGAACCTCCGTGGACATCTTACATGACAAACAGTGGAAGACAACAATGAAAGACATCCTTAAAGTTTAACAATTGTTTTTCCCCAGACAAAAGTGATGGAGTTGAAACTAACTAAGAAAATTAAATGAGGGATATTATTATTGATGTTACACTAGTAGCAGCTTCAAGTCAATGTTGGCTAATCTTAAAAAGCAAAGCAAAGTTGGATCTGGATATACTTGGGTGGGCACTGCAGACTAGATTGAGAAATCCAAAATTTTTCCCAAAGAAGAAAATAACAAATAAAGAAGAATATTTGTAGCTCATGGTTGAAATGAGGAGTCGTTGGTGCTCTCTGAGCTTGATTTTTTTCTTGCAGATGTTTATTACCCAGACTAGGTAACATTATCAATATTAACCAAAGAAACAGCAAACCACTTTTGTATTGTTGCCAAAATCCATCACATGTATGTGTCCATGAAATCACCAATGGGTAGCTGTATTTGAGGGAGACTTTTGTGGTTAGTATTATTTCCATTATTTTCCAGGTTGTCGGTCTTGAGATTTGAACAGCATTTCAATTTGAGATTTTTATTAATTTCTTTTATCCTTTGTTAATCCAGGAAACCTTTTGATTGCCTAGCAAGGCAGTCAAAAAACAAGCAATTATATTGCTTTACTTTAAAGGCTGGAATTGATGCTTAATTTCAGTCTTATAACCTGATTAACTCACTATCTTCCCTCAGATTAGGAGCAACTCCTAGAGAGTTTTGGGTCAAGCTAGTTTTGCAGGTATGCCCACAAGACAGGGTCAAAAAATTCAAGATGGCAGCTGCAAATGTGCAAATTAAGCCAACACCTTGACTTTATCTCATTACTAATGCCCTTATTGACAGTTAGTGTCATTCTTGTTATAGTACAAGTAGTCTTCAATTTACAACTACTGTATTCATTTAGTGACTGTTGTATACTTCGTTCGCGTGCAAATGATGAAGACACATGGCGATGCTGAACAAACACCTTATTCTCCTTCTACAACAACCAAGCGAAAACAAAAGGCTCGCAGGCCTTTTTATACGGCCAGAAGCCCGGACAGTGACAACCAATAGGAGCAGAGCATTTTTGCGCCTTGCGCATGTGTGCAAGGCCAGCGCCACTCTGTCTGGTCCCTGGGCAGCTTTTGGAATGCCTGGGACCAATGCAACGTCCTGAGCCTGCTTTTGCAGGCTCAGGACACAACACCCCTCCCACCTAGATGGAACATACTTTGCGTACACACATGTATGTCATGCATTGGGAAGAGTGGCATACAGTTGCATTATTCAAATGCAAAGAGTGTGGAATACTTGAGTCTGCCCTCAGGCAAACTCCCTTCAATACTTATTAATACAAATAAATGTATCCGAAATAAAAAATAATACAACATAATCTACCCACGAGTTACTTCTGTTATTCAGGGGCGTCATGAACAGGTCCCTCATGATTTGACAGCAACCTCACAAAGTCTCTCAGATGTTTGGGTGGGCCGTTGGCCCGCTGCGACCTTCTAAGGCCTGGAGAGATTGCCTGGCCCACCTGCTCGCCTACCAGGCTAGGCAGGCCAGGGCGTTGCTGCCCTAAATCCCCAGGTGTCCCTGGTGAGGGTGCCTAGCCTACCTGCTCACTACCAGGCTAGGCAGGCCAGGACTTTGCTGCCCCAAATACCCAGTTGACTCGCCCCGCTGCTGGCTCGCTGGACCCTCTAAGTCAGTGGTTCTCAACCTATGGGTCGCGACCCCATTTGGGGTCGAACGACCGTTTCGCGGGGGTCGCCGGACACCGCGGTCCACCATTTTGTTTTGTTTTTTTGAATTTTTTTTATTTTTTAAATTTTTTTTGTTTTTTTTTTTTGCGTGCGTACGCCGCGCATGCGTGGATTGGCCCATCGCGCGTGTGCTGCGCATGCGCGGATCCGCCCGTCGCGGTCCGCCATTTTGGTTTTTTAAACATTTTTTTAATTTTTTTTTATTTTTTTGGCGCGTGTGCGTGCGCATGCGCGGATCGGCCCATCATGTGCGAGCTGTGCATGCGCGGATCCGCCTGTCGCAGTCCGCCATTTTGTTTTTTGTTTTTTTGAATTTAAAATTTTTTTTTTCGGCGTGCGCGCGCTACACATGCGTGGATTGGTCCGTCACGTGCACGCCACACATGCGCGGATCCGCCCGCCACGGTCCGCCATTTTGTTTAGGTTTTTTTTAATTTTTTATTATTTTTTTATTACTTTTTTTCGGCACGTGCGCCCCGCGCATGCGCGGATTGGCCTGTCGCGCGCGCGTGCGCGCGCCCAGGTCAGGTTCGCGGCGCGCATGGGTGGGGCAAGTGGGGTCTTAACCTGAAAAAGGTTGAGAACCACTGCTCTAAGTCCAAGCCAGCATACCTTGGAAGGGTGGAAGTCCCCGAATCCACAATGGACCCCTCTTGGGAACACTGTCCTTTGAGCCCAAGGCCAGCAGATGGAGAGGGCTGGGTAGCAAAAGTGCTCCAATATTCTGTGGTCCCCAAGCACGTGCCAGAGGTGCCAGAGTCAGGAGTCTTGCTGGTGACTTCCTTTTGGGAGCAGCTGCGGAATTAGGCAAGCGCCCTTGATGGAATTCCTTTTCTCTTACTGCTAGTGATTTGTGTGGATACCCCCAGTGTGACTCCCTGTCTGGAGTAATGATGGATGTGTGGGATGACCCCCTATCTAGTGAATTCCTGTTTGGAGCACTTGCGGAACCTTGGGATGAATCCCAAACAGCCTCAGTAGCAGCTAGTGAGGGCCTGTTAGGCCTGGGAAACTGTGACCCAGAATGCATATTATGGTCCTCCTCCCCCCCCCCAGAGCAGAGCCAGGAGTGGAAGAGTGGGAGTCCAGTCTCCAACGCAGTTGGTCTGTGTGTCTGTGAAGAGCGTGGCCATCACCCAAGGCAACTTCGTATGACAACGGCCCAGAGACCTTGCAGACCACAGCTGTGACCCAGAGATGTCCAGGCCCATAGTTTCTTGCCCAAACCGGATCACCAACCTGGAGTCTCCTAGGTGCCTGCGGTTGTGACACCTGTGAAGCCACCTGGTCAGGGTGCAGCCTGTCCAGTTTAGTGATGAGGCGGCGACCCCAACGGAGTTCAGCAGGGCTCTTCCCTGTGGCTGTGCATGGTGTGGTGCACTGTGCAAGAAGGAAATCTGCTAACCTGTGATGCCAGTTACTGTAAGTCAGTTTCTTGAGGGCATCTTTGGTGGTGCACACCATTCTCTCTGCCAGTCCGTTGGAGGAGGGATGAAGGGAGCTGATGTTGCATGCCGGATCAGGATGGCCTGAAGAAAAGCCTGGAACTCAGAAGAGGTAAATTGAGGGCCATTATCTGAAACCAGAACATCTGGAAGACCGTGTGATGCAAAAATTCCTCTCAACACCTGGATGGTCCTGGCAGTAGTAGTGGAGGAAACAGGAACAACCTCTAGCCACTTGGAATGGCTATCAACAACAACCAGGAAGAATTGCCCCTGAAAGGGCCCAGCATAATCTATATGCACCCTAGACCATGGGGTTTGAGTTTCCTCCCACCTATGTACTGGTGCCTGAGGCATTTCAGGCCAGAACTGTTGGCACACTTGGCATCCGTGCACCTGGGCCTCGGTGGCTTTATCGAGTCCAGCCAAAGATGGCTGCGCGCAAGCGCTTTCATCCTGACTGTATCAGGATGTCCCTCATGCAGAGAGATCAAGGTTCTAGACCTCAGTGAGGCTGGGATCACTACCTTGCTACCCCATAACAGGCAACCCTTGAAAGTGGAAAACTCATGCTTCTTGTGCCAGAAGCTTTGGAGCTCAGTATCTGGGCACTTGTCAGGCCATCCTGACAACACCCATGTCAGCACGCATGTAAGTATGTGATCAGTGGTAGTTTCTGCAGCCACATCCTTAGCATGAGACTCAGGCAACTCCTGAATGGAAAGAATATTAATGGCTGGAACAGGATCTGGCTCTAATTGGTTCAGGGGTAATCTGCTCAGGCCATCTTCATGACCCATTTCTTTTCCTGGTTTGTGAACTAATGTGTAGTCATATGCTGACAGGAAAATGGACCATCTCAGCATATGAGGAGAAATGATATGTGGGGTCTGTTTGTTAGTGGTAAACAAACCCAGAAGAGGCTTATGGTCAGTATAGACCGTGAAATGGCAGTCATATAAGAAATCATGAAATTTCTTAATTCCAGCCACTATGGCCAAGGCTTCTCTGTCAATCTGAGCGTAATTTCGCTCTGCAGAAGACAGAGTCCTTGAGTAATAGGCCACAGGGACTTGTGTCCCATCAGCCTTCAGATGGCTAAGGACAGCTCCCACTCCATAAGGAGATGCATCACATGCGATGCAAACAAGCAGTTGCTCATTGAAATGCGCTAAAACAGCATTAGAAGTGAGCAAGGCCTTAACCTCACTGAAACTCTTTTCATGGACTTTAGTCCACTGCCAAGGAGCCTGCTTATCTAAGAGCCTGTGTAACGGCTCTGCCACTGCAGCTTTATGTGGGAGGAATGCATGGTAAACATTTAAGAGCCCCAAGAAGGCTTGCAGCTCACTCTTGTACGTACTTAGGGCTTGGGGCCTGCTGGATAGCTTGCAATTTAGTTTCAGCAGGGTGAATGTCTTGAGCTGTAAGGCCTTCACAGCCCCGCCTGCTGCTTCCTCAGCTGCCACCTCTCGTAGCGCGTCTTGGAAAGAGACATCTTCTTTTGCAAAAATCTTCTATTGTAAGTCTCTGCTCCTCAAACCGCATACGAAGAGATCTCACAGCCTCTCTTCCAGATCCAGGTCTGGCTGCTTGAGAGGCCTCTCTGCTCGAACGCGTGCCTCCAAGCAATGACAGATAACTTTGACTGAAAGTGTTCCTTCAACATTTTCTTCAAGTCAGCATATGTTACTGACTCTAGAGGTGCAGGGGCCACCAGATTCTCTGTGATGTCAAAAGCTTCCTGTCCACAGGCACACAAAAGAGTTGCAGCCTTCAGGCCGTCTTCTCTAATCTGATTTACTCTGAAGTAGTTCTCCACCCGTGCTACGTAGGAATTCCATCTCTCTGGGTGGGAGACATCAAAATCAGACAAGCGGCCAGTCTTCAACATCTTACAGTTTATGACCTTCACCACTCACTTCCTCTGCAAACTGCTGTTTGGGGAAAGGGTCCTTTAGCCGAGCTCACCCTCCAGCGACGCTATGCTGGCAGGCTGGGATGCTGGTTCAGATGCCATCTTCCCCTCTTCAGGACTTCCTTCATGGTGATGCTGAACAAACACTTTATTCTCCTTCTACAACAACCAAGCGAAAACAAAAGGCACGCAGGCCTTTTTATATGGCCAGAAGCCCGGACAGTGACAACCAATAGGAACAGAACGTTTTCGCACCTTGTGCATGTGCACAAGGCCGGCGCCGCTCTGTCTGGTCCCGGGCAGTTTTTGGAATGTCTGGGACCAATGCAACGTCCTGAGCCTGCTTTTGCAGGCTCAGGACACAACAGTGACCATTTGAAATTATAATGGCACTGAAAAAAGGGACAAGACCATTTTTCATGCTTATGACTGTTGTAGCATCCCCGTGGTCACATGATCAAAATTCAGATGCTTGGCAACTGACTCATATTTATGACGGTTGCAGTGTCCTGGGGTCATGTGATCCCCTTTTGTGACCTTCTGACAAGCAAAGTCCATGGGGAAGCCAGATTCACTTAAATAACCACAGAAAGAGAGGCCATAAAATGGGGCAAAACTCACTTAACAACTGCCTTGTTTATCAACCTAAATTTTGGGTTCAATAATAGTCGTAAGTTGAGGACTACCTGTACTGCCAGTTTAGTGGAGGTTTTGAGAGCAAATGGCCAGCGTATTGCTTTGAAACCAGAGTAGGACTCTGCAAAAGCTAGGAAAATTTCCACATTTGCCTGTTTCTTGATCCCAGACTGAAAGAAGAGAACCTGTATTTCCTCTTGTATATTAAAGAAAGGTCCCAGTGGCATCAGGAAGAATTTTGCTTTCGCTTCAGGGAAAGGAAGTTTTCATTGCAATTTCTCTGAAGGAGTTGTTTTAGATGGCTCGGGAGCCAATCTTGGCTGGAAAGTTGGATGCAATTCATTAAACCTTTTAAGCAGGCTGAATATCCTGAGAAATAATTCTGCAGATTTAATATAAATGTAATGCATTTACATATTATTTAATTCCATAACTATAACATTTATTTATTTATTTTATTAGATTTCTATGCCGCCCTATTCCAAGAACTCAGGGCGGCTTACAACATGGATACTCACATGAAGAAATCTGGCATTAAAATACATTGTAAAAACCCCTTAATTAAATACAAATCATCCAAAGACAGACATGCAAACAAACATACACTGGCTGGGGCAAGGTGTTAACTGCCCCAGGCCTGTCGGCAAAGATGTGTCTTCAATAATTTGCGAAAGGCAGAGAGGGTGGGGGCAATACAGATCTCTGGGGGGAGTTGATTCCAGAGGGCCGGGGCCGCAACAGAGAAGGCTCTTCCCCTAGGCCCCGCCAGGCGACACTGTCTGGCTGACGGGACCTGGAGAAGGCCGACTCTGTGGGCCCTAACCGGTCGCTGGGTTTCATGGGGCAGCAGACGGTCCCATAAGTAACCTGGTCCGATGCCATGTAGGGCTTTATAGGTCATAACCAACACTTTGAATTGCGTTTGGAGACCAATTGGCAGCCAATGCAGCTCGCGGAGTGATGTTGAAATGTGAGCATTTCTAGGTAGGTCCAATACTGCTCGCGCGGCTGCATTCTGCATTACCTGAAGTCTCCAAACATTTTTCAAAGGTAGCCCCATGTAGAGAGCATTGCAGTAGTCGAGCCTCGAGGTAATACCGTAAGGGCATGAGTGACTGTGAGAAGAGACTCCCGGTCCAAATAGGGCCGCAGCTGGTGCACCAGGCGAACCTGGGCAAATGTCCTCCTCGCCACAGCCGAAAGATGATGTTCCAGATTTAGCTGTGGATCGAGGAGGACACCCAAGTTGCGGACCTTCTCTGAGGGGGTCAAAAACTCCCCCCCAGGGTGATGGATACAACCAAGAGTGGACCGGGTGTCTCCGCTCTTATTCCAATACCTTCATCTCTAGAAAAGAATATTTGTAGCTTAGGATTGAACTGTGGGACCCTTAGTACTTTCGGAGCCTGGTTGTTTTCTTGCAGACATTTCATTACCCAGCTAGGTAACATTATCAGTGTTAGAAGGAATGGGGCTTGGCCTTACACACAGTAAACAAAATCCCAATCAAGGAGCTACCAAATAAGACAAACAATGAAATAGTAAACAATATCCTAATCAAGGAACTACCAAGAGGAAAACACTCCCACCAATACGGACAGAGCAAGCCACTTGTATATAAACAGAGACTACAAATCCCACTCCCTTCTAGCGCTGATGGTGTTATCTAATTGGGTAATGAAATGTCTGCAAGAAAACAACCAAGCTCAGGGAATACAAGGACTCCACACCTTCACCTTTACACCCCACTGGCTCTGTGAACTTCAAATGAAAAATACGACATATGTGGTAATAGATAAATTGTGATATTAGACTTCTGATAGCCCATTGATATATAAATTATTATAACAGGCAAATAGGTAACTGCTTTCTGATCATGTGAACTGATTTCATTTAATTGCCTGATAGTTTGTGTGAATACAAGGAACAGTAGAAAAATCTTTCTCATCAGCCCTTGCCATCCAGTCCCCACCAACATGTATGTTAAACCGACCAAAATGTCCTGCGCATATGCAACCATCACTAGCAGTGAATGTTAGCTGTATTTCCAAGTGTGGCAAACAACACACACCACACATTAGACTTCATATGTGACATGAATGTGTGGTTCACATTTTATTTATTAAGCAGCGTTTGTAAGAATTCCTAAGACAAGAGACTTCTCTTCTGCCCAAAATCAGATGGAACTCAGGTTTCCTGGTTCCTGCCTAGACAGCTCACTTCACAAGCAATTGGTTGTCTTGTCTGAGGAAGACCCACAGCTTAGTGTGAGAAATGGTATGGAGAATCTGGGATTCAATCTGTGCAATACCCCCCTGAAAAGATCAGGTAACAACAGGTGTTCCAGGCTGAAATCTTAGAGAGCTGCTGTATGAGAAAGTTTGCATGCTGGTTGATGGCACTGAACTTACGTTCTCCTTGAATTTAATCATTTCATTCTCCTTCTATTAATGTGTGTTTTCCCCTCTGTTGCTCCTTATCTGCCCTAGGCCTTCTCTATTGGCTCTGCCTTGTTTTTAATCTTCTTTGCTATGTTTGTTTTCTGTTGTTTTTGTTTTTGCCTCTCTCCAGCAGGAACACATTAACTCGCCCTTTCTTAGAAACCTGTGGGAACAGCTCCGCCCCTGTTCTCTGCTCCATGTGTGTATCCTAGTCAAGAAATAAACAAGCCCTTGTTAGCACGCAGCCGATTCTGCAGCCATTGTCGTCACAGCTGTCTCTCTGCTTCACAAGCCCAGCTATAGAAGGGCTTGGGATGGGAACACAGTGTCTGCAAACTGCAAGAACAAATAGAAGCCTGCAGGGAACAGGTCTGTCGTTGGTATATTTGTGGGTTTTCCTTTTGCAGGTTATTTTCCATAGTATATACTATGCTTGTTGCTACAACCAAAAGAGCCTAAGTAAAATTTGGTATTAAATCCACTTCCACAGCTGGATCAGAAAATAATAATTAAAAAAATCTCTGATAAAAATAAACTTCCTGACTCTGGTTGTTTTCTTTTGAGGTACTCTAATTCGCCTGGCACAATCCTTTCCAGTGTTTAATCCCACTGAATTTACCTAGGTTTACTTCTGAGAGTTCACATCGGATCTTCCTGTCAATCCTTAAAACATTTTCACAAAACTGCTCTTGAATTGCCCAATGCAAAAATGGGCAGAGCTCTTTAGTTTTAATCCCTGACTGAAAATTTCCCTTCCACACAATTTTTAAAGGCACGGTGACCTTTCCTTCTTATTACATTTGGCCACCCAAAATTGTCCAGGGAATAAAGATTTATGCTGATGGGTTTGGCTTTTAGTTCCCCCCATGCTTTGCCTTCTAGAGCTGACAACCTATCCCTGATACAATATTATGGACTGCAGCTTCCTCCAACCAGATGCAAGCCGAATATGAATCTGACTTGGATTTCAGCTAGCTGAGAATTATGGAAGTTGAAATCGAACACATCTGGAATGGGCTAATTTGGGGGAGGTTGATGCACCAAGCCAGTTTGGTTTAGTCATTAACAAAGGCACCAAGCTAGAAAGCAAGAAACTGTGAATTCAAGTCCCACTTTTGCTAGGAAAGCCAGCTGGGTGACTTTGGGCCAGTCACACTCTCTCAGTCCAACTCACCTCACTGGCTTGTTGTTGTGGGGAAAATAGGAGGAGGAAGGTGTGTTGGATATGTTTGCCACCTTGCATTATCTATAGCTTATCCCCGTAAATCGTGGGTGCTCCATCGCTGGATGTTTTTAAAAAGAGACTGGACAATCACCTGTCAGAGATGATAGGACAGAGGTAGGCAACCTTGGTTCTTTTATGACTTGTGGACTTCAACTCCCAGAATTCCTGAGCCAGCCAAGCTGGCTCAGGAATTCTGGGAGTTGAGGTCCACAAGTCATAAAAGAACCAAGATTGCCTACTACTGGTATAGGACATAGGTCCTCCTGCTTGAGACCTCCAAGGTCCCTTCCAACTCTATTCTATTCTATTCTATTCTATTCTATTCTATTCTATTCTATTCTATTCTATTCTATTCTATTCTATTCTATTCTATTCTATTCTATTCTATTCTATTCTATTCTATTCTATTCTATTCTATTCTATTCTAGAGGGCAATAGAAGAAGGGGACGACAGAGAATGAGGTGGCTGGATGGAGTCACTGAAGCAGTAGGCGTGAACTTAAATGGACTCCAGAAGATGGTAGAGGACAGGAAGACCTGGAGGAACGTTGTCCATGGGATAGCGATGGGTCGGACAAGACTTCGCAATTAACAACAACAAATTATATTCTATATGTGATAGATGTCACAGAGCTCTTAATGTCATAGAATTACAATTTCTAGCAGTTATAAAGAGGATAACCAAGGAAAAGGAATGTTGGAGCTACAGTTCAGCAACAACTTTAGAACCACAATTTTCTTGTCCTTAGCATAGAAAGAATTCAAGCTATCTTCCAGCCCTGAAGGTCACTATAATGCCTTGGGTTATTTATGATCTTTCAGCCTAACCAACCAAGCAAGACTATAATGATATAATAGGAAGTAGACTCAATTATCCCACCAGGAGTGGATGCATGGGATATAAGAAAAAGTAACAAAAGGTTTCGGCGGAAGAGATGACCACAGTTGAAATGTACAGTATGCTTTGGATTCCATTTGCTTGATTATGATGTGCTACCCCATTGTATAATAATTATCTAGCAGAACAATGGACAGTGAGATCAAGGTTGTTCCCAATGGAGCTCAGGAAACCCAGCCTTGGAAACAGGGAAATCCACAGGATTTAGAATAGGATAACAAAAAGCTCCAATGATGGATCCAAACTGGTTGGTAGAGTTTTTATTCAATTTGTTGCTGATAATCATATCCAGAGGTGGGGCCATTAGGATTGCGATCAGTACCTGTTTTGCTTCTTTAGCAATTCTTTTATCGGTTACTTCAGAATTGCCCTAGTAACTATGGCTAAAGTCCAATTAGTCCATATCTGATAAGGAAGTTCCCAACTAGGTATGAAATTATGGCCTCCTTGTGTTTGATCTTAGCCTCTGATATTCAGAGATAGACTGCCTGTCTAGCCCTGTTGTCTACTCTGAATGATAGTAGCTCTGCAAGGCATCAAGCAGGTGTTGTCCCAATGACATGACACCTGATCCTTGTAATTGAAGGCATTAAAGAATGAAATTGCATCCCTTCCAGGACCCATCACCATGTCACCACTTTGTTCCCTGTAGTTCTTGGAGCTTGGAAAAACAGACTATAAATAATAGTAATTTAAGGTATAGGCCTTATCTATAAAAAAAATGACCAAAGTCTTCTTACTTCTTTTCTAATATATAGCAGAATCTAGTGCTGATATCTGAAATCTGTCTGTCTGTCTATCTGTATTTTCGTTTATGTTAAACACTCCACACAATGCCAAGCAAGAGCATAATGCCAGGCTACTGTTTCTGTTTGGTTTCAATAGTTTGGGAAAACTGGTTTTAAATCATTGCTTGTTCTCCTTCTAGATGGGCAGAAATTAAGACAATTCCAGATGCTGAAAAAAATGCTTCTTGATGGTTTGGTAGTGAAAATGGAAGCGCTATGGAAGTGCCCTAAATTGAACAGTCATTTTGGCGAACTTCTAAGCAAAGCCAACTCCAATCCTGAAAGGATCTCTAGAGGTCCAAATTACTTGTTAATTCATGAATGGCCAAAAGACCCTGGACCAGGGGTCTTCAGATTTGGCCCTTTTATGACTTGTGGACTTCAGCTCTCAGAATATGGCTGAGGAATTCTGGGAGTTGAAGTCCACAAGTCATAAAAGGGCCAAGTCTGAAGACCCCTGCCCTAGTGAGTCGACTTAGTTGTGGTAATAGTGCTAGATCTACTAATCTTTTACATGTCTGGTTTCCCCCTAGTATGTCTATAATTAAAATGGCTGTTCAATTTAGGGCACTTCCATAGTGCTTCCATTTTCACTCTCGAACCATCAAGAAGCATTTTTTTCAGCATCTGCAATTGTTTTAATTTCTGCCCATGTAGAAGAACAACAAGCAATGATTTAAAACCAGTTTTCCCAAACTATTACCACAACTAAGTCTACTCACTAGGGTTTTCTGGCCATTCATGAATTAACAAGTAATTTGGACCTCTAGAGATCCTTTCAGGATTGGAGTTGGCTTTTCTTATTTACTGAAATACACAACTATTCCCGGCTTCTGAAACTATTCAGAAAAAGGAATGATTAACACCAGGTAAGGTTACCAGAGGCGGTCTATACAAATAATTATTATGGGCAACAAAGAATTAGAGCTTTCTGTATCTCCTTGTGCCCACCTGAAGCGAGATCTGAAGTACTAGTGTAGTTCTAGCCTTACATTAAAAGCGAAGATGGGGAGGTTTCTTATTAGATATATTTTGCATCTTCAGTTTTTCATTGTGGTGTGAAGGATGAGGATGGAGGCAATAGGTCTCCTTTGCGACAAATCTCCCAAAATATAGTGTGATATTGGGGGTTGCCAATTTGATTTAATCCAGTGGCAAGCCAGACCCCTTTGTTTGCTTTGACAAAATTGACTAACCTCTTTTTTTAAAAAAAAACACAACTAAATTTGGATTCCTATATTTAATGATTGAGTGCCAGTTTGGTTTAGTGGTTAAGGCATCAGACTACAAACCAGAAGACTGTCAGTTCTAGTCTCACCTTAGGCACGAAGCCAGATGGGTAACCTTGGGCCAGTCACTCTCTCTCAGCCCTAGGAAGGAGGCAATGGCAAACCGCTTCTGAGAAACCTTGCCAAGAAAACTGCAGGGAGTTGTCTAAGCAGTCTCTGAGACTCGGTCATGATTGAATGAAATCAAAAAAATTGGTAGATGGAAACACTGTAATTCTCACTTGGGTAAAAAGGCAGTGCTAGATTGTGCTTGTTCTCCTGTCACATGTTTACAAATGTCCTGTGGATATTTAAGGTTTATTTACAATAACATCTCTTTCCCCTGCTGATATTTTAAATACTTTCTCTGCTTATATTTTACATACCAAAGCTCATGATTTTATATGAATAAAACAGTTTGACATTACAGCAATTTTTTTAAAGTATGATATATGGTAAGTGAAGGCGTTCCCTCTTTAATTTTCCTCAACCAATGTGTTTTCGGGTTGTATTATATCTGTGGAAAGTTATGATTAGATTTTATTTATAACCTTGCAATAATCTAGAGCACGGGTGTCAGACTCGCCACGTCACATGACGTATCACGACTTTTTTTAGCATTGCTGGAGCTGGGTGGGTGCGTCCTGTGTATGATGCAACCGGCCCATGGGCCAGCAGTTTAACACCCCTGATCTAGAGCATATAAAAAACAGGAGTAACAGGATAGCAGCCTATTTTATATGCAGTTAGAATATTCCTTAAGTGTTCTCAATATTTGTACAGCTCACATCAACAGCTTTTTTTCAGCAGGAGAAAAAGAAGAAAAAAAAATATGATTTTCAGTTGGACAAATTCCCTGGTTAGATTTCCAAGCTTTAATTCCTCATAAGAAAACAAACATAAACACACAAATATTCCCAACTGCTAATTGTTCCCTTGGGGGAAAAAAATGTGTATACTTTTCTGCTTCCCATATAGGCGACGATGAAGAGATGCTGACACTTCCAATTAAGTGCGGTTTTTATAATTGTTCATTGCCTTGAGTGCCCTACTAGCAGAAAAACAGTGTTGTGTCCTGAGCCTGCAAAAGGAGGCTCGGGACGTTGCATTGGTCCTGGGCATTCCAAAAGCTGCCCGGGACCAGACAGAGCAGCGGCAGCCTTGTGCGCATGCGCATGGCGCAAAAACTCTCTGTTTCGTTGGTTGACGTTGTCCGGGTTTCTGGCCATATAAAAAGGCTTGCGTGCCTTTTGTTCTTGCTTGGTTGTAGTCAGAAGGAGAATAAAGAGTTGTTCAACATCGCCATGTGTCTTCATCATTCGCACGCGAACGAAGTATACAACAGACAGCATGCAGGACTTCGGTATTGAAATAAACAACTAAATCAACAACAGATAAATAGGCAAGCCGCTCATAGGTACAGTATATTTTCTTTGGAAAGGAAAAAAAATCATTATAGGAAAAGCTCTGGAGAAATGTTGAGGGATTTTGAAGATGGGATGACCTCATCTGAAATCACTGCAAAATGCAGCTGGGCAATTATTCAACGAAAAATTATTCATCGGGAAGGGATTGGTGATATGGCATAGTGCAAAAAGATGAGCTCAGTAACCAGTGCCAGTTTCCACCCCAGATGCTCTCAAAAGAATGAAAAGAGATCATAGAATCATAGAATCGTAGAGTTGGAGGGGACCTCCCAGGTCATCGAGTCTAACCCCCTGCTCGAGGCAGGATTCCCTAAACCATCCCAGATAGATGGCCGTCCAGTCTCTGCTTGAAGACCTCCATCGAAGGGGAGCTCACCACCTCCCGTGGCAACCTGTTCCACTGGTTGATCACCCTTACTGTTAGAAATTTTTTTCTAACATCTAATCTGAATCTTTTCCCCTGCAGTTTCATCCCATTGTTTCTAGTCCTTCCTTGGGCAAGTGAGAACAGGGCTGATCCCTCTGCACTGTGACAGCCCTTCAGGTATTTGTAGACAGCCATCATGTCTCCTCTCAGTCTTCTTTTCTGTAGACTAAACATTCCCAATTCCTTTAACTGTTCCTCATAGGACATGGTTTGTAGACCATTCACCATCTTGGTAGCTCTAGTAGATCATCGATTGAACATGAGGCAACAGTGTGAAGCAGCTGCAAAAAAGGCAAACACGATCCTGGGGTGTATCAAGAGAAGCATAGAGTCCAGATCACGTGAAGTTATTATTCCCCGATGATCTATCTTGGCTTGAGTTACCATGCCTTGCTCCCTGGCTTCTTCTGTTTTTCTCAGCCTTGAACTATTGAAGAGCCTTAGACTACAACTCTCATCATTTTCACACTTTGCATTTCAGAGTGGGGTTTAGTTTAGTTTAGTTTATTCACACTTATATGCCGCCCTTCTCCGAAGACCCAGGGCGGCTCACAACAAGAATACAATAACAATTTTAAAATCAACACATTCATACCACATACAAACACAATCAATTCGCAGCTGCTGATGGCGGAACATTCTTAGGGCTGAGGGGCAGAGCACAGCTCATATGCCCCAAGCCTGTCAGCATAGATGTATCTTCAGCACTTTCCAGAAAGCTAGGAGGGAGGAAGCAGTACAAACCTCTGAGGGAAGCTGGTTCCAGAGGGCTGGGGCAGCAACGGAGAAGGCCCTTGCCCTAGGTCCCGCCAGATGACATTGTTTAACAGACGGGACTCGTAGGAGGCCAACCCTATGTGCCCTAACCGGTCTCTGGGATTCATGAGGCAGAAGACGGTCCCGCAAGTATCCTGGTCCATTGCCATAAAGGGCTTTATAGGTCATAATCAACACTTTGAATTGTGTTCGGAGACCAGTTGGTAGCCAGTGCAGCTCACGGAGAGCTGGAGTGATATGAGCATGTCTTGGGAGACCCAAGACAGCTCGCGCGGCCGCATTCTGGACTACTTGCAGTCTCCAGACATTCTTCAAAGGTTGCCCCATGTAGAGAGCATTACAGTAGTCGAATCTCGAGGTGACAAGGGCATGGGTGACTGTGTATAAATACTGTGGGGTATTTATTGGACTACAACATCTGGGGACCTAAAGATGAGAGCTCTCTCCTTGGAGATCACCTGTTTAGCTGTAGCTCTTAGCACCAAATACAGGTAGTCCTCGATTTACAACAATACATTTAGTGACTGTCTGAAGTTACGACGACATTGAAAAGAATGACTTATGGCTACTTTTCACACTTATGATCTGTCATGTGATTTACATTCGGATGCCTGACAACTGGTTCATATTTATGGTGGTTGCAGTGCCCCGGGGAGATGTTATCATCTTTTGTGACCTTCTGACAAGCCAAGTCAACGGGGAAGCCGGATTCACTTAATGACCGGATTACCAATTTAACAAGCCGCAGTGATTCACTTACCGGTAGCAAATGTGGCAAGAAAAGTTGTAAAACGGGCAAAACTCATGTAACAAATTTCTCTCTTAGCAACATAAATTCTGGGCTCAATTGCGGTTGTAAGTTGAGGACTACCTATACTGTGAGTAAACAAGGAGAAAGCAAGGTAAGGAACCTGGAATAAAGGCCATGATTTCTGAATGTTGTTCTGCTATTGTGGATTGCTGCACAGACAGGTATCACAAACACCCTTTCTGAGGGAGTTGGCAGCGAGAGACTCACGTGAAGGGACCTATTCACCACACTCCACCTGCAGAGACGTTTGAGTGACTAATTTCCTCAGAGTGGTTTATTGGCCTTATCCGTGGGAGTGGCTAATATCGCCTGACTTCAAGTGGGCAGATTTAGTGCCTTGTGCAGTATGACTCTCTGCTTAGCTGTGCGACTTTGCTGCAATAAAACACCCCCTCCTTGGATCACGGTGTCTATGGATGTGTGTTGAAATAAGGAGTTAAGATTCTTTAAAAGTGTCTAGAATTTTTTTTTAAAAAAAACAACCTGATACACACCTGGACAGCAAAAAGTCAGGATTTAGGACACCTTAAGTATGAGCTCAGGCAACATATTTAATAAAATAGGTCAATGTTCCTTCCAGTTCTTCCTTGAGCCCCAAGGCAAATTGCACAGAATAAATTAAAACAGTGCAAGAGACCTGCAGCAAAATGTTACTGGAAGTTCTACTGGGAAGATGATGCACTGTACATGGGTTACAAGCAATCCCATGATGTTTCCTTCAAATGTGGTTGGATTTTGTCTCTTAATTTAAAGAATCAAGGTCCTCAAATATCAGAAAATACACAAACTGGTTTTCAGTTTGGGTGCAAAGGTAGAGCTAGGATCATGATTGCTGTCCATCCTTCCTCTTTTTGCATCTCAGAAAGTGGAGGTAGTTGAACTATAAGGCAGAAGATCTGAAGCTCAGTTGGGGAAGAAACCATGCATCATAGTAGCAGTATTGGGAAATAAGGGCCACTGAAGAAGGGGAAATGTACAGTGGTGCTTGTCTGTATTAACATTAATAGCACTTAGACTTATATATCACTGCATAGTAGTTTACAGCACTCTCTGAGTGGTTTACAGTGTCAGCATGTTGCCTCCAACAATCTGGGTCCTCATTTTACTGACCTTGGAAGGATGGAAGGTTAAGTCAACTCAAGCACTTTAGGATCAGGCTGTGGGCAGAGTTAGCCTGCAATACTGCATCCTAGCCACTTCAGCTCTTTAGGGTTGATTTGGACATAGCATGGCTTCTGGTATGTCCCAACTGGCCATGCCTACTTTCAAATATCTTATTTCTCTTCCTTCTCCCATGTTACTCCTCTCCCTCCAATTGGTCACCTGGATGTCCATAAAGGAAGTGCACTGATCCAACAGTGAACAGAATCAAATTCAACAAAGTTGACTTTGGATTTAGTTCTTGTTACCTTCTGCAGAAATAGAGGATTTCATCTTTACCAAGACAACACAGGTAGTCGCTAGACCCTCAACATACTGACTTTTGAAAGACCAAGAAACTGAGTATCAATCTTAATTGACCTTCCCTATCAGGATCTCTATATCTTAAAACATGCAACCATTTTGTAGCTGAGCTTACTTCAAGTCTTAAAACCTGAATTGAAGAAAACTATTTAGGTAGGAAATTATGGGAGGGAAGAATAGTGAATTGTTAAAAAAAAAAAAGCTTAGCATGCAGATAGACAAACAGACACCAAAGGACATTCTTGGTTATGAAAGTATTGTGTGTGTGGAACTCTCAGAGATGAATCCATCTTTTTTACTAATTTCCTGCTGTCATTGATTGTTAGAAGCAAAACAGCCTACTAGTCATCAGAGAGCTGACAACAGTTGTTTGGAGGGATCAGATTGCTTGTTTCCTGCTACTAGTGGAAAACCTGTTTTCTAATGTACCTTGATCTGGGGCAGGTTGCTAGGAATGAAATAAGTGCCTTTGTGTGGAAGAGTAAATATATATACAAGTAAGTGCCCAGAGATTCATAACCTCAGATAACTGAGCAAGCAGTATGAGATTAAAGAAAGGGTCTCCATTTTCCATGGGTCTCCATGCTAGGGCCTTTGAACTTATTCAGTTTTACACCATCAAATTCTATCATACCACCATTAATGATCAAGGCTCTGCAAAGTTAACTTGAATTTCCTCCACTTTGTTTTCACCATCAGAGATCCTACACACTTTAGTTACTTGCTTATTGCCTCCAGAGCTCCCAGTACTCTGTAAAACAGTGTTTCTCAACCTTGACAATTTTAAGGCATGTGGACTTCAACTCCCAGAATTCCACAGCCAGCGTTGCTGGCTGTGGAATTCTGGGAGTTGAAGTCCACATGCCTTAAAATTGTCAAGGTTGAGAAACACTGCTGTAAAAGCTAAAAGAGATGGTGCAGTGGTTAGAATGCAGTACTGCGGGCTACTCCGGCTGGCTGCCAGCTGCCAGTAGTTCAGCAGTTCAATTCTCCCCAGCTCAAGGTTTCTATCTTTCCGACATGGATAAAATGAGGACCCAGATTGTTGGGGGACAATATGCTGACTCTGTGAACCGCTTAGAGAGGGCCGTAAAGCACTGTGAAGTGGTGCGTAAGTCTAAGGGCTATTGCTATCTCTTCTATTTTCATTCATTTGGGGGGGGGTGATGAAAAAGAGAGATCCTGTGCTTGTTTTTTGCTCTGCAACAGATCTATCTTACCTACTAAGATATCCATATCTTTTCTGTTTCTACATTTTCCTTCATTCTAGGGCAGTGATGGCGAAACTATGGCACGTGTGCCAGAGGCGGCACTCAGAGCCCAGCCCCGCCTCTCCCTGTGGCCCCCTCCTCACCAGCAGCCCCCCCTGGAGGAGAGTCACCCCCGGGCATGGCCCATGCGAAGCAGTGCAGCACAGCCAAGGACATGGCAGTCAGGCAGTGGGGACAAGACAAGACTTCGCCCTCATGCCCCATTGTGCGCAGATGATGCTGTGGGGGATGGGCAGAGGGTGTGGCCACCATGGCACTGCAGGGCCACCTGGGTGATCTGCTGCAGCGGGCCTTGGAGGCGGTGGGTGGCCCTGTGGGTGGGGGCAGGGCGGGGAGTGCAGCAGGGGCAGGTGGGGAGCAGGGGTGTTTTGGGGCACTCAGTCTCTAAAAGGTTTGCCATCACAGTTCTAGGGGGCTCTTCCTAAGAAGTGAAATGTAGCTGTGACATATGTGTGTGACAGGCAGCCTCATCCATGAAAATATGAAGCATAGAAGACACAAACATATTCATACCAGCACTAAAGCTATAGAAAGAAGAGAATGGAAAAGAAGCTAATTTAACAAGAAGAGGAAAGAGGCAGTTTCTCAGCTTTGCAAAACGCCAGCACTGTGTTGTGGCAGGTGTCGTGTGGTGGCCAGGAGCATCTCCTGCAGCAGATGATTACTTGTATAGTTCCATTAGCTGAAATTTGCATTTGAAGACAGAAGTCTTCAGCAATTATATCTAGTTTGTGGCTAAGCCTAGTAGATATAAGCTGCTCTCTTGCTTGAAAATTATTTTCTGACGAGAGCTCTTCAGGTTTCCTTCTTTAAATTTCCAACTCTAGAAGTTCTAGAACTCCTGAGTCAGGAGGCTCTCCAAAGGTTTGGAGATGAATGCATTCCTAATCATGACAAAGAAAGAAAATTTAGAAGAAACGGGAATGTCATTTACACACAGCTGAAATAAGAAGTAAGATGACTCTTAAGTTCTAAAGCAGGGATGTCCAACCTTGGCAACTTTAAGACCTGTGGACTTCAACTCCCAAAATTCCCCAGCCAGAACGCGCAATCTCTTCTAAAAAACCTCCAGTGACAAAGCACTCATAATTTCTGAAGGCAAGCTGTCTTCAGACAAAGTCTTTAGACAGATTCTGATGTGAGCCTCTTCTCTCTGGAGAATAGCTGTATGATCAAAACATATCTCATTGATTTCCTTATATTAGCAATTAGCTTTAAATTAGCCAATGGTATCTAGGGCTGCTCTGGCATGGAAGACATTGCAAAGCTGACTCAGCAGAGCAATTTCTTTTGACTAAACAAAAATAATGAGCACAGACTTAGAGAGCTTAAATAATTCTGTAGTTTCATAGGGTTGTGTCTTACATCTTGAGAACATAGAGGGATTAAGACCTACCTAATCCAGTTTTTCTCTTTAGAGCAATCAGCCAGATATCTGTGGGAAACCATAGGAGAAAATGAACACCCCCCAATAATTGGCTGAATACATCAGGGGCTTATTCTTGCCCTGAAACTGACTGGTACTCAGGGATATCTTGGTGGTCATTCATAGCCTTACCCATTAATCCCCTCTTAAAATCAGTTCCAATACTTAACTATGCAGCAACTGCAAGTAATTTAAGGTCACTAGCAACTTGGCTAGCTCCTCTGAGATAATCACTCAAATCTCTTTTCATAACACTAAATTGAAAACTTTTAATTTATTCCCACTAAGGATTTTTATATTATCATATTTTCAAATAGATAATAGACAGGTAGATAGATAATAAATGATAGAGTATGAATGGATAGAAATAGATAGGAGAGAGAGAGAGAGAGAGAGAGAGAGAGAGAGAGAGAGAGAGAGAGAGAGAGAGAGAGAGAGAGAGAGAGAGAGAGAGAGAGAGAGAGAGAGAGAGAGAGAGAGAGATGGATGTGGTGGCGCAGTGGTTAGAATGCAGTATTGCAGGCTAAACTCTGCCAACTGCCAGGAGTTTGATCCTGACTGGCTCAAGGTTGACTCAGCCTTCCATCCTTCTGAGGTTGGTAAAATGAGGACTCAGATTCTTGAGGGCAATATGCTGACTCTATGAACCGCTTAGAGAGGGTTGTAAAGCACTATGAAGCAGTATATAAGTCTAGATGCTATTGCTATTGCTAGAGATAGATAGATAGATAGATAGATAGATAGATAGATAGATAGATAGATAGATAGATAGATAGATAGATAGATAGATAGATAGATAGGTAGGTAGGTAGGTAGGTAGGTAGATAGGTAGATAGGTAGACAGACAGACAGACAGACAGACAGATGTAGTATATTCTTATCTAATGAGTGGTAAATTTATTCAGGCCAGAAGCCCTTCAGGAGAGAAATTCCAGCATCTATATTAGAGCAATACACTTATCAGGTAACAACCCATGTCATGAAATTATGTGATTTTTACATTGGCCAAAAAAAAAGTATTGCATTAAAATATACTTAGATTTATTGTTATTATTTAATGGGCCCATTTGATAAAAAGCCCCCGTAAAAGAGACCTAAAACAAGACAGATATTAGCAAGTATTGCAGGCCCAATTGGCAAAAAGAAGCTCAGGACCATATTGGTTGGAAAAATGTGGAAGAGGCCTTCATCCTGCAGAGGATGGACAATGGCTGGAATAATGATGATGATAATGATGATGATGATGATAGGCAATAGGCAACCTTGGCCCCTCTATTTATTCTTAGATCTCTTTATTGGCAAAGAGGCTTTCATGAAAAACATCCCAGAACTCTAAATGCTCAAGACTAACCAGATCATTATCTGAGGGATGTCTACCTCCACTAGCTTCTATCCACCCCATAAGATTAGGCAGAATGGGCACAATCAATAAATATCATTTAAGTAAGTAAGTAAAGAACTAAAGAAGAATCCAATAAGTATCAATTTTCAAAGGGACACATAAATATCTAGACATGTAGAACATCTAGAAGTCAGTAGAAATTTCAAAAGTCCAGCAATTTCCTTGAGAATGATTCATTGCAAATACGTGACGACAGTCACACTACACAATATTCTGCTGACAGATTATTTAATGCTTTACTACACTATTTCCTTCGGTTGCTTCGTAAGCTTCTACCAGTTGCAAGCAATTTTACAGGCTTCCGTGAGTCATCCTATAGTTGTCCAGGGAATATTTGGAAACATCTTTAATCTTGTTTAAAAAATGACTTTCGTAATGACCAGGTGATCCGACACTAAGTTAAATAATCAGTAAATCCAAGGCACGTTTACAGAAATAAAGCCAGATTAAACAAAAAAAGAAAAAAATAACGTTGTTTTTAAATGGCATCCATTACACACATGGAGTGAGCCTAGCAGGGGTAGGCAACTTTGGCTCTTTTATGACGCGTGGACTTCAACTCCCAGAATTTCTGAGCCAGCATAGCTGGCTCAGGAATTCTGAGAGTTGAAGTCCACGCGTCATAAAAGAGCCAAGGTTGCCTACCTCTCGCCTAGAGGCACATGCTTCAGTATTTAATAAGGTGACCAACCGTCCTCCTTTAGGGAGGACAGTCCTCCTTTTGTAAGTTCTGTCCTCCCTTGAAAAGTGTCCTCCTACATGTCCTCCTTTTCCATATTTGAAGACTAATCTGCAGGGCTTTTTTTTCTCATAGAACGCTCAGAATGGCATTCCGGCACCTTTCTTTAAGGGTTTTTTTTTCAACTTTTGCATGAGCTGTGCTACTCCCGCTATTGGCTTTCGAAAGCCAATAGGAATTGCTGCTGAGCGCGCCAAAACACCCGGCTGGCAAACTTTGCACATGCAAGTTGTCTGTATTATTGTTGCAATGAATAAAATGTTTCTTTTATTTACGATATTTTTTTCTTCAATTTATTTGTGTCCTCCTTTTCATTGTAAAAAAGTTGGTCACCTTATTCAGTAATCCATGCAAGATTTAAGTTTCTTTCTCTCTCCATCTCTCACGCATCTGCTGTGGGACCCTAACAAGTGGAATTACAGTTTGTTAAGGGTCCCACAGACTGAGACAAGACTGCTTGGAGTCAGTGTCTTCAGCAGATAGTACCAACTTTGCTGGATCTTAGATTTTATTTCATGTTTAAAGTTGGACATTGAATTATTGAAGCTCAACCCAAGGAAGCTTGCAGGGTGTGATCAGAAAACCTCAAGATTGTGAGTAGATGGCATGATCAAATCTCCACCTGATTCTGATGCGTGTTGCATGTATAATGCTTATAAAAACCTGGTAGAGTGGCTATTACACCATCATGGCCATAATATTAACTTTTTTTTTAACCATATCCTGCAGATACCCCTGCTTGAAAGAAATCTATAATTTCTTTAGAAGTCATCACCAACTGCCTTGGTTGCACATGGCATTTGTCTGAGTGCCACATCTCATCAAATACTGTTCAATAGTGATGAAGCACATGATTTCATGCATCTCAATTTCTCATTGAGAAAGCATCGCGAAAGAGTTCTGTTGCAATCCCTAGAAAAGTCCTGGTGACAAAGCCACAGTAGATGGAGAAAGAATCTTCATGGTGGAGTAACAACTTCGGATATTCCAACTTGCTGACTCTGAATTATAGGCCTTCATTTATTCATAGGAGAAATTTTTCAGTTCATGATATATATTCAGACTCCTGACACATAATTGAAACTACACTCTGCACATAAAAAGGGGGCAGGACTTTGCATAGTCACAGAAGTTATTTTGAACATTTAAATGCCATAATCTGAAGCTATTATGACAGTAAACTCTATTGCAAATATGTATTTGAGGAGAAATTGCAGTGGAGAACATGATTTTTTTTAAAAAAAATATGTATTTGCATGCATATGAGGATACATGTTTTAGTGTAAATTTTCTAGGGAAGGGAATTTGTGGAGCAATATGGAACTGAGAGCTGGAATGGATGAACTGGTCCAAAAGTGATGAAGATTAGAAATTTAATGATTGAATCGTGAATCAATGGGAACTTTTCTGGGGCAAAACATGGAACTGCAATCCCTTTCAAACTTCTTGTACCTGGACTATTGAAGGGGAAATGGCTGTGCATTTTTATTATCAAATCCACATTATCAACATTAACAACATGGGTAATATAGAATTGAGGGTTGCAAATTTATACAATATTTAAACTCTTGTTGTCATGACCTTTAACTGGTTGAAACAGAGCCTCATAAAGCAACAATTATTGAACCAAGGTGCTTCAAATGGGCTAACTTACAGAATGTACCCAACATATAGGATTCATGGTCCCTGAGGAAATGAAATTGGAAAAGTTGTGGCTGTTTCAATACTATTGGCTGCAGTTGGGCTGCTGCTGCTGCTGATCGCATTTTCAGCATTCCATGTCAGTTTCCCAGCCAGTCTCTCAATCCCTTGGTCCCTTCTCCAAAACAGCAACAGTCACTTACTTGCCTGAGGAGGTGGGATGGGATGGGATGCGGAGGGGAAGGGAAGGGAAGTGTCAGATGCTTCATGTCAAATTCACACAAGGAAACTCAATGGAAAAGCCAGAAAGTTGGAGGTTGTTCCAGCTCCCACTGCTTTTTTGCCCACCCATGGTCATTCCTTTTCACTGTTTAAATAAGGAAACATCTCTGAAATGATGACCAATAGGGCATGATTTTTCTAGCTGAGACTAAAACTCATTTCATGCTGTGAAGGCCCAACATTTACCAGGTGCATAAGAACCTTGGGGGAAAGAAACCACAAACCAAACAAGTACCTAATCTGTATGATGATCGAAATACTGAAACACTCTTCAGTCAGCATACAAATTGTGAGCAAACAGGAGCAGGATCTTGGCATAAGCCCCATGCCTAGGCTACTTGATGTATTCAGTTGAAGTTCTGTAAGATGCCCCACTCTAAATAGTTGGGTACAAGTCTTCTTGTTAAATGTTGAGACTTTCACACTTACACAATTGCACTGGGAATGGGGAAGGGGAGAGAGCAAGATAGATTATTCAATAACCATCTCTTCATTCAACTATTCTTCACTATAGACCTTGAATCAACCAATATGAAACAGAAAAATACATATGATAGGCAACAGGGCAATGATATTGAATATTAGCTGATATCAGCTCATACAAAGCAGTACTAACACTTCACATGATCTTGATATTATTCCTCTGTTGATGCAGTGTAGGACTGCATTGATTGATTGATTGATCCTGCTTTCCCCAATAAGGAATCAGGTCATAAATCACATGAGTATAGATCTTCTGTCCCCAAAGCAAAAAAAGTGCAGAACAGAACCAGCAGGAGATTCTTTACTTTCCTGAAAAGACTCTCTCTTTTATAATCTTAAAATTTCCAGTTTTAACAATCTTAATCAAGTTATTCACATTTCTGAAATGCTAAACTCTTCTATCCAGTCTGCTGCTATTATTACTATCCATTTGATTCTTCTAAAGCAATGATGGCGAATCTTTTAGAGACTGAGTGCCCAAACTGCAATCCAAAACCCACTTATGCATCGTCGAGTGCCGGGTGGGTGTGGCCCATTGGCATGGCTGCAGTGGTAATGGCAGACTGGGTGGGACTAAAAAATTCAACCAATCAATTCTAACTTTGCAAGAACTTTTTTTTTCTGCCAGAAGTTGAAATTGACTGATTGAACCTTTTTTTGTTTTTTTGCACATGGCGGCGGAGGCCTAAAGAGAAAAGGTTTTAGAAAACCAGCTGAAGGCCTAGGACTGGGGCGACGGCATCCGTGCCCACAGAGAGAGCTCTAAGTGCCGCCTCTGGCACCCATGCCATAGGTTCGCCACCACTGTTCTAAAGGATTTCCTCTTTCTTTAAGTTAAAAAAAATATGATCATCCATAGTTAGTGCTCAGATACTAGGGTGAATATATTTTCAGGAACTATATTCTTGCTTCAGCTGCCCCCTGTGTTTCTCGTAGTAAGTGGGATGAGTCAGATTTTTCAATTCTGAGAACCAGACAGGGCTAAGAGTCAATACTTGAATAGCGTGTCATTATGATGCAATTAATGCAACAAAAAAATCAGGCTTGAGTTGCACAGAGTTGCATTGCTTTACAGCATCAGTGCCACGTGATGCTCCTGGCCAGGGTCATGAGACCAAGACTTCCTGGATTGCTTTACTTCTTGCTAAAAGTCCCTCCAGTCTAGCTAGGAATTGAAGTTTGCCTTAAAATACCCTGATTCACAATCTTTTTCTGTCTCGTCTTGCAGCTGTTCTAGCTTCCTCATTTGTCCCCAAATCTCTTTAAGATGCTTGAGAACCAAATTAGTCAGGCTAATTTGCCTCTCTCCTTCTCCATAAGAAGAAATGAAGAAAACCTACTCAGTATTATCCAGTATTTGGGATAGTCTTTCAGAGACCATAAAACCCAACTGTCAATGTGAAATTATGGAAGAGATTCTCTTTCATTCATGGACAGCTGGACCTGATTCAGATGCTGATTCAGAAGACCACAAAATTCAGGGCTCCTCAGAGATGAAGTACCTCCCCCCCCCTTTTGTGAATTTAAGTGTTTGTCGCTGGATATTTGCTCCAGCTTCTCCTGCCCCTTTGCAAGAGAAAGAAATCTGTGGCTCCACCTTGGTTTATGACACTCCAATTCTCCAGGTCTTTGCATCCAGGTTTGCATAATGTATACACATCTGCTCTGCATGGAAAAACCCACCAGGATATTAGTATGCTGAAGGCAGTCATTTCTAGTAAGGGCATAATTCTTCTACCAGGCAAAGGAAAGGGATCTGATCTAATTATAGGTAGGCTTTCTTTGTAAACTGGCCACCCGACAGCCACAAAACCTGTTTTTTGCTTGATAAACATACTCAAATAGAGAAACTGCCATCCCCCTTCTGACACGTGCCAGCCATTTTTTTTAACCTCGTTGAATGAATTGACACAGTGTGAAAAACAAGGTTTCTTGAAACCAGGGATATCTGGGAATGAGGTTAAAAAATGGGAGGGGCTTTGATTGTGTGATTGTTGCTGTCATCTTGACCTTTTTTTGACCCCTGTTTAAACATCCCTGGTTTAAACACAAAGCCTAGGTCAGGGGTAGGCAACCTTGGCCCTTTTATGACTTATGGACTTCAACTCCCAGAATTCCTGAGTCAGCAGAGCTGACTCAGGAATTCTGGGAGTTGAAGTCCATGAGTCATAAAAGAGCTGAGGTTGCCTACCCCGGCCTGGGTTCATGCAACTTGCTGTTCTGCAAACAAGCAAGCATTTAGAGCAGGGGTAGGCAAGCTTGGCTCTTTTATGACTCGTGGACTTCAACTCCCAGAATTCCTGAGCCAGCATGGCTCAGCTTGGAAATCTCTTCTTTCCCCCTCAGCATGGCTGGCTCAGGAATTCTGGGAGTTGAAGTCCACGAGTCAGCAAAGAGCCAAGGTTGCCTATCCCTGATTTAGAGGGATGCCTGGATTCAGGCAGTTTTTGCCACATTTATACCTGTGGAAAGGGCTGTGAGTAACACAGTGGCAGAAAGAGCATTGTTTTTAGTCCTATTTTTAGGAATATTGGAGGAAGTGTTCTGCACGCATGCATGCACATACAGTATAGCCCACAGCCTTCGGGAATGTCCTGGGCACCACTTTTACCAGAATGTAAGGAAATTCAAGTCACCACATCAGATAGTTCCCACTGGAAACGTCCCTTATTGTCTACAAAAAGAGAGGCCCAGAATATTCTTTGGTTCCTTAATAAGCCAAGGGAACAGAAGAGCATTCTCAGTTTTGGCACCGCTTTGTAACAGCAGGCCTCTTAGAACAGGAGTCCTCAGCCTTGGCAACTTTAAGACTTGTGGACTTCAACACCAGAGAAGTTGGCTGAGGAATTCTGGGAGTTGAAGTCCACAAGTCTTAAAGTTGCCAAGGTTGGAGACCCCTGTCTTAGACTAGATATTTTGGGCCTTTGCTGCAATGTTTAGATTTATTTAGTTTTAATACGTATTACGGGTAGCTCTCAGGTTACGACCACAACTGAGTCCAAAATTTCTGTTCCTAAGTGAGACAGTGGTTAAGTGAGGTTTGCTCCATTTTACGACCTTTGTTGGCACAGTTGTTAATTGAATCACTGCCGTTGTTAAGCTAATAACATGGTGGTTAAGTGAATCTGGCTTTCCCATTGACTTTGCTTGTCAGAAGGTGGCAATGATCTCAAGACACTGCAACTGTCATATATATGAATCAGTTGCCATGCATCTGAATTTTGGTCACGTGACCATGGGAATACTGCTACCTTTGTAAGAAAAATGGTCATAAGTTTTTTTTTTTCAATGCCATTGTAACTTCAAACAGACACTAAATCAGCGGGTCTCAACCTGTGGGTCACGACCCCATTTGGAGTCAAACGACCATTTCACGGGGGTCGCCAAACAACGCAGTCCGCTATTTTTTCCCCCTTTTCCTTAGCTGTGCTACTCCCTCTTATTCTATTGGCTTTTGAAAGCCAATATAATAGACTCTCTTGAATAGAGTCTAATTCTATTGGCTTTCAAAAGCCAATAGGAATTGTCCAGGCTGTCTCTGTCCTGCTGAGCCCACCAAAAGTCCCAGTCTGCAAATGGTGCTGCAAGTTGTCTGTAGCGAAGGCGAGTTCTCCGGAAGTTTCCACCCCTCCCTGCTGAGCAACTACTAAAACTGTAAGTAAAAGAGGGCCAGGGGTGGGAGGTGGGAGGCCGGCGGGCGCAGGGAGGGTTTTTGGCGCGCGTGGGGCCCGGCGGGTTTTTTGCCTCCCTTGGGCTGGGCCAGCTGGTGGCCCAGCCCGTGGTCGCCCTGCACCATCACCGCCGCGGCCGCCCAGGAGCACCTGAGCACGCCTGCCGCCGCCCCGAACGGGCAGCAGCGAAGGTAAAGCTAGCAGGGCAGCAGCGGGCGCAGGGAGTGTTTTTGGCACGCGTGGGGCCCGGCGGGTGTCTTACCTCCCTTGGGCTGGGCCAGCTGGTGGCCCAGCCCGTGGTCGCCCTGCACCATCACCGCCGCGGCCGCCCAGGAGCACCTGAGCACCTGGGCCTGCCTGCCGCCGCCCTAAACGGGCGGTGGCCTACACCTCGCCCAGCGCAGGGGGCAGCACCGTGCATGCACGGCACAGGGGGTAGCACCACGCATGTGCAGTGCAGGGGGTAGCATCGTGCATGTGCGGCGCAGGGGGTAGCACCACGCATGCGTGGCGCAGGTCAGGGTCGCAGCCTGAAAAAGGTTGAGAACGGCTGCACTAAATGGTAAGTCAAGGACTACCTGTACAAACTTATAAGAATCATCTTTTATTAATTAAGCACATATGTTTTAATGAATGAAGAATTATTAATAATGGGCCAAATGTTTTGGCCATGTAAGCAATACTTTTTACAATTAACAGAGATGAAGACTGGAAGTACAATCACTGCAGAACTATGTGCCTTTGGTAAATCGAAGGAGGAAGTTGCTAATGTGACTTTCTCTACCCTCTTCCTCTTAATCAGTTTATAAAATGAAATAAAGGGAAGATGTGTGTTCCTTGCATAAGGCGAAATTATCTGGGCTCTTGTACAATGCAACAACAGCAACAGTGCATGTTGGGTAGTTTCTGAAAATTGATTTAAATGCAACCAACTGATTTATTCACCAGTTAAAAGGCAGTTAATAATGTAAATACTGTAATACCTTAATTTATTAATTCTATTCTGGTATTAATTCTGTTAGATAGAGTTTAGATTTCTAAAGTTTGTTCTGAAGGTTGACATATACATTTTAAAAATAATAAATAGGCTAAAGCATTTTTTATCGGGTGACCGCCCACAACAAGGTAACTGTTCTTATGGAGAAATACCATCTGTTGCAATAAACATATGGTGTTATGAGACACTAGGACATCATTTATTTACTGGTGTTTTCTGTGCTGCTAAACTTGATGATCATAAAGCTGCTACTGTTGTTTTGTAATGGAAAGAGCTGACGGGTGGACTGTGGTGTGTGAGGAGCCAATTTCTCCATGTACTTTCAGAGGCACATGAGGAGAGCTGTGCCAAATGACATAAACTAAGCTGCTACCCAATACGCCAGGGTGCTGAGGAAGCCATTCATAAAGATTTACTCAAGGACAAAGCTATGCCGTTCTCAATGGTTTAGCTGACCCCAGGTCTTCTGGGGTCAATTCCAGAGCAGCAAAATGAGAACCACGTTATGGCTTAAGAAGCCATAAAGATCCTTTCTGGGGAAAATAGGGCATTAGCTGTAATAATTCCAGGTGAATGGAGAACGAACTAGAGTGATGAGGTTCTAAAATCCATAACATAGATGGGTCAGAACCTAAGAACATTGGGGAAAAAATATTTTCAAAATTTTTAGAAACCAAAAAATATTTATATACCCTATGAATCTGTACTTCAGCAGTAGAATGTATGATCTATGAAGATATTTGTATAACCTATATCAGAGGTCCCCAACCTTTTGGGCACCAGGGACCAGTTTTTCCGCGGACCAGAGGGTGTGTGGTTTTGTGTACTGCCTGCATCCGGTGGATGGGGCTTTGCTTGTTTGTGCGGACTGGTTGCTGACATGCTGTGGCCTGGTACTGGTCCACGGACTGGGGGTTGGGGATCCCTGACCTACATATATGGTAGATACTATATACAATATTACTGTATATCGTTTATATGATATATGGTTCAAGCTTATATTTCTATATAATATATTTATAATTTTTATGTACTGTTCTGTATCATGTATATATTATACTTTTATATAGTATATACTATTTAAACCAGCAATCCCCAACCTTTCTGGCTTGGTGGCCTACCAGGGGCAAGGGGAGAGGGAATGAGTAGTAGGTGCATATGCAAGCGTACACAGGTCCATTTGCACAAGAGGCAGGTGCATGCACCCTTCACTTGCACAAGTGGAGCTGACTGAGTGGCTCGCCCACTGTTTGCATGGCCTGGTTCCAAATGAACTGCAGACCGGTAGTGGGCCATGGCCCGGAGGTTGGGGACCCTTGATTTAAACTACTATACTGTATAAGGATGTTGATGTAAGATATATATACATATGCACATATACCACATATACAAAAGTGCCTACTGAATGAAGGATAGTGTTTCTTACCGGTGTGTTTCCAAAATGTTCTACCATCTTGAGTAGGGTCTGAAATTCTACTGCCTATGAAAGAAATTATCCAATCATCTATGGAGATTCATCCAGATCATGATTGTCCCAAAGCTGCTTTTTCAAGAGGCAACTGGACTTCCTTTGTTTTTCCTTGAAGATGTTTCGCTTCTCATCCAAAAAGCTTCTTCAGTGTGAAACTAAAGAAGCTTCTTGAATGAGAAGCGAAATGTCTTCAAGAAAAAACAAAGTCCAGTTGAATTTGAAAAAGCACCTTTGGGACAAAATTATCCAATCCAAACGGAGAAAAGGCTAGTCAGCATCCCTTACTGAAAACTCACGTGATCTCCAGTAATGATCTTTTCTTCCTCAACAGACTTACAGGTGGATCACTTTACAAACTGCTCTTCTAAAGTATTGGTGTTAAGTGAAACTGACTTGCCAAGTGACACTGACATGTCAAGACTGAGACAATATTCGCCCTTCTTTATTTTCCTGGCTCTACAGCTATTTGTCCAGAATTTCTCAAAGATCTTGGGATACACATTCAGTCCATTTTTCAGCAAGCTTCTTCAGTATCCTGAAGGATGCAGTCTATCTGGCCCTGGAGATTCACACTCATTCAAAGTAAATTGATTAAACCAGAGTAAGAAAATATCTATTTGAAACTTTAATCCTGCTTGTTCATTGTGCTTTTCACAACTGCCTGATGGATTTCTGTTTCCTCTTGCTGGTTTAATGTTGAGTAATTCTATCTTTTCTTTTGTTAACTTTCTGCTTTGTCAGCTTCACGGAATCATCATCTATGTTTCTTGCCTCTTTCTTTTACTCTAAGCATATCTAAAGTAGTTCTTGGTTTTCTTGTTTGGTTAGCATCCTTTGTAGCTACAAACCATTCTCAGATTTACTTTTTCAAATAACATTTCTGCAGTTTGGGTGAGCTTCCTTGATGATTTGTCTCTAATTCCACCTCCAATTTGTCTCATCCCACTTTTTTCAGATTTTTACACACATTGTGCATATAATTTTTCTCAATTTCTCTTCTTCCCTTTCTATGAAATAGATATTTTGTGATTGGTCCATCCTATTTTAGAAGGAGCTGTTTGTGGTGAGAAAGCAGTTATTAGGGAAAATGAAGAGGAATGAAAAGTCTGGCTTTTAAAAAAAACAACAAAGGAAAAACATGCTTAGCCTGAAAAAAGAGTACAGTTTAGCCTAGGGGTTGTTCCGTTTTAAACTGCACTTCCGGGCACTTCTGTGAATAGATGAGAAGCTTTAGTGAGACATCAAAATAAAGTTGATGTTATGTATGAGGGACACCATCATTTTAGAATTACTGAGAGTGTCACTTCTTTCCCTCATTCTTATTAAAGTTGTCAGTTTATGCTCTGCACACTCCAAATACTTTCATATTCAGTGCAGAAAAGATTAAGATGGACTTATCAGCATTATACACTCTGCCAGACTTTTCTCTATAAACTTAATGGCTTACATTAATGCATGATATTAAATCAGGATTTTAATTATGGTTTAGTGAACAAACCAGAAGGGGCACCTGACGTGATGTGACCCTAAGCTATCATGGCTGGGGTTCCCATATTACAAAAACTAAACTCCAACTCTCTTTTAGCTTAACTATGTGAACAGGGCTAGAATCCTGTTCTTAATGCAGAATCCTATACTTTGAGCCATGTTTCTCAACCATGGCAGTTGAAGATATGTGGACTTCTGCTCCCAGAATTCTCCAGTCAGCCAGTATGCTGGCTGGAGAATTCTGGGATTATAAATCCACATAACTGAAAGTTGCCATGGTTGAGAAACGCTGGTTTAAGTTCAGGATATTGGAAAATAATTTATATTTAAATGAGCCTGGGCCCCTGTATACTTTGCACCATGTTGATATCACCAATGGAGAAGTCAATGTGAAGATTACAGTACAAGTAGTCCTTGACTTACAACAGTTCATTTTTTGACCTTTTTCATACTTATGACTGTTGTAGCATCTCCATAGTCACTTGATCAAAATTCAGATGTTTGGCAACTGGTTCAGATTTATGATCGTTGCAGGGTCCCATTTGATCACCATTTGGGACCTTCTGACAAGCCAAGTCAATGGGGAAGCCAGATTCACTTAACAATCGTGTAACTAACTTATCAACTGCACTGATTCACTTAACAAATGTGGCAAGAAAAGTCATAAAATGGGGCAAAATTTGCTTATCAAATGTCTTGCTTAGCAACATAACTTTTGGGCTCAGTTGTGGTTTTAAGACAAGGGCTACCTGTATTGGCTTCTCTCAGTCCTATCTACTGAACTCTGGAAATTATAGGATAGTATAATTTCTCTAAATTGTTCCGAACTATTAAGACTTTTAGGATATGCTCTGCGCCTTATAATCTACACGTGAGCGGTCTGCTTGATTATATTTCATTCCTACCATCCTTCCATCAAAAGTTCTTCTTTTCTCCTTCCCTTTCCTTCTTCCAAGGATCCAGCCATCCTCTCCAGCCAGTTTTTAGTAGGAGCTGTCAGCTCTGCCAAGTTTTTCAACTTGATACCATCAGTGTCCACTAATTATATTATGCTATTTTAGGAGTATTGTTTACTTGCAGGTTTGCTTGAAGCTCTGGCCAGAAATGCAACATAAAAATGAACATTAAGATAGCATCATTGGATCAAAACATATATACTAAATCTGGATGAAGGCAGTTGTAGATCAAACACCATTGCGAAATTGTAATAGAAATGTCTCTTCTGGGGAAGGTGATTGCATCCAGATTTATATTTTTATTGTTCTGGGCTGATATGATGTTGTCTCTGAGCAGCTTTCAATCCTACACTTGGTGAACAGGATTAAACCATTCAAAAACAAAAGCAAGCAGGGTAAGAATAAAACATTGTAACCCATGAAAATGGTAAAGTATTCATAGGCTGAGAAACAACTGAGAAATGATAATAAAAATGTATTGAGTTGGAGGATCTATCTCAATTTGTCTCCACTGTCAAATATCCAGGTTTAACCGCTTTCTAAATCCCAACAGGGTGATCTAATCATAATCAACAGGCAGCATTATGACCCATCCTCAGAGACTGATTGGAAAATCAGAAGAGTCAATTGTCCAGATATACAGTGAAAAGTCTCTCCCACAAGATAATTTAAGCTCAGTGTGATGTAGTGATTAAGGTGATGAAATATGATTGAGGAAATCCAGGCTTGATGAAATATGATTGAGGAGATCCAGGCTAAATCCATCCTTAGAGACAGAAGTTTATTAATGACTTTGGACAAGATACTCTCTCTCAGCAGAATACAAGTTACTTACAACAGTTCATTTAGTGACCCTTCAAAGTTACAATGGCATTGAAAAAAGTGACTTATGACAATTTTTCACACTTATGCCATTGCAGCATCCCCATGGCCACATGATCAAAATTCAGACATTTGACAACCTGCAAGTATTTACGTCCTGGATCATTGGATCACCTTCTGACAAGCAAAGTCAATGGGGAAGTCAGGGTCACTTAACTGGCATGTTACTAACTTAACAACTGCAGTGATTCACTTCACAACTGTGGCAAGAAAGGTTGTAAAATGGGGCAAAACACAGTATCTCCCTTAGTAACAGAAATTTTAGGCCCAATTGTGGTCATAAGTCGAGGACTACCTTTATAACTTACAAAGTTGTTACTCTGAGGATAAAACAGAGTATTGCCATATGTTTCTGGAGTAAAGAAGGTTAACAGATAAATATGTGCATACGTTTAGGAATGTACTGAATTATGCAATTGGGAAATTATTCAGTGTGGAGTCCTTGTTGATGTGAACCCCAAGCATTTGTAAATAGGTCCTCAAAAACAAAGTGTGCTTCTGAATGAAGAGCTCGATAGTTCATGATTATTAAATCATAGGATTACGAACAGTGATTCAATATACACTCCAAGCCACAAAGAATGTGAATCCAAATAGAGTTCAAGATCCTGTTTCTTAAATTCTTCAGATTGTCCAGAAAACACCAGCCTTTCTGAACCCGAGAGTGCTGCTCTTCGTGAGCCTACTGCACAGCAACCCTGGCCTGGGTCACAGCTCAAGTTTCAGAGCTGAGGCAGTAAACACACTTGGTACTGTTTGCTGTTCCTTGTGAAGAGATCTTGGCATCGTCTCATGTTGCATTGAGCCAGAGGGTGGCCTTGCCAAATGCCTCTTCTTCTTCTCCTCAGGCCAATCAGATTAGCTCCATGAAACTCTCCCGAATCCAGAGCATATCTCTCTCTCTGTGTGTGTGTGTGTGTGTGTGTGTGTGTGTGTGTGTCTGTGTCTGTGTGTGTGTGCCTCCTGGCTCCTTTCCCACTGCTGAGCTGGCTAAATAAAACTTGGTTGATACAAAGGATTGCTGGTGGCTTCTAAAAAAGCCACAGAAATATTCTTTTGGGAAAGAGTTGAGTTTTTTATTCTTGTGTCTGACAATTCAATTGATCCATGTAGAGCAGGGGTGTCAAACTCAATTTCACTGAGGGCCGCATTAGCATTGTGGTTACCCTTGGGGGGCTGGGTGGGTGTGGCCAGAGTGGGTGCAGCCTGCTGGGTGGGCGTGGATGGAGTGGGTGTGGCCTACTGGGTGGGCATGGCCAGTTCTACATCGTTCGCGTCAAGGGTGCCTGTGGGGGCCTGGGCAGAGTGGGACAGATCTGAGGGTCTCTGGCAGAACGGGGTGGGACCGGGGCAAGTGCCAAGACATGGTCCACCAGGGCAAGTGCCAAGATGGCTACCACAAAATTGTACATTGGCTCCCGGCCGGCCTGGGCCAGGGCCAAGGCAGCGGGGGCCATTCCCTCACTGTTTCCAGGATGACTTCGCGGGCCACATGAAACCACTTCACGAGCCGCATCCGGCCCCCAGGCCTTGTGTTTGACATGTCTGATGTAGAGGCCTCATAAGGGTTGAAGTTACACCTCAGGCTCCTGGTAGAAAATTAATATTTGCCTTAATATTTCCTACTCCCCCAAAATAAAAAAAATAAAAAATTCCTGAGAGAATCAAACTAGCAAGGGAAAAATCAGATAGGATGATGTTCTCTAGATTAGATCCTTTCCCTGTTTTAAGGAAGAAGGTTGAGCTAGAGGTTTTTTTCCCCTAGTAATAATAGTTTTACTTATTTATTAAATTTATTTGCCACCCATCATGTTTCAAAGCGACTTAATATCCCTTTATGAGCTCCAGTGTTCTTGACCCCCATAATCTTAGGTATATCATCCCACAGCACAGTAAGTTAGACTAATATTATATTATCAGAAATACGCTCTACATAGAGCTTCATTCTGTTTCGCTTTCTCAAATGCTTTTATTCATTTGTGGCTACTAATCATGTTATTAATATGTTACTAATCAACCACGTCCAGAAACAACTTAAGCCTTCCATCGTTTGGGGAAGATCACCCGAAACAGACTGCAAGATGTTAAGGTTTTCCTGATCTTGATGGGCTGAGATGAAATTTTCCTGAGGTTTGCAGAGTTCAAGAGGTTCTCCACCATGTCTCCAACACTTCTTATATTTGTACATGTGAATAAAATACTTAGAACATAGAATAACAGAGTTGGAAGGGACCTTGGAGGTCTTCTAGTCCAGCCCCCAGCTCGAGCAGGAGACTATATACCATTTCCAACAAGTGCCTGTCAAGTCTCTTCTTAAAAGCCTCCAGTGATGGGGCATCCACAATTTCTGAACTTATGTGCTCCTTTTGTCTCTCAACAGAATACAAGTGATGCAATATCTGTCTGTCTGTCTGTCTGTCTGTCTGTCTGTCTGTCTGTCTGTCTGTCTGTCTATCTATCTATCTATCTATCTATCTATCTATCTATCTATCTATCTATCTATCTATCTATCTATCTATCTATCTCAGGGAAAAAAAACCCACCTCCATTTAAATCCCTGAGCTTGTCAAAGTAAAACTTTCTCATAAAGTCATTTTAGCAGCAATCTGCAAAAGTTAAGTTACATTATCTCCTAGCCCTTACAAGGCGGGGAATGCATTCGAACACAGCCAGGTCCCTATAATATTTGTGGCTGAAATGTTTGCATAGCTGCCAACTCCTAGGCTCCATTCTTTTTGGCAGCTACCCTGGCTAAGAGAAGTTTGTGAGTTGTTTACGCTGTTGTGTGCTCTCTTGACTTCTGTTTCCCATTGATGGGGGTTTTTAGCTGGTGAATGGAATCTGACCTCCATATGGCTTTGCCAATATAAAAAAATAAATTGGATTGCAAGTCAGATTTGAAAACAGACTTATTTCTAATTGGAATGCTTGTTTCCCAAAGACTCTGTATCTCTCTGTCAAAAGCTATTGTTTTAAAAGATATGGAATGATGTATGTTCCAGGCTATCAGCTGCTAAGAGCAAATTCAGATTTCTAGCCAAGTCCAAAAGTTTTTCTTTCTTTCTTTCTTTTTTAATATCCCAAGGAAGAGATAAGGGCTGTGGGAAAGGGTGAGGTGGTTAAAAAATATGGCACATCTGTAGCACCAGGAGAGGGACAGCACAGTTAGAAAAGTAGCTGCATGCCAAACAATTCATTTCTACAACTAAATATTCCAAATCCTCTAATGTCTTTTCTAGAATCAAGCACCAAGACCAGGTTAGTAGTGGTTGGAATATGAATGAGAGAAATTTCTGTTAAAGCCTGAAGTTCTCGGGGTTTGATTAGCTGTTTCTGTTCCAAAATATTGTGTCACACCATATTGTAGTCCTCTTTTTCTTCCCACCTCAACTTCACATTAAAATGTTTGAATATTTTCTTAGGGTGGACACTAAGAGTGAATGAAGAGATCCAACTGACTGTTATTCTTCCTTTAATAGGATTCTGGAAAAACTGGTTATTTGTTTTGCTGCCTATTGGCTTGAAAAATTATTTAAATGACCCTTGCTGGAAAGAAAATTACATTATTAAAACTTCTAATATGTTACATGTTCGTGGATGTCAAATCTTTTCCTCTGGGTTTGAATTATTTCTCCTACTGGGCTTAAGAAATCAAACAACTTGGTGCTCTTAAGGGAAATGCCCTATAGGACTAATTTATTAATTATTAAGTTTAGTTGATATGCCTTTGTCCAAAGAGGTCATGTAACACCAGTGCCCCTTCCCTGATATTTCATTTTTAGAATAATCAGCAAGTCAAAATCGAGTGATTTAAAACCTGGATCTCCCCAGTCCTTGGGTGCTTCCCAATGTGTCACATCTAAAATAACAGGCAGAGCTGAAGTTGTACTATCATGGCTGCCATTTTAACTTTTTGACCCAACTGTGTAGACATTTGTTCCCAGTGTAAGGTTGCTGGAACTATATATATAAAAAAGTGTGCAATTATGTGATCTTTTCTTCCTAAGTGAATTGTCAGAGGAAAAGAAGAAAGACAATGAAGGTGGCTTGAAAATGTATGATGAGCCCAAGTAGCATTGGGCTGCATCTGACAATTCCTGTAAACATTTGGTGAATGAGATACAGGTGGTCTTCAACTGGCAACTATCTCTTTAGTAACTGTTTGACGTTACAACAGCACTGGAAAAAGTGACTTATGGCCATGTTTCAAACTTATGGCCATTGCAGCAACCCCATGGTCACATGATCAAAATTTAGAAGCTTGGCAACCGGAAACAGCTCCAGGTCATGTGCAGTGGTGGGATTCAGCCAGTTCTCACCACTTTGACAGAAGCAGTAGCTAATTTTTTGTTGCCCAGGCCCAGAATGGACTTCCGGAAGTGGCATCCACGCAGAGAACCGGTTGTTCGCATATTTGAATCCCACCACTGACCATGTGTGACCACCTTTTACAACCTTCTGACAAGCAAAATCAATGGGGAAGTTTGACTGTTAATTACTATAGAGTGGATCAGATTTTCCAGACAGCACAAGAGAGTCCTACTGATTTTATCAACCGATTAAAAGATGGATTTCGTTGTTATACAGACATTGATCCTGATAGCCCAGCCAGTGAACCACTTTTGAAAATGGCTTTTGTTGCACAAAGCACCCCTGATATTTGGCGCAAATTGCAAAAACTTGTTTTACCCAGTGCTCAAACTTTTGAACTCTTAATACAAACTGCTTTCGGAGTTTATGCCCACAGGGAGGAGGCTGCAGAGGAGAAGGAGGAAGACAACATGAGGAAGCATGCCCAACTTTTGGCCGTCGCTCTCCAGCCTCGTGAGGCTACCCTGGGGCGAGACCAGTGTGCCCTTTGCAAAGCACCAGGCCACTGGAACAGTATATGTCCAAAGAATCGGGGCCTCGGACGGGGACGAAGCCAAGTGCCCTGGAGGGGAAGGGGAGGATTTCCATCCAATAGCAGGGGACCTCCCCCATCCCGCTGTCACCACAGGCTGAACACGTTCCATGGGTTCCATCCTACAATGCAGATGTATGCTAATGACAGCTATCCCTCCCAATACTGAGAGGTCTTGTTTCCTCCCCCGAACCTCTCTTGGAGTTGCAGGTAGGGGGAAGGAAAGAAGTTTTTCTTGTAGATACTGAGGCAACTTACAGTGTCTTGCAGCATGCCCCTGAAGCAGTGTTTCTCAACCTTGACAATTTTAAGGCATGTGGACTTCAACTCCCAGAATTCCACAGCCAGCTGGCTGTGGAATTCTGGGAGTTGAAGTCCACATGCCTTAAAATTGTCAAGGTTGAGAAACACTGCCCTAAAGACTGTCTGAGTTTTCAGACTACTCCTATTGTTGGTGTCAGTGGGCAAAGTGTTCATTTAACAACCCGTGTAACTACTTTAACAACTGCAGTGATTCACTTAACATCTGTAGCAAGGAAGGTCACGAAATGGAACAAAATTCACTTAACAACTGTCTTGCTTAGCAATGGAAATTTTGGGCTCAATTTGGCTCAATAAGTTGAGGATTACTTGTATGAGTATTGTACAGTATGAATACAATGAGGCTTATCTGAAAGCATTATTAATTGCGTATTGATGTCTGCCTTCACATATTCCATGGTTTGCATGCTTAAGCTATGTTTCACAACAATGTACTGGAGCAGTGATTCCCAACCTGGACGACATTGAGATGTGGGACTTCAACTCCCAGAATTCTTAGCAATGGCACTACTGGCTGAGGAATTCTGGGAGTTGAAATCTATCCATCTCACCATTGTCAGAGTTGGGAAACATTGTGCTAGAAGGGCCAGTAGCCTAACTATATTTAACATGGCTCCTTATATCCTCTGTTCAACTGCATTTTAAGCATAGATAACAGAGCAGCCAAAAGTGTGCAGAGTTGTTCACGTACATTTATCCTACTTATTAAGTGCAGCTGAAACATGGTTGAACAATATTAGGATACAGGAATCTGTCTGATATGTCTGCTTTCTGATCTTTATTTTACTTGGGAAGTGTTCAATGATTTATTCTTTGGCAGAAATAAACAGAAAAAGAAATAATGACTCACAAAACGAACAGAAGGAGTAAATGTTGGTTTCAAGGGGGTTTCCATGTTGAGAAATACATTTGAAAATAATTATTCTTTTTAGCCACCACATCATCACTCATGTATTTTACTTCCCCAAGCACTCTGTCAGTTTGCCTCTACAATCTCTGAATTTGAATTTCTTGGAAGCAGCATAGTTTTAAATTTTTTTAAAAAAAGGACTTATTCATCTTTTGTTCTGTTCACATTGACCACAAATCTTCCAATATTTATCTGATATAGTTCTGCTTTTTGCAGGAGAGATAGATAGTATCTCATCCAAAGTAGACTGATCAAAATTAATAGAGCCAGGTTTTCTTTATAACTAATCTTCCTTTCATTTAGGACCTATTCTGATGATGACACATTAATTCTGAATCCAACCCAAATTTAAGGAGCAAAACTGAACTGAGAAGTATAGTTTGGGTGCTTTAAATTTCAGGACAATTTCCTTTAGAAGTTAACTTCAGACTTATTTTATAAGAAGTGAAGCCCTTTCCGTATCTAAAACTGAAAAGTCTCTCTTGCACTTTTTTCAAAATGTAAGTTGGTGAACAGTGTTGTCACACATTCTTGGCATTTGCTGATGGTTAAATTGGATAAATAAATGTACCATGAGTGTCCACAGGGGAGAATGGGTCAAAAAGTCAAGATTATTACAATGACATGACATGACAATGACACGTGTACATTATCAACATTGCCATACTTACAACAGGTAATATTTCCATCACGGTACCACAACTGCTGGCTGAGGAATTCTGGGACTTGAAGTCCACAAGTTATAAAAGGGCCAAGTTTGAAGACGCCTGACCTGGACTTTTTAAATCTTTCCTGTTGATGCCACTCCTCATATATTTAAATCAGAGCTATACAGCCCATGGCCCCAATCCCATCTGATTCCTCAAAAGCCTTGGATACAATGCCTATAAGTGCCTCCAAAACATTCCATCAAGATGAGTATTCTTAATGTGATAAAAGAAGCAAAATATTCAATAACTGGGAAACAATCATGTTTATTATATTGAAGTAATTTAATTTACTGGTAGCCCTCAACTTACAACCACAACTGAGCCCAAACTTTCTATTGTTGGGCGAGACAGTTGTTAAGTGAGTTTTGCCCCATTTTACAACCTTTCTTTCCACAGTTGTTAGGGGAATCACTGCAGTTGTTAAGTGAATCTGGCTTCCCCCATTAACATTGCTTTGTCAGAAGGTCACAGAAGGTGATCACGTGACCCCAGGACATGGCAACCATCGTAAATACATGCCAGTTGCCAAGCATCCGAATTTTGATCACGTGACCATAGGGATGCTACTTCGGTCGTAAGTGTGAAAAATAGTCACAAGTCACTTTTTTCATTGACGTTGTAACTTCAAATGGTCACTAAACAAATGGTTGTAAAGGACTACCTGCATTTGCTGTAATCTATTTGAACTAATACATAATCATTGATGTAATTTAATTAAAATTAAATCAATGTTTATTTTTATCCCCATCGGCTAAGCAGTGTCGGCTGGTGGCGCCCAGGGGGAGAGCCTTTTCTGTGGGGGCACCGACGATGTGGAACGAGCTCCCCCCAGAACTCCGGACGTGTCATGATCTCCGCACCTTCAGAAGAGAATTGAAGACTCATCTCTTCAATCAAGCCGGCCTGGCCTAGTAGACCTCCTCGGGTTTTATGTAAATCTCTATGTAAATTTTTAAACAAGGTTGTTCGGGTTTTAGAATTGGGATTTTAACAGGTTTTAGTAACAGCCATGTATTAATTTAATTTATTTTTAAATATTTATTATTACTATCTGTTTTAATTGGGCTGTAAACCGCCCCGAGTCCTACGGGAGAGGGGCAGTATGGAAATTTAAGAAATAAATAAATAAATAAATGAAATCCTACCCTTTTCTTTATTCTGGTCCTACCTGGACTAGAGTCCCTAGTGTCCCAGTCGAAGCGTGAGTATAGCTCTGGATCTAAAAAAACATTGCCTCTTCCTGATGTTTATATTGTTAATCATGCTTTTAAACTTGCAACAAACCACACGGGCAGTAAAATCCTAGCAATTGTTTTACCCTGATAGTGTGCCTTGCAAATTATCTGACCCTTTGTTTCCTATCTGGCTTGTAAGAGGCAGTTCTCCTTTCCCTTGATTTCAATCTGGAATTTCCCACTGGAGTTAAATGTGATGACTTTATTTAAACCACTTTATCAGAATCATCAGATTCAGTTTCCTTTCCTTGGGTCAATTCAGAGTTTTAACCATATGCAAATGCGTATTATTCATGAGGACTTCAAAATAGTCTCCTGAGAGTTGTTTTTTATTATAAGACGTTACTATCCGGAAAAATTTAAAAACTCATCTTTGCCGGCAGGCCTGGGGATGACTGTGGTTGATTGTTGAATTGAATGTGTGTTTTTTTATTGATTTTTTTTTTAGATACATTTGTTTGGGTTTTTTATGGTACTTCACTGTTATATATATGTTGTTAGCCTCTCCGAGTCCCTTGGAGAGGAGCGGCATACAAACCCAAATAAAATAAATAAATAAATAAATAAATATGCTCTTTCTTTCACAACAATATTAACTCTGCTTGACCATCTTTGCCAAGCCGACAGGCCACCTTTCTCTTGCTATGATTCTATGACCTTGATGACTGTCAATCATATTTCCCAAAAACATTCCCATAAGCATTCAAAGCTATCCCCCACCCTCACCTTACTAACAGGCCCCAGTATGTGCAAGTTGGAACAAATAATTCTAGGTTCTCCTCAGGGCTGAGTCCTAAGTCTGCTGCTGTTCATCCTGAATGTTGACCCATGATTGTTGTGCTAGTTTGCCACCAACTATATTGTGAAGTTTGCAGATGATACAACAGTAGTGGGCCTTATTCACTATGACAATGAGGGTGCTTATCACAAGGAGGTTGAGGGTTTGGTGAACTGGTGTAAGGCAAACAGTATATTTTACACATTGGAAAAACTAAAGAGATCATTCTCGATTTCAGAAAAGGCAGGCACAGCCACACTTCTCTGTGCATTAATGATTCACCTGTGGAGATGGTTACTAGAATCAAATTCCTGGGTGTGCAGTTAACAAGTAAGCTGGTTTGGTCGCTCAATAGTGAGACACTGGTGAAGCGGGCACAGCAGCGCTTGCATTTTTGCGTCACATGAGGAAAGCACATCTTCTTCCCCTGTGCTTACCACTTTCTACAGGGGGACGATCGAGAGCATCCTGCCATATAGCATCACAGTCTGCTTTGGAAGCATCACTGCTTCAGACAGGAAGGCGGTGCAGAGAGTGATGAGGATGGCCGAAAAGATCATTGGCAGTTTCCTCCCTCCCATCCAGGACATGGCACATAAGCGTTGCTTGAGCAGGGTCCGCAAGATTGTCTGGGACGCTACACATCCTCTTCATAACCTGTTTTCCTTGTTACCTTCTGGGAGGAGGGGGCTCCGTGTTATGTTGTAAGCCACCCTGAGTTTTCGGAATAGGGCGGCCTAGAAATCGAAACAAACAAACAAATAAATAAATAAATCCGAAGCAGAACATCCAGATTCAGTCACAGCTTTTTTCCATACAGTATTAACCTTGTGAATTCTAAAGCTTCCTCCTTCCGTTATATATTCAAGATAGATATATGTTACTTATCTGTAAGTGTGTAGGTCTATACATATGTTGTATATAGTATGTTTGAATGTATGTTATATATGTGTACACTTTGAGAGCAAGCAACTAAATTTCATTTTTAATGTGTGCTGTTGTGTCCACAGTAAAAAATGACAATAAAGGTAATCTAATCTAATCTATCATTTATTGCAATCTTTCTTTTGATGCATTTGAGAGTATGCCATTTTTTCTCACTAGCTCCTTTATTATATAATATATATTGTATAACTGAGAGGGTGGCGCAGTGGCTCAGTGGTTAAGATGCTGGGCTTGTGGCTGGAAAGCCGGCAGCCCAGGTTCGAGAACCGAGCTCCACATGACGGGCAAGCTCCTGTCATTGCCCCAGCTCTTGCCAACCTAACAGTTTACAAACATACAAATGCAGGTACCATTTCGGTGGGAAAGTAATAGAGCTCTGTGATGTCATTCTGGCCACATGACCACAACTCTGGCTCAATGAATAGTCAGCAACAATTAGCAGAGTAAAATCTGCAGAGAGGGACTCCTTTTTTTTTTTTTACTTTTTTTAAAAATATCGTTTATTATAGTAAATAAGAAAGATGACCTTGATGGATATATGTCAGATTAATTGCCAAGGCGATAAGTGTAAACATTTTTTTAAGTCCAGAACATTCAGACACATTTGAAAGTACCTCAGGCAGATGCCTCCTTACTTCACTGAACTATAAGAATGAGAAGCACAATCAAACATGCAGGATTCTATGTTTACTGTACTTTTTTCCCCCTTTTGTTCAATCATTTCTGATTCTTACTAATTGCCTGGGCAAGTTCCTGCAATTTTCTTGGCAAGCTTTTTCAGAAGTGGTTTGCCTCCTTCCTAGAGCTGAGAGGGAAAAGAGAGAAGTGGTGGTGGTTAATTGGAAAAAAGTCTGAGGTAACTTCTGCCAGCCAAAGCTCACTTGTAAATGACAAAAAAGCACAATAAAGTTGTTCTTTAAATGGTTATGGGTTAATCCAGAACATTTTCTGGATTGTGGCACTTGGATAAATTCCTGTCAAACAAAAGCTGGCTGGAAGGGCGTGGGAGATTAACCTTCCTTCCAAAGATGTGAGATGCAGTGAAATCAACCTGACCATTCCAAACAAAAATTGTGGCTAGACTGTTACTTCGGTATTTATGATTAAATAAAGAAATTCAAAGGAATCAGTACAAGTAGTCCTTGTGTTACAACCATTCATTTAGTGACCTTACGAAGTTACAAGGGCACTGAAAAAAGTGGCTTATGGCCATTTTTCACACATCATGGTCACGTGATCAAAATTCAGATGCTTGGCAACTGACATGTAATTATGACTGTTGCCATGTCCCAGGGGGTCATGTGATCCCCTTTTGCCACCTTCTGACAAGCAAAGTCAATGGGGAAGCCAGGTTCACTTAACATCCATGTTATTAACTTAACAACTGTTATGATTCACTTAACAACTGTGGCAAGAAAGATGTAAAATGGGGCAAAACTCACATAACAACTGTCTTGCTTAGCAACAGAGATTTTGGGCTCAATTGTGGTTGTAATCCTCAACTTATGATCACAATTGAGCTCTTAATTTCCTTTGCTAAGCAAGACAGTCATCAAGTGAGCTTTGTCCCATTTTACAACTTTTCTTGCCACAGTTGTAAAATTAATCACTGCAGTTAAGCGCATTATTTGGTCATTAAGTGAATCTGGCTTCCCAATTGGCTTTGCTTGTTGGAAGCGAACTGGGGAGGGTGCAAATGGTGATCACATGACCTTGGGACAACGCAACTGTCATAAATGCATGCCAGTGGCCAAGCATCTAAATTTTGATCACGTGACCATGGGAATGCTTCAACAGTCATAAGTGTGAAAAATGGTCATAAGTCACTTTTTTCAGTGCCGTTGTAACTTTGAACAGTCACTAATGAATGGTTGTAAGTTGAGAACTCCCTAGAGTGAAAATATAGAAATGAATGAATTCCCAGTAGCTCTCCTGGTATATCTCAATTGTCATTTTTTTTGTCACAAGTTCCTGCTTATACAATAATTTCTTCATCTGTAGGTTCCTAGCAGAACACTCCTGTTTTACTGTTATCAGCAAACAGTAAAAATAAGCTGTAAGAGTACTACAAGTAAGCAGAAGAACAAACATATTACAGCGTTTATATTATCACTTAGAAATAATTACATACCTGTTTTTCTCTATGCGTAAGGCATCTCTGAGTGTAAAACAGAATGTCATATGTCAGACGTAGGGATTTTTGCTTGTTTTTACTTTTGAACTAACATTTGTTCTGTGCTCCTGAGTTTTATCTCCATGCACATTGCAGCACAGAACATCAGAAAAGATATCAGCAGAATTTAAATTGAGGCAGAGAGCTCAGTTTCAAAGAGGAAGGAAGGAAGGAAGGAAGGAAGGAAGGAAGGAAGGGAGGGAGGGAGGGAGGGAGGGAGGGAGGGAGGGAGGCAGGCAGGCAGGCAGGCAGGCAGGCAGGGAAGAAGGAAGGAAGGAAGGAAGGGAGGAAGGAAAGCCAAGATCTTATTTGACAGAAGGCAAACTGGATAAACAGCATTATTGACTAAATATGGAGACCTGGAACAATCTTCTTCCAAACAGCTGAAAGCAATAAAAGAATAGATCTTTTAGGGCAGCGGTTCTCAACCTGTGGGTCGCGACCCCATTTGGGGTCGAATGACCATTTCACGGGGGTTGCCAAACAACGCAGTCCGCCATTTTTTCCCCTTTTCCTCGGCCGGCGCAGGGGGCAGCACTGCGCATGCGCGGGGTAGCACTGCGCATGCGTGATGCGGGCTGTCGCGCCGTGCAGCGCGATGCAGGCCGTTGTGCCGTGCATGCACGATGCGGGCTGTTGCGCCGTGCATGCACGATGCGGGCCGTCGCGCCGTGCATGCGTGATGCGGGCCATCGCGTCGCGCATGTGCATGCGCGATGCGGGTCGTCGCGCTGCACATGCGCGATGCGGGTTGGGGTCGCGGCTTGAAAAAGGTTGAGAACTGCTGTTTTAGGGCCTTGTGTATGTTTGAAATGAGTGTTAAAACAAAGAAGCTGTTTATTTAGTGCCACCACAACAGTTCAAAAAATTAAAGGTAAAGAATTTTCCGATAACTGGATTTATGGAAAAGAATATGTTGATGGATGGATGATACGTTGAGGGAAGGGAACTCTTATTAATAGTCTAAATAAATTTTCCCCAGTAAGATATCTTCCATATATGTTGGGACTGCAGATCCTAAAATTCCCATCCAGCAAAGTCATGTTAAGTACAGATTTACAACACTGAGGCCCAACACATATGGAAGGCATCGGCACCAGAATGAGAAAAGTTGGACTAGACAGATTCTACAAGGATAAATCTTATAAACAGATATATTCAGTGTCAGCATTATAAACTAATCCACTGTTGTCCAATTTAATTAGTTCAATTCTTTAGTGAGTTGGCAGAATGTTTACAGTTAGAAATTCCTAATAATAACACAGAAATAAATTATGCTGAATTTAATATATAAGATTGCAGTGTCATTAGCTAACAAAATAGCTCCAGTTTTCCTGGAGAAAATTAGGTAAAAGGTTGGAATAATAAGAGTATGTTTTCATTTATTAGTTTATGAAGAACTTTGGACTTACTGAGCTTGAAGTCTAGCCAAAAAGATAATTTTGCTTTGCTGGTGCAAATTGTCACTCAAAAGTTCAAATCTTGGATTGAAGAAATATGTTTGGTCTTACTTTACTTACAATCAAACTCATGAACTAAAGGGGTCAATAAGATTTTGTGTGAGCAAGGCACAATTCATTGTTTAAAAACTGAGTTTGTTTAACATGGCCATTGTAATAAATGTGTGTGTTTTGGACAACTCTTATTTTTGCTGCTTTTTGTGTTTGAGATATTGTGTCTCTGTGTGAGATTGTGTGTCTATGTACACTTTGTTGTAGTTCCCCCCCCTTTCATTTTGGACATTGTAGCAATAAAAAAATTACCTATACAAAATGAGTATTTTTTGAAGCAATATATGCAGGTAAACTTTTTCCCATTTCAATTTGTGAATACAGGTGTTATGTCCTGGACTGTAGAAGGCCCTGATAGACCATGTGGTTGCCTAGGACCAGACAGGCTGCCTCCAGCCTTGTGAGCATGTGCAAGGTGGGAGACTAGCCTTGCATTGATAGGCTGATGCTGTCCCTGCAAAAGGGAGTATAAAAGGGCCAGCGCCATTTTGTTTGTTATTCTGTTCTGTTTGTGATCTCAATAAAGAAGTTGTGTTTTGTTACTTCTGCCTTGCTTCGATGTCTCTGATTCTAAAACAGAACAACAGGAATCTAGAATTAGGCCAAATAAAACTTGGTATACCCCTTCAAGCTGGTCTGGAAGAAGACTACCCTTGATATTGGCCCAAACTGACCTAAAACCAACTGAAATGGAATCACAAAGGATTTTTTTTCCTAAACCATCCACTGCTATTTTTTCTTTACTTTTCCATCTTTCTACAAATGAAACAGAGAAGATGAGGAGAAACAACAGTCAAGTTCCTATGAAATTTTTTTTAAAAAACTAGGGGAAAATGTCTGACTTTAGCCATTATTGGGCTGGATTAAGGCTAACTAAGGCTACTTAAAAATATAACGAAAGAACACTTTAATTTATAGACCAAGCTCCTTTGTGTCTAAGTGCGGATTTGACCAGAACTACCAGACAGTATCTCTGGAAGCTTGATTTAGAATTACACCAGATTTAAATAGAAATATGAAATAAGCACAAACGGTTGCATTTAATATCCTGAATATTCTCTTACAGTCATACATTATCCTTGCAGTAAACCAGAAGGCGTCTAGCAGCATCTTCTCAGATCAACAAATTTTATTACTGACCCAGCTCTCCTTCACAATGGCTAATCTTGCAGCACGATGTAATGAACCAATGATGCATTTCAAGTGCAAATGAGATTGAGCAAAAGCTGGCTCTAGGAAGGAGGCAATGGCACATTACTTTGGAAAACAATGCCAAAAAAGCTGCAGGGACTTGTCCAGGCAGTTGCCAGGAGTCAACGCTGACTCAAGGACACACACACACACACACACACACACACACACACACACACACACACAGACACACACACGGAAATGAAATAAAAATTAAAGTACAGTACATTTTAAGAGAATGGTCTATGGCCCATCTACTTTCAGGTTAGGGATGCTTCCTCTCCAGTACAAAGGACAGTCTTCCTTGAGAAATATTTTTTATTTCAATAAACTTTAAAAGTTGTCCCTGTGTCTTTAAAAGCAATTTGGAAGGGCAGTGCTATTGGAAGAAAGTAATGTTTAACTACCTGCCATAAAAGTGAGCTTTCATCATGATTACCTGCAAACTGCTGTTAGAGGTGAAAAGAGAAAACCATGATTTCCCAGTGCCCATCAGAGATATCAGCTCTTAACATTATACATTCTGAAAAAGAATCTAACTGCTCTGGGGTCTCAGGACAATTATAGGTAGCCCTCGTTTTATAACAGTTCATTTAGTGACTGTTCAGAGTTACGACAGCACTGAAAAAAGTGACTTATGACCATTTTTCACACTTACGACCATTACAGCATCCCCCTAGTCCAGTGGTTGTCAACCTTTTTCAGGTTGAGACCCCACTTGTGCCGCCCATGCGCGCGCGACGGGCCAATCCGTGCATGCGCGGCGCGTGCGCGACGAAAAAAAACCAAAAAAACCACAAAATGGCGGACCACGGCGGGCCGATCCGCGCATGCGCGGTGCGCGCGCAACGAAAAAACAAACAAAAAAAATGGCGGACCGCGATGTCCGGCGACCCCCGCGAAATGGTCGTTCGACCCCAAATGGGGTCACGACCCATAGGTTGAGAACCGCTGCCCTAGTCACATGATCAAAATTCATCCGCTTGGCAATTGACTCTCATTTATGGCAGTTGCCGTGTGCTGGGATCATGTGATTCTCTTTTGTGACCTTCTGACCAAGCAAAGTCAAAGTCCGATTCACTTAAATTAACCACGTTACTAACTGAACAGCTGCAGTGATATACTTAGCAACTGTGGCAAGAAAGGTCATGAAGATGAGGCAAAATTCACTTAACAACACTTAGCAACACACATTTTGGGCCCCCTTGTGGTCGTAAGTCGAGGATTAACTATACCAGGGGTAGGCAACCTTGGCTCTTTTATGACTGGTTGACTTCAACTCCCAGAATTCCTGAGCCAGCATACCCCTGACCTATACTTATAATAAGCTAAAAAAAAAAACAACAGCAGACCTTCCCAGAGTTAAATTCACTATGGTTTACTCAAATGTTCTGGGTTTGCCGGACATATTGAGCCATAGATTCGTCAGCCTGCATAGGTTTATCCAGTACACTATCCTGAACTGTTTTTCTCAAGTTTGGCATCTTGCGGATGTGTCTTCTCAAACAGAGGTCCCCAACCTTTTGGGCACCACAGACCGATTCCATGGAGAGGGGGTTTTCCGTGGACCGGAGGGGGCGTGGTTTTGTGTGCTGCCTGCATCTCACAGGTGGGGCTTTGCTTGTTTGTGTGGACCGGTTGCTGGCATGCCAGGGCCTGAAACTGGTCCATGGACTGACGGTTGGGGACCCCTGTTCTAAAAAACCCAGAATTTGTCAGCTGTTGCTGAGAATTCCAGCATTTGAAGTCGACATATGTCAAAGTAACCGAGGCTGAGAAATGCTACCCTGGCTAAAACAAGATGGGTTCAATTGCAATTCAGTATGATTGGCCCCTTCTTAAGTCGGATATTTAGACTATATGTTTAAACGTCTTCTGCCTATTTGTATATCTTAGTCCATTATTATCCTTTCTATGCTTCCTTTCTCAGGTGAGGTGGCACCCATGCATCAACATAAGAACATAGAGATGCCTTATTCATGACTGACATACAGCTTGTTCTCGACTTGCAGCCATTCATTTAGTGCAGCGGTTCTCAACCTTTTTCAGGCTGTGACCCCAACCTGTCAAGCGCCGCACATGTGTGGTGCTACCCCCTGTGCCGCGCATGCGTGGTGCTACCCCCTGCACCGCACATGCATGGTGCTGCACTGCGCATGCATGTTGCTGCCCCCTGCGCCGGCCGAGGCGTAGGCCGCCGCCCATTTGGGGTGGCGGCAGGCAGGCCCAGGTGCTCCTGGGTGGCCGCGACAGCGACGGTGCAGGGCGACCACGGGCTGGGCCACCAGCTGGCCCAGCCCAAGGGAGGTAAGACACCCGTCGGGCCCCACGCACGCCAAAAACCTTCCCTGCACCCACCGCTGCCCCGCTAGCCTTACCTTCACTGCCACCCGTTCGGGGCAGCGGCAGGCAGGCCCAGGCACTCCTGGGCGGCCGCAGCAGTGACGGCGCAGGGCGACCACGGGCTGGGCCACCAGCTGGCCCAGCCCAAGGGAGGTAAGACAGCCGCCGGGCCCCATGCGCGCCAAAAACCCTCCCTGCGCCCGCCGGCCTCCCACCTCCCATCCCTGGCCCTCTTTTACTTACATTTTTAGTAGTTGCTCAGCAGGGAGGGGTGGAAACTTCCGGAGAGCTCGCCTTCGCTGCAGACAACTTGCAGCACCGTTTGCAGACTGGGACTTTTGGCGGGCTCAGCAGGGCGGAGACAGCCTGGACAATTCCTATTGGCTTTTGAAAGCCAATAGAATTAGACTTTATTCAAGAGAGTCTATTCTATTGGCTTTCAAAAGCCAATAGAATAAGAGGGAGTAGCACAGCTAAGGAAAAGGGGGAAAAAATGGCAGACTGCATTGTTTGGCAACCCCCGTGAAATGGTTGTTCGACCCCAAATGGGGTCGCGACCCACAGGTTGAGAACCACTGATTTAGTGACCATTCAAAGTTACAAGAGCACTGAAAAAAGCGACTTATGACCATTTTTCACACTTATAACCATTGCAGCATCCCCATGGTCACATGATCAAAACTCAGATGCTTGGCAGCTGGCATGTATTTGTGATGGTTGCAGTGTCCCGGGGTCGTGTGATCACATGTTGCAACCTTCTGACAGGCAAAGTCAATGGAGAAGCCAGATTCGCTTCAACAGCAAGCCTTACATAGTATGAATGAGAGGATGAAGGGTAATGAAAGCCTTCTAATTAATCAAAAGTCCCTGGTTAAAAAATTGCTACTAGTTACAAGGGAAAGTTGCTAAATTACAGGATAAGGACACCTTCCTCTGCCGTCTTCCAAAGGTGGTGGCATTTTCCTCCTCCACTTTTTAATCAGCCTACCCCAAATCAAACATGTTTGGAGTAAGAAAGCCTGGTTGAAGACAACATCCAATATGGGTGGGTCACTGGTATTACAGTTTTAATCTTTTAATTAATCAGAAGTAAATAGAAGAGTAAACCTCTAGTCCAGACATGTCAAACTTGCGACGTCAAGTAACGTCGTGCAACGTATTGGGGCGGTTTTGCCATTGCCAGCAATGGGGTGGGTGCGGCTTACAGATGATGCGTCCGGCCTACAGGCCGGCAGTTTGACACCCTTGCTCTAGTCCCAGGGATTGATCCAGATTGGAACTTGCAACATTATCTTGGGATACATATGTTTGGCTTCATTTGTGAAGACAATATCCTGTTCAGTTTGCATAGATTCTGTAGTTTCAATGCTTTGCTTGAAGTTACCAAATTTGAGCAATGCCACCATGGCTTTAATTTCAAGAACAGTCCTCTAGATCTTTCCTTTTGAGGCAGCAGCTGTAGTGTGATAGAAGAACAAGAATTTTGGCTGGTACTACCTGTGCCTCTTTAGTCTAGTGCACTAACTGCTGGTTTCAACTTACATGGCCTCTATCAGCTGCTGTGATGGTCATGCAGTGCTTTTCCTGAGATTTGTTGTCCTCATTTGATTGCATGCTGTAACCAATCATATCTCTCCTTCCTAGTCTCATCCCAAAACTTGTGTACCTAGAATCCAACGGAATAACTTTCTTTCTTCTAAGAAGCATGCCTTCTGGTGCTTGACATTTCAGAAATGTCAGATGCAGAGAGCAATGGAGTTTAGCTGCTCACTATCTATGCAGGGATGGACAATCTGTGGCCTTCCAATTATTCCAGAACTCCCAGCATACCAAACCACTAGTCTTGTTGGCTGGGGATGGTGGTAATTATAGTTCAAAGCAGTGGTGGGATTCAAATATGTGAACAACTGGTTCTCTGTGTGGATGCCACTTCTGGAAGTCCTTTCTGGGCCTGGTCAACAAAAAATTAGCTACTGGTTCTGCCAAAGTGGTGTGAACCGGCTGAATTCCACCACTGGTTCAAAGGTATCTGGAGGATCAGTACTACTTTGCTTCATGAATTGACATGAAATAGTTAAGTGATTTGGGATTTTCATCCATATTTAATTGTTCCATTGACTATGACAGGGATCTTCAAACTTGGCCCTTTTATGACTTGTGGTCTTCAACTCCCAGAATTCTCTCACACACAAATCATTGACATTAAATACAGTCAGCATCTTGCATCTTTTGTTGATACTGGTATGCTTTTGATCCTAGATTAGTCTGGGATCGCTATCTAGTATCCTTGAGCATTCATAGCCTATATGTTCTGAGGTGGCCACAGGATGAATGAGGTGTTTCTTTCTCCATTTTCAATTCCTTCAATATGGAAGTTGAGAATAACCCTACTGCAGCCAATGATTCAGCCATTACTATTTGCCTGGCCCACTGATAAGTAATTTAAAATCCACACAATCAGTTGGGTAGACCAGGGATCTTCAAACTTGGCCCTTTTATGACTTGTGGACTTCAACTCCCAGAATTCCTCAGCCAGCATGCCTGGCTGAGGAATTCTGGGAGTTGAAGTCCACAAGTCATAAAAGGGCCAAGTTTGAGGACCCCTAGGGTAGGCAACTGGCTATTTGGAGCACTGGGTTATTTCTGTGACTCAGATTATTTTATAAGACTGCAAACATCCAGATGACCATTGGCTGAGCAGCAAAGGAACAAACTTTGTTTGCTGCCATCTGATGGTCATCCAGATACTTACAATCTATGCGCGATTTGGGCCGTCGCGTGCGCATGCGCTATTCGGCCCATTGCGCCGCGCATGCGCGGTGCAGGTCAGGGTCTCGGCCTGAAAAAGGTTGAGAACCGCTGATCTAATGAATGTAGAAACATGAGTTCCTCATTATGTTTACAAAACATAATATTTGGTGCATTTCAGACTGCATCCCATAATCCTGATAAATACACAGAAGAAACTCTATCCTAATGCCAATACATAAGGATAAAGTTCTAAATGCTTAAAATATATAAAGAAGGCGAAATGCCTTTGTTTATCCTATTGTGGCAAATCTGATTGAGTTTTAACTTGCAAACTATTTAATTTAGTTCAATGAGGACATTTCTTAAAAGTTATAAATTTAAGTAATTTACTTATTCTGCTGCTTGCCCCTTCATAATCAAAGTACAAGTACAGAAGAACACCAACCAATCAGCTCTCTGTCTCATTGGTGTCTACTTTGGATGGAAACATCCCACTTATCCAATCTACTCCAGTTGTTAACAAATTCACAACAAGAGATCCATTTTTGAAGTTCGGATACTGGAGAGAAGGAACTCAAAGCATGAAATTCAGTTCCATTGGATGTACTTGCCAATGGTTGACAGTAATAGTTCCAGGATTATATTCCACAGAATTATTTGAGGATATATATAGTTGAGATGGTCAAGCTGCTATAAGAGATTCATCATATTGTAGACAGATGTATGGTTCAATAATGAGGATCAGGTTCAACGGAAACCAGATTTTCAGGTTGCATGAGAAGCTGATAGTTGTTTGTGGCTCCATAAACCTATCTCTCTTCCATTTTTAATTTCTAAAGCAGGTTTCAAGCAGTTGTATTTAAGTAGATTTTTTTAACCGATATAGATAGATAGATAGACAGACAGACAGACAGACAGACAGACTAAGTTAACTCTTACTGTATTTGCAATGTATACTACAATTGTGATATTGTATATAATATAATTGTAATTATATTACAATACACACACACATAAAAAGTAATAGCACTGATATCATGCTTGCAAAGCTAAGAAAATTAAAGACATCTAGAAACCAATGAGAAGCAAGACAGAATCCCAAGATCAGCATTTTCATGCCTGATCGGTGTGGTACAAGGTGAAAGTAATCAGGGTTATTGCTTGTTATAAGGTTTTCAACCAAAGCTATTCCAATGTAGGAAAACTTAACCATAAAACAGCAGGAGGATTTGTGGAGTGACTTTCTTGATTTCTTCAAAAGTGCTTGACCAAAAGGAAGACTAATTGGGTCTTGCCTCCCAAGATGGCAATATCTACCAATTGCTTGCTTTCGCCTATCAAAGGTTGAGTTCAAATGCCTTAACAAATAAGAGAGTGTCTTTTTAGTTACACAAAGATGCTAACTCATCAATACATTTTAAAATATATTGCACTCAAATACACTTTGTCAGTGGGAATCTACTAAAGTCAAGCAAAATTATGCTTCTTCAGCAGCTTTATGAGCTATTCCTGCCCTACTTACTAACAAATGGAATTAGTTGCCTATCCTGCAACATGCAGAAATTATGCCCACGTCAAAATTTTGCGGTAAGCAGCACTATAAAACTGAACATTCCACATATGATTCATGGGTAATTCCATGATCTTGCAGATAAGATTTAGTATAGAATTAACATGTGTAACTTTCTATGCTGTCTCAGTCAATGTACAATTTCAAGCAGGGCATTTTATAGCTTCTCCAATTAGAAACTCTGCTGGCACAGTCCATTATTTTTGGGGTATCTCCGCATTTCCCTGGGAACTAGTGGTATAGCTGTCATTTTCTTTGTATTTTTCAGTGTTGTCCAATCAACTGTTTTTATTGCCTTACAGATACAGGTAATCATCAATTTACAACCATAACTGAACCCACAATTATGATCATAAGTCTTGACAGTTATAAAGTGAATCACCATGTGACCCGACCTTTTGTGCAGCTGTCGTGGTGTACGTGAACCAAATACCATGGTTGCTAAAGAAGTACAATAGCCACTAAGCAAACCCATTATTTGCTCTGGGGCAGATTTTTCCAGAAGTCAGAAGTAAACACTGGTTTCCAATGTTGTATTGCGATCACATGACTATGGGATGCCACAAATAGCTGTGAATGCAGGCTGGTTGCCAAGCACCCAGAATAGGGTCATGTGACTCTGGGGAAGGGGACCTGGACATGAAACTTCAAAACTGAGTCATAAGTAGCTTTTGGGGAGTCCATCGTAACTTCAAATGGTTGCTAAGCAACTGGTCTATAAATTGGTGATTACCTATGGATCTATTGCAGAAGACAATATATTCACATTCACATTCCCTATGTGAAAACTTTAAAATGCCTTTCCAAAACAAACAAACAAATAGGCTCCAAACAGGATCTGAGGCAAGATGATGGATGACGCATATACAGCATGTACATAAAGGAGAATACTAATCCTAGTTAATAATTTTGCTGTCCTGTTTTGGACCAATTGCTGTTTCCAAATTTTTAAAGGCGGGTCCACATCAGGTACATCCATAGAGGGGAGACAGTGTAAAATAAGTCAATATGGTGGTATTTATGTGATTGAAGCCCCACTCTTTTAAAAAGTAAATTGTGTGGGCGATACATGTAAAAAAGGAGTGGGGTTCCCATCATGTGGATGTGGCAGCCATCTTGACCACAGATTTCCCTGGCCCATATATTGCATTCACAACATTGTAAATTCCTATCATCATACTTTAAATTTTTGGCTTCAAGAAAAGTGCAGGACTACTCAATTAAACACATGCTTTTAAAAAACAACAACAACTGAAGACTTCTGAAATGATGGGAGATTCATTATTATTTTTTTAAGCAGTATGTTAGATAGTGGACTTCTAACACCACTTTTCTACATACACAAATGTGCATTCTTATTTGTGGATCAGAGAATGGGCTTTTACTATGAAGCAGTTTATATTCGATGACAAATATAGCTTCTAACATGCCTGTTTATCTTACAGTAGGTTAGTAGCACATATACCCTGATGTAATTTGCATCTCAATCTTCCTTCCATATTATAATATTTAATGTGTCCAGTAGAAGAAGTTATTAAATAGACAGGATGTAATCACATTAACTGTTATCCCATTAGTTGTATTTTAAATAGCTACCTTTTTGCCTTGAAGCAGTTCAGTTTTTGAAGTGTGATCATTGCTGGTCAACAACGGGTTGGGGGACAGCATCAACGCTCATGGAAGTCTGCAGACTTTGCTGTATGGAAGACTGCAATCTAGAATGTAAGAAGAATAAATGGTAGAGAACATGTGAATTAGAATTAGTGCTTGCTTAACAAAGGTAAATGGGACTGGGATTTACATTGCTAAGCAATGTGTGATGTCATGAGTGCATGGCAGTTAGCAATAGCAGTTCTAGCAGTCTCTGTGTTGTCCCACTCCCCCCCCTCACACACACAGCAAGAGTTCTAAAGGTATTTATTCAATACCCCTCCCAAACAGGTCCTCAGAAAGCATCCCCGTTGTGCAGGTTCGAATTCCAAGCTCAGCATGGTGAGAGTCACTGGGCACACATGAGGTCCAGGAAAGCCGACCACGAGTCGAACAGGACAGGATACATGGCATGAGTACACAATGGAACTGGGCATGTTGCTCCAGAAACACTCAAACCCTCGGGGTGGGATTAAGTAGGCAATGCGGGTACAGCCCTTCATGAGAGATGAGGATGCCTCCTTGCGAGTAGCCTAGCTGACCAGCTTTGTGCCTGTCTCCTCTCTGCCCTATGTGACCTTGGATCGGGAGGAAGTGTGGATTCCACCTCGTCCTCATCCTCACACCAATGGGCAGCAACTGCTCCTGTTCCTCACCTGGCCAACTTGCTGCAGCTGTGGCTCGTCTCCCTCAGCTTCAGTCTGTGGCTCATCCAATTGACCCAGCTGAGGCTGCTCTGCCAGGCTAGCTCTCTCCGAGCCCCAATGTGGGCCATCACTTGCATCTGCGCTTTCCTCTGCCAACTCAAACTCACCCTCTCCTCTGAACTCGCATCCAGAGAGGGACCCAGGGGTGGATCCATGACAGTCTCTGGTTACCATTGTTAAGTGAATCATCTGTAGCCATAACTTTGAGAATTAGTCGTAAGTATCACTCATTCAGCCTTGTTGTGAGTTTGAATGGTTGCTAAGTGAGTAGTCATTAATCAAGGACTGCCTATAAGCAGGAAACCCTATGACATTCCAGACAAATAGCTGGCCAGTGTCTTCTTGAAATCCTGTTTGCAAGACTGCCATCATGCCACCCCTAATCCTTCTTTTCATTAGACTAGATCAGGGCTAGGCAACCTTGGCTCTTTTATGACTCGTGGACTTCAACTCCCAGAATTCCTGAGCTAGCATGGCTCAGCTTGGAAACCTCTTCCTTTCCCCTCAGCGTGGCTGGCTCAGGAATTCTGGGAGTTGAAGTCCACAAGTCATGAAAGAGCCAAGATTGCCTACCCCTGGACTAGATATACCCAATTCCTGCAACTGTTCTATGTATGTTTTAGCCTCAAAGCACCTGAAGACAGGACAACTTGTGGGGTCCCTCAGGGATCGGTCCTCTCCCCTCTGCTGTTTAATATCTACATGAAACCTCTGGGTGAGATCATCCGACAACATGGGGTGAGATATCATCAGTATGCTGATGATACCCAGCTTTACATCTCCACCCCGTGTCATTTCAGTGAAGCAGTGGAAGTGATGTGCCGATGTCTGGAGGCTGTTAGGGTTTGGATGGGTGCCAACAGGCTCAAACTCAACCCCGACAAGACGGAGTGGCTATGGGTTCTGCCTCCCAAAGATATTTCAATCTATCCGTCCATTACCCTGGGGGGGGAGCTTTTGACCCCCTCGGAGAAGGTCCGCAACTTGGGCATCCTCCTCGATCCACAGCTAAATTTGGAATATCATCTTTCGGCTGTGGCGAGGAGAACATTTGCCCAGGTTCGCCTGGTGCACCAGTTGCGGCCCTATTTGGACCGGGAGTCTCTTCTCACAGTCACTCATGCTCTTATCACCTCGAGGTTCGATTACTGCAATGCTCTCTACATGGGGCTACCTTTGAAAAATGTTCGGAGACTTCAGGTAATGCAGAATGCAGCCGCGCGAGCAGTGTTGGGCTTGCCTAGAAATGCCCACATTTCGGCATCACTCCGCGAGCTGCATTGGCTGCCAATTGGTCTCCGAACCCAATTCAAAGTGTTGGTTATGACCTATAAAGCCCTACATGGCATCGGACCAGGTTATTTACGGGACCGTCTGCTGCCTCATGAATCCCAGCGGCCGGTTAGGGCCCACAGAGTGGGCCTTCTCCAGGTCCCGTCAGCCAGACAGTGTCACCTGGCGGGGCCTAGGGGAAGAGCCTTCTCTGTTGCGGCCCCGGCCCTCTGGAACCAACTTCCCCCGGAGATCCGTGTCGCCCCCACCCTCTCCGCCTTTTGTAAATTGCTTAAAACACACTTTTGCCGGCAGGCCTGGGGCAGCTAACATCTTGCCCCTAGCCAGTGTATGTTTGTGGAATGATTGGTTTTTTGTTTTTTGTTTTTTTTTTTTTTTAACTTAAGGGTTTTTTATATGTATGTAATTTCTATTATGCTGTGAGCCACCCTGAGTTCTCCGGAATAGGGCGGCATAGAAATTAAATTAATAATAATAATAATAATAATAACTTACCAAGGACCTGGAATGGAATGGATGGAAACTTACCAAGGAGAGAGCCAACCTAGAAAGAAGGAGAAATGTCCCAACAGCGAGAACAATTAATCGGTGGAAAGGCTTGCCTTCAGAAATTCTGGGTGTTCCATTACTGGAAGTTTTTAAGAAGAGATTGGGCAGCTATGTGTCTGAAATGGTAGAGGGTCTCCTGCTTAAGCGGGGTTTTTATGTATTGGGGTTCGCAGTACTGAAGCGACACACAAGTTGTTAACCAAGTTCTTCTTTATTTGTTTCACGTTACCACTCAGCAACCCAACAGGCTCGCAGGCCTTTTATAGTTTTCCCCACATCCAATCATAAATCCCCTTTATTTGCGCCTTGCGCCTGCGCGAAAGACCGGCGCCAACCAGTCTGGTCCCGGGCAGTTTTTAAGGTTGCCTGGGACCATTTGCAACATTTCTGAGCTTGCTGAGTTTCCTCATCAAGCCCACGACACAACAGGGGTGGTGGTGGTGGAGGAGTTGGACTAGAAGACATCAAAGGACCTTTCCAACTGTTATTGTGTTACTCTCTTATTCTGTTAAAAATTAAAAGGGATGAAAGCATTTAGGATGAAAGTGAGAGAATATTGAAAATTTTAGAGATGTTATTGAGAATGAAAATTATCTGTGGAAGAGTGGAAGTGAAATTTTAAAAGTGCTGAAAAATGAATCTTATAAATGCTGAACATGGTGTGGCTTAAGGTGAGGATGGTCTATTCAGGGATGTCCAACCTTGACAACTTAAAATCCATGGACTTCAACTCCCAGAATTCCCCAGACAGCCTGAGAACTGAAGTCCATAAATAAAGTTGTCAAGGTTGGACATCCCTGGTCTAACGGGATAAAATACGGATGTGACTTGCTTATGAAGTGGCTGCTTAAAGGCTACCACTGTGATCTGACAATTCAAAGGATGCTTTTATTGTTCCCTTATAAAAATGGAGAGGAAGCAAGAATGCCTGTGAAAACTACAGGGGATTAGTTTGCAAAGTGCATCTGAGAACTTTTGGCAGAATTTTGATTGAAAATGTAGAAACTTATAATATGAGCAACATTTGAGAAAGGCAAGGCAAGCAACGTCCCACAGATTTTTTTCTCTTCTGTAAGGCCACGGAGAAACGTATAAATGTGAGAAAGCTAATATATGGTGTTTGCTGATTTAGAGAATGTTTATGATGAAGTGAAGAGGCTTGAGTTATGGAATATTTTGTAGGAATATGAAGCTGCTGAGTGCAAAAAAAATGGTATAGTGAATGATTCAGTACAGAGCAGGGAATAAGTCAAGGATATGTGATCTTCTCTTGGATGGTTAATAAATTCATAGATAAATTGTCAAGAGTATTTGTGGGGATATAAAGAGTGTGTTTGGTTGGGAAGATATATACATATCTTCTTTTGTTTGCAGAAAATTTATGCTGCTGGTTAGAATCTGAATTACTTGTGGCAAACATTCAATTGTACAATGCAACCAGGAAAATGGTTCTGAACAATGATTAAAGAGCAAGATAGTTGTGTTTGACAGGGGAAACAGAGTTAATGTCTAAAAGTTATACATAAGGAATACTTGATGCTGTCTGAGCTTGGTTGTTTTCTTGCAGATGTTTCCGCCCTGATGTTACCCAGCTGGATAATGAAACATCTACAAGAAAACAACCAAGCTCAGAGAGCACCCTCTCATTTCAACTTGGAGCTACAAATATTCTCTTTTATCAGTTATACATAAGGATGTTCAGAGATAAAACAAGTTCCTTATACAGCACTTTTCCATTTCTACGATGGAAATGGAAAAAAGCATTGATTTGCTGATTTAATACTTGAAAAAGGGTTAAATAGGGGGCTGAAGGAATTTTTGTAGTGTTAAAGAGGAAGGTGGAATGATGAGTTTGTTTATAAAAGTTGAAAAAATGGTCTGAAGTTGCTTTCTTTTTCTGATTTGTGTTTTACATTTTTCCTTGTTTCCTTTGTTCTTCACACTATTTCCCCCTTTTTCTTATTTCTTTTCTCTTTGTCTTATACTTTTCCTTTACATTTATTACATATGTAAAAAGTTTCAATAGAAAATTATAAAAGTTATAAAGATGAACTTTTTTTTTATCTTGGCAGAATGTTTACTAAAATGAGGAAATGGATGAAGAAACATTAAGATGTGCAAATCCTGGTTACAAGTAAAGGAAGAGCAGATCAGAAGATGAGACACAGTTAAGGTTAACAGAATAGCAGTCAGAAGAGACCTTGTACAGTGGGAGAAAAAAAATTATTTGATCCCCTGCTGATTTATAACTTTTTTGAAATGCATGTTTCTAGATTTGTTGTTGTTATTCTATCTCTCTGTTAAAATAAACCTAGTGTACCATTAAAATTATAGATTGGTCATTTCTTTGTCAGTGGGCAAACATACAAAATCAGCAGGGGATCAAATAATACCCCCCCCACTGTAGGTATTCTAGTCTAATCCCCTGCTCAAAGGAGACCCTATACCAGGGGTCTTCAAACTTGGCCCTTTAATGACTTGTGGACTTCAACTCCCGGAATTCCTCAGCCAGCATGCCTGGCTGAGGAATTCTGGGAGTTGAAGTCCACAAGTCATAAAAAGGCCAAGTTTGAAGACCCCTGCCCTATACCATTTCAGACAAGTGGCTGTCTAATCTCTTCTTTAAAACATCCAGTGATGGAGCACCTACAACTTCTGAGGCAAGCTGTTCCACTGGTTGATTGTTCTTACTGACAGAAAATTTCTCCTTAGTTCTAGACTCTTGGATGGAACTGATGAATAGGAGAAGGCTCAAGAAAGTGATGGATGGAGGGGGTTGAGATCTTCCCTGCTCACTTACACACACAAAATGCAAAGGGACCTGCTCCCAACTATGATGCCAAACCAAACATATATCCTGGCAATTTTGTCAGTCAACCCATCCCGATACACAGCTATGTTGAGAAGTTTGAAGAACAGAATGCAAGGTTATGAACTGGTATATGGACGCAGGAAAGAAAGGATTGTTTGGTGTTGGTATAGATTTTCAGTTGTCTTATACCCATGCCTGTTATTCTTTTCTTACTCAGTTTCTTCACTTGCAATAACATTGCTTACTTCAGTGATGTGATTGGTTTATATACATGTAAAGGAAATGTCACCTGATACTATTTTTGTATTGTGATATTGGTTAACATGATCAGATGCACATGTACTTCTGAAGGTATGAATTATCCATGGAAACTGAGGAATTCACATCAAACTCAGGAAGGTGACTAGGTGCTTTGAACTAATTTAGAATTCCAACTCTACTCTCATTATAATTAATGTTGTTTTCCCCAAGACCTGCTAAAGTTGAAGTCTGCATTGCACATAATAAAAGGTCCCATTGCTTCTTTCTGGAATATTTTGTAGCAAAAAAACCCAGACTTTATAAAGTAAGCTTTCTGGAGTGATATCTACATGGAAATGTGACAAAGAGGCAAATATCAGTCTAAGCTTCTGGACTTTTAACTCCAGTCAGTGGGTTTGACAGCCTCCTCCAGAACAAGTGCAATTGGAAGGAAATTCCCTATCTTCCATGATTTCCGCAGGGAGTTTGAAATTTAGTTCCACTGGGCAGAGAAAGTATCTTCTTAGTGACCTGAAGTCAAAATAATCACATAACCTATTGCTTAGCATTCATTTAAGTTTGGAAGAAAAATGAACACTAGACTAAGTAACTGATAGCTTAATAGTGTTATATGGTCTCCCATCTTTTAATGCTAACTTCTATTATGGTGAACAAGCAAGAAACCAGCACTATGAAGGTCCTTTAACAGGGCAAGATCTTCCCACTGAGCAGAATGCCTTTTCCCTTCCTTTGTTTCCCCCTCCTCAATTGCTTAGAAATTAGCCAATAAAAACAAGAACAAGCAGCAAGTTATTACAAAATGTTTTTATTAGGAAAGTAAAAAAAACCAAGTTGCATAGAAATTCTTCAAAAACTTGAACATCAAGTGTATTTCACGTGAAACGGTAATCAACGGAAGCACCGGAGACTGACTGCGAGGTATCCTGCCCCCATCGCAAACTTCTTACCATCACCTTACACTTCCCTTATACATCCCCAGGATTTCTAAGCATGGACAGGGCCCAGTTCACCTACTGCCCTGTTCCTCCCACTGGTCTCATTCACAAAAAATGGAGTTGCACAGCGGTGCTCAGTGGATTAAATCCCCCCTCCCCCATTCAGCCAGAAGTCTATATTTAGCTGCCTTCTTTTAGCTGCCCAAGTGTCAGTAGTGGAACGTCTTCACATTCATCTCTATTAATGTTACACATGCTTGGTGGTCCTTTAGACCTTAACACTTATTAACACACACCAAACTTTCACCAGACATCCATTGATTACTATCTACTTTTTTTCCCTTCCCATTTGTTGTTTTTTAAAAGCTTAACAGGGGGAAAAAAAGGCAACCTTCATCTATCTTTAGCGGCAGCCCTGCTGCTGTAAAGTTATCAGCTGTCAGGAAAAAAAATACTGCTAAATCAGTAAGAGAAAGTCATCCCATTGGCAGACAAGGACTTTAAAGCTAGCATAGTGTATCCAGGCCTGCACAGGGGTGAGCTTTGTTGCTGGTCAGAGTTAAGTAGCAGAGTGCTGTTCTTACAGTCAAATGTTGCCTTCTGCCTTCTCTTCCGACTATCTCCCACTATTGCTGTAAATCAAATTTCCATCTAATCTAACCTACTGTGGTTCCAGAGGGGCAACCACTTCTTGAAAAATCAGCTTATGCTCCATAGCCCTTTAGGTAACATGCCTCCCCACTTTGGGCTGGGAATGGCCCCAACTTAAGAGTAAATGCTCAGTTGGTCCAACCTAAGAGGATACTTTTAACATTCCTCTATGAGCAATTGTTCAGAGCTATACAGCTTCTTTTTGATGACCCTAAAGCCTGTGCTGAGCTTCAGAGACTGACTGAAGCCTGGAGAGAAAGCAGAACCGGAGCTAAAGAGTCCCTGGATTTTAGGCCACAGGCGGGAATCCAGTCTCAGAACAAGAGTCAGCTGGAAAGTAGGCACCAGGTTTGGATCCACAGCAATCTGCTCCACGCTGTGGCACGCCTTTCCTTGTTCCACACAGAGATCGATGAGGGCTCCCCTCAAGCCACAGGGCTCTCGGTAAGCCAGGTGAAGCAGCTCCTTGCTCACTTGGGCGACCAGCTCATTGGGCATGACGAGTCGGGAGGGACGGTTGGAGTAGAGCTTGGCTTTGTTCAGAGTGAGCTGGATGAGCTTCATGAGATTGGCGCACAAGAGCTCATCCTCAGGATCGTTTAGCAAATCGAAGTCTGGCAAGGACACTTCATCCAGATATTCCTGGGCATCTGAAAATGAGAATCAAAGCAGCCCCCGTTGAGTCTCATGCACGTATAGACAAAAACATGTTTCTCCCCCAACAAAGAGAATTCAACTCCCACAGCAAACCACAGCAGGGATTTCCAGTGTCAGCTGAAGCTTAAGAGATTCCCTAAAAGCAAGAGATCCCTAAAAGGTGGGGGGGGGGCAGCCTCTGGTCTGGCTTCCTCATTAAGACTCTCCAAAACCCTAGCGCCTTCTAAAGGGGGTGGACTACAATTCCCATCGTGCTGAACGAATAAGTCGGTTGCAGATCAGTTGGAATCAAACGTTCATGGTAGGATTCCAGAGCGATGTCTAACCAACTTAGGCGTTCAGCACAATGGATGTTGTAGTCCAAGCCCGTCGAGAAGGTGCTCGACGGGAGGAAGGGTGCGCAGGCGCGCACGGGGCAGCCGTCTCACCTCCTTCGGAGCTCAAACTGCTGTCCAGGGACTCGCAATCGGAGTTCTCCAGCCTGGCGGTACGACTAGCCGCTTCCTGGTAGGCGCTCTTCTCCCAGGAAAAGGCAGGCGCCGGGTTCTCCCTCTGCTCCGGAATGGGAGGCAACGAAGGGAAGCTGTCCCAGGACACCGGCATCTTCCTCGACGGAGCGCCGGGCTTGCAGGTTGGAGGCTGGAATCGGCGGCCGGAGAAACGACTCTGGAGGAGGAAGAGAAGGAGGACCATCAGCTCCGCGGAGTCACCTTCTTTAGTGGTGGGGATCGTGGCCAGGCCAAGATCAGGGCAGGAACACCCGGAGAGTCTCAAGAGAGACCTCGCGAAGCAGCGCTCGCCCCCCCCCAAAAGAGGACTAAAAGAGGTGCTTACCAGCTTGCAGGACGCCTGTCGAGTGTGTGCAAAAAAACAACCACCACCCTTCTCAGTACTAGCAGCGGAAACCCTGAATCGTAACAAGGCGTATAAAGAATAATTCGGGGTTTGTTTTTTTTTTTTAAAAGAAGCCTGTCAATCCAAAGCTTCGCCCCCCCCTCCCGGCTCTCCCTTTGCCCTTTTCTTGGCACTGCGCTCCCAGCCCCCTGTTCCGCCTTTAAATAGTCAGGTCAAGCGGAAGCTCCGCCCCTTGCCCACGCTCACCCTTTCTGCTCGCTCGCTCCCCTGCCGCTGAGTGGCCGGCCGGGAGGACGGGCTGGGCCAATCGCGAGCGGCTGCACGTTCGCAACGTTCTCTCCTGCCCGGTTACAGCAGGCCGGGACACACCTCTTTTCGTGCCGGACGGGGCTGAAAGCTGGGATGTTGGGAGCGAAGCGGCGCGCACGGGGAGGGGGAGGGGGAGGGGGAGGGGGAGGGGGAAAGGCCCGGGGCCTGTGGAACAATAGGAGAGGGAGAGGAAGGGAGGGGAGGGCTGCTTCCCCCCCCACACCCCGCTCGTTGGAACCCGGTGCTCCGGGAGCCTAGAAAACGCGAGTTATCCTGCTTTTCTGAACGCAACCCTTGCTTTCCACGCCAAGCTGCATAGAACTTAGTTGGGACTTCGCAGTGGGAAGCGGACACCCCCAGACTGGCCAGGGGAGGCCGGCTTGTTCCCCGCTTTCTGTGCATGCCTCGCATTTAGTGCGGTGGTGGAGCCGAGATTGGTTTGGCGAGGAGATCCCGGGAAATTGAGCCCGACAAAAGCCGATTTACTCCCTTATTTCTGCAAAGTTATGACTGTAAAACCTATGGGCGGTGGGCTTCTCTGAAAAACAAGAGGGCCCCTCCGCCTTTCTTTCTAATCTAATGGACCCTAATTCGGGCTAAGCCAGCATTTTTTAATAAGGCCATAATGGGCTCAAGGCAATGACGCTCAAGCAAGCAACGTTCTTAAGATATAAAGTTCGGCTTATATACAGCTTAATGGGATTCACGCGTCGGAGGCAAGTTGATTAGTTCGGTTCAAAGTACGCGTGAACCGATCTGGGATGCATTAAGAAGTCGCGACTATCTATTCTAAGCATACCAAGTGATCCTTTGTTTATGCTAACTTTTTTTTTTTTTTTTTGCTAGAGCAACCCTATCGATTAGAGTTTGTTTCCTGCCCGTGGATGGCCGGCGCCTGTGATTCACGCACCTAGTTCCACTCGCTGCGTGTAACGTGTTTGTTCACGTGTATGTACTGATTAGAGTCGCGCTCAAGCCTCTCTCCCCATCCTCCGATTTTTCTCATGGTGCTGGATTTCTCGTTTTTCACGCTGAATCTTTGGGCGGCTTGAACCTTTTCCCTCGCAAAGGGGTCGGGCGGTCAAACTTGGCCCTTAATACCATTCATCTCTTTTTAAGTGGAAACGCCACGAGCCACACGAAGCAAGCCAAAATGGGGAGGAGGGGGGGCGGGCGAGGAGTTAAACTGTGTCAAAAGACTTGCCACTGTGCTCGGAAGTGGAGCAACAGTTGCCCTTAAGCGGAGCCCAGCGTTGCGTTTGTAAAAAAAAAAAAAATGTAAAAAAGAAGACACGTCTGGAAAGATCTAGCATCCCCGGAAAGCTGATCTGGTTCAAATTATTTGCTTTTGACCAGAATCTGCTTCATTCCCCTCCCCGGACGAGCCCCCAAGCACGCGGGATGGATTCACAATGAGAATCGGCAACGCGCCAGGCGCATTCACACGACCCTTTGTGCTAGCGGTTCCCTGGCAGAAGGTGGAAATCCTGGCGCAATTGCTCAACGCGACTTTCTCGCTGCGGCTTCGGCAGAGGAAGGTCGGGACGGTGCATTTTGCAGGACCCAGAGCTTCCAAGCTCCAGCAGAGGCGGAGACTCCCGCCGGGTCCTAGCGCTTCCCGATCTCGCAAGCCTTCCGCGTAAGATTACTGTAAGCCAGTGTTTCTCAACCTTGACAATTTTAAGGCCTGTGGACTTCAACTCCCAGAATTCCACAGCCAGCAATGCTGGCTGTGGAATTCTGGGAGTTGAAGTCCAAAGGCCTTAAAATTGTCAAGGTTGAGAAACACTGCTGTAAGCGATCTCCAACGTTGCGTCAGGGTCGGCGAGCGAGGAAACGAGCGGCCAGGCGGGGGAGGGGAAGAGGAAGCCTCCGTCGGCCGTGCAAGAAGAGAAACCGTTTCATCAGAAAAAAAAAAGAGAGAGAGAGACGAAGAAGGAAGTTGTCTGTAAGCTTGCTTCGACCTTCTAGAAGGTTTAAGGTTGTAAAAGTCTGATTCATTGTTTGCTTTTCTGGAAATTAACTTCCAGAAATCGTTACTCTGCGTCACTCCTCTCTTGATAAGGGTAGGGAGCTGCTGTGGTGGAAGAGAGTCCCGGAGTACAGTAATAGGGAAAACATGTTAAACGCCGGTATAGCTCATATCTGATAAGGATATGGCACAAGAAGATACCTCAGGGTTGGTCAGGCAACTTCATACAGTACAAGGTAGGTAGGGAAGAAACAGAGAAGGAAGGAAGGGAAATAAAGGAAAAGAAAGAGAAAGGAAGGAAGGAAGGAGTTGGAAGGTAAAAGGCCTCTGATCTGCCTCCCCTTTTTTCTCAGCCTCCAAGCTATTTGGTAGACCAGGGGTTCTCAACCTTGGCAACTTTAAGACTTGTGGACTTCAACTCCCAGAATTCCTCAGCCAGCAAAGCTGGCTGAGGAATTCTGGGAGTTGAAGTCCACAAGTCTTAAAGTTGCCAAGGTTGAGAACCCCTGTGGTAGACCTTGACCAGATAAAGTGAGGGGAATACATTGCTTTCCATATTTTTTTTCTATAGATCAGCTATTAATAGCACCATTAAACCTACCTTTTCACATCAGTTTTATTACCTCAAGGACACACAAAGACAATACACATACATGTACAAAGAAAGAAAGAAACCAGAGATCTGAAGTTTTACATGCTGTGGTCAGGCACTTTCATTGTAGATCTTTGGTTAACTTAAGTTAGAATATTTTCATCTCATCATACCTGCTCAGTGAGTGCAAAATAGACAGAAGAGGAGAAAGATCAATTCCTTCCCCTCCCCCCCTTTTTTTTTAAAAAAAATTTCAATTGAAAGTACCTTTCTTTGGCCAAATTAAGTTACCAGCTTCTTTCCTAAGCTTAGTCCATTTCCTGTGCCAGGGGTAGGCAACCTTGGCTCTTTTATGACTCGTGGACTTCAACTCCCAGCATTCCCGAGCCAGCCATGCTGAGGGGAAAGGGAGAGGTTTCCAAGCTGAGTCATGCTGGCTCAGGAATTCTGGGAGTTGAAGTCCACGAGTCATAAAAGAGCCAAGGTTGCCTACCCCTGTCCTATGCTGCGCACAGACTTCATTTCCCACCGGACAGGCATACTGTCCCAGGTGTTTTGTTGGGGATACCAACAAAACTTCCAAAGTGGAGTTTCCCATTTTCCTACCTCTTGACACATGTCCCTGACTGTTTTGGGTGCAACCTGCTGCACCCAAGGAGAATAACAAAATAACAGGACAACACAGTTGGAAGGGACCTTGGAAGTCATCTAGTCCAATCCCCTGTACAAGAGGGGACCCTGTACCATTTCAGACAAATGGCTCTCCAGTCTCCTTAAAAACCGCCAGTGATGAAGCACCCACAATTTCTGAAGGCTAATTGTTCTCATTGTCACAACATTTTCCCTTAGTTCTGGCTAATTGTTCCACTGGCTAATTGTTCTCATTGTCACAACATTTTTCCTTAGTTCTAGGTTGGTTCTATCCTTCTTTAGTTTCTATTCATTGCTTCTTGTCCTTCCTTCTGGTGCTTCAGTAAATAGATTGACTCCCTATTCTTTGTGGCAGCCTTTCAGATAGTGGAACACTGCTATCATGTCACTGCTTGTCCTTTTCACTAGACCAAACATACCCAATTCCTGCAACTGTTCTTCATGTGTTTTAGCCTCCAGCCCCCAAATCATCTTTGTTGCTCTTCTCTGCACTCAGTCTAGAGCAGGGATGTGAACTCAATTTCATTGAGGGCCACATCAGCATTGTGGTTGTCCTTGGGGGGGGGGTAGGTGTGGCCAGGGTGGGCATGGCCTATTGGGTGGGTGTGGCCTACTGGGTGGGCATGGCCAGCTCTACATCGTTCGCGTCAAGGGTGCCTGTGGGGGGCCTGGGCAGGAGTGGGACAGATCTGAGGGTCTCTGGCAGAAGGTGGTGGGACCGGGGCAAGCGCCAAGGCATGGTCCACTGGAAGAGCCTGCCAAAACTCCTCCCCCGGAGCCCATCAAGCCAGATATGTGAAGTAGGCGAGGGCCATTTGCTGGCCACTTCCAGGCGATGGTGCATTTCTTCATTTCTCACAAAGGGTGACACCTCCCCAGTGTGTACCCAGGGGCAGGGCCAGCGTGGCAGGGGCTGGTCCCTTGCTGTATCCAGATGGCCTTGTGGAGCTAAAACTGAATGCGTTTCAGCATAGATGGCCACCACAAAATTGTACACTGGCTCTTGGGCGGCCAGGGCCGGGGCCAAGGCAGCGGGGGCCGTTCCCTCACTGTTTCCAGGATGGCTTTGCGGGCCACATGAAACCACGTCGCGGGCTGCATCTGGCCAAGAGTGTCAACCTAAAGCGTACTAACACTTCACATAATTTTTGATTCTCTCCATCTGTTAATGGCTATTTTGGCGGCTGCAGCAGACTGCTGGCTCATATTTAAATGATTGTCCACTGGGACTCCGAGACCCCTCTTGCAGTTACTGCTATTGAGCCAGGTCTCACCCATTCTATATCTGCACATTTGGTTTTTCTTACCTAAGTGCAAAACCTTTTACTTTTCTCACCATTGAGTTTCATTTTGTTAGCTAAGGCCCTGTGTTCAAGTCTGTTGAGATCCTTCTGGATCCTGAGCCTGTCTCCTGGGGTGTTGGCTATTCCTGCCAGTTTGTTGTCATCTGTGAATTTGATGACTTCCCCTTCTGTTCCCTCATCTAAATCATTTATGAAGATATTGAACAGTATTAGGCCTAACAGAACCTTGGGATAACCCACTGCTTACTTCCCTCCATGTAGACGTAATTCCATTAAGAGCTACATGTTGAGTGCTGTTTGTCAGCCAGTTATGAATCTTTTTCGTGGTGATGCTGTCCCACATTTTTCTAACTTGCTAAGAAATTAGTTGGGAGGGAGTGGGATGGGGAATATTTTAGCATTAGCCCAATATTTAATATTTAATTGGAGTATTGGATTAATATAGAGTGCTGGAACTCCATCAAAAATAGATTAGACCAGGGGTCCTCAATCTTGGCAACTTTAAGACTTGTGGACTTCAACTCCCAAAATTCCTCAGCCAGCTTTGCTGGCTGAGGAATTCTAGGAGTTGAAGTCCACAAGTCTTAAAGTTGCCAAGATTGAGGACCCCTGGATTAGAACATCTTCAGCATGTGGGCTGATTTAGGATTGTTCATTCCCCTCCCCCCCCCGCGTCCTTCTGCAAGAGGAATCGGGAAATCCCCTTATTAATATTATGAACTAACAAAAGCAGAACTATCCTCAGCTGATTTCTTGCCTGTTCTATCTCAAACCAAAGGCAAATTATGCTACCAGTTTTTACTAACGTGGCCAGAAATTGGGTTGAATTTAAACCCGGCGCAGATGTCAAAATACAGTTTAATGTGTGAATGTGTCAGAGCTTGCTTATGCTCAGAAAATCTTCCCAATGCTTCTGTTCCCAGGTAGACAACTAGCTTTGGAGTAAAAGAGAAATCCAGATCACTGTAATTAAAATGTCTACACTTTACAATAATGTCACTAACTCAGCATTTATATTATGCTTTATAAGAGTTCAGAACATTTGACCTATAATTTTACTTCACTAATCACTACGAAAACCCTGCAAGGTATCTCAGCATTATTTTTCTCATACTGTAGATGGAAAGAGAGACACACTGAGGTGCATTTTCAGCTCATAAGTAACCTAAGGCCTTTGTAGATCTGGGACTTTTCCAGGGCGATAATCCCAAGTAATTAATTCTATAGCTGCTCTTCCAGACAAATCCCAAATGGTAAGCTTTCTCAGCAGTAGCAATTTTTACATATAATTAGCTGAATGTTACTTATTTTCTGTCTTACGTTCCAACCATTATAAAACACCAATGATCAGGTATCTTTTCTAATAGTATGTTTTTGGCTGCTTTATTTAAAGTTAGGTTTTGAAATTCTTTTTCCCCCTTGTTTTGAAATTATGGCTATAATAAAAGTCTAGATCAGGAGTCCCCAACCCCCGGTCCGTGGACCGGCACCAGACCGCAGCATGCCAGAAACCAGTCTGCGCAAACAAGCCCCATCCGTGGGATGCAGACAGTACATGAAACCACACCCCCCTCCGGTCCGCAGAAAAAACCTCTCTCCACGGAACCGGTCCCTGGTACCCAAAAATTTGGGGACCTCTGGTCTAGATAGATGCTCAATAACCATCCTGAGTCCCAGACTGGTTCTAACTATTGATAATGTTCTTCGTGATTCAGAAACAAACCACATTCATAATTGCTACCGTATTATTGTCCTGAGTGCTTCTTACATACCACCACCACTGAAAAAAAAAATGGGATTAGTCTACCACAGTGTTTCTCAACCTTGACAATTTTAAGGCATGTGGACTTCAACTCCCAGAATTCCACAGCCAGCATTGCTGGCTGTGGAATTCTGGGAGTTGAAGTCCACATGCCTTAAAATTGTCAAGGTTGAGAAACACTGGTCTACCAAAAGTGTACTCCATAATAATCAGAATAACAGATTTAGAGAGTGCGTTTATTCCATTCACAATGGAATTACATTTAAAATGTCCCTATTAAAAACAAAACAAAACTACAGGTGGTCCTTGACTTACAACAACAATTGAGCCCAAAATTTATGTTGTTAAGTGACATTTGTTAGGTGAGTTTTGTCCCGTTTCACGACTTATCTTGCTACACTGGTTACGTGAATCGTTGCAGTTAATAACAGAGTTGTTCAGTAAATCTGGCTTCCTTATTGACTTTGCTTGTCAGAAAGTCGCAAAAGCTGATCACATGGCAACTGTCATAAATATGAACCAGTTGCCATGCATCCAAATTTTGATTACATGGCCATGGGGATGCTGCAATTGTCATAAATGTGAAAAACGGGCATAAGTTGCTTTTTTCAGTGCCATTGTAACTTTGAGCAATCACTAAACAAATTGTTGTAAGTTGAAGATTACCTGTACTGGTTTTCATACGTTTAATAAATGGCAAAACTGGATGCCATTGACTATACATATACAAAAGCCCTTATTTCACAAATAGTAATTGTACACAAAATATTTTCCAAGTGATTGTATAGCAAATAGGTTTGGATCAGTGGTTCTCAACCTTTTTCAGGTTGAGACCCCACTTGCACCGCCCAAAAAAACAAAAACAAAATGGCGGACCACGACGGGCCGATCTGCGCATGCGCGGCGCGCGCGTGACGGCCCAAACCGTGCATGCGCGGCGCGCGCGACGAAAAAAAACAAACAAAAAAAACAAGGTGGCGGACCGCGACGGCCCGATCCGCGCATGCACAGCGCGCGTGCGACGGCCCGAACTGTGCATGCGCGGCGCGCACGCCACGAAGAAAAAAAATGGTGGACTGCGATGGGCCTATCCGCGCATGCGCGGTGCGCCTGCGACGGCCCAAACCGCACATGCGCGGCGCACGCGCGACAAAAAAAACAAAAACAAAATGGCGGACCGCGTTGTTCGGCGACCCCCGCGAAACGGTCGTTCGACCCCAAATGGGGTCGCGACCCATAGGTTGAGAACCGCTGGTTTAGATTAACAGAAGCGAAAGGAATATCTTTACATTCATAGAAATGGAGAACTGAGTAATGTCTGAAACAATTTTAGGAGCATATATTCAATTAGGATAATACTGTACAAATTCAGACATTGGAAAAGTAGACTATATAGACATTTACATAATTAATTGCTATCTATAATTGTGCTATACAAGCTAGTTTCAATAAAGGTGGCTATTTTATGCCCCGTTTACCTGAATTTGGTGAGATTTTCTTTCATACAAACCTGCTTAGTACCAAAACACATACAACAAACACATGGCTAGTTTTAAATAGACTGTACCCCAGGGGAAAATCTCAGTCCGCATTTTTTGGCTTTAAAGTTACTGAATCAGCTTACACATTGTCATGAGCTAAGATGCATAATCATGATTTATTGAATAAGCTACAGTGAACTGTTCCATCAAGATGGAATATCTAAATATTGTTTACAACCACAATGGCTGGAGTCAAAATATCAAAATATCAAATAAACCCTACATTTCATTACATTTATATGCTTTACATTTATATCTCATACGTGGCATAATAGATGAATGTAGCAAATACCTCAGTCTCTGTTTAGAAAGAGAAGGAATAATGGCCTATCCCACTGGATTGGTGAGTAAATATGGCGCTTAGAGGTAACAGGAACACATTTGTGTAATTTGTGTTAGAAATAATGCGATTTGCCATTGACATCTTCCAAAATGGTTGTAATGGATTCTCAGTCTTGCCTATCGCCCTGGGATCTCATGATAGTTCCCTCCTCCAAAGGCTATGACTCTTATCTGTCTGTCCTTTTGCAGACAGGCTGTGTTTCTCAACAACCACAATTTTACACTGGGCAAATTTCAACTCTTCCCCCAGCTTAAAGTTGGGGAAGTTGAGAAACACTGACACTTAAGGTAAGACCATTACTAAACAATAAGGCAAAGTTCCTACGCTCAGCTCAGTACTCAGACTGTACAGTTGTGGCAAGAAAACTATGAATCTAATGCAAAGTTGGGAATTGTGTGCTCCAGTCCAAACTGGGGCAGGTGAGTGGATGAGAATTTATTATGTGTAGTAAGCCACCGAAGCTCAGTCAAGGTAGGGGATTCTTAAGAGTGTCCCTTTTCTCTTGAGTCAAAGTTTCTGTTTCTCTAACCAGAGCTCTTCAGAAATGCTTCCATTTTAAATCCTGCCCGGTTCTTTTATATTATTGCAAAAAGTCATTAGCATGCATTATTCATGAAGTAACTTGACAAGAATGAAAAGTGGAAGAGCCAAGGGCTTCTCTTAACATAAAAGGTGAATATTTTACTGTGTTCTTTGCTGCCGCCATTAGTGTCCACCGTGACAAGAGAAGAGGCCTCCCAGGTACCCATTAGCTGTTTTCCCACTTTCATTTGGCTTCGTTGATTCCAAATTGTCAATTTGTTGCAACCTTAAAGATCTCATGAAACTCTCCGGGAAATAAATGAAATCTCAGGAACAAATGAAAATCAGGCATAAACTAAATCTCACGAAGCTGTTTCCCCGACATTCTTTCAACATGCACAGTTGTTAGCCTCATCATTCCAGACTGAAGGGTTATGGTGGAGAACTGGAATGGAATGGCCTTTTCTGACGGTGAGGGCAATTAATCAGTGGAACGACTTGCCTTTAGAAAATGTGGGTGCTCCATCACTGGAGGTTTTTAGGAAGAGATTGGAAGTCATTTCTCTGAAATGGTATTAGCTGTCCTGCTTGAGCAGGAGTTGGACCAGAAGGCCTCTAAGGCTCCTTCCGACTCTCTTATTCTATTCCAGGGGTCTGGCAATTTTAAGACTGGTGGACTTCAACTCCCAGAATTCCTCAGCCAGCCATGAAGTACACCAGTCTTAAAGTTGCCAAGTCTGGAGACCCCTGTTCTATTCTATATCAACAAATGGAAGATGAGATAAATTTAGTGAATCAACTTTATTTTATTGAAATGTGTGGGAAAAAAACCATTTAAAAATCTATGAATATTTACATACTCATTTACATACATATTTATCAGCGGCCATAAATGAAAACAACAACAACTTCTTGTGCAACAAGATGTCTGTTGGGTCTCTTATCTCCTTCTGATCCTGCTTCTGAATATTCTTTCACCATGTATAACATGGGTGTCAAACTCGATCGCGTCAGATGACATATTGTGAGGTATCGCGATGTTTTTTGCCTTTGTGGAGTATGGCCTGTGCATGACGCATACGGCCCAGTTTGACACCCCTGAGGTATATATAGTACACCCTGAATATTGTATCTAATCAAGTTTGCATGCACAACACTAAATTTGGGGGACATTTTAGAAAGCTTAGTTTAAGCATCTTCCTTAACAAACTAGGGCAGTTCTTTAGGGTTTGGGATTTATTTATTTAGTTATTGGCTGCATTGGCTTCCAAACAACCTCTGCTGTGATTTGGATTGGCTGGAACCTTTTATAGGGATTAAGCGTGCAGTCAAGGCATATTCAGCAGTAAATCAAACTGAGGCTCAGATAATTATTAAAAGCTGCAGTAACAAAGACAAGCTTTCCTTTGCCACAGCCTACAAAAGGCTGGATTACCACACCTTAAAACAACCACACCTTTCTTTCTAAAGTAGGGGCTTTCATAAAACAAATTAAAATTATTCCACAGCAATGCAGGATGCTTGGGCCCACTTAGGTTCGAATTATACATTGGCTAGGTTATTGCATTTCTAGGTCAGTCAGTATGCACGTTAGGTACAATAATAAATTAACTTTTTGTTTAAGTTGATTGCAGCCTGTTTTAATCTGGCAACCTCCAGGAGCCCTGGTGGTGCAGGGGTTAGAATGCCGCATTGCAGGCAAACTCTACCCACACCCTCGAGTTTGATCCCGACAGGCTCAAGGTTGACTTGCCCTTCCGTCCTTCTGAGGTTGGTAAAGTGAGGATCCAGACTGTTGGGGGCAATATGCTGACTTTTTAAACTGCTTAGAGAGTGCTGTAAAAGCACTACGAAGCAGTATATAAGTCTATTGCTATGTGTTAGGACTGCAATTGTGAGACTCCCATCTATAGCAACACGTCTGGAAAATACCAGATTGAAGAGGCAGATGTATATTTAAACATGTTTCCTAAGAATTGTGGAGTCTGATGTTCTAGTTAGTATAATTTTCTTATGAAGCAGTCAATAATCAGAATTTTTAAAGATAGGAAGTCTTTGCCACGCTAGAAGTGTGCCTTATCTAGAACTCTGTAGAAGATAGGAGGAAATACTATTAAATATTAATAAATGAAAGAAGGCATGACTAATATGTCATTTTTATAGAACTGACACACAGTCTGTCCCACAGTTCATATACAGCCATGTTTTTTTAACCATGGTTTACAGAATAAAGCACAATTGGCTGGTTTGTACAACAGATTAGGCACAACTACACTTCACAAATGATAATGGCTGAGTTAGCACATCATGTTAAGCCAAAGCAAACAATCACATTATTTAGTGCAATAAATGAAGCAGATCACTTATCTTACTCCCTTGCTAAGCATAAGTTTATCATCATGAAAGTTGACATATTTTAGACTCCTTTCCTTGGCCTCTCTTTTTTCTAAGACATCTGTCAACTTTCCTAAGAAAATAAGAGCACTTGGGCTAAAATCCATGGAAAATGTGCTGCTCGCAGCATGGGCGGAATAAGCCATGATACCTTGCTATGATACAAGGAGCTGGAAGACGCTCGCCTGATGATTATTTTGCTATGCTTCTCATGCCTGCAGGTAATTTGTAGGGAACTCATGTATCATTTGACCATAATTTTCACAGAACAAGTAATGCACTGCAGCTGACCTCAATTCCAAACATGATATTGAAGACAGAGAAGCAAGTAATAATATACGGCAGATTTTGCTGAAATCCATCTCTACCAATAATAGAGGAGACTTGGAAGCAAACAACAAGAGGCAGGGTGCTGGGAAAGGGTGGTCTGCATGGTGGTCTGCATATCATTATCAAATGTGGCAGTGAATGGTTCTTGCCTGGATTTTGAGCTTCACAAATGATATCAAAATTAGTCTATAATTCAGAGAGATGGATGGACTAAACTTGGAGATGCAGCAAGGACTAATCAGAATCAAGATGGCAACATGCTAATGAAGGTTAACTTTCCCTACTCTACAGTGTTTTTATTAAAATTATCAATATATCCCTACCTTCTTTTTAGAGGGCAAACCAACATTTGGGAGCCAGTCTTCATGGCTCAGTGGTTAAAGACACTGAGCTTGTCAGCTGGAAAGCTGGCAATCCGGGTTTGAGACCCGAGCACCATGTGATGAGGGGAGCTCCCATCCTTGCCCCAGCTCCTGCCCATCAAGCAGTTCGAAAGCATGCAAATGTGAGTAGATAAATAGGTACCATTTTGGTGGGAAGATAATAGCATTTTGTGCACCTTTGATATACGGTCATGCTGGCCACATGACCATGGAAAATGTCTTTAGGTAACGCTGACTCCCTCAGCCAAGAAACGGAGATGAGCACTGCCCCTTAGAGTTGGACACAACTGGACAGTGCTGACACAATGAACTATTGTCCATTTTGGTCTAAAAGTACTTCACTGGACATTGGGATCAATGATACAGAACAAAAACTTTAAAAAAGGTCTTCTGCATGTGCTAATGTCTCCATCTTGATGCTTTCTTTTCTCTTCTGTCTCATGCACCCATATCACAATTATTATTTGAAAATGAAAATGGCAGCAGTCAGATTCATCCAATGCTGACACAATGAACTATTGTCCATTTTGGTCTAAAAGTACTAAGAAGATACTTTACCTTAGGTTGGGGATCCATATCAAAGAGCTTCAAAGTATTGGTAGACACATACCCAAACACAGATGTTTCAGATCCCTTATCCCAGTGGATAGCAGGAGGATCATTTTATATTGACTTCATTGATGGTTCTTCTTTTCTTTCGCCAACTATTCTCCTGGGCGTACCTCAATGAGCTTTCATTAGTTCACCTACTTAATTGTTTCTCAAATCATTGCCTGATGAAACTATCACAGTGTTTCTCATGGTAAGTCCCCTTATGTAGTATTCATTCTCCATGTAGTGAGACTGAAAAACAAAACTAGGTTGGGAGGGGCATTTATTCATACAGTATGTCTGTATCTTCATGGATCATTATGTTGTAGTTGTGAAAGTGCCTTTGCATCCTAATGATGCAATCAACTTTTCTGTCCAATGTGTACATCCTGATAAAAGAGGGGATTGACTAAGTCAAATTTACTAGTGCAGGGGTGTTGGCAAATTTAAGACTTGTGGACTTCAACTCCCAGAATTTCCCAGCCAGCATAGCTAGCTGAGAATTTCTGAGAATTGAAGGCCACAAGTCTTAAAGTTGCCATGTTTGGAGACCCCTGTACTAGAGAAAGAAATGGAACCCCACTCCAGCATCCCCCCCAGGAGACTAGATGGAAATTTACAATCAAAATAATCCCAAATTGATACTGGAAGTTGAGTCTGCAAGAAGAGAAGGTATCCGAGCAACTAGGATGGAAAAGCAGAGGGAGAGTAGCACTGGTACTTTTTCCATGGATGATTAAAACTGAAGTTCAAGAAACTTCAGCTTTAATCATCCATGGAAATATGTGAAGAACACGAATCCACAAAGACACACATACACACCCTTGACATGTGTAGTGCCAGTAACGTGAACCATAGCAAACTTGATGTCTGAACATAAATATCAAGGTTGAACACTAGATCTTCTGAAGATCACAAACTGGAATAGACTAGAACCGGGATAGGCAACCTTGGCTCTTTTATGACTCGTGGACTTCAACTCCCAGAATTCCTGAGCCAGCATGGCTCAGCTTAGAAACCTCTCCCTTTCCCCTCAGCGTGGCTGGCTCAGGAATTCTGGGAGTTGAAGTCCACGAGTCATAAAAGAACCAAGGTTGCCTACCCCTGGATGAGAATAAGTCACTTCAAATCAGGGGATTAACAGATCTGCTGAGGACTAGAAAATTACAGGGAAAAAAAAGACTGGCTATCATTAACAAAAGAGTGTCAAAGCCAGCACCTGGGTACAATCCTAACAATGTTAGACTAGTTTTAGCTTTTCTAGCTTTTGATTCCAAAGCAAGCCATCAATATTATGGTGATCTCAGGTCCAGTTCCAATTACAGGACCAGAGGACAGCAGATATTCCAGGGTGATCTGCAACATTGTGTCAACACAACATCAAAAAAAAAAAAAGTAAAATAGCACCTGGGATAATTGGAAAATTTGCCCTCAATGTGAAAACAAAGCAGGAGTTCTACAGAACTTATAAAAGAAACCCTCTGTGTTTATAACAATCACTTTGTTCAACTACCTCAGATATGACTTTATATATAGCTATCTCCAGATAGGACAATACAGTACTGAAATCCAACTGACTATATATTTTGCAAGCAAAGATGGAGAAATTGTATTCAGTCAGCAAAACCAAGAGCCAGTGTTGATTGCAGCTCCTTGCAAAAAAAAAAAATTACAAATAAAATAAAACAGAAAACAAGTACAGTCATGATAATCAATATGATAATACCTCTCCAGTATTCAGTAGGTGAGGAAGAATACATTTCCTGGATTATGTATGAATCAATCAATAAATGGTTTTGATTTGATAAATAGCCTGAAAAACTCTTGAGCTGATATTGAAACAAAGACATATAACCTGGAAAAGCAAAATGAAATGAATCTTTGCTAAAATTACTGAAAATAACTGGAAAAACAAAACAAAACCAGATAGTAAAAGGTAATAGCGAACAAAGGAAAATCTGCCTAATAAAATGCTGAGTTCTTCTGAAGGACAATAAAAAACGAGGATTTATATCTAAATAAGCAGCACAAAAAAGAGTGAAGATAATCATACAGTGGGGATGATGAAAGATTTAAGAAAATTGCAGGCATTGAGAGAATTCTTTCATGCAGAAGTGGGGCTGAAAGAAAACAAGGAAGGCAACGATCTAGTGGAGAAAGGGACTAGGAAGAAGCTATAAAAATGATATAATACAGATAGATAAGAAAGTTCTCAAATCATCACTGGAAAGTTGATTGGGTCCTAGAATATATTAGTGTAAAGAAGTGAAATTTAAAATTTGTAAAATGTAGTTGGCTTATAGTTAAACTTGGACATACGGAGTGAAGAAGGTCTACAAATTTAAAATGATTGTATTAAGTTGAATGGCTTTAACTTGAACTTTTTCTTTGTTTACATGTACAAATAGATATCTAATAATAAAAAAATTATTAAAAAACAAACAAAAAAACAATGAAACCGCAACAGTGATGAAATCCAGATGAAATAGATAATGGAAAGGACAAGAGAAATGCAAAAAAAAGATCTGTTTTTGCTTTAATGTTTTTAACTGTGTAAACCAGAACAAGTTATGGATAGTTTTTAAGAACATGGGTGTAGCAGACAACTTCATCTGCTTTGAAAAAATGTGTATGATAATCGGGGACCTACAGGTAGAATGAAATATGGATCAGCTAAGTGGTTGAAAACAGCAAAAGTGGTATGCCGAGCTTGTATAATTCATCTTATTTAACGTACATGTAGAATACATAAGGAGAAATTTTGGATTAAAAGAAACAGAAACTGAAATTAAAATTGCTGGAAGAACCATCAGCAACCTCAGATATGTTAATGATTCCACTTCAACAGCAAGAAACAAGGAAGACTTGAGGAATCTCTTGTCGGAAGAGAAAGTGGAGAGCACAAAATCCAGTCTCTTGCATAATATTAAACAGATTATTTTATACTTATTTAAACAATTCATGTAGCTGCCCATCGCACAGTAGTGATTATGAGCCAGACAAATGATTTAAATGGAAAATAAAAAATATAATATATAAAATAATATAGCATACGTCTGGGTCTAAAAACATTTTACTTTTAGTCCATATAGGCCAAATAAATTAATCCACCTCTAGAACTGGTTCAACTTCTCAGCTCAAATGTCTAAGGCAGGGGTCTTCAAATTTGGCCCTTTTATGAGCTGTGAACTTCAACTCCCAGAATTCCTCAGCCAGCATCCCTGGCTGAGGAATTCTGGGAGTTGAAGTCCACAAGTCATAAAAGGGAATATCCAGGTTTTGAAATGCCTTACAAAAGGCCAGAAGGGGCCATCTGGCACTTGAGCGATGCTGTTCCATAGGGCAGGTCATGTGACTAGAGATGCTTATGCCAACGTGCAGTTCCAAACCAATGCAAATAGGAGGAGAAGTTGAAGGAATAACAGTCTTGATTTCCCAGACCTGAAACATTCACAAATATAATAACAGTAGTAGCAGTAGCAATCAAAATAATTGATTACATTTATATACCCTGGACCCTGGACAGTTTACAAAATGTTAGAAACATTTAAAAATAAGGAACAAAACAGAAACAGTGCAAAACAAAGGACTTAAGGATAGCAGAGAAAACGATTCTGGGCGGGAACAAAGAAAGGGAAGAAAAGGAGTGTCAGTCATTCTTGCCAAAGACCTGTGCAAAGAGCATGTCATCAGAGATGTCAAAATGTCAATAAAGTGGGTCCACTCAAATCTTGGGGAGATGGCTCATTTTAGAAGGTCAGCACTCTTTCAGGGATCCAATGGATGGCTTTGTACTGATAGAAGAGAATATTTGTAGCTCGGCTGAACTGTGGCGTCCTTGGTGCTCTCTAAGCTTGGTGGGTTTTTTGTAGATGTTTCATTACCACACCAGGTAACATCATCAGTGCACTGATGAAGTTACCTCGTTTCATTGGTAATGAAATGTCTGCAAGAAAACCACCAAGCTCAGAGAACACCAAGGAACCCATGAATGACATTGTTTAATCGATGGAGACTGGGGTGAGCCAACCTCGCCACAAAGACATAGCTATGAATTAAAAAAAAATTTGCTGCTTAGGAGAAAGAAGATGACAGATCCAGACAAAATATTAAAGTGAAGATATAACACATTGACAATAATATACATATTGTCAAAGTTGCACATTTTCTAGTCCTAAAGAATGGCTGGGAAAAGCTAGGCCAGGGGTTCTCAACCTTGGCAACTTTAAGACTTGTGGACTTCAACTCCCAGAATTCCTCAGCCAGCTTTGCTGGCTGAGGAATTCTGGGAGTTGAAGTCCACAAGTCTTAAAGTTGCCAAGGTTGAGAACCCCTGAGCTAGGCTATCTGAAAGACTGGACAAAGGCAAATGGATGCTTGCAAATGAAGGCACTGGAGAAAATTGTTAAGAATATTGTTCTCAAATGGTTGGCCCACCAGGTTGGACCACCGGAAGAGCAGGTAATTCAATGCTAGTTGATATAAAACCAGACTGCTCACTAGAAATGCTACTAATAAGCCTTAAACTGAAATTTGTGAAGGGGAAGACACATTTCTAAAACTGAATCAAAGACATTCAAAAAAGAGACTGACAAAGGACTGATTGGTTAGATCTTACTACTGATGACACAAGTATGAGCTTTCAAAAAATCAAATAAAAAGTCATTGACAAGTAATAATTTCCTTCTCGTCTTCTTAAAGAGCTGAAAGGAATTGGACAACAATATATTTTCTTTAACAGAATTCCTGAATGTGCACTTTTGCAATCATATAGTTCTCACAACTGCTAAGTTATGAAATTAAAACAATCAATAGCAACCCAGAGTCTAAAACAAAAGAAAATTCAATCTTGTATCCTTATTATTCAGATAAAAACAATCAAGATAATACAGACTGAATTGTAGATAAAATCCTAAATATACTTATCTGTGAACAACCCCCTTGAGATAGAGTTTACTTCTGAATTGTATTATGTACCAGATGGTGTTATTAAATCCTTCAAACAATGGATGAGCTAATAAACCTACCCACTGACCAATTTATGGTTACCCTTAAGCAACTATAATAACAATCATTAGCTTTGATGCCTACATCCAAAATATATTCCTCTGAAAAAGTGAAAAACCAATATTTGACTGCATCTTCCTGGTACTTCTTTAAGATGAATGATCTTTTTTATCCTCTGCTTGGATTACTCATTTCAGACTTTCTTAAAACATCTGCCATAACATTAAGCTATTTCAGTTTTTGTGTGTGTTAAAAATCTATTTTGTGCTGGAAATGAGGAGAAGCTCAAATTCTCAGATCAATCAAACATCTGATTTAAGTCAAAATGGAGGGGTTGTGTAGGGCAAGGAGTGGCAGAATCTGGGGGCAGAGTTAAAAGAGGGATCAGCCTAGAATCTCTACATAGCCACAAGGAAATTAAGTCCAACCTCCCTTGAATTCCATTGACCCTTATATAAATTCCTAGATGGGTAGGCAACCCTGGCTGTTTTATGACTTGTGGACTTTGATACCCAGAATTCCTGAACCAGCCATGCTGACTCAGGAATTCTGGAAGTGAAGTCCACAAGTCATAAAAGAGCCCCAGTTGCCTACCCCGGCCTAGCAGATGCTGTTAGTAGAGAATATTCCTGTGTGCATAGGCATGAGTTAACAATAAATCAGTTTAATTGGACCTTCACTGTGGACCTGATCTTTTGACTCTGATTGGCTGTTGGGAGTCTGCTCACATGAATTTGAATAATTAAAAAAGGTGATGAAAACAGTATAGTAAAGAAACTGCAAAAGGGGAAGGATTGCTTCGTCAGTCTTGGTTCAAGATGCAGATACTCCTGCAACCAAATTGGGACCAGATTTTCAGTTGCTAAACAAGGCAGTTATTGAGTCATGCCTGACATTCCAACCTTTTTTGCCATGTTTGTTAAGCAAATCACTGCAGTTGTTAAGTGAATCCAGCTTTTCTCCCTTGATGTGGCTTGTTAGAAGTCGGCTGGGAAGATCGCAAATGATGTTCACATGACCTCGGGACACTGATGGCAACTGCCACAAATACACGCTAGGATGGCCAAGCATCTGAATTTTGATCGGTGACCATGAGGATGCTACGAGAGTCATAAATGTGAGGACTGGTTGTAAGTCACTTTTTTCAGTGCTATTGTAACTTTGAATGGTTGTAAGTCAAGGATTATCTGTATTGAATCAGCAATTGAAACATTGGCTGGTGGAAAGATAAAAACAGAAATTAAAATAGCAAACTTTACATACACAGGGAGTCCTCGACTTATGACTGCAACTGAGCCCAAAACCTATGTTGCTAAGTGAGAAATTTGTTAAGTGAGTTTTGCCCCATTTTATGGCTTTTCTCACCACATCTGCTAAGTGAGTCACTGCGGTTCTTCAATTAGCAACATCCCCCTCCTGCCTTACCTCGTTGTGCTGGCAGTGGCACCATGTGCCGCGCGGCCCCCTGCCCCATTGCGGCAGCATGGTGGGATGGAGTGGGCGGGGGTCCTAACTAGGGCTTATTTTTGGAGTAGGGCTTATATTAAGTCCACCCCCCAAAATCAGGGTCGGTCTTTTTTTTGGGTGGGGGCTTATTTCCGAGGAAACACGGTAGTACCAAAGTAGAAAAACACAAGAAGGAATGCATCTAAGTTTCTATTGCCCATTTAACCACTCTTTGTTGCAATGCATGCTGGTTCAAACAAAGATAAGGTATAAATGACTTTAAAAATGCATATGCTGATTTGTATATCCATAAACAGAGTTAGAAATTACTCAGCTTTAAATAGAAAGGCAACTCAACTGGACAGCCGGTTACCTATGTTACTGCTTATTCCGCTTGGAAGCAGAATAACTGCTTGTTCTGTTAATAATTGGTTTTAATACTTGATGGCTTGTTTTTAGTCTTTATTACAGACATCTAATATACTCCCTTTCAGGACTAATTTGGTAAAGTAGGAGATATAGTTATTTTACAAGTAAGATTTATATCCACATACAGTAAGTGTACATTTTGTTCCATGACCACAACTATAATTCTTCAACTCTTTACACTAAAAGCCTAATCAAATACAAAGATAAGGAAATACTTGTTATTCTGGGTTAACATTTGTTATGGAACTAGATTGTGGATGGATGTGTCTAGGCCGAAGACTGCAAACAGTTGCACCAGTATTTCTCAATCTCAGCAATTTTAAGAGGTGTGGACTTCAACTGCCAGAATTCCCCTTGCCATATTGACTAGGGGAATTCTGGGAGTCGAAGTCCACATATCTTAAAGTTGCTGAGGTTGACATAAAAGTTTGCACTAGTAATGGGATGAAGTCAATTCAGAAGCGCAAACGAACAATATGCAATAGACTAGATACAGTAGATAGACCATATATAAGAGAAACACCAACCAAACAAAATGTATTCGGAGTATACTTGAAGATGGAAGGGAGGAGGGAAGAACGTTTACTAAAACAGATGTCTATAAAGACTAATACCTAATGTTGTATGCTATGTTCTAGGATGATTGTTTAGCAATAGGATCTTTGGTTTAATGTTGATCACATTAATATTGAACCAGATAAGAGAAACACCAATCAAACAAAGTGTAACAGGAGTATAGTGGAGGCTGGACGCGAGGAGTGGGAAAAAGGCTTACTAATTCAGACGTTTTCAACGACTAATACTTAGTATTGTATATCAGGTGCCATGATGATTGCTGCATAATATGTTTTTATGTTCAATGTTGATTGGTTTTAATAAAAGAATTAAAAACAAAACAAAACACTGAGTTGAACAGTAACTAAGCTATAAAACAACAGAAATCTGATATGGATGATAGTTCCCCACCCTGGTGCCTGTTTGTCAAGATTCTTTGGGTTGAATTTCCTATATCTAAGCCAGCAAACCATGAATTACTCTGCCTGTGGCTGCTGGGAATGTTAGACAAATGCAACCATCAGGTTGGAGACATAAGGGCTACAGTCACTCCATTTTTCTTCCACATTCTACTGAAATGTTTATACAGCATTCTCCCTGTGGCACAGGGTCAAAAAAAAAAAAAACAAAGTTTGAGCCATTTTCAATGAAACTGTCACAATGCACTTCTAAAGCTGTAGTCCAGCATATTTACTAAGGAATAAGTCTAACAATGCACAGGGGATTTAGCTGATACTGAAAACAGTTGACAATCCTATTTGGAGAGTCTGGGGTGGAAAACCTAGGGAAGTATTTTAAAACATTTGTTGAAGTCTTTCTGTTGGCATAAGATTCTAGAACTTGGAAGATTCTTCGGGTATCAAGAAGACAACTCCTAAAAATATTGTGGACAGTCATGAAAACAAACCAACTGATTATTATTATTATTATTTTTTATGCTATCCTCTTGGTTTTTAATATATAGATATGAATATTTTATTTATGTAAAGCATTTATATAGCTGCCCATCTCATACCAAATTCTGGGCAGCTCCCAGTCAAGAATTAGAACATAAAAACCATATAAAAACGATTAAAGGCATAAACATTAAAAACACCAATTCAAGCTTCAACAGGCAGTCACCTCATTCTACACCAGTGCCTGGGGGAAAAGCCAAAAGTCTTTAGTGCTTTTCAGAAGGCTAAGCAGATAGACAACTGCCAAACCTCAGGTGGAAAAGTATTTCATAGGGTAGAGACTGCCACGGAAAAGGCACACTTTCTAGCTCCCTTAAAGTGGCAATGTTAAAGAATGTATAGATGTTCTTCTTTTTTTTTTAAATTCTTTTATTAAAACAATCAACATTGAACATAAAAACATATTATGCAGCAATCATCATGGCACCTGATATACAATACTAAGTATTAGTCGTTGAAAACGTCTGAATTAGTAAGCCTTTTTCCACTCCTCGCGTCCAGCCTCCACTATACTCCTGTTACACTTTGTTTGATTGGTGTTTCTCTTATCTGGTTCCATATTAATGTGATCAACATTAAACCAAAGATCCTATTGCTAAACAATCATCCCAGAACATAGCATACAACATTAGGTATTAATCTTTGTAAACATCTGTTTTATTAAACGTTCTTCCCTCCTCCCTTCCCTCTTCAAGTATACTCCGAATACATTAAAACCAACTGATTATTGAACAAATGAACTCAGAATTCTCATTTGAGGTACAAATAACCAGACTCAAATTATCCTACCTTATATGAAGACCCAGTTTTCTTGAGAAGGGTCCAATGTTGGGAACACATCATTGGAGGACCTGAAGGACCAAGCTGAGTACAGATCTATCTATCTACAGAGAAAAATCTATTTATGTGGTCACTAGGAGTCAAAAATGATTTGATGGCACATAATCAGTGAATTAAAAAATCTGGTATCAAGTGAAAATATGTGTCAGTTTCCCTTCTGAATCAGTTAGAACAAGTAACAATTTCAGTGCAGTTTTAGCTTGGTGTTCCCCGCAGAGAAAAAATGGCTTTTTATGATCAGTGGGCAGCACACACAGTTTTGTTACAGCTTCCCCAACTTGGTACATTTTGTAGAGTAAGGGCCCTAAAATATTAAATTGTATACTTTACCAAGTTATTGTGTTCAGATTACTAGTTGTTGTGTTCAGATCCAGTGTTTCTCAACCTTGACAATTTTAAGGCATGTGGACTTCAGCTCCCAGAATTCCACATGCCTTAAAATTGTCAAGGTTGAGAAACACTGAGATAGTCTCAAAGGTGCTTTTTCAAAAAGTAACTGGACTGTTTTTTCAAAAGGCAAAGCAAAAGGAGGAGGTTACAGTCGTCAAAAATTGATTGCCATTAATGATTTTCCTGCTTTCCCACCAAGTGAGACTTTAGTTTCCATCATTCTCCACCATCAACCACAATTTTTGAGGTAAGTTGAAAGTAGAAGCCAAGAAGATCTGAACAACAAAAAAATCCTCTATCCTGTTGGGAAATAGATTCAGCAAATGGTGCATCTTACCCATTGGTGGGATTCAAATATGTGAACAACCGGTTCTCTGTGTGGATGCCGCTTCCGGAAGTCCATTCTGGGCCTGGGCAACAAAAAAATTAGTTACCGGTTCTGTCGAACTAGTGCGAACCAGCTGAATCCCACCACTGATCTTACCCTTGTGATTTACATATTCAAAGAAGAAAGTTCTTATCTACATCTGACAAATTTATGAAAGAATAAAACAAAATAACTTTGTGAAATCTTTCAATTGTCTCCAGATCATGTGTGCTAGAAAAAAGTGAGCAAAATACTTTTTCAACATGTTCTCTCTCTAGGATTATGATTTTGCTTTTAAAACTTTTAAAAATATGTATATATTTCAGCTGTTATGCTGTTTAAATTTGCTTTTTAGTGTTTATGGGTTTTTCTTTCCTGCACTGGACCTAAAATGACAGAATACTTGAAATAAAAAATCAATGGAGATTTTACTGGATTAAACACGGATTCATTTTAACAATTTAAATATTTGAAGGTTGCCTTCCAGCCAGGATACTTCGGAAGTGGAAGTGAAAACAGCCCCAACTTCCAAATGATAAACAAGTCAGTATTAAATATAAAAAAGGCAGAACTCACAAAAACAGAAAAACCAATTGACTGAAACCAACAAAGATTCCCAGATGCAAAATCCAGTAAACTATAGGAGAGAAAGCATCTTCATGAATTTTGCATGCCAGATCTTGCATGCTAGGAGAACTGAATGTAAAGAGAAGTAAGCTTGGCTACGTGACTACGGGTTTGTCCCAGAGTACATAGTTACCCCTCCTGGCTCTGGTCTAGTCCTTTGACTGCCCTGGCTGACAATTGTTGGAGAAGGAGATCAAGTGTCAGTGCAAAGCAAAGCCTCCCCGCAAGTGGTTAAAAAAAAAAAAAATCCTCTGCAGCTGCCAGGGACGTGTCTTGCAAGGCATTTTTCCCGAGGAAGGCCAAGCCTCCTTCACTGCCGACGTGCTGAGTTCAGCGATTTTGCAAGACTGGAGGGGGCAGGGAACATGAGGTGTAAGGCTGAATTGTAACTGCAGCAGGAACCAGAAGTGTGAACTGTGGAACAAGCAGACTAAGTCAGGAAATCTTTTTGAGGAACGCTGCTTCCAAAGAATGTCATGGAGCCAAGCCAATATGCCTTGGACTACTACCGTAGGAGAAAGAAGAGTAACCTGCAATCCCAGGGCTGCAGAAAACCCCTAATCTACTTTTTGGTGCAGATTCTGAACCCCCATCTGACCTCAATTATTAAAAGTCAGTGGTGTAATTTCCTATCATTTTGGGGCAGGAAATACATAGAAATTCTAGCATAAGCACTGAAAGAGGCTTGTGGCAAGCTCGCCTTCTTTGCTTTGTGCCTTTGGCAAATCTTCTCCACTCCTAACATGTTAAGGGTGGCATCTCGCAATGATTAGATGGGCAAAATTTTTTGGATATAATATAGAATTGGAGAAATGGGAAAAATATGGGAAATAAACATAAAATTGACTATGTCAGCAGCATTCAAGGAAAACCAGTTGAAGATGTTTTACAGATGGCATCTTCCACCAGCAAAGCTTGCCAAGATGTTTCAGAACAATTCGCCAACATGTAGGAAATGTAAAAAAGTACATGGAACATATTATCATTTATGGTGGACATGCCAGTTGCGAAAAAATACTGGACTAAAATAAGAAGATGGATGGAAGAAATAATAGACCAACCCGTAGACTGGAAACCAGAGATCTTTCTGCTGGGTATTTTAAACAGAAAATATAGTAAAGAAATACGGTTCTTAATTCTACATATAATAACGGCAGCAAGAATAGTATACGCACAGTTCTGGAAAAATGAGAATACACCATTACAGGAAGAATTATAAGAAAAATCCTGGACTGTGCTGAGATGGACAAATTAACAAAAGAGATAAAAGAAAAGGAAGGTACAGAGTACTATTTAATATGGAACAAGTGGTATGATTGGTTGGAGACTAGAAATAATAAAGGAGAATAAATGTGGAAAGGTCAAAAGTGGAAAATGTGTGTATAATAATGTATAGTAATAATAATATGTATTATTTTTAGTATGAGGTATAGTATGAAGGAAGAAAAATGTAAACAAGAAACAATGGAACAACAAGGACAAATATATCTAAAGACGAATAAGGGGGGAAATGTAAATAATAGAAGATTACCATTACGAAATTGCTGTTAAAAAAAATGAGGAGTATACACTGTGTGTGTATGTGTGTTATGTTTTGTTGTTTTAAAAAATAAAAAAAATATTTTAAAAAAAGGGTGGCATCTCACTAACAAAGGCTTGATCATCCATGCCAGGTCAGCAACAAGGCAATGACAGTTCTCTGTCCCAAAGAGTTTACTATTTAATTATAATAGCCAAGAGGAGGCAAAAAATAGATGAGTGAAGTGTGGGTCATACATGTATGTGTGTTAAATCATATAAAAACATGAGCGTGAAGAAGAAAGAAAGAAAGAAAGAAAGAAAGAAAGAAGAAAGAAAGAAAGAAAAAGAAAGAAAGAAAGAAAGAAAGAGAAAGAAAGAAAGAAAGAAAGAAAGAAAGAAAGAAAGAAAGAAAGAAAGAAAGAAAGAAAGAAAGAAAGAAAGACCTTTCGGTTAAATGATTGACCTTCCCAGATTATTGTGCAAGTAGCAAACAAACAGTGGATTTTGACAACTCACCGATAAGCTCTGTCAGATACAAACTTTTCTGCTGGTGACGTACAGCTATTCCCGGCATGAGTGGGAAAAAGAGGCTGTAGAAAGAGCAGGTTCAACCAACAAGATCAAAAATGACCTAACCATTTAAACATTCTTGTTCTCTGTATCAACCTGGTACTTTTCAGCTGCTAAAAGAAAACCCTTACTCTTGTTCTTGTGAATGGTTTACTATTCATCCAAAAACAGCCTAGTGCAGGGGTAAGCAACCTTGGCTCTTTTATGACTTGTGGACTTCAACTCCCAGAATTCTTGAGCCAGCATGGCTCAGCTTGGAAACCTCTCCCTTTCCCCTCAGCATGGCTGGCTCAGGAATTCTGGGAGTTGAAGTCCACGAGTCATAAAAGAGCCAATTTTGCCTATCCCTGGCCTAGTGCAACCTTCCCAGGTTTGATGCCCAGACATGTTTTGACCTACAATTGCCCAAATTCCTAGCCAGTAATGTATGCATTGGCTGGGAATTCTGCAATTAGGATCAACACATCCAACATGCATCAGTTTCAGAAAAGGATGGATTCACATATATTCTGTTAAAACCAGAGTACAGGTAGCCCTTGACTTACAACATTTGTTTAGTGACCATTCAAAGTTACAATGGCACTAAAAAAATGGTAAGTTTGACTATTTTTCAAACTTAACGACTGTTGCAGCATCCCATGGTCACGTGATTAAAATTTATACATTTGGCAACTGACTCGTATTTATGGCGGTTGCATAAATAAGAGTAATCAAGAGTAATCAAGGAGAGAAGCAACCTAGAACTAAGGAGAAACTTCCTGATAGTTAGAACAATTAACCAGTGGAACAACCTGCCTCCAGAAGCGGTGAATGCTCCGACACTGGAAGTTTTTAAGAAGAGACTGGACAGCCATTTGTCCGAAATGGTATAGGGCAGCGGTTCTCAACCTGTGGGTCGCGACCCCATTTGGGGTCGAACGACCATTTCACGGGGGTCGCCAAACAACGCAGTCCGCCATTTTTTCCCCTTTTCCTTAGCTGTGCTACACCATTTTTCCCCCTTTTCCTTAGCTGTGCTACTCCCTCTTATTCTATTGGCTTTTGAAAGCCAATCAAATAGACTCTCTTGAATAGAGTCTAATTCTATTGGCTTTCAAAAGCCAATAGGAATTGTCCAGGCTGTCTCTGCCCTGCTGAGCCCACCAAAAGTCCCAGTCTGCAAATGGTGCTGCAAGTTGTCTGCAGCGAAGGCGAGCGGTCCGGAACTTTCCACCCCTCCCTGCTGAGCAACTACTAAAAATGTAAGTAAAAGAGGGCCAGGGATGGGAGATGGGAGGCCGGTGGGCGCAGGGAGGGCAGCTGGCGTGCGTGGGGCCCGGCAGGTGCCTTACCTCCCTTCGGCTGGGCCAGCTGGTGGCCCAGCCGGTGGTCACCCTGCGCTGTCGCTGCTGCTTGCCGCGGCCACCCAGGAGCGCCTGGGCCTGCCTGCCGCCGCCCCGAACGGGCGGCAGCGAAGGTAAGGCTAGCGGGGCAGTGGCAGGCGCAGGGAGAGTTTTTGGTGCGCGTGGGGCCCGGCGGGTGGCTTACCTCACTTGGGCTGGGCCAACTGGTGGCCCACCCCGTGGTCACCCTGTGCCGTTGCTGCCGCGGCCGCCCAGGAGCACCTGGGCCTGCCTGCCGCCACCCCAAACGGGCGGCAGCCTACACCTCGGCTGGCGCAGGGGGCAGCACCACGTATGCGCAGCGCAGGAGGCAGCACCGCGCATGCACGACGCTTGACAGATCGGAGGTTGCGACTTAAAAAAGGTTGAGAACCGCTGGTATAGGGTTTCCTACCTGAGCAGGGGTTGGACTAGATGACCTCCAAGGTCCCTTCCTATTATTATTATTATTATTATTATTATCTTTTGTGAACTTTAATGGGGAAGCCAGATTCACTTAACAACCATGTTGCTAACTTAATAACTGCAGTGATTTACTTAACAACTGTGGCAAGAAAACTCCTTAAATGGGGCAAAATTCACTTAACAAATGTCTCACTTGGCAACAGAAATGTTGGGCTCATTTGGGGTGATAAATTTCCTGTATTGAAGGAGCAATATTCCATGGTGATAAATAGAAGCTCCTTGGCTATGGTTCTGGTTCATGGGATATTGACTTCTAGTCTGTGGATTCTTCATGGAAAAGTTATGCATACTCCATTTTATTTAAATGGGCATTCATCATCACCAACTAACCCTCAAAGATTCTATGTGGCGTTCTCCCATCAAAGAAGTCAAACGAGGAGCAAAATACTTAAAAACTTCATGAAGGGCTCAAAAGCCTTTGGAAATTTCTTTGGTATGACTATCTAAGACAGTGATGGCGAACCTTTTAGAGACCAAGTGCCGAATCCGCAACCCAAAACCCACTTATTTATTGCAAAGTGCCAGGGCCGCATCAGCATTGTAGTGCACTTGGGGGGGGTGGAGGGCATGACCTACTGGGTGGGAGTGGCTGCGGTGGTGATGGCAGACTGAATGGGCGTGGCCAGGGTGGACATGGCCACCTTCATGTTGCTCGTGGGGGGGGACACCTGTGGGCGCTGGGCAGGATTGGAGGAGATCCAGAGGGTCTCTGGTGGGTAGGGCAGTGGGCAGGAGGCTCATCCTGTGAGGTGAGGCAGGGGATAGGGTGGGGGGTCATTGTTGCAGGGCAAGGCGAGGCCAGCGAGCGCATGGGGGCATGCTCTACCACCTCTACTCAAGCTTGCTAGCCAACTGCTTTGCCTCCTTTGTGCTGGGTGGGGCTGCTGCTCTGGGAGCCAGTGGTGGCCTGTGTGAGCTGGTGGCGGCGGCAGGTGTGCCTACAGAGAGGGCTCTGAGTGCCGCCTCTGGCACACATGCCATAGGTTCGCCATCACTGATCTAAGAGAACTGCACATTTACCGGTATAACTGAATGTTTTTTTAAACCCAGAAGTATTGAATAGCTCCTTGAAAATGAAGCTCTAGAATTTCAGAGCAGGAAAAGGAATAAGTCGCATCCTTCTGTAACTAACTTGAACCCTCCTGGATTGCCAGATTTCCTTTTGGTATCAATAGGACTGTGAGATGACTGAGCAGCCAACCTTAGGTTTTGCACTCACAGACTCTGAGAAAGAAATCTAGTGCTATCACTGTCAGTAGATTTTCACACAATGAGTAATGCTGCAAGCATGCCAGATTCAGATTTGGGGAAGTTTTACAAAGAGGTGTGTGTGTGTGTGTGTGTTTATTTGAGTGGTGGTTTATTTAAGACTTTATGCTTACTTTTTAATTTTCTTCAGAATTTGGTGAGAAATTACATCTTTGTAAACTGATATTTTGCTGAGTTTTGGTGGCACAAACATTGGGGCTTTTCCCCCTCCGAATGAAAAAAGTCACCGGTCCTCCACAGATGGATCTAAACAAGGAGGGAAACCCCTTTTACAAAGTGACAGATAAATTATGTATTTAATATCATGTGCTCAGCTCATAATACTCCATGAACTTGTGAACAGTACAAAACAGCTTTCCAAATTTTGCTGTCGTTGGAAGTGGATTTGAGGGCAAAGAAACTAGCACCCCACCAGCCGAATGCGTCAGATGAAGACAGGCTGGACTACATTATAGGTTGTCCTCAATTTACAACAGCCCATTTAGTGACCGTTCAAAGTTACAAAGGCACTGAAAGTTTTTCATACCTGCCACCATTGCAGGATCCCCATCCTCACATGATCAAAATTGGCAACTGACCCGCATTTAGGACGGTTGCAGGGTCTCAGGGTCAAGTGATCCGCTTTGGCAACTTTCTGACAAGCCATGTCAATGGGGAAACCAGATTCACTTAACAACCGGGTTACTAACTTAACACCTATATTGATTCACTTAACAATTCTGGCAAGAAAGGTCGTAAAACGGAGCAAAATTCAATGGACAATGGACCAAGATACTTGCGGGACCGTCTCCTGCCTCATGAATCCCAGAGACCGGTTAGGGCAGGGGTTCTCAACCTTGGCAACTTTAAGACTTGTGGACTTCAACTCCCAGAATTCCTCAGCTGGAATTTCACAAGTCTTAAAGTTGCCAAGGTTGAGAACCCCTGGGTTAGGGCGCATGGCCTCCTACGAGTCCCGTCTGCTAAACAATGCCATCTGGCGGGACCTAGGGCAAGGGCCTTCTCCGTTGCTGCCCCAGCCCTCTGGAACCAGCTTCCCTCGGAGGTTCATACTGCTTCCTCCCTCCTAGCTTTCTGGAAAGGGCTGAAGACACATCTATGCCAACAGGTTTGGGGCATATGAGCTGAGCTCTGCCCCTCGGCCCTATGAGTGTCCCGCCATCAGTGCTTGTGAATTGATTGTGTTTGTGTGGGGTATGAATGTGGTTGATTTTAAATTGTTGTTGTGTTTTTTGTTGTGAGCCGCCCCGGGTCTTCGGAGAGGGGCGACATCTAAGTGCGAATAAAAAATTTTTTAAAAAAAAAATTCACTTAACAAATGTTTCACTCAGCAACAGAAATGTTGGGCTCAATGGTGGTTGTAAGTTGAGGACTCCCTACACTACATTTTGAAGTAATGGCACATGAGCATCTAAAGCAGAGGTGCCCAACCTTTTGGGCACCAGGGACTGGTTACCTGGAGAGGTTTTTCCACAGACTGGAGGGGGTGTGGTTTTGTGTGCTGCCCGCATCCTGTGGATGGGGCTTTCCTTGCTGCTAGTGTGGCATGCCGCAGCCCGGTTCCAGTCCACGGACTGAGGGTTGGGGACCCCTGATCTAAAGGACATTTCCCCCCTCCCATTATAGCACTGACTACTGAAGCTACAACGACCTGTGTGCCCTTTTGCGTCCGGATTCAGAACCAAACCAATGGCAGAAGACTAGGAAGAGGGAAGCTCCAGAGGTACAAATCCAGAGATGGTGATAGAATCAGAAGAGCACCTTTTTTCTGTTCAGCTCTCTCCAGAGAAATTCCCAGGACGGTCAAGGACGGAGAGTAAATGTTAAACTGGGCTTCTTGCCAGCAGTAGCCGGTCTAGACAACAGTAGGCTCCACTTCCCTCCCCTCCTGGCTGCCAAACCAGCGGTCATGACTGCTCATTTTTCACAGCCAGTGAACCAGTTACATAAATAGAGTATCCAGCAAAGGGGGGAGGGGGAAAGGGTAAGGGCAAAGGCCATTTCTGGGCCAGATTTATTGCTGTGCTTTTCGCAGCCTGGTCTAAATCAGTTTTTTCTTTCTTTCTTTCCAGAATGTAGCTATCTTAGTCATGTGTTCTTTCTTATCTGGCAGTCACATACAAGGGTGCTGGATAATGCATCATTTCTTAGAGAAAACAAATCAGCACTGGGAAACGAGAAGATTAGATGTGTTGAGAGAAGGGGGGGGGAATACTAAATCCTCTTCTAAGGTGCTGGGTTCCCCCGTGGCTTTTGTACCCTAAGATTGAAATGCCATTGGATTAGAATGGCCTTGTGTGGTCTACAATTCATGACCAAAGCTCAACAACAACACAAGACAGGAATGCCAAGGAATCAATAGCCCATCTCCCTTCCTTTCTAGTTTCTATCTTCTAGGCTTGTCAGGCACAAAAGATCAGGTTTACATGTGAAGGTCCAATTAAACTGATCTATTGCTACTCATGCCTGTATGTCTGTGGAGATTCTCAGTCATTCAGGCCTAGTTGTCTTAAAAGAGGAATCAGCCTAGAATCTCTATCTAGTCACAAGTGAACTAAGTCTAACCCCCTTTGAATTCCATTGACTCTTATCTAACTGCTAGCAGGTTCTAAACCCTAATGGAGAATATTTCTGCACATTGGCCTGAGTGTTCTCAAAGGTGCTTTTCCAGAAGGCAACTGGACTGTTTTTTTTCCCCCTGAGGAAGAAGAAGACATGATGGGGAAGGATCATATTTCTTTGCAGAAATATCTGAGGGCACACGTAAAACCCCAAGTGGTCTCAAGAGCTCTTATGGAGAGTGCTAACAACCAGAGGACTGCAAAAAAAAAATATAATCCTTCCAACCCTCCCCACAATCCTATCAAAACTAATCCTTCCATCGCCCCCCCTCCCCCTCCTGCCAGAACCAATAAAGCTTCTTGGGTGAGAAGCGAAACATCTTTTTCCTCCTCAAGGAAAAAACAGTCCAGTTGCCTTCTGGAAAAGCACCTTTGAGAGCACTCAGGCCAATAAGAACATAAGAACATAAGAAGAGCCATGCTGAATCAGGCCAAAGCCCATCGAGTCCAGCATTCTGTGTCACACAGTGGCCCACCAATTGTACATGGGGATCTTGAGCAGAAAGAGAAGGCAAAACCCTCCCTTTCCCTTGACCCCCAACAAATGGTACTCAAGGGAATCCTGCCTGCCTCAACCAACATAGAGTTGGCACATGGACATCCGTTTTAATAACCACCGATACACTTGGCATCCTGAATCTGTCTGACCCTGCCTTGAAGCTATCAAGGCTGACAGCTGTCACGATCTCTTCTGGAAGTGAATTCCATAAACCAAAGACCCTCTGGGTGAAGAAATATTTCCCTTTATTTGTCCTCACTTTCTTACCTACGAGCTTTAGGGAGTGCCCCCTTGTCCTAGCATTGTGTGATAGAGAAAAGAATTCTTCTCTATCCACCTTTTCTATCCCATGCATGATTTTATACACTTCGATCAAGTCACCCCTTAAACACCGTCTTTCAAGGCTGAAGAGACCAAGGCATTGCAATCTGGTTTCATAAGGGAGGCGCTCCATTTCCTTGATCATTCTTGTTGCCCTTTTTTGCACCTTTTCCAGTTCCATTATATCCTTCTTGAGGTGCGGTGACCAGAACTGTACACAGTACTCCAAGTGTGGTCTCACCATCGATTTGTACAGAGGCAATATAACACTTGCTGACTTATTTTCGATTCCCTTCCTAATCATGCCAAGCATGGAATGCAGGAATATTCTCCATTAGGGTTTAGAACCTGCTAGCAGTTAGATAAGAGTCAATGGAATTCAAAGGGGGTTAGACTTAGTTCACTTGTGACTAGGTAGAGATTCTAGGCTGATTCCTCTTTTAACTCTGTGCCCAGGTTCTGTCACTCTTTCCCCTACATCACCACATGGCTGATGGGCTATATGTGGCTTAGAAAATTCAAAGGAGTCCATTTTCTTTCATTTATACCCAACCAAAGTTGCTTGATAATGGGATGGATGGCATATACATTTAACAAATAAATATTTAACAAATAAATATTTTAGATTATACAGGAATTAGACCCGTCTTCCTCTACTTTCTCTCAAACTAAGTATGTGCTCAATTAAATTCACTTTCAAAACTGAAAAGCAGCTTTCACCTTCAGCAGAACAGTGAAACTACTCTGCAGAGTGCATCTACGTGTCCACCCAGAAAGGTGAATTTGCAATCTGGAAGCATTTCAAAAATCCACATGCTTAATAGCTGTTAAGGTTAAATATGTGGAAGCCTATGCGGTAAAGAAGCAGCAAACTCAACTGTGGAGCTGTTAATATTTAGCTCAGCATTAAAAAAATATTTTTAGGTTTCATGGGTAGGTCAGCTTGCCTCGCCCCTTTTTGATTCATCTTCTGAACTGTAAGCCACCAATGAGAGAAAATGGTTCATTGGAGGGATGCCATGAGACCAAATGTCTTCCTTGTTGCTTAACCTGCCTTATAAGGGGGAAGAGATTTATGTGAGATAATTCTCAGTGGCAAAAAGTCATTTAGAATCCCAAATTATAAGGCCCATAATAAATGCACATTCACTTGTTCTGGAAATAATAATGCAGTCAGTATTGCATGCTGGTTTGGAATAGTAGGAAGTGGTGCTTAAAGGTTTGTGCATCCCTTTGAATTTTCAAAATTTCTACATGAAAGTGTCCTAAAATGTGATATGTTCTCCAGACAAGTCCTAAAACTAGATAAAGAGATCCCAGTTAAACAAATGAGTCCAAAACACTATTTTTATTCATTTATCCATTCATAAAAATGATCCAAATCTACATATTTGAGTGTGGCAAAAGTATGTAAGTCCATGGGATGATAATCAGGTGTGAATATGGGAAATCCTGCCTTATTTATAGAACAGGATTCTGGATGATCACTATCGAAGTCTGATCTTCACAACACAGGGATATAGAAGTGTGTCATGGCTCCCAGCATAAGAGATTTCTCATGCCCTCCAAAAAAAGCAGCTGTGGAAGCTCACCAGACTGGAAAAGGTAACAAAACTACGGTAATTCCAAAGAGTTTGGACTCCACCAGCCCACTATCTGTGTAGGAATGAAGGTAATTTGATACCATTGCTTCTTTCCCAGAAATGGTTGATGAACCAAAATCTGCACCAAGAGCAAGGCATGCAATAGTCCAAGAGGTCTGGAAGAACCTCAGGGTAATGTCTAAGAAACTAAAGTCCTCTCTTGTATTGGCCAAATCGGTGTTCACGAGAGCCCCATCAGGAGAATACTGAACGACAATGGTGGACATGGCAGGGCTGGAAGGAGAAAGCCACTATTTTCTGCAAATTGCTGCCCATCTACAGTTTGGGAAAGACCGCATGGATAAGCCAGAGGATACTGAAACAATATTCTGTGGATAAATGAGACCAAAATGGAACTTTTTGGCTTGAATGAAAAGTGTTATTTTGATAAAAGGCGAAGATTGCATTCTAACATAAGAACTTTACCCCATTTGTGAAACATGGTGATGACAGTACCCTGGTTTGGGTCTGCTTTGTTGCCTCTAGGTCAGGATAACGTGCCAACTTGCCATCATCAATGGAACCATGAATTCTGAATTGTACCAGAAACTTATATGGAAAAATGTCAGTATATCTGTCCATCTTGGTTTAATTGGGTTCTCTTTATCTAATTGCATTTGTTTAATTGGCTTCTATCTAAATTTAGGACTTGGGTGGAGAACAGATCAAGTCTTAGGTCATATTTATACAGAAAAATTGAAAATTCAAAAGGATTCACAAACTTTTAATCACTACGGTACACGAGTAGAGGAAAAGAAATCAAGGACATATTTACTGTAGAGGAAGATATGAAAGAAAATGGAGCATTAAGCCAAGTATGTTTCAATTTAAGGTATTAACAAATTTGCCTTTTTTACTATTTATACTTGTATACATATTCTGTTGGGTGTACTGCTCACTGAATAAATGACTCATGCTTTTGAATAGCTAACTAGAGGACATCTCTTCTTTTGGTTGCCAAAAGGACTGATTTATAATTCTAGGCACCAACACAATTTTAGCCATCAGATTTATTATTTGTGTTGTACTCTTTCAACCATGGAAACACAAGAGATGTTGGATGTAGCAATTTTCTCTCTTTTTTTAAAATGACAAAGATAGTTGTGTACATCCATACCAAACACTTACCTACTTGTTTGTTCAGGCACAGATGATGTCAAAGCATCTAAGATGAAGTATGAGATAAGCATTGTGGTCCTTCACAATCAGAATAGCAGAAAAGGGTGGTAACCTATCCATCTTAGCTTAATTTTGCATTTATAGTAAAAAAGGAAATTACTGTGTTCTCTTGATTGTGACAAAAATGAATACAACTGTATCTTCTGGAGAAAAAAACCTAGCTAAGCATTTTCGAACTGAAGCTCTTCTTTCAAGTTCTTTGATTTCTTAAAAAAAAAAAAAGAAACTTTTACGTCAACTAAAGAATAAACTGGAAAATTCTTGCTTTGTAGGTTGCAATTTTTAATGTCATCACTTTGCAAATAAATTGCCTGTTTTGTGCCACATGGAAACTAGAAGTAGATCATTGAGAAGTGATAGCATATTTTTATTTATTCCTGAAATATATGTATCACCCACTCCTATTATATGGTTTTGGGTGTCTCACCAACAAGAGTTTAATTTTATCAGAATGGACAACCCACCCCTTTATTCTGAAACTATCACCAGGCTGGGTTTGGTTTTGATTTGCAAAGGGCTAAGAAAGCCTTTTCCATTTGGATGGCCTCCATTATGTAGGCGTTAACTCCCAGAATTCCCCAGCAAGTGTGGTCATTGCTGAGAACCTTGGAAGTTGAAATTCTCATACATGAAGGGTAGTAACATGACAGATACTAGATTAACATGCTTATTGACCTCTGGGATTCCAGGCAGATGTCTCATATTAAAGGGCATTTGTCATTCTGTTTTAGACACAGATGAATTAGCTGACATGACATGACATCTAAGGAAAATATCCTAAGTGATGATATGTGCCTCAAGCATATTAACCCACTTGATTATATGCATTTTGGCTCAACTGTCAAGCACAAAATGGGATCAAATATGTGATGTGCTTCAAGCTGATGCTCTTTCTCTTCCATGGGATTATTGTGTCTTTACAGTCATCTAACAGTGGAAACCCAAGTGAACATGCTTACAGCCCCATACCACACAAAGCTTTCAGCGTTGGGTCCTTTGCTTCTTGTATTTAGGACCATTTCTCAGATAATAGGACCCAGTTATTTACAAGTTATTTACCTCCCATCGACCAGTTCGCTCCCACAGAGAGGGCCTCCTCAGGGTGCCATTGGCTAAGCAATGTCGGCTGGTGGTGCCCAGTGGGAGAGCCTTTTCTGTGGGGGCACCGACAATGTGGAACGAGCTCCCCCCAGAACTCCGGACATGTCATGATCTCCGCACCTTCAGAAGAGAATTGAAGACTCATCTCTTCAATCAAGCCGGCCTGGCCTAGACCTCCTCAGGTTTTATGTAAATCTCTATGTAAATTTTTTAAACAAGGTTGTTCGGGTTTTAGAATTGGGATTTTAACAGGTTTTAGTAACAGCCATGTATTAATTTAATTTATTTTTAAATATTTATTATTATTATCTGTTTTAATTGGGCTGTAAACCGCCCCGAGTCCTACGGGAGAGGGGCGGTATAGAAATTTAAGAAATAAATAAATAAATAAATAAATAAAAATAAAGATCCAGCATTTCTCTTCTTCTCTTTTCTTGCTCCATGCTTCCTCCCTTTTCCAGAATGGTGTCGAGCAGCGGACAACCTCACTGCACATAATTTTGATACCCCCACCACTGAATAGATGGAAGCTATAGTTGGTAGGCTCAGAAAGGACAGTAAAATTTGTGTTGCAGTGCTTGCAGATGCCATGTGTTGGTGTTTCCTGCAGCTAACCGTTAAATGAGGAAGTAATAAAACTTCTTGAAAGATTTGCATGCAAATATAGCCCTATGTCCAAAATTCTATAATATGTGATCCCTTCCAAAGGAAAGAGGCTATCCAACATATAGTCCCATCATAAAGGACAAGAAGATACTTTGGTTTGATGCAACAGGATTTTCTATATTCCCTCACCCATCAAGATAAAGATTGGGGATGTTTTCATTTCTTCTGCCAACTGATGTAAGCATTTGCCTGCGCTATAAGATTTTTGTCTCTCTGCATGTGACAGAGATACATCTGGGGGGGATCATCAGTAAGCAACAGCACAGGCCCATGTGGTTAACAACTAATTTTAGACAGCCAGTCTGCAGCGTTTCCTTTGCTTCTAGTACAACCAGTTCCTAAGCAGTTTGCAACAAAGAACCTCTGGTTTTGCTTGGGTGCAGGGCAATAAAAACACACCCACTGGTGGCTTGTGTGGGAGTTCAGCCAAGAGAGAAAATCTCCCCAAAGTGCACATTTATTATTGTTTAAAAGAACAGCTGAAAGAAAACCCATGGAACAACTGATGCTGGACCTTCAGTGCTACTGTTCAACAAAGGGTGGAAAATAGAGATTCATGATGGTTAGCCCATTAGCTCTGCCATTTTTTAGCTGCTCATTTTAAAATGGGGATATGGAGAAAACATGTGGGCACCAAAAAAACAGCATAGCATTTATGCAAAAAGAGTTACGCTTGAAATGCACATTCCTATGAAGTGTATGCAGTGGAGAAGACATTTGGGTATGTTGTTCACATATAAATTGTCTCCATTTAAAATTCAGTTATCTTTATTACCATAGGAGAACTGTAGATTTCTAGGGTTGGAAGGAATGTTAGAGGATATCTGATCCAGTGTCCCAGTCTGAATAGTAAAGGATCCAACTACAACAGGGGTCTTCAAACTTGGCCCTTTTATGACTTGTGGACTTCAACTCCCAGAATTCTTCAGCCAGACACACTGGCTGAGGAATTCTGGGAGTTGAAGTCCACAAGTCATAAAAGGTCCAAGTTTTTTTTTTGAAAAATATTTTATTGATTTTATGATTTTAACAATAGATGCTTAAAACACACCGTGGTGATTGGGTAAACAAAAATTCCAGAATAAAAACATACATAAACAGCTCAACTTAATACATTCACTTTCATCTTTCTATTTCCCTCTCCCACACAAGACAAAAAACCAAAAACATATAAATTTAATATATTCCACTTCTGTCATAAATTTCTGTTAAACCTATTTTAAGACTTTGTCAATTTCATTCCAAACTCTCCCCGATACATACCGGTATACCATGATATTTATAAGGTGTTACCATACATTCTTTTACATTCATATATACAGTACTTTTAATGAAATGAGGTAAATACCTACACGTAACTTTTGGTGTTGCTCGCCCATTTCCCCCTTCACCGCATCCACACTCTTTCTTCTCTACCTTCTTTCTCCCTTTCTTCTCTTCCTACTTCCCTCTTCCCCCATCCCTCTCCTTCCCTTTCTCTCCACTTCTCCTCCTCTTCTCCTCCAACCTTCCTACTTCCTTCTCCCCTCCTTCACTCTTTCTTCCCTCTCATCCCTCTTCAGATGCAGTTCAGGGGTAATGTCCGAGCAACTCCTCTCTCCAAATTTCCCTACATTAATACTTCTATCTCAGTAAATATTTACTGATTTTTCCCATCTTTCCCCAAAAGCTTAAGACACAACATAGTGATCAGGATGTCCAATCATTCAACGACAAAGTCATATAAATGCTCAAATTGAATATGGTATTGCTTATTAAAATTTATACAATTACAAAAGTCATCAAACACATGCAATTATAATCTATATCCTGTTTTTAGGCTATACTCCTTACAGTTGTCATACTCCAACTACATTTTAGTAAGTATATAATTGTGATTTCAGGTAGCCTTAATACACAATCATTCATTGAGACAGATTTCCCCCCCCCTTATCACGAATAACTCTTTCTCTCTCTCTATTACAACATAGTTACTATATTTAAAATAATAATATAGGTCCAACAAATACAGTTCTTTTTTTTCTTTTAAATATATTCTATCATTTCATCAATCTACATCTATAAAAAATCTTTTTAAGACCTTGATAAAGTTTATATCTTCAAATACTTGTCAATTATAATATCAGGCAATTCTCCTCTTTCATTCCTAATTAAATCAGACGTATTCTCTTTCTTTTTTTCTTTTCTTACTAGATATATTCAATCATTTCATCAGTCTACTTCTATAAGGTCTTTTTGTCCTCTAGCAAGATTAACTCCCTCAAATAATTATCAACCATAGTAACAATAAATTTACATCCTTCATACATCGTTAAATCAGAGATAGTTTCTAAGCCTTTTTAACCCGTCAAGTAACATTTTGTACCACACTTGAACCTGACTCTAGCTTTCTTTCTATGCCAATTTGGTTCCCATAATAAGGCTTTTCGATTATCAAACCTCAAGATTTGATTACGAGGCTTCCTAACAAATTCAAACTGAACAAATTTTCTTTCCCTTTCCTCTTTATTGTAATTTCCAAAAAGTTGTGTCTAGGTGTCAATCTTTGTTATTTTTGGTAATTGAATTGGGTCAATTACAGTTATTTCTTGATCATCAAAATTGTCCATCAGTGGAGGGAGCTTGTCGCGCAGCGGCAACTAATGCGCGGGGGTTGGAGCCGAGCTGAGTCAGAAAGAGGACGATGGATGAGCTCCAATCTGCCGAGGAGACTGCATTTGTTGTGGACGAAGTAAGCAACATTATAAAAGAGGCCATAGAAGGAAGAATAGGTGGCAATGCATATCTGCACAGCAAAGTGAACCAATGGACTACAACTGTTGTGGAGCAGATTTTAAGTCAGTTGACAAAGCTGGGGAAACCATTCAAATATGTTGTGACCTGTGTGATTATGCAAAAAAATGGTGCTGGACTTCACACTGCAAACTCTTGCTTCTGGGACAATCCCGCTGATGGAGCCTGCACTGTAAGATGGGAGAACAAGACTATGTACTATATTGTCAGTGCCTTTGGACTTGCAATATAATTTGCCTTGAAATTCTTCAGACCTTGTTGTTTGTTGCTTTAAGTCCAGTAAAACTGTGAATTCGGTGAATAACTAAGAATTCCCCATTCTTTCTGAGGAAAAACAGAGAAATTTCAGTACTGTTATATAAGCATGATTCCTTCTTCACATCCAAACTCTTGTCTTAACACTTTAAGGACTCTTTCTCAAGGTGCTAAAACCTGAAATTTGCTGCAGTTCTATAGCTTTACTCCGCCTGTGTGGGTAAGAATGATTTTCACTCTAGATTTGTTTGTTATTAAATTATTGAAGCTCTGGAAAAAAATTTGTCCATCAGTTGTAGGTAACGCATGGCATTAGTTGATTCAATGGTTTCCACATTTTCTCTTGATGCAGATTCACAATTAGGTTGTAAAAATAGTGTCTCTGTCTCTTTAAGTTGTAAATAGGTCTGTTCAGAATTATTCTGTTCATCTTCTGTTATTCTTGTTCCATAACTTGATTCATTATTAAAGGATCAATATGAGATTCCAAGGTGGCATCTTTGGATTTTCTCCAAGATTTCCAATAAGTTTTAAAATCCTCTCTGACTTCTAATATTTTTCCAGTATTAAATCATAGTCAAGATGAGGATAACTTTCAGCCATTTTGGTGGTAGCTTTGCCTATTCCTTTATTAGAGACTACTTAAGGAAAATCCACAAATATTTGCCTCCAAAAGTCTAATAGCCAGCTTCACCACCCAGCTGTCCAGTTATTTTTTCTCTTTTTTTAATCACCTAAATCCAATCGTCTCCAAATAACAGGGAGAAGTACAGTTGAAATTTCGCTTTTTCACTACCAGATGTGAAGTTAGAGAAAGTTAAAAAAAGAACAAAAAGGAAAGTTTTCTCTCTCTCTTTCTTTTTCTTAAAAAAAACAACCAAAACTATCTTCTACATTATCAAATTAAAAAAGGAAAGTAACAATGTCTCTTTTCCCCTTCTTTTCTCCCGAAATTCACCCCACAGCAGTCAAATAGTAAAATAGTAAAAACAAAACAAAACCACACACACAAAAATTAATCCTTTTCTTTTTGGCTCTTCTTTCCACATATAGGCAGCCGCCGCTTTCTTAATAAAGGAAAATAGAAACTCTTACAGGAAAGATCAGGATAGCGAGGGAAGGAAAGGTCTCACCCGGATTCACCAAGGTGGTTCTTCATGCTTAGTTGTTCTTGTGACTTGCGGTTGGTGCGGCTAAGTGAACGGCCATTTTATGGCCGGTCTTCTGCTCTGTCGGCCCTCAGAGTCAGCTCGGACAGCTAGAGGAGTCGCCGCTCCTCTGCAGCCAAGCATAGCCTCGTCGACGGTAGTTGTGCCCTCCAGGTGCAACTTTCGACCCCCGCCGGGGTCTACCGATGGAGGGAAACTGGCCGGACGAGGAGACAAGTCTCCCTGTGCGATTAGAGGCGCCGCAATACGGAACCGGAAGTCATAAAAGGGCCAAGTTTGAAGATCCCTGCACTACAATATCTCTGACATATGTTGACCAATGTTTCTCAGTTTTGGAAGCTTGAAGACATGTGGATTTCATTTCCCAAAATTTCTCAGTCAGCATGTTGGCTGGGGATTTCTGCTACTTGAAATCCACACATCCTCCAACTGCCAAGGTTAGGAAATACCGATCTAGTCTTTGTTTGAAGGAGTCTAGTGAAGAATTCACCACTTTACATGGTGGTTTGTCCCTTTGGCAGACAGCTTGTCCAGCTAGGAATTCTGATGTCTAGTTGGCTACATTATATGGAAAAGAGTCGCACCGGCTAACTCGACTTGAGGACAACTTGGAGTCCCACAAGCTTCTCACCTCCCCAAACTGCCGGCAGCCAAAGGTGTGTGCATCCGTGCGTTCGCACAGCATGCCAAAGCAGATGTTCTTCTCCCAATCCCAGACATTCGAGCATTAACGTTTCCCTGTCTGGTAGTCCCTGCAAAACAGGAGATGGAGGGCAAAGCTGCTGCAAGCGCAGAGTCAAACTTCTGCCTCCACAGATCTCTGGAGAACAAGAAGAGGAGGCGGGGGCAGCGCTTCCCGGATCCTGCACGAGGGAGGGAATCCTTTCAAGAAGGGAACCAGAATGACTTTAAAAGAAAAAGAAAAAAAAACGGGAGGGGAAAAAAAAAAGAAAAGAGGGAAAAAAAAACATTTCAGGTTGGAGGGAGGGAAACAGAGGAAGAAGCCAAATGTTATAAGGGTGGAAAAAAAATAAAAAAATAAAGATGTTTTTGGAAGAAAAAAAAAAAAAAAAAAAGAAGGATGCTAGTTTGTTGGGGCAGTCTTCCCTCACGCAGATCCCTGCCACCCTTCCTTCTCTCCAGAGATCTTTTAATTCAACCAAGAACTTTGGCATGCTGCACGCAAGCACACATTCACACACTATTCCAAATTTGGAGACTTTTATTCACATCTGAGGTGGCAAGATGCCAATCATGCCTGGGCTTGGGGAGAAGAACCTCTCCTTTCTCTGTGGATAAAAGTCCCCAAACTTGGAATGCGGTGTGTGTGTGTGAGAGAGAGAATGCGCGCACACGCACTTGGCTGCCGGCAGTTTGGGGAAGCGAGGAGCTTGTGGAGTACTGAGTTGTCCCCATGTTGAGTTAGCTGGTACAGCTTGTTCCATGCTGACTCAGCTGTCCTGAGCAGTGGAGCTGGGCTAGCTGCACCTACCCCAGGGGTAGGCCACCTTGGCTCTTTTATGACTCGTGGACTTCAACTCCCAGAATTCCTGAGCCAGCCATGCTGAGGGGAAAGGGAGAGGTTTCCAAGCTGAGCCATGCTGGCTCAGGAATTCTGGGAGTTGAAGTCCACCAGTCATAAAAGAGCCAAGGTTGCCTACCCGACCTACCCGGCCACACCTACCCAGCCCTGCCCACCTGGCCATACCAAGTCAGCCGCACTGAGCGGCATCGAGCCGGCCATGTTGACCTGACCATGCCCACCCACCCCTACATAGTCGCAGCAACCATAATGCTGATGTTGCCCTCAATGTAATTGAGTTTGATACCGCTGTTCTAGAGCAAATTATTAGAGAAGATTTTGAAAAAAAAGAGGTAGATTTACAGGTGTATAGAAGAGATCAGTTCTCTGCATCTTCCTAATAGATGCTAAATTGATATTGTTCTGTAATAACAGGGGACATGAGATGTCATCAAAATCCTTAAATCAGGGGTGTCCAACCTTGGTAACTTTAAGATCTATGGACTTCAATTCCCAGAATTCCTTACTGGCTGGGGGATTCTGGGAGCTGAAGTCTACGAGTCTTAAAGTAACCAAAGTTAGTTACCTTAAACAGTTGCTACTTAACGAAACTAACCAGTCAAACGAATCAAAAACCAAACCTAGACGCAGTCTTCTAAAATTACCATGGGGACACTTTTCATTGTCATTAATGAGTTTTGAAAAGAGAAATGTTTGGACAAAGTCCAAAAATAGGACTTTGAACGCTGCCTCCCGAGGAAAACAACAACTAGGCTGAAAGGGAAGTTTTGATCAATCAGTCCAACCCTTCTGCCTTAGAAAAGTTTATTGATGTGGAACACTAGTTATATGCCACTATTTTTTTTGACCCTGTTCTTATGCCTTTATGAGCAACTTGGCAAAAACATCAAATAGGTTTTCTTATCAGCCAATCAAGGTTTTCGGGTTTTGCCTCCTTAATTCCTCTGCATGGAGATATTGACTTAGGCCCGGGGTAGTCAACCTTGGCTCTTTTATGACTCGTGGACTTCAACTCCCAGAATTCCTGAGCCAGCTGAGTTGAAGTCCACGAGTCATAAAAGAGCCAAGGTTGACTACCCCTGACTTAGGCATATGAAGGAGGCCTCTGTTAAAACATATAAAAAACCATAGATAGCACCTTTGAACTCCCAAGTTGCATGACAATAAATGAGCAAATTCTACTGCAGTTTCACTGCCATTTCCTGATGTTGAGGTGGACCCATTTTGCCACCTGCTACAACCCTATGCCAGGATTGTTACATCTTTAGCTATTGCATGAGAAGTAGAAGATCAGCTTGTGAAATAATTCCCACCCTTGCCGCTGAATAACAAGGCAGACTTCATCAGTTGAATTCCTGGTTCTCAAACCTCTTTCAAGTGCGCAGAAGCCTGCCAAGAAGGGAATAACCATATAATTGCTTCTTTCTTGGTAGAAAATAGCCACGCTCTGAGGTATTGGATAGATATTTTAGAATAGCATTAAGTCATCCCCTAAGCAGCATGTCACCAATGGTGCTCCTTTCAGCTTTATAACAACACAAAGAATTGCAAAGCAGGCCAGTACATAAAGACTGGATGGCTTTTTTGGGGGGATGCATTTAGCAACGTCTGCTGGCTGTTTTGTTCCAAGTTCTTTAAGAAGACTCCCTTCTGCTATTTGTATCTTGGGAGATATTGGCTGGAGTTTTGTTTGTACATAATCAGAGTTCATGTGCAGATTGTAAGCACTTGGGAGGGAATAGCAGTCAAGAAGCCGTCAGTAAGCACAAAATGTTCTCCTAGAAACCCCAAATACATTGCGGCACAAGCCTTGTTGTTGTTTTTCTCTTGACTTGTTAACTTTTACTGACCATTTTCTTTCTCCAAATTCTTCCCTAGGGTAAGCCTCGATTTTGAACGAGTGGAAAATTAAATTCTTCAATGTAAATAATTGTGAAAAGTATTCTACTGTAACTTATGCTGGACTCCATTCTTATACAGATATTCCTAGACTTACAAGAATTCGTTCAAAGTTAACAATGGTAGCGAAAAAAGCAACTTCCAGCTTATGCCCATCACGGCATCTCCATGGTCATGTGAACAAAACCCGTGCACTTGACATGTATTTATGACAACTGCAGTATCCTGGAGTCATGCAACTGCCAATTTGCAACCTTTCCAGCAGCTTCTGATACGCAAAGACAACCGGGGGGGGGGGAAGCTGAATTTGTTTAATGGCCTCAGGATTTTTTTAACAACTTCAGCGATTCACTTAACCACCATGGCATAAAAGGTTGCAAAATCTGGTGCAACTCACTTAACGGTGCTTAGCAATGGAAATCCTGGTCCCGATTGTGGTTGTAAATCGAAGACTGCCAGCAGTAATGAAAAGAAAAGGATGAATAGTTTGTATTTTTTCCACAGCATCTTAACCATAGGACAGTGGTGGCGAACCTATGTCACGCGTGCCAGAGGCAGCACTCAGAGCCCTCTCTGTGTGGGCACGCGTACCATGCCCCCGAGATGGCAACCGTCCCTCTTCAACCAGCCGCCTGCTAACTCTCCGAGGTCCCACATGGCCGGATGCCTCCCAGCATGGCTGGTTTCCCTCCCCCCTGTCCCATCCCTCCTGGTCTCGCATGCTCTCCTTTTTCTGGCCACGACCCACTGCATCTATGCTCCTCTGTACTGCTGGCGGCGGGCTGCGGAGCCCCAGAGTGTGCTGGTCAAGGAGCTGGCAGGCTGTGGCTGCTGGACGCCGTTGGCCCCCATGCACTTGCTGGCCTCTGTGTGCAGGGGCCGATGGTGTCAGGCAGCAGCTGCCCTGGCCCCTGCCTCGCCTTGTCCCGTGGCAATGGTACCCCCGCCTTGCCTTGCCTCACCCCGCAGAACAAACCTCCTGCCCACCGCCCCACCTACCAGAGACCCCCTGGATCTCCCCCAGCCCTGCCCAGCTCCCACAGGCATCCCTTCCCACGAGCAACATCGAGGTGACCACGCCCATCTTGGCCACACCCACCCAGTCTGCCATGACCACCACAGCCACGCCCACCTAGCACTAGGCCATAAATAAGTGGGTTTTGGGTTGCAGTTTGGGCACTTGGTCTCTAAAAGGTTCGCCATCACTGCCATAGGAAGACCTTTCTGTATGCCAAATATATATTGGCTAAAAAAATCTCATTGATGAGTTGTTTGGTTTGCAGAAAGCTTTGATGAATTGCATCATCTCTCTGAATGTGAGTCAGGTCACTTGGATGTTTTATGGAGGTGAGGTGGCTGCTTCTATCTGCACACACAGAGCAGCCTTCCCTTACAGCAGGAAGTGGATGGAACTATTTCTGATATAAACATTACCTCTTAAGATTTGGAAATGTTGTTTCTACTTATGCAGTTAAAAACAGCTTTTGCTTGTTTTAGAGACAGATGACATGTTGATTCATAGTTTATCATCAGCTACAGTTTCAAGGGTTTTTTTTCCACATGTAAAATAGTTATGCCAGAAATCCTGCATCTTATACCTGTCCAACTGATTTGTTTCCACGTTGGAAAATTTGGTATTTATCTCCATTAAATATAATTTTCAACTCATTTCTCTAGAACACTTTGAAGTACAGGTAGTCCTCAACTTACAACATTTAATGACTGTTCGAAGTTACAACGGCACTGAAAAAAGTGACTTATGACTATTTTGCACACTTACGACTGTTGCAGCATCCCATGGTCATGTGATCAAAATTTGGATATCTGGCAACTAATTCATATTAATCACGGTTGCCGTGTCCCAGGGTCATGTCACCTTCTGATAAACAAAGTAAATGGGGAAGTCAGATTCACTTAACAATTTTGTTACTAACTGCAGTGATTCACTTAACAACTGTCGTTAAGAAAGGTTGTAAAATGGGGCAAAATTCACTTAACAAATGTCTCACTTAGCAACTTAAATTTTGGGTTCAATTGTGGTTGTAAATCCAGGACTACCTGTATCTCTTCCATGCCATTAGTGATCCCACCCAATTTTGTGTCATGTGGAAATTCAGTATGCATTCCCTTATCCAAGTCATTAACAGAAGCTTAAGAGTAGAGGCCCAGCACAGATCCCTCTGAAAGGCCACTTAAGCTCCTACTCCACTTTGATGAGGAACTACTGATAAGCTCTCCAAATCCCAGACATTTCAGTATCAAGCCCTCCTGATCAAGTCTGTCATATCTCAGCTGAATCATCTTGTGCCAGCAGTGCATTATCCAAGTACGACAATATTTGTGGCTCACAGTTGAATGGTGGGGCCCTTGGCGCACTCTGAGTTTGGTTGTTTTTTTATGTTTCAATCCTCAAACTAGGTGACATCATCAGTGCTGGCATTACCTATCCAGTTTGGATAATGAAAATATCTGCAAGAAAACCAAGCTCAGAGAGCATAAAGGAATGCCCCACTGCCCATAATCAGTCATTTCCCTGTCCTTTTTTCTCATTCAGGCCAGTCCTTTGCTATGAGAATGTCACCAAGATTTCTTCTGAAAACATCTAAGCTAAAGTTATATAGTCTTATTTGTCCCTGTGTAGACTTCGTGAACCTTAGTATCTTTACTGAAACTCATATGGTAATCAGTCCATTTCCTTACTACCAAACCCTTGAAAGAAATACCAAATCCAACATCATGGCAACAGCTAAAATAATTTATTTGCTAAACAGACTATTCAAGTGGACTGGAACAGCAAATGGGACAGTCAATGTCTCTTTTTAAGAATTGTTCTGACCATTTCCGCACATAATTAACAGAGGAACAACTGTCAAAATGCACTCTCAGCAACAACCTAAATATAGGAAACAGTTAATATTTTTCTAACCTCCAAGTGATCCGGTCCTATTATCACATTTCTCTTCAAAGCAACAGCTTAGGGCTTAAAACGATGGCTTCTTACTCTACCCTCTAAGACAGGGGTTCTCAACCTTGGCCACTTTAAGACTTGTGGACTTCAACTCCCAGAATTCCTCAGCCAGCTTTGCTGGCTGAGGAATTCTGGGAGTTGAAGTCCACAAGTCTTAAAGTGGCCAAGGTTGAGAACCCCTGCTCTAAGAGTTATGTACAAGAAAAGTCCAACTGCCTGGTCAACTTTCACTGTGCAAGCTCAAGGTCAGCACTGTTCAATTGAAATAATTAACCCTCCCCATCTCAAAATAAAAAGGGGTTTTGGGTTTTTTTTTTTTTTTTGGAAAAATGATTACATCTCCTTAGTTATAAAAATCACACTATCCTCAAGCAGTGTGAAAGTGACTAAAAAAGAAAACCCTAATTTTTTTTTTTATAAATATACTTTATTGGATCTGGTGAAAAAAAAAAAAACAATAGTTCTGGATTGTCATCAGAGTTGTGGGAAAACACAGAACGAAACCACTGAAAGTTTTAAAATGGGGCTACACTAATCCTGGATCTTTCCACATCAACAAATTGCTATATTTCACCCTAAAGAAGGTGTGAAGCCCAAGAGCTGTTCAATGGGTTTGTATCTCCATTCATCTGCCTCCAGTTCTTCCACTAAGCCAGCGAGTTTTTCCATTCGAGCAACTTGCTGATCTGTATCAGAAAATTAAAAATGGTTTTCAGTCAACTTTGGTTAAAGCCTTTTAATGTACTGTAATCTGCACATAATGTCTTAAAGCAGAAAAAATCTTTTATCACAAGAAAATTAACTAGCAAAGCGGACTGAATCTCTACCTCAGGATATGAAACTTTTACCTCAGGATCTCCGGTTAGGGAGTATAAAAGTTTGCACTAGTAATGGGATGAAGTCAATTCAGAAGTGCAAACGAACAATATGCAATAGACTAGACACAGTAGATAGACCATATATAAGAGAAACACCAACCAAACAAAAGGTACTCGGAGTATACTTGAAGAGGGAAGGTAGGAGGGAAGAACGTTTACTAAAACAGATGTTTACAAAGATTAATACCTAATGTTGTATGCTATGTTCTAAGATGATTGTTTAGCAATAGGATCTTTGGTTTAATGTTGACCACATTAATATGGAACCAGATAAGAGAAACACCAATCAAACAAAGTGTAACAGGAGTATAGTTGAGGCTAGACGCGAGGGGTGGAACAAGGCTTACTAACTCAGACATTTTCAATGACTAATACTTAGTATTGTATATCAGGTGCCATGATGATTGCTGCACAATATGTTTTTATGTTCAATGTTGATTGTTTTAATAAAAGAATTTTATATATATAAAAAAAGAAAAGTAACTAGCTAGAATCCAAACAATTTTGTTTTCATTCTATGATTCACAAGACATTATCAATCCACAAGACAGGATAAAGACATTAAAAATAAACAAATTCTATTCAAAGATCCTCACATTTATTTTTCAGCTGCAGGAAAATAAATGTATTATTCCTACTGCTCCAGTTCTAAATCCTACAAAAGCTCTTTTAGATCTGACTTTATTCCAGCAATACTGCTGTTTCTCTTAGAAACTGTTAACCAGTGAAAATACTTCAGATAATCCCTACATAAATAGATGTTAGAAAATATCCTTCAAGCTATGAATAAGGCCAAAATATTTGTTTTCTAGAACAACTGTACTGCATGCAAGCCAATTAAAAAAAAAATCAGCTATGATATATCTTAGCTTAAATATTAAACACTTTCACATACAGTGATATGTTATTATTCTGTCATCTGTTACAGCTGATATATCACAAGGAAGCTAAAACAAAGTTGTTGTATTACACTGAGATTCTTCATGCCTTTATCTATCAGGTGCTTTTTATTTTGTCAAAATTCTCAAAAACATACACTAACAGTCCAAGAAAAGCCATAAGCAAAACAATAAAAAACCAGTCAGTATTAGAGCAGTTGACAATGAATGGTAACAGACTAATTGAAGGGATTGGGCAAAAGACATATTTTAAACGGTTGGTGGCATACAAATAGTCCTCAGGTTACGACCACAATTGAGCTCAACATTTATGTTGCTAAGTGAAATACTGGTTAAGTGAGTTTTGCCCCACTTTATGACATTTCTTGCCACAGTTGTTAAATGAATCACTGCAGTTGTTAAGATAGTAACACGATAGGCTTTCCCATTGACTTTGTCAGAAGGTTGCAAAAGCTGATCGCGTCACCCTGTAACTGTCATAAATACGAATTTGCCAAGCATCTGCATTTTGATCATGTGACCATGGGGTACTGCAATGGCTGTAAGTGTGAAAAATGGGCCTAAGTCACTTCTTTCAGAGCCATTGTAACTTTGGTCACTAAATGAACTGTTGTAAGTCGAGGACTACCTGTATTCTATGCTAAGGCAGTGCCCAATTACAACGAGGTGATATTTCCTCACTGAAGTAGACAAACCTAAAGAGTAAGACAGCTATTCCATAGTGACTGGACAATCTTAACTATGGGGAAAGTTGGATTTTGTTTTTGTTTTAACATGGATGTGTTAACATCAAGCTTGTTCTGCCAAAGCTTCTGCAACAGATGTTCATTGACATCCTACATTTAGCCATAGGTAATTCTGTTTCCAAAGGAGGTTAAGAAAGTCTTAATGTCTTTAAAAGGGATTCTCTATTAAATTAAATCTTCAATAGTCTTAATACTTGGATTGAATGTTTATCAATGTAATAAATGTTTATAAATATGTATAAATCTGTATGAGTGTTGATACATTTAATTATTTTGAGATTGGAAAAAATTATGAAGTTGCAATGTTGTACTAAAATAAACTTAACATGGGACGAAAATAGAACCCCCCACCCAAGACTTCCCTGAAAAAAGCTCCAAAAATCTTGGCCTCACGTGTATTATATAACAGCATTAATAGTTAAGTGCCATTGATTCAGACTAAAACCCAACAATCAAAATGCTGATAATCTAGAGATGTTTTTAATAAGAATTTGTAGAGTGTCTTCCAAAGATATTCCAATAACTGTATCTGGAATTATCCATTCATGCACTTTATCTATTCTCATCCTCCTTTTCTCAATCTTGAATACAATTTTTCCTCATTCATCATCTCACGCCACATGGGAGCTTCTGTTTGCTGAACATCACCTCAACACAACAACCGGCGTTTATTTGGTTTAGAACTGAGTGAGTGGTTAGTATTTATGGTCTTCAAAAAGACAAGTATCTTCTCAGTGTCTAGTTTTCAATTTCACACAGGTCCACTTGAAAGACCTTTGTTTTAATGATTCTAATCTTTGCTGCCATTGAAATATTCTTATGAACTTGCCTAAATTTTTCATTGCCGTCTTATAGCTGACATAACCCTTGTCATCTTCATATTTAACATTAGCCCATATTTTCCATTTTCTTTTAGTTTCATTATGAGGTTTTCACTTTTCACAAAGTAGGCTTTTCCAGTTTCACAATGTTTTGACCTATTTTGATTCCAGCTATCATCTTCTTCAAACTGACCTTCACTCCAATGGGAACACTTTCCTTGTTATGAGAGGTGACCTAAAGACTATTTTCCCCATCTACTGAAGATCCTGGGGGTGTCACATCAAGCAGTTTCTTCCTGGTGAGATTTAACTTCTTACCTTTTGTGCTAACAGAGAAGAGCTAAAGAAATACTAGCAATGCAATGTTTTTTTTGTGCTGGTGGTTTTTTACACAGCTGAATAAACAGATTTTATACACAATCGTTAGCCCTAATATGTTCTATATTATAGCATAATCTAGAGCAGGGAAATCCAACCGTGGCAACTTTTAAGACCTGTGGACTTAAAGTTGGGGAATTCTTGATGGCTGGGGAATTCTGGGAGTTGAAGTCCACATGTCTTAAAGTTGCCAAGATTGGACACCCCTGCTCTGAACCTTAAAATTGTCCATTTCTCTGTAGACCCAGAAGGAATATACCTACAAAATTGAAAATTTGCAAGAGACTCTGGTAGAACAGCCATCTAATCAAGCATAAAACTTACTTTATGGAAAAACAATATTTTAAGAACTCTTGGCCAATCTCTTTGGCCACAGAGTATGATTGAAAATAGCAAATGATCAAGTTTCCTACAAAAAGAGTTACTCTAATCAGATACTTTCTTCCAAAGTTCTGTTCCATTTTGATAGCATTTCAGAAGCAAGTAAACTGATGCCAATATATCACATGAACCAGGAGGAAGAGATGATGAAGTGAAATGAGATATAAACCAGATGACCCAGAAAGAAAGATAGCAATCTTTATTAACAGCAAAGTTATGGTTCACAAAGCTTTCTACTATGAGTGCAATGTTCATAGCTTGTTTTCTGAGTACAACAACATCAAGTAATAGGAGTTACAATCTTATCTCCTGGTTAAATAGACCATATAGATAAAACTTTGTTTTTGCTTTTTTATTACACAGGATAATATTGTGACAATAGGTTCATTAAACATCTGCTATATTTTTATTATGTTCTGTTCTATCCTGCTGTTTTCAATACAGTAAGGTATTTGTATCACTTTACTGAATTTCTATACAGATAGATCTGAAACAACATACAAATCCACTGCTACAACACAGTTCGTGAGTTATTTACTTACCGTGTTTTACCTGTTTTAGTGTGGATGCAACTTGATAGCTGAAGACAGATTCACAAAGGAATCGTTCTGACCCATCTGTAAATAGAGCAAAAGAAAGTCTAAAATATTTATGATCCTGAAAAGCCTTCTAAGAGTATCACAAAAAGCAACAGTCTTATTTTTGTACCAAGGGTGTATAAATTAACAAGTGTCTACATTCATATAATAATGACAAAAACTAAACCAGACCAATAGTTTAGCCTCTGATCCAACAGTGACTAGCCAGTTGTTTCCAGGAAACTCAGTATATGCGCAACAACATTATTTTCTACTGTCCTCTTCAAGCAATGGATTCTCATATATCTGGATGACAGTTGTTGGGAATTGTACGCTGAATTCTTGGTCTGATCCAGCCATTTTCTCACTGGCATTGCACCTTCCCTTCCCTCCCCCCCTCCCCTAGCTGCATTAATTTCCTATAAGCTTCCAGATAAAATTCAAGATGCTGGTTATTACCTATAAAGCCCTATAAGGCACACAACCAATTTATTTGTGAGACCACCTCTCTCTAAAGGTATTGGCCTGTCTGTCATGCTCTAAGAGATAGGCATGCTTTGAATCCTTTATTTAAAATTAATGCCATTTGATGGGATGTATGCCTTTTCTATTGCAGGTCCTCCTGTCTGGAACCATCTCCTTCCTAATATTTGTTTGGTGTTGACCCTGTTGGTCTTTAGAAAGATATTTCAAACCTGGCTTTTCCTTGAGTGCCAGGGTCAGACAGAAAATTACTGGATTTCCATTGGGAGAGAGGTATTAGTGATGACTTCCTCACTATCTACTAAAGGTTTGAATGGGATTTTTCTATGGAACTGTTTATTATGTTTTCCTTATTTTTTTTTTGATTTCATGCAAGCCACCACCATTATTGCAGTGTTTGAACTGGACAACCATATGAGTGCTTTAAATGAACTGCATGAATGAATAATGTAAGCTAAAAATAGCCCAAATCTACATAAATGATTGGCAATTCAAATGGTATAAAACATCCCAGATTTCATTTCTAGCACTTCCTCAAAATGCTAGGAAAGACTTCATCTGAAACCTCAGACAGCCATTACTAGCCAGTCTAGGGGACAGATGGATGTTACGCTCTAACTACCATAATATGAGACAGTTCTTTATAGCCATGTTATGCTGAAATATTGGAACAAAGCATTTTATGGTTCATGCGTATTGTACACAAGATCAATGCCACTTCACTTCTCTTTAAATAAACTCTAAACGAAATGCATCCTTGAAAAAAAAAATCATGTCATGGATACCAATACTTAAATTACATTTTAATAGACCTTCAAGACTGCTGCAAGACTAGCACATTATCTGTGGTCAAGGATAGGAGAAACTCAAGGCTCTGAAAACAATAAATTCTCCAAGAAACCTTTACTTCTAGGGATGTTATGGGTTGCTCACCCATAAATGGCAAATAATAGCCTGCCAAGCTGACAACAGTAGAGACTTGACAGTACATGTTGAGGTATTTCATATAAGGAATGAATTGAATTTAGTTATTTTAATTCACAAACATGAAATCTAAGTTAATTGATTTAAGTCAGAAAATTATCTTGTTCTCTCAACTGACCAGTTACAATTCTCACAAATACAGGATCCCTGCTACTTGGCATTATCCACTTTCAAACATGCCATTATACAATCTCTGAGGTAACCATCTTTATGAACTTGGTATCTTGCAGATGTTCTAAATTGTAATTCCTATCATCTCATTCACGACAGCTGCTTCTGGAGGCACCAACTGCAGAACTGATTGTCTAAGACATGGCTGCCCAACCTGTTGATACCTAGAAATCACTTTTACAGTGAGGGAAAAAATTATTTGATCCTCTGCTGATCAGTCTATAATTTTAATGGTAGGTTTATTTTAACAGTGAGAGAATAACAGCAAACAAATTCAGAAAAATGCATTTCAAAAGTGAAATAAGTATTTGACCCCTTCTCAAAACATGACTTAGTATTCGGTGGCAAAACCCTTGTTAGCAATCACAGAGGTCAGACGTTTCTTGTAGTTGGCCACCTGGTTTGCACACATCTCAGGAGGGATTTTGTCCCACTCCTCTTTGCAGATCCTCTCCAAGTCATTAAGGTTTCAAGGCAGACATTTGACAGCAAAAATCTTCAGCTCTCTCCACAGATTTTCTATGGGATTAAAGTCTGGAGACTGGCTAGGCTACTCCAGGACCTTAATGTGCTTCTTCTTGAGCCTTTGTTGCCTTGGCCGTGTGTTTTGGGTCATTGTCATTGTCACGACCATTTTCAATGCCCTGGCTGAGGGAAGGAGGTTCTCACCCAACATTTGACGGTACACGGCCGCATCCATCGTCCCTTTGATGCATTCATCATTCCTTAGCAGAAAAACATGCCCAAAGTATAATGTTTCCACCTCCATGTTTGACAGTAGGGATGGTGTTCTTGGGGTCATAGGCAGCATGCCTCCTCCTCCAAACACAGCGAGTTGAGTAGATGCCAAAGAGCTCAATTTTGGTCTCATCTGACCACAACATTTTCACCCAGTTCTCTGAATCATTCAGATGTTCATTGGCAAACTTCAGATGGGTCTGTACATTTGCTTTCTTGAGTAGGGGGACCTTACAAGTGCTGCAGGATTTCAGTCCTTCACGGTGTAATGTGTGACCAATAGTTTTCTTGGTGACTATGGTCCCAGCTGCCTTGAGATCATTGACAAGATCCTCCCGTGTAGTTCTAGGCTGATTCCTCACCGTTCTAATGATCATTGAAACTCCACGAGGTGAGATCTTGCATGGAGCCCCAGACCGAGGGAAATTGATAATTATTTTTTGTTTCTTCCATTTGCGAATAATCGCACCAACAGTTGTAACCTTCTCACCAAACTGCTTGGCGATAATCTTGTAGCCCATTGCAGCCTTCTGTAGGTCTACAATCTTGTCCCTGACATCCTTGGACAGGTCTTTGGTCTTGGCCATGGTGGAGAGTTTGGGATCTGATTGACTGATTGCTTCTGTGGACAGGTGTCTTTTATACAGGTAATAAACTGAGATTAGGAGCACTCCCTCTAAGAGAGTGCTCCTAATCTCAGCTTGTTATGTTTAAAAGACAACTGGGAGCCAGAAATTTTGCTGATTAATAGGGGATCAAATACTTATTTCACTCATTAAAATGCAAATCAATTTATAACTTTTTGGTTGTTATTCTGTATCTCACTGTTAAAATAAACCGATCATTAAAATTATAGACTGATCATTTCTTTGTCAGTGGGCAAACACACAAAATCAGCAGGGGATCAAATAATTGTTTCTCTCACTATAACATGCCTTCTTACTTTTTAGCTGATTCTTAGCAGTTGTAGATTTTTGTAGTTAAAATTCTTTCAGATGCTACAATTTTCATGTCTTACATATCTAAAAATGGTGGGAAATGGCACTGCCCATTTTCAGAGTAAGTTCTTGGCAGAATAAGCAGCTCTGGTCTGCAGAAGACACAGAAATGACGAGCTACTCTCATTTCCAAACCCCTCGTTTTGTTCAGTAAATCTAAAAAAGATAGCTGGTAGTAATTTTCTCAATTCACATTTGCTTAACTCTAGATGTTTCCTTGGAAAAATGGAATCACGAATCCCCCAAAACAAGTTTAAAATTGAGATGGCAATTGCACAACAGGGAACAAAAGTTTCATGTGTCCCATCTTGGAGACACAGTGGAAGGTAGGAATCGTCAGCAAAGCATTTAGAGCATCAATGGTTCTGTGAAAAACCTGTGTTGATGAATGCCAGGTTCCTTGCCCAACAAATCTGATTTTATTTAGATTAATTTTTAAAAAATGAATTGCTGCAAACTCCCAGTCTCAAACAGAATCTTTAGTCTGCTTTATAGCAGAGTAGCTAAAGCTGAAAAAGCAACTGTATATAAGCATAATCAGTTGGCAAGTGTGTTTATGCATGTATATACTGCCCTCTATAGTAAAGCACAATTCAACTGCTTTCCTGGAACCAACTTAGCACTCAGTTCTTCAGGACTCATTGACATAATATAGCTGGCTTATTATTCTGTTCTTAGGAGACATGAGAAACGATTTAAGCAAGCAAATTTGCCTGTGGGGCCCTAACTTACGCCAGTCTTATACATCCATAATCTGCTGACACTTAGCTGAATGTCTTGCGACTTATTATTATTTAGTCTGCTGCAGGAGCTTTTGATATTTAGGGCTTAACACACTGCCAATATAACATTAGTTGATGGGTCTAAACAGGGCAGTGCCCTGTTTTTCTTAGGAGGTGACTGTTTGCCCAGGGCCCAGAAAGAGCCAGTATGACAGCTAGTGTGGTATAGTGGGTGCTGAATTATGACTGAAGACCTAGATTCAACTAGTGCTCAGGCATGGAAATTTGCAGAGTGATTTTGGGCAAGTCACTCAAGAGTTCAACCAATCTCACAAAGGTTTTAATGCAGGAATTAAATGAAAGAGAATTCCAGTGAAAATACCTTAAGCTCCTGGACAAAACTCTAACAAACGAACAAAAACAAGCGGCTGGATAGCATTGGGGAAAGTTAGCCCTAATGCTTGGCCATTCATCAGTCCTCTGGCAGTAGGAAAGGTGAGGTGTGTCCTCATTGTCATCATAGTTGGAAGGGACCATGGAGGTCTTCTAGTCCAACCCGCTGCTCAAGCAGGAGACTATTCCAACAGTCCCCAACCTTTGTGGCTTCGCACCCCAGCAGAGGGCGGGAGAGGGGAACCAGCCTCATGAGTAGCGGGCTGGTGCGCATGCAGTCAGGTCAATTTGTGTGAGTGGCGGGCTGGTGTATAAGGGCATGCACCCATTGTTTGATTTGCGCAAGTTGAGCTGCATACGTGCTGGCAAACTGCTCACGCAAGTCAAGCAGCATGCACACATGTGGCTGCACTGGCCCACTGTTCATGTGGGCTGGTTGCAAATAGGCCACAGCCTGGTAGTGGACCATGGCCTGGGAGGTTGGGGACCCCTGCCCTATACCATTTCAGACAAATGGATGTCCAGTCTCTTCTTAAAAGCCTCCAGTGATGGATCACCCACAGTTTCTAGAGACAAGCTATTCCACTAGTTGATTTTTCTATATATTCATATTTTTATTAATTTTTTTTCATCAACATATGTTAATTTTTCCAATCAACACGTTGTTTGGAGTTGCTAAGCTAATACATGTTCAATTCCTAATCCTTCATTCTTTTCTCTAACCAAGAATAAAATAAATTCCAAATTTGATAGTAGTCTGTATCTTCTTTGTCTTTCAACCTCATAGTTAGTCTGTCCATCTCTGCACATTCCAATATTTTCCTGATTATTTCTTCCTCTGATGGCAGTCCTTCATTCTTCCAGTATTGTGCAAAACTTATTCTCGCTGCTGTGGTGATGTGTAAAATTAAATATAATTTCTGCTTATTAGTCTTTTCAGACATAATGCCTAGTAAAAAAAGTTCAGGTTTAAAATCCACTTGTTCGCCCAATATTTTTTCTAACCACATATGTATATTTTTCCAATAAGCCTTCGCCTTACCACATGTCCACCAAATATGATAGTACATGCCTATATTATGTTTACATTTCCAACATCTATCTGACATATTTTTAAACATTTTTGCTAATCTTGCTGGTGGAAGGTGCCATCTATACAGATTTTCTTTGTATGAAGTTGACATTGTTAATTTATAGTTTCTCTCCCATAACATTTGCCATTTTTCTTGATTGTTCTCATTGTCAGGAAATTTCTCCTTAGTTCTAGGTTGCTACTCTCCTTGGTTAATTTCCATCCATTGTTTGTTTTGCCTTCTAGTGCTTTGAAAAATAAGTTTGCCCTGTAGGCCAGGGCAAACATGCAACCCTTTGTATTTTGTCTTCCTGCAGTTTATTTACAGTTTACATCAAAAATAAAGACATTCTTATTTGTCTGCCCCATTCCCATCAAGAAGGCAGGATTTATTTTTTTTTTGGCAAGGAAGCCTCCTACTGATTTGAATTAACAGTAAAGTGATGTCCTGTTGGAGCTCAAGTCAAATGTAATCTTAAGGTAGTCCTTGACTTACAACCATTCTTTTAGTGACTGTTTGAAGTTCCAATGGAACTAAGAAGAGTGACTTACAAGTAGTCCTCGCACTATAACTCTCACAGCATCCTCACGGTCATGTGATCAAAATTTGGCACTTGGTAACCAGCATGTATTGACAATGGTTGCAGCATCACGGAGTCACTGATTGCTGGATTTGCTTAATGACCACATAATTCACTTAGCAACTGTAGTGTTTCGCTTACCAAACATGGCAAAAAAGGTCATAAATTCAGGTGCGAGTCACTTAACAAGCACCTTGCTTAACAATAGAAATTCTGGTCCCAATTGTGGTCGTAACGTAAGGACTATCTGTAGTCTCGTTTATAAATTCTGATATAAATTGATTACTCTCAATCTTAACCCAACTATTGCCTGGGAGACACACTTTGAAAGACTGTCTAGTTCAGGGGTGTCAAACTCAATTTCATAGAGGGCTGCATCAGCATTGCGGTTGTCCTTGGGGGGTGGGTGGGTGGGTAGATGTGGCCAGGGTGGGCGTGGCTGGAGTGAGTATGGCCTACTGGGTGGGCATGGCCAACTCTACATCGTTCGTGTGAAGGGTGCCTGTGGAGGCCTGGGCAGGACTGGGACAGATCTGAGGGTCTCTGGCAGAAGGGGGTGGGACCAGGGCAAGTGCCAAGGTATGGTCCACTGGAAGAGCCTGCCGAAACCCCTCCCCTGGAGCCTACCAAGCCAGATATGTGAAGTAGGTGAGGGCCATTTGCTGTCCACTTCCAGGCGATGGTGCATTTCTTCATTCCTCACAAAGGGTGACACCTCCCCAGCATGCACGCAGGGGGCGGGGCCAACGCAACAGGGGCTGGTCCCTTGCTGTTTCCAGATGGACTTGTGGAGCTAAGACTGAATGCGTTTCAGCATAGATGACCACCACAAAATTGAATACTGGCTCCCGGGCGGCCAGGGCTGGGGCCAAGGCAGCAGGGGCCATTCTCTCACTGTTTCCAGGATGTCTTCACGGACCACATGAAACCACGTTGCGGGCCGCATCTGGCCCCCGGGCCTTGTGTTTGACATTTCTGGTCTAGTTGATTCTCCTTAAAAAAATCAATATTTTTTCCCAGGTTAATTGATGAAGGAGCACAAAGAAGGAAGCTCTGCTGTTGATTGCAGAAGGCTCGTGAGCTGCATCTGCCCTATAAATTGAAAGTTTCCTTTCCTCGGGCTAGCAGCTGTGACATAAAACTGACAGCCAATATTCAGACCATACGAATTCAACAACTCAATATAAAATCACAGTGAGAATAGATAATTCGCTTAAGGCTGTGGAATGCACAAAGAACAAATAGATGTCTTTAATCACTGAATGTCAGAAATGGACATAATTCAAACACAGTGAAGTATCTTTTAAGCCTATTCATTTTAATGGGATTTCAACTTGCTTATCTTCTGGTAGATAGCACCTACTATCTTTTTGAATTCTGCTACTGCTAGTACAGAAACCAACCTAAGGAGTTCAAATTCCAGTGTACATTTCCAATCCAAGAAAAGCTACCACTATCACAACAAAAAGCAACTTGTTTCAGTAAGTCTGCTAACATTTTTTCTTCTTTGAACCTACTTCCTTGTTTGCAAAAAAAAAAAAAATACACTATGCATGCCACTCACCAAAAACAGTCTTGCAATTTGTCAAATTACAGAACGACCTGTAATTAAATACTCTTAAGAGTTAGATTTTTGCAAATATGAAATAACCAGGAATTTTCCACAGCATGTCTAGTAACCACAACCTGCCATCCTACAACTGGCACTAAACAGGTAATTATACTTTCCAGACTAATGAAACTCTTATAAGAATAAACACACCTATGAACCTGAAGATGAAATTATCATCACTTTAATCTTGATACAAAAAAAAAACAACTATATATCACCACTTTAGAGAAAGCTACTGGCAGAAGTAAAAAGAAAGTTTAAGGCCAAAGTCCAAAGAATTGTGCTGCTAATTTTCTACAGATTGCTTTGAACTTTTCTTTCTCAATCGATATTCTTCATTGCCACATAACTGTTTTTCAAAACTAGCTGAACCGTTTCAAAAGCAGTTGGACCACAAGCTCTCACCACACTGAGGTAAGGCACAGCAGATACAACTATTGCTATTGATATTATTCCGTAATATTTATTCCTGGCCAAATCTTTCCTGCCAGATCCTCCTACAGGATCAGACACAGAACAGAACCGTAAGCAGTGGCAGAACTCCAACAGAATTTCCTGCTTTGGATTAATAGGTTATCAGCTCCATCATTCTTTTATGTATCCCCACAAGTAAGTTTCCCAATATAGACATGGTAGCTTTACAACTCCAGCCAGGATCGAGTCATTGATTGGACTACAGGTAGTCCTTGACTTACAACCACAATTGAGCCTAAAATTCCTGTTGTTAAGTGAGACATTTGTTAACTTCCAGGCTGGACTATTGTAATGCTCTCTACATGGGGCTCCCCTTGAGGTGCACCTGGAGGCTCCAGCTGGCCCAGAATGCGGCTGCGCGGGTAGTGACAGGAGCGTCATGGCGCTCCCATGTAACACCGCTCCTGCGCGAGCTGCACTGGTTGCCGGTGGTCTTCCGGGTGCGTTTCAAGGTGTTAGTGACCACCTTTAAAGCGCTCCATGGCATCGGACCCGGATACTTACAGGACCGCCTGCTGCTAGCGAATACCTCCCGCCGTCCGGTACGCTCCCATAGAGAGGGTCTCCTCAGGGTGCCGTCGGCCAGACAATGTCGGCTGGCGACCCCCAGGGGGAGAGCCTTCTCTGTGGGAGCTCCTACGCTTTGAAACGAGCTCCCCCCCGAACTCCGTACAATGACGGATTTACGTACCTTCCGTCGAAAATTGAAAACACTCCTTTTTCGGCAGGCCGGCCTGGCATAGAACCTCCGGTTCCAGCAAGGTTAAAATTGTTTTAGGGGATTCAGTTATTTTTTAAATATATAATGTATTGGGTTTTAAATGGGATTTATGGCCAAATTGTTTAATTTATTCTTAATTATTTTAATTTTTGTATATTGATATGTTTTTAATTTTGGGCTGTACACCGCCCCGAGTTCTTCGGGAGAGGGGCGGTATAGAAATTGGGAAATAAATAAATAAAAAAATAAATAACTGAGTTTTGCCCCATATTACAACCTTTCTTGCCACAGTTGTTAAGTGAATCACTTGCAGTTGTTAAGTTAGCAACTTGGTTGTTAAGTGAATCTGGCTTCCCCATTGACTTTGCTTGTCAGAAGGTCGCAAAAGCTGATCACATGACCTTGGGACACAGCAACGGTCATAAATATGAACCAGTTGCCAAGCATTTGAATTCTGACCACATGATTATGGGGATGCTGCAAAGGTCATAACTGTGAAAAACGATCATACGTCACATTTTTCAGTGCTGTTGTAACTTTGAATGGTAACTAAATAAACTGTTGTTAAGTCGAGGATTACCTGTAGTTTAGCTGCAAGGTAAGCTCAGAACCTGCAAAATGGAATAACAACTAGGCCCCATCACCATGTTCCAACTACTTTTAATGAAGTTTGGCTTTATCTACTATTTAACTTATAAATACTCAAATATTCAAATAAAGGCACATTGTATTAAAAAAAATCGCACTAATGGCAAAACAACATACAGATTCCATACCAGTCCTAATTAGAGCAGAGGTTCTCAACCTGGGCAACTTTAAGACTTGTGGACTTCAACTCCCAGAATTCCTCAGCCAGCTTTGCTGGCTGAGGAATTCTGGGAGTTGAAGTCCACAAGTCTTAAAGTTGCCCAGGTTGAGAACCCCTGAATTAGAGAGAAAACACAAAATTAACATGCTTGAGAATTGGAAAAGGCATTATTTCTACCTTGAAATAGTATCACCAATGAGTATTAGGCAAATGTCTACACCATCATGAAGAAGATGGTTCTTAGTTTGTTCTCTTTCTTATCAGCTATGGCAAAACAATGAAAGGAAATCACCATTACTCAGCATTGTGTTTACACAAAAAGCCAATGCAGTTATTTACGGTAGTACCAGCCAAGTGTAGCTGACACCAGCCCTTCCACCTGGTACCTTCCAGATCTATTATATTACACACCTTGATATTCTGAACCACTTATAGCCAATGGCTACATTGGTTAGAAATTATGAGGTTTACTATCTGACCCATTAGGAATTTTTGTTTTAATACTAGTTTCAATACTTCATTGTATATAACTTGAGGCTAGCAGCCCACAGTTGATGGAGGCTTAGTTATCTTTTCATGGAGTGTATCACACCTGGCGTATCAGATATAGCTAATAGAAGGGTTCCTGTTTCTGTATTCTTTTGCAATAAAGGTAGACTATTTGTATCCTTCATCCAATCAAAGTAAGAAAGGCAATCTAACTCCCTCCAGATGTTGTTGAGTTATATGCTTATCATTCCTAACAATGGCCACGTGGCTAGTAACAATGGAAATCCAAAAACTGGTGTATCACAGAAAAGCAACAAAGATGATTAAGGCCCTGGAGCAGCGGTTCTCAACCTATGGGTCGCGACCCCATTTGGGGTCGAATGACCGTTTCGCGAGGGTCGCCGGACACCGAAGTCTGCCATTTTTTTTCCTGTTTCCCCTCGGCCGTCGCACGCGCATCGCGCATGCGCGGTTCGGCCCGTCCCACCGCGCATGCGCGGTTCGGCCCACCACGCGCGCGCCACGCATGCGCGGTTCGGCCCATTGCACCGCGCATGCGCGGTTCGGCCCGTCGCGTGTGCGCTGCACATGCGCAGTTTGGCCCATCGCACGCGCGCTGTGCATGTGTGGTTTGGCCTGTCGCGCCGCGCATGAGTGGTTCGGCCCGTCGCGCGCTCGCCGCGCATGCAGTTCAGCCCGTCACACCGCGCATGCGCGGTTCGACCCGTCACACGTGCACCGCGCATGCACGGTTTGGCCCGTCACGCTGCGCAGGACGTGGTGGTGCGCCACTCGGCCTCGAAAGTGACGGAGGGCTAGGTGGATGGCCCATAGTTCGAGCCAATTGATGTTGTGTTGGAGGTCCGACTTGGACCACCGACCCTGTGCCCACTGTGAGCGAAGGTGCGCTCCCCAGCCGAAGAGGCTGGCGTCCGTCGTGACTACTATCCGGTCCGGCTCCTTGAAGCATGATCCTCTGCGTGTGGCTGGTGATAGCCACCACTTGAGGGATCGTAGTACCTGTTGCGGAAATTGTACTGCTTGGTGGGAGGCGCTGAGGTTCCGCCTCTGGAAAGGCAGCATGAACCATTGCAGTTCCCTGGAGTGGAGCCTGGACCATGGCACGATTGCAATGGCCGAGATCATCTTCCCTAACAGCTGGGAGAGACTGGCCAATGTTACGGATCGACTCTTGTGAATCTGGAGGATCGAACGTCTTATGCTGTCCCGGCGCTCTTGGGATAGGTAGACCCGGCACTCCACGGTATCTATGATGGCCGAAGTGTAGTAATCTTGTTGAAGGAACCAGGTGGCTTTTGGGGAAGTTTACCGAGAACCCGTGGCTCTGAAGCAGCCCTACCACAAGATCTAGGTCCGACAGGGCGGACTGGAAGGATGCGGACTGGATTAGTATGTCGCCCAAGTAGCATTGGACTCTGACCAGTATCATTCTCAGGTGTGCTGCTAGAGCCGACAGGATCTTGGTGAAGACCCTTGGGGCGGAGGACAGGCTGAATGGGAGCACCCTGTACTGAAAATGGTGTCCCTTGTAAGCAAACCGTAGGAACCGTCGGTGGGCCAGGGAGATTGGGATATGGAGGTACGCCTCCATGAGGTCGATAGACATCAGGAGGTCCCCCTTTCTTACGCTTCCCAAGATGGACCGGAGCATTTGCATCTTGAATTTGTGATATGCCAGATGATAATTCAAGCCCTTGAGGTCTAGAATGGCTCTCCATCCTCCTGACGCCTTTGGGACGACGAAGAGGATGGAGTAGAATCCCTGGCCTCTCTATGGCCCGTAGGTGAAGTAGATGATAAACTGCTTCGTTCATCAACCCTTTCTTTGTTCAGTTCCGGGGGGCCGGACAAGAAAGGAACCGATTTGGGGGGTTGGTGACAAATTCCAAGGAGAGGCCGTGACGGATGGTGCTGAGCACCCATGCGTCCGTGGTGGTGGCCTCCCACTGGTGGGCAAACAAGGAGAGCCTGCCCCTGATGGGAGGTCCTGATGGGGTGTCATCTGGTGCGGCGGAATGGCCTGTTGTTCCCTCAAAAGGGGCGCTTCCCCTGGGGTTGTTGCCTGGGTCTGGGGGCTTGTCTATCAGCCTGTCTCTCTTGTCTGTCTTGCCTGGCCGGAAAGGATTGGGGGGCTGGGGGTAACTATAGCTCCTGCACGAAAGGGCTGTCGTCGTGGATAGAATCCGGCGCGCTTGTCCTGTTTTCTGAACAGATGATTAAGGACCTTACGTTTGTCCTTGTTTTCGGTTATGTAGGGGTTCAGGGCGTCCCCAAATAACTTGCCCCCCCGATATGGAGCCGCTGTTAGTTTCCACTTAGACTTTGCATCGGCTTGCCAATGTTTCAGCCAGAGCATACATCTGCCAGTGATACTGGATGGCATAGCCCTGGAGGAAAACCTGGTGGCCTGGAAGGTCGCATCTGCAGCGTATTCTGTGGCCGCCACCAGCTTACTGAGGTCTTGATGTGTGCAGAGATCCTCCGCTGGAATCCGGGCTTGGAGTTGCCAGAGCCAACGGAGAGAGGCCCTGTTAAAGAAGGAAGCAAAGGTTGCCGCTCTGATTGCCCATGCGGATGCTTGGTGCGTTCTGCGGTAGGTGGACTCGCACTTGCGATCCTCAGCTTTGAGGGCCTCAAGAGAAGTTCCCGGAGATGGCGGTGGATGACACTAGGGGCCCTAGGGGCTCGTCCGTGATAGGCACTTCCAGTGTCTCCTCCAATTTCTTGGCAACACTGTACAACTTCTTGTCCGTGCTACCCGGAATGGGAAGAGAGGCTGGTGATGTCCACTGTCTCCTGATTGCGTTCAGGAACAGGGAGGGGCAAGGGATGCGATGTTGCGTCGCGACCGACTCTACGAAGTTAGGGTCTGCCTCCGAATCCAGTGGATCGGGGGGTGTTGTCGCCAGGGGTTCAGGTCCCAGGTGGGCGGTGGATGTGGCCTTGCGTAGCAAGGTGATGAAGAAGGAGGGGTTGAATAGCCCACCGAAGGAGGGGCCTCCGGTGGATCCTCCTCCTCCTCGGACATTGGTATACCCTGTTCCGTGATCGGCTGATCAAGGTAAGAGTCCTCAGACGCTAGGGATGCTGAAGGAGAGGAAAGGCTATCGTAGGCCTCCGTCTCCGGCTGTAGGCTGTGCCTGTAGGCGGTGGCCACTGGTCTGGAGGTCTGAGCCCTGGCATCCAGGGCTCGATCCACCGCCTGGGCGATGAGTAGGGCTAGGCGGTCTTCCGTCGGGAAGGCCGTTTGCTCACTCGGGCGGAATCCGGCCGCAGTGGGGGTGAATGTGGCCTCGGGGGTCCCTTGAGGAACCCGTGTAGCCGGGGCTTGGGCCACGGAATGGAGCTTGCCTATGCCAAACTGCGCGGGGGAGTGTGAGGGTTCCCCCGTTGACCAAATCCCCCGAGGAGAGGTTGATGGACCCAGGGCTGGTGTGACGCAAACCTGGCTCTTTTCTGTGCTTTGGCAAACTCCTTTTCCAAGACCTGGTGTCTCCTCTTGTCCTGCTTGTCTGTTCTTTTGGAAGTCCTGGTGGCAGATCTGACCTTAGATTTGGCTGCCGTCTTGTCGGTGCCTTCCAGACCAGGTTGACCTGATGAGGATGGCAGGGCTCCTGATGAAGCCAGGGTGGCCTCCTCCATTCTCTGATAGCACTGGGACACGACAGGGGGCCCCAGGTATCTAGAGAGTATTACACACTGGGTAAGGATAGGCGTACTACAGGGGACGTCTGGAACCCAGGTACAGCCTCTGTGTGGATAAGGACAGGCGCACTACTGGGGACGCCTGGAATCCGACTGTGGCTGTACACGGATAAGGACAGACACACTACTGGGGGTGCCTGGAATCCAGCTTGATATACTGTGGATAAGGACAGGCACACTATAGGGGGCGCCTGGAATCCACGTATAGTTACTCAGATAAGGACAGACACACTACTGGGGGTGCCTGGAATCCGAGTGGAGCCAATTGTGTTAAGGATGACAAGCAGGCAATAGGAGACACCAGACTTAAGAAGGGGGGGTAAGGCTGTGTGTACCACGGGCCCACCAGACAGGACTGGCCCGGCTATGGGGAGGCTTAGGGAGGCCTGCTGGGTAGGCCTCGGTTAAATGGGCCCGGCTTGGAGCAACAAAATGGCGGCCGGTAGCAGGGAGGCCTCAGTGCATGTATGCCCCAATGGGAGCAGCCGTCGGCTAATGGGCCTGCTCAGGCAGCGCCCGCTTGATTAGAGTCCTCCTGGGGGGGCCAATGCTTGGGGAGGATCCCCCTCCCCTGCTTCCCCTGTGAGGCTGAGTGCACCGCGTGGCCAAAATGGCGGCTGCTGAGAGCCTCCGCCACTTCCCCTTCAGGCTCGTTGAGGGAATTCCTTAGGGCCGGCAAAAGTCTCTCTCGGCCCCTGCGCTCGGCCACTAGCCAGCTGATCGGCGCTAGCTCCGCTCGTAAAGGAACCCCCTCCCGGCAATTTGTATGCGGCCTGTTGAAAACGGTGGGAAACGTGACGAAGCGGCGAAAGGTGAAGTTGCCCCCTCCTCCGCCCCCGCCCCTCGCGCCGATCGACGGAATACCTCGTCTGGGCCTGCCGGTCTACGGAGCTCCAGTGATGTTACGCTGAACGCTGCCTGGCTCGTTCTGCCAGGGGAGCTCCTCGGCTGGTTGGGCTAACAGCCGTTAGTCCCAATCCGTCTGGCGGTTAAGCTATAGAATGGGGGGGGGAGGATGGGAGGAAGGGGCCCTTCCTTGCAAGGCAACTGTTGGTAGCTTTCCCTCAGTTAGAAAGAGCTAGGAGCAAGGCTCCCAACCCCTTGCTAAAAGGAGGGAATAAGTCTTTGCTAATTACTACTCTACACTATCTTGAAATAGAGAATCCACCAATAGGTGACTGTACCTGCCTAGGAGCCACGCTGCATGTCCGTCCTGGGCCAGATCAAGTCAAAACTGGGATCTCTATGGTCCAGGACGGGCGTGGCAGCTGTGGCTGACTTGATCTGATTGGGCAGGAATACAGTCTAAACCCATTGGTGGATTCTCCATCTCCAAGTGCTGGAGAAACACTTTATATTTGGTGCACCCAAAAAAATAAAAGATGCCATACAATTTAATAACCTAGAAAACAGAATTAACTTAACCAAGACATCTATTGACTTTGTCTTGATCAAGCAGATTCATCAAGCAGACTCCGCCCAATAGTTTATTAAGAATAAGGTTGAAAAAGATAGATAGTCATTTTTTACATTTTACAATAAATATAAAAATGCAAGAAAGGTATAATTTGCAAGACGTTGGACTAATTTGCCCTGTCAAGAATCTTGAATATCCAGAGAGTTTATACATCAATGATTCTTTCTTTCTCATCCCATTCCATGGCCTCCTAGATTTGACCACCGCAATATTCACACACTAATTACAATTATACACATTTTCCTTGAGAAGTCCACAATGCTGGGATAGAAGAAGAGGATGAACCCAATTGCAGTAATGATGGGTATTCTGTTGGCAATCCTAAAAGGCTAAGTTGGGAATGGATTATTGTGGAGAAGGTCTAGCTACGTGGCTAATAAGAATGATTTCTGATTTGATAGCACATAATCAATAAAAATATAACTTGAACAGAAGAATCCACAATAAATGATGTCAAAATCTCTTTTGAAAAATATGTTCAGTGTATAATGCTAGTCCTGCGAACATGTCATTTCATAGAGGACAGATGTATATTTTTACTGGTTCTCTCTCCTCTTCCCTCTCAAATAACTATGGATGCACTGCAATATCCTGAAGAAAGACACTGCCCATCTTATTACTTTGTTTCACTGCGGGTTGTTTGTAGTGCCAACATTTCTGTTGTGACATGCTTTTGTTTATTGGCAAAATACTTACTTTCTTCACACAGACCTAATTCAGAAGAAGAATCAATGTGGTCTCAGTGATCCATAGTCTTTGCATGAAAGATGTGTGTGTACAAGCACACACACAAACAGAGCTAGAGCTAGAGCGAGAGCGCGAGCGAGCGAGCGAGAGAGCAAGCGAGAGAGCGAGAGAGAGCGAGAGAGAGAATTGTTCAGTTTATAGATGAGTCATAATATTGTCTGATTAGTTTGGCTTAGAACACTGCACAAATCAATCCATTTTTAATTATCTTTATCTATCAACTAGGCCACTGTCATTTATTTAACACATTAAGATTAAAGATTCACTGAGGCTGTGAATACAACCATAGTATTAAGCACTACTATCTCGACTTACAAATCAAATAATGAAGAACACTTTTACCTTCTAACATTTCTCCAGCTCCTTTAGGATATGTAAACAGGGCTTTTTGAGGTGTGGCAAGATCTGAGACACTAAATCCAGATCCAGTCATAGAACTTCCACTTACTCCACCAGCTGATGATGATGAAGTAGAGGCTGCCATTTTGGCCCCCTTGAACCTGAAAGTAGAAGAAAGAGAAAAAAGCTTAGCTAGGTAGTATAGCTGTCAATCAACCAAAGAATATGTCCATTTCTAGTATGGCTTATATAAAAAAATGCACTGATTACAGATTCAAATGTGTTTGAACTAGCAGTCTTTAAGCCAAGAGTTCTCAGCATTTCTGCACTAGTAAACACATCTGGAATTTTGAGATAGAAGCTATGGTTTCTATCAGAAAATAGTCACTAAGTTGAAACTGGCCAATTACAAAAGTCCCACTTAACAAAAGGAAAACTGGCGAAGCCCCTCATGTCATCTTACATCTTACATGTTTTTGGGTTGCAACCTTTTATCATTTTCATTTTCTGGAATATATGAACCCTGAAAATATTTTTGTAAATAAAGATTAAGTTTGCAGTTGCATGCTGGACCCCCATTTAACTTTTTAATATTTTATTCCATAATGCTTGCGTTGTCATCTGTCAAAGGAATCAATAAAGGACTTGATTTTAAATGGCTATGTTTAAAGATGACATTTTGCCTGAATGATCAGAGATTAGACATTAGATCAGAGGTCTCCAACCTTTCTAGCCAAACATGCGCACGAACAAACATGCCACAAGCATGCGCACCACACAAATAGGGCTGAGAGCATGTGCACGAGGCTCTCATTGATACTACCACCAGTGCAACGAGGCTCGTGCAGCAGCCCACAGCGATGCCGCCACTGGTGCGAGGCTTGCACCGTCGCCCCCATGCAAGGCTCGTGCCGCCACCTGCCTGCTTGCGGCGCTGCTGCCACCTGCACAAGGTTTGTGGCAATGCCGCCATCTGTATGTGATGTACCACCACCCATCGGCTGCCTGTGCAAGGTTCATGGCAACGTCACCACCTGCGCAATACTAGCGGTGCTGCCGCTGCCTGTGCAACACTCATGGCAATGCTGGCACGAGGGGATTGAGCATGTGCACATGTACATGTGCACTGCCCAGCTACTCATGTGGCCTGTGCCCAAGAGGCCACGACCCGCTAGTGGACCACGGCCCATAGGTTGGGGACCTCTGATTTAGATGCTTGCATTATTAAATGGAATGAGGAAATATTAAAAGCAAATTTGAGACATTAACTCCAGTAAATCTGTTCCAATGCAATCTGCTAACAAATCAACGCACGCTACAAAATGTAGGTGAAATAATTCCAACACAGGTTTCTCTTTGGGCCAGGATTAACAAAGTGTTTGACTGCAGAGATTATATAAATGTTTATCCCATCTGGATGAAATCCAGGAATAAAATTCTGGAGGCTGATTTGATGACTTTGGCATGAAGAAAGCTTGTTTCCATTGAAACAGAGCACAAATTAAAGTCTTAATGGAGGGCAAGACCTGGCTGACTCGACTTGCAACCTAACTGGGGTGGACATCTGAATGTGTCAGGGGATTGATTGCACAGCACCTGTCTAAAAGAAGTCAGAGACACTAACACAAACTTGTTTTATACAAATAAATATATTTAACATTTAGATTTACAGCTGACAAGACCGTCAGGAATATAGGAACATCATGAGGTAAATCTAGACAGCATACAGTGCACACAGAAGAAAAAGGCGGGGAAAAAGGGAAACTGCCCATTTACACCCACAGCAACCAATTGTAGCATAGATTGCCTCATGCATGAGCCAGCATTATCCAACCAATCAAGTACAACTCTGTGTTCTGGTCCGTTGTACACTTTACTGTTCTAGCTACTAAATTTAATATCCTAATACAGGGGTCTTCAAACTCGGCCCTTTTATGACTTATGGACTTCAACTCCCAGAATTCCTCAGCCAGCATGAGTCAATGAATCATAAAAGGGCCGAGTTTGAAGACCCCTGTCCTAATAGAATGAGAGACCCAGAAAATATTAGGTCGTTAGGATAGACTTAAACAAAAAAAGTTAGAAGAATCCTAACAAATTCCATACCCGTGCCAAGAAAAAAAATATGGAAATGTCCACAAGATCATCAGGAGTAAAAACAACTTTACAATTTTAATTAGGAATTGGAAGAATTATATCTCAAAAACCAGAAATTAGCAAAGAGTCTAGTTGGTGCAGAAGATAGCTGGATTGCTGAAAACACTTTTTGGTTATAAAATATACACAATGCATGGAGAGGGAAAAAAGTTCATGAGACAATTGCATCAAGTTCCCACTGTTTGTCAATGCAAAATTTTGTAATACAAAACGTTTAAATCAACTAACCAAGGTCACGCTCCTATAAAACCCAATTTTATATAGTTATTGTAGTTTTGCAATTTCCTCCAACAGAAATGAATTTCCTATATAGTCCAGAATGTGGCCTAATAGCTTTGTAATGACACATTATGAATAAGTTATCATTCACTATAATAAATAATTAACAGGAGGTGGACTCATAAAGTCCTCCCAAATTAGTAAATAAATTCAATCAGCAAATCAAAAGCACCTTTCACACTTGCTTCCAGCTAGCAAATCTAAACTAAGTAACCTGCAAGGACATTTGCTATCAGTTGATTACACCTTTTCTTTAAATTTCCAGGGCACTCTGATAGCTTTTATCTGCACTTTATATTAAATACTCAGGATAAATGTATTCCTCTAAAATTAGCAAAATTGTGGTAATGTTGTTTGTAAGCTTTGCCCACAAATAGTTGCTAATAGAATACAATTCTTTATTAGCCAAGTGTGATTGGACATACAAGGAATTTGTCTCCAGTGCATAAGCTCTCAGTGTACATACAAACAACGAAGTAATAGGTCATAGTTCATAAATCATAGTTACAATAATCATAAGATACAAATGATAAATCATAAGATACCAATAGGAAAAGATAGTAGGAAAGATGATAAATGAGAAGACAAGAAAGATGAGAAGATGACAACAATAATAGCAATACAGCCTACTACATGGGTAAATAAACATCTTTAGGCCTAAGGCAGTATTATGGGAGTTAGATGTTCAGTAGAATGATGGCATGAGGGAAAATGTTTTGAGTCTAGTTGTTTTGGCATGCAATGCCCTATAACGGCGTCTTAAGGGAAGAAGTTGAAATAGATTATGTCAAGGATGTGAGGGGTCTGATTTAATAGTTCTTGTTGTGAGGGGATAGCTTTGTGTTGTTTATTGATTGTATTTTTATTGGTCAATGACCAAAATAAAATTCCGTCTACCTGTTTATAGTTTGTGGTGGAGTGCTATAATATAGTTCATTATCCCACAACAGGGGTAGGTAACCTCAGCTCTTTTATGACTCATGGACTTCAACTCCCAGAATTCCTGAGTCAGCACAGCTGAAGTCCACGAGTCATAAAAGAGCCGAGGTTACCTATCCCTGTCCTACAGTATATTTAGCATTAGGCACACTTGAAAAAGGGATGAAGACAGCACAGTAAATGGAGTGAATAAACATAGACTATGCTGTCAATTTTTAAAAAATAGAAACAGATTTACATTAGCACTATCAGGTAGAAAGACATGTATTTTTACAAAAGAAGCTACACCCTTGTGCCTTAAAGTTCAGGTTTCTTTAAGCTTATAAGACAAGAGGCAAAATGAGTGAAAGCTGCACCTGCTTCTATGTTGGACTGAATAGAAGAAACCCGTAAATTATACAGTTTTTGCATGCCTAGGAATCTTTACTGGGTGGCAGGCAGATGCTGGGACATTTCCAGCTTCCAATTTTTCCTCCCTTTGTTCTGTCTCCTGAGCTGTGCTAGTTGTCCACAGCTGCATTTATTTCTGACAGGCATTTTCACAGATAAGTGCAATATAAAATGTATCCATATGGTGGCATCCTCAACTTAGAAATCCTAATCTTCAAATCTTGTAGCAACTCCTAATTTCAGGTCAGTTTCAAATGGGGCGATGTTTAAACCTTTATCCCACTATAGTTTATATGGTTGCTTCTTGTGCTGTTTTATTCTATTTATCCAAGCTTTCAACTGACAACAGCATGATTGCTGTCTTTATTTTGTAGTTTTATTTCAACATGAAGTAATATTTTGAAATGTGCAACACAAATAACAACAACAACAAAAAAGAATGCAGTACCATGGCCATTCCATAGCGTTGTTTTGTGTCTGGTCTATGCATCTATTGTTGGCATAAAAACTCAAAATAATTTGTTATGATTAGCAAATAAAAGTCATTTAAAATCCTAACAGAAATCCATGTCAACAAGAGCTTTTCATTCTATGCACAAGTATAGGATATTGATATTTGCTTGAAAAGAAGATAAGGGAGACATCTTAGATTTGCAGAACAGGCCTTAGAGAAAAACACATAAATCCAGAGCCTTGTTACTCCTAGGATTCTGCACATTCTTTTAGAGCCTTATGGAGGAAGAATCAGTAGGAGCAACTTTTCCCCATGTCCTGCTTCATTGCAGGTAGTCCTTGATTACCAATTGGGGCCGGAATTTCCATTGCTAAGCAAGGCAGTGGTTGTAAGCCGAGCCCAACTTTATGACTTCTTTGTTTGTCATGGTTCTTAAGTGAATCACTGCAGTTATTCTCCTTGCTTGGTACGGTTGAGGGAGCTAGGTTTGTCTAACCCAGGGGTAGGCAACCTTGGCTCTTTTACGACTTGTGGACTTCAACTCCCTATGCTGACTCAGGAATTCTGGGAGTTGAAGTCCACGAGTCATAAAAGAGCCAAGGTTGTCTACCCTGGTTTAGCCTATTGAAGAGAAGGATCGGGAAGGGTGGGGACATGATAGCTGTCTACCAGTACTTAAGGGGCTGCCACATAAAAGAGGGGGATTGACTTATTCTCCAAAACATCAGAGAGCAGGACAAGGATGGGTCAAAGAGAGAACCAACCTAAAACTGAGGAGGAATTTCCTGGCAATGAGACTAATTAATCAATGGAAGAGCTTGCCTCCTGGAATCGTGGGTGCTCCATCACTGGAAGTTTTCAAGAATAAACTGGTCAACCATTTGATTGGGATGGTATTAAGTCTCCTGCCTTGAGCAGGGGGTTGGATTAGAAAACCTCGAAGGATCCTCTCAGCCCTATAATTTTATGCATAATGTGGTCATAAGGCAAATCTGGCTTCCCCTATTGACTACTTTTTGGAAGGCGACTGGGAAGGTCACAAAATGGCCACCACATGACTCAGGATGAGGCAACCATCATAAAGCACTCTTTCAAAGGCCATGATAACTATGAACAGTTGGTAAACAACTACAGTGTTTCCCCGAAAATAAGAGCTGGTCTTATTTTTATTTTATTTTTTGCCTCCAAAAGAGGCACCAGGTCTTATGTTCAGGGAGTGTCTTTTCCACTGTCTCATCTTGCGGTGGCAGCACCAACAGCCCTGTCCAGCTGGTCCACTTCTTCTTTGGCCAAAGGAAATGCCTCTGCAGCTGAGAATGGAGCTTTGGATTGACGCGCGCATTACACCCTGGTCTGCATCTCGCTGTCACAGGCCTTCCAGAAAGGCCTCGGCAGCCGAGAACTGAGCTACAGATTCAATCCATAGCTCAGTTCTCGGCTGCAGAGGCCTTTCCCGAAGGCCTCTGACAACGAAATGCAGGCCGGCGAGCAGACACAGAAGTGGGCTGGCGGGGCAGGTGTCAATTCATGGGAGGCCTGGCTGCAACGATAAGCAGGTGTGGGGCACGTGGGGCAGCTCCACTCCTGTCCTAGCTTGATTTTTAGACATGCACCTCGTGCCAAAATTAGGGCTTATTTGGGGGGGGTAGGGCTTATATTAGTCCCACCCCAAAAAATCAGCTAGATTTATTTTTGTGGGTAGGTCTTACTTTCGGGAAAACACGGTAGTCGCAAGTCAAGGACAACCTGTATCTCTTGTGGAAATGAATAGTTGTTCTTCATCCCTTCCACCAGCGCCCTTGTAGAACTACAAAATTACTGTCATGCTTCTTGAGTGAAAAGGTGGCAAAAGGATTGTTCAACTATTACAAATCCCTGGGCCCCATCATAATTATTAAAAGGCAAGTGAAACCTTTGCCATATCATTTCAAAGTTAGAATTAATAAAACCTGCCGGCCTGTGGGCCCAGTTGCATCATGCGCAGGCCATGCATACCCTAGCTCCAGCAATGGCAAAAAAAAGTCACGATATGGTGAGTTTGACACCCGTGCTTTAGACTGTTTACCAAATATGGTTTTATTGCTCTCCCAAACAAAACAGAATTTTCAGTTGTTAATATATGCCTACCATGCAGCTACTGCCTTCCGTTAATTGCTGAAAATCTATTGCAGTCATTATTAAATCTATGTTCAACAATATTTTCTTCTTTCATTATAATATCCCATATTGTCTATTTCACAGGCACACTATCTAATCAATGGCCCAGCATGGCATCCCAGTGTTTGTTAAAAGAAATGCATTTCTAAAACAGGGGTTCTCAAACTTTTCTTTATCATGGACCCCCTTTAAATACCTTTTGTGACCATGGATCACCAAGACTTAACTCAAGATTTGAAGCATTAGACTGTATCAAGCCTTTGCAGACCCCCCCTCCAAATTATGATACTTTCATTATTCAAAGTAATGCTTGATTCAGTTTCAGAGAACATATTGGGCATGAGTTTAAGGCTTCAAGGAGTTGCCGTTTGCTTGCTTTCTACAAATTAAATCACCAACATTGGCATCAACAATACCACTTAGGAAGGGAATGGACTTAGAATGCCTCTTTGCCTTATTATTTTTTTAATATCAGTTCCATAGGGGCTACTTAGAAAAATTAAAGTATCATCCCTATGATGATGAGCAAATCAGCAAACAAAATAACCAGGACCACCACATACAAGATTGTTATTACCAATAACAACAGTTAAGGAGAAGTGTGGAGACCTTGAGTCTCTTATAAGTATTATTTGCTTTGAATTAACCTTAATGGAATCCAGAAAGTTAACCCAGAAACATTAATGAATACAGTTTGAACTGGTAGCACACTTTAAATATCTAGAGGTGGTCTTACAATTCACAAAGAAATAAGGATCATATACTTTAAGTTTTTCAAAAGGTTCAGATGAGTACTGTATATCAGCTAGTGTTACTTTTAACTTCTCTAATCTTGATAGATAGCCAGTGGTTCCTATCCTAAGTTGCTAATATGTCAAAAATATGTCAAAAACAACGCAGTACCATAAGAAATAAAGCAAAAAAAAAAAGTTTAAGACTTTTTCCAAGTAATGGAAAGAAGCAGAACCAACTTCACAACAGTCAACAGACGAAATGTTGTGGGTTGTTTTGTACATTTCTTGCTACATTTATCAAAACACCAACTACTTTGTTACACTACCTCTTCAACCTCTGTGCAAAACGCTTCATGGACTCAGCAGGGATTTCTGAATGAAGAACATCCCCAGATTAGTAGATCCTACCACCAAAGTGTTTCTGTGTGTGTGTGTGTCTCTGTGTGTGAATCTTTCCAGCATCACTGAGCAAGCCAGTTCATGTGCATATCTTTGTGGGGTCACAATAGCAAGAGGATCAATTGTCATGCTGACTAGTTATTACTGCGTCCATATACTTCACTGTCTTGTTACTGCAGGCTACTTTGGCTGACTACTGGCTGCCTGCAGTTTGGCAGTTCGATTTTCACTGGCTCAAGTTTCCCTCAGCCTTCCATCCTTCCGAGATTGGTAAAATGAGGACCCAAATTGTTGGGGGACAATATGCTGCCTCTGTAAACTGCATAGAGAGGGCTGTAAAGCACTGTGAAGCAGTAAATAAGCCTAAATGCTATTGCTACTAAATATTTTCACCCAGATTTAGATTTAAGAAAAAAATCCCAGTGATTTAGGATTAGGCCTGGCAGAATTGTTTGCAATTTTGTCAGAACATATTTAAAGGTATAAAGGTACATTTCTGCACTCTATAAGAGCAAATGTTCTCACCAACACTCATTTTTTTGCCTAATTTGAGACTATGGGCTTAAAACAATTGCGACAGATCCTCACTGTAGTGAAATGGCTAGCAAAGGCATCAAAGACTAACAAACCATGAACATTTGGCATGGTTGCCAACAAAAGGATGTTTTTTCTTCCAGCTTCACTGTCTTCTCCAAATGCTTCAGAATTTTGTCATTGCCTTCAGACGTTGTGGGTGCTCCATCTTTTTAAGAAGAGATTGGACAGCCATTTCTCCAGAATGGTATAGGGTCTCCTGCTTGAGCTGGGGGTCAGACTAGAAAACCTCCAACGTCCCTTCCAACTCTATTTTCCTCTTCTTGTTGTTCTAGCCGTTCTCAAAAATCATAAAAGGTGAGACTTGCTTTTCCTCACTATTCGCTTAACGAATATTTTATACAGAATGCTTTTTTAATGGATAATTTTGTTTTTTAAGAAGAAATTGTACAGTTCAGCATAGTATTATGATACCTGACTCCCACAATAAGCGATGTTTTCAGAGATGTCAGTTCCATTTGTCTTCTCTCATCCATCCAAATATTATTCATAATGAGAAATTTGTTTTATGGGCAAATACATAGTAAATTTTACAAGGAAACCAATACTGTTAAAATAAATGCCCCTATTTACCAAATGGCTGAAAGTCTGTACCCATAGCTTATCTGAGGGTTTTCCCCCTGTTCCATTCTATTATGTTGCCTGCACAATATTTCTTTTTATATCAGCTCATCATCTGCTTCACTGGTTTTGTAATTGCAAACTGTAAAGACTGTTCTACTTTTTTCTTCCCAAACAAGGACTTTGTCTAGCAGGGTCCATGAGAATGTATTCATCTCACTGAGATACCACCCCCTCCCCATCATTTCTCTGAGTAAGCAATACAGCTGTCTTAGAAAGTATGCATATATTTCTAAAATCAAGTTGCTTGCTGTCTATAGGAAGTGAGTTGACCTGCAACCCATGAAATATGTGGGCTCTCCACCAACTTTTCTTTCAGGTTTTTCATTTGGGTGTCGCTGTCTATCACACAAAGTGTTTCATTCTATAACTTTTATTATGTTGTTGAACAGAGAAAACTGTCTATGCAGGAAACAGGGCCAGATTTCACCCAAGAGGTGATTCAAGTACACAAGAATTGCCTTTGCAAATTTCTTCGTTGAATTTGCAACCCTGGTGTTTTCACTTATCAGCATAAATTTGACACTCTTTTTATTTGAATACAATTATCAACATATGAGGCAAAATTGACATTTTAATTAAAGAGAAGAATCTATCTAGTTTTGTCTCCACTTGGAAACCACTTCTGGACTTTGTACTCAAAACTGAAAAAAATGAAACTCTGATTTTAGGTTTTGAAAACTAGAATGACTATGTTGTTAGAGAAATGGCTTGGAAGATTTAGAAATGTAACGAAAAGATTCAAGTTATAACTTTTTTGGTATTCTACTGAACTGAAAAAAATCAGAAGTCACACCTTTTTTTCTTCTTCATTTCTTTCTGTAGCTCTCTTAACTTTCATAACTTTTATTTCTGTTTGTATTTTATCTTATACAGGTAGCCGTCGACTTATGACCACAATTGAGCCCATTGTTTCTGTTGTTAAGTGAAACATTTATTAAATGAGTTTTGTCCCACTTTACTTCTTGCCACAGTTGTTAAGTGAATCACTGAAGTTGTTAAGTGAATTTGGATTCCCCATTGACTTTGCTTGTCAGAATGTCGCAAAAGGTGATCACATGACCTTGGGACACAGTAGTGGTCATAAATATGAAGCAGTTGCCAAGAATCTGAATTTTGATCACACGATCATGGGGATACTACTAAGATCATAACTGAAACATAGTCATAAGTCACATTTTTCAATGCTGTTGTTAACTTTGAATGGTTACTAAATGAACTGCTGTAAGTCGAGGACTACCTGTAATTAAATTTAATCAAGTATTATTTAAAAAACCATCAATATTTGACTTGCCACTATAAATAAAATATGTTTGGTAGGCTTTTCTATAGTTTCCACTGAATGAATGGATCTAGGAAGCATCTTAATTTTTTTCTTAACGAACTGCACTGCAGAAAGTTTTGATTCTGGACTACCAATTAAAACACACATTTGCAAAGTACTAATTTTTAGGGCAAAAAAGTTGTAGCAATATTCTGAATTCAGTGTATTCTTGACTAGAGCTTAAACATTTAAACCATTTTGCCCAGATAGGTATCTATCAAGGAAGTTCAATTTCCTAATGCAGGTTCTAAAATATTGCAGTACAACAGATGTATTGGGTGAACACAAAAATTATTGCGCCTCAAACATGTTGCATTCACACGAGGCAAGACTTCTGCAATTTCTGTTGTTGCCACTTGATGGCCAGGTCAGGTATGGGAATTAGAATACCGGTATTTTTCTGATTAGAGGATGTGCTTGGTTCCTACACTAAATTTAGTAGACTAGAACTGGAATGTCTAATCATCCTTAAAGTAACAGAGCTTTATCATCTGACTGCTTTATTTTGGTATTCAACTTCACTGTGGGAACTGAGTATTGGATCAGGTGGATCTTTGATCCAATCAAGCAAAGCTCTTATTATTAGGTAGATGTAACACTTTGGAGTCAAAGCAGAAAAAAATATAGTATTTTGGAGTAAGCCTGTAAGTCCATGTCTCACCTGTCGGTGCCAATGAAAATATAGGTTTGAGTTAAAGAGACATTAAAAGGATGCAATACACTGGTTTGTAGTCGGGAAGGACACCACTGGCACTTCCTTATCTTAAAATAAATGTTTTCTTGGTTCTGCACAGCCACCAGACTGTGAATCATTTTCTTTGCTTTGGCTCAGAAGTGCTTATTTCAATTTACTACATTTTAAGTTTTTCTAGGTCAGTGATGGCAAAACTTTTAGAGACCAAGTGCCCAAAGACTGGCCCCGCCCCACCCCACCCCCTGCCCCGCCCCCACTCTGCCCCCCATCCCTCACTCCGCCTGCCCACAGGACCACTCACCGCCTCCAGGGCCTGCCTCAGATCGCCCAGGCAGCCCAACAGCGCTATGGTGGCCACACCCTCTGCCTGCGCCTTGCAGCATCAACTGCATGATGGGGTGTGAGGGCAGAGTCTTGTCTACCTTGGCTGCGCTGCTCCGTGTGGGCCATGCTCGGGGGCGACTCTCCTTCAGGGGGGCTGCTGGAGAGGAGGGGGTCACGGGGGGGAGGCAAGGCTGGGGCAACGGCACGTGTACCCACAGAGAGGGCTCCGAGTGCCGCCTTTGGCACCCATGCCATAGGTTCGCCACCACTGTTCTAGGTCAACCACAATCTAACTTCCAGTATAAGAATATGTTGCCTCCAAATATTGAATGTCTTCTTTTTCCATCAATCCTAACTAGTATAGGCAATGATCATAGAACTTGAAATTCAACATTTGGTCAATAAATCACTTACCCACCAATCAAATGTAACAGCAGCCCACATCTTTTCATCCAACTTTATTAAAATGAGTGTCAACAAATACGGTGGCTAATGTACTTGGTCAACACTGGGGAGGCCCTGGTTCAAATCCACTCTCAAGTTATTAAAGGTGAACTTGGGCCAGTCATTATCTCTGAGCAGGGTTTGTATGTGAAGGGAAGAAGGGATACACTGTCTTCTCTTGTAATTGAATAGAAGTGCATGGAAATACTGTAAAAAAAGTAGTACTGTACATAAAATTACTTCCCCAAATTTAATACATGTAGTATAATTTGCACCCTGTTCATAATTTAGTCAACAGAACTTCTCCCGCTACTTTCAACAAAGTATTTTCCAAAACACGGCCACAAGGCAGCAACCAAGAGCCCACCAAACTTTTCAACTAAGGAGGCAAAAGATCTGGAAGGTAGGAAAACATAATGCAAACAGCAGAGAAAACTAGGAAGGTAAAAAAATAATAATAATCCCTTCCAATCTACCCTCTTCCATCCTTTAGCAGGGGTTCTCAACCTTGGCAACTTTAAGACTTGTGGACTTCAACTCCCAGAATTCCTCAGCCAGCAAAGCTGGCTGAGGAATTCTGGGAGTTGAAGTCCACAAGTCTTAAAGTTGCCAAGGTTGAGAACCCCTGCTTATAGCTTCCAGTCCATTATCTTAGGAAAAGCAAAAAAAGAGAGTTTGCAAACCGAATGAAATAAAGCAACGGATCATTTGCACTTTCGAAGGGATACCGGGCAACGCGCTAAGCTAAATCCTAACCCTCCCAACCCGCATCACAACAGCCACACTACACAACTACTCGCTGATGTGCATCTGCTACTGAAAGGCGAGGAACCCCGCCGAGCAAAGCAGCTGATTCTCGCTTCCGTCTTTTTGCGCTGCTGCACCGCCCTAAGCAAAGAAGAGACAAAGGCGGAAAAGGAGAGATTCGGGGCAAGGGAGCTTTCGTTACGGTTACCAGGCGTCTAGATTATCCAGGGTGATCCCGTCCTCCTCCGGCCGGTAGGGATGAAGAAATATCGCGATAGGTCTACAAGAGAAGGAAGCGGGGGGGGGGACTCGGAGGCGGAAGCGATTCCAGTCCGACAGCCGCAAGTGACGCACGAGCTATACCCGGCCCGAAACAAAGGGGCGGTGCCTCTAGCGGTAGGTTCGGTCATAGAAGCGCGTCCCATTTTTGCCTCCTGATTGGTGTGTTAAAAAGAGGGCGTGGCCGGAAAGCCAACTAAATAGAGCGGCGATAGACACATAACGTGTAGAGGTGCGGCTTGGATTCGGGGGGAAAAGGTGGAGGGTTGCGTTAGGCGGCAGAGATCGGCTTCTTATCTCAAATGCCAGTTTTACCTAGTAGAAGAGAATCCAATCGAAGCAGCGGTAACCGCAGACAATTTTGACTGTGTATCCCAAACCCTGGCTTGGAGGCCAGGACTTCCGGATCCGTACGGTAAACAGCCATTTAACTTGTACAGATTCCAGACCACAAAACACCGGTTAAAAAAAAAATTGCGCTCATCTGAATCGGGTGCCCGGTTTGCAATCCCGAGTTTTTGCTGCTTGGTTGCATTGATATTCTGCCCGTCCTCCTCCTCCTCCTCCTCCCTTCACGCCCCGATCAGCAGGGCGAAGGGATTCTCCCGGCGGCTGCAATTACAAAGCGCCGCGTGTAGCCGCTCTTTGCTCAGGTTTGCCCATCCGGGGTGGGACCACCTAGGTTAGGCAACCTTGGCTCTTCTATGACTCGTGGACTTCATGGTTGGCTCGGGAATTCTGGCAGCTGAAGTCCACGAGTCACAAAAGAGCCAAGGTTGCCTACCCTCCTGACCTAGGCAGCCGAATCTGTTGAGGCCAGCCTGTTACCGGTAGCAGTAATCCCTCTCAACTGAAAGTTAAGGGAGGTAAGATCGGGATGGGCTTCCGTTTCTCGCCGTGTGTGGCTGGAGTGGTTTGTTTAAACTGCAATGGGATCCAGATTGGTGGCTTAACTGGGCAAAATGATGCACCATTGGGCAAGCTACTTTAGAACTAAAGTACTTCCAATGAGCTAACTCGTATCCAGAATCCATGACTCCTGCAGAATTGAAATTTGACAAATTTTATAAAACATTTAATGACATCAGCATTATCATAAAGCAGTTTATGACATAATGCAAAATATTTCCTATGCTGATGTTAAACAGTTAAACATGAGCTATAAAGCAGGGGTTCTCAACCTTGGCAACTTTAAGACTTGTGGACTTCAACTCCCAGAATTCCTCAGCCAGCTTTGCTGGCTGAGGAATTCTGGGAGTTGAAGTCCACAAGTCTTAAAGTTGCCAAGGTTGAGAACCCCTGGGCTAAACAGATTATGACATAATAAAAAATGTCACAAAACAATTCCTGTGCTGATGTTTGACTACAGTTCAACATGGGCTATTTTCATCCCAGCTTTTCCAGTGAAAGCAGTACAACAGAAGGCCTTGAGTAATTTGGTAAGGAAATATCTCTGAAATGCCCAACTGGACTCATTTTCTTGTTGATTTGAGACAATGTTCTGCTGCCCATCCAAGCAGTTTCTTCAGTCTGAGTAGGCAGAGAATCCAGTTGCCGTGACTCAACTTCCCAACAATTCTACCTGGAAGACAGAATCTTCATTGATCTATTGCCACACACTTTGGGGAAGAAACCCTGAGGTTGGTGCATGAATGCCCCTAAGAATTTTAGAAGTTGGCATGTTATAACAGCTCTCTGCCCACTCAATCTGACCGACTTGTTCAGATTGAAGAAGTTGCTTGGATGGACAATGAAGCATAGTAAACCAACAAGAAAATAAGCCCAGTTGCCATGGCTTAATGCCACGTATCTCTGAAATGTTAACTCAATGGGGCACAGGTTTTCTAGTTATTAGTAATGTTTGATTAAGCGTCATGCTGGGTGAATGTAGCTACAAAGCAGATGTTGTAACGTTTTTTGAGAAAGGCAGGGGTAACAACAGAAGAAGTGCCTTGCAATATGCAATCCACTATTTGGTGTCTAAACTCAATGACTAAGTTGCCTTTGGAATCTCAAAAAGCAGAATATAAAGGCAATGACCTCCCTCGGTTATGTTTTTCTAATATCTAGTATCCAGCAATGCTATTGACTCCATCCGTGGATATTCAGCTTGGGCAGTATGGTTAAGAGGTATATTGAAACTTCTGATGTTTTGCTAATAAATTGGTATATACTAGGTCTTTGAATTGTGACCCTTATATATGAATTGATCCTTCATATTGTTTTCTGGGAAACCCAGTCCTTTGTTCAATCTCTTCCCAAAATATTTTTTTTAAATCATAATGTTTTGCCCTTCCTTACTTGGCATAACTTTCAAGAAATAATCTCACTAAATATTGTCACAGTGGATTTGCTTTTTTGCAACATGTACAAGACTATGATTTCAGATTGCCTTTCTCCTATTTCTAATACAATCATCAAATATTTTGCAGTTCTCAGTAATTTAGTTATCACATTTTGGCTGCTGCGGCTTTTTCTTAGTCTTGCATGAAGTAGTATCTACCAAAAAGTCCATTTAAAGAACTACGGTATTTGAAAGAACAGGAACATTACACTATTTGTCATCTAGATCAGTCTTCCCTAGTATTCTGCTGATGTTAGATTTGGAAATTTAAATCCACCAAATTTGGAGATCATCAGGATGGAGAAAACTGCCCTATGTATATTTTTCTTTTTTTTCCTTGTGTTCCAAATTTTATGTTGTTCGAGGACATAATTTATGCAGCTTTCAGGTTTTTTTTTAATCTGATGCAGAAAACAAACACCAATAATGTTTTAGTTAACCTAGGAAAATAAAGGATCTGAATATCTCTGTTAAGATTCAGTATGTTTCTGATTATGATAATGAAGCCAAAATGGCATCTTTCTTTGTTTCTGAGGTTGCTAATGCCTGACCAAAGTTGGTGCAGTGCAGATCTAATAGAATAACAGAATAACAGAATTGGAAGAAACCTTGGAGGCTTCTAGTCCAACCTCCTGCTCAAGCAGGAAACCCTATACCATTTCAGACAAGTGATTGTCCAATCTCTTCTTTAAAGCTTTCAGTACTGTAGCATCCACAACTTCTGGAGGCAAGTAGTTCCATTGATTAATTGTTCTAACTGTCAGGAAAGTTGTCCTTAGTTCTTGGTTGATTCTCTCCTTGATTAGTTTCCATCCATTGTTTCTTGTCCTGCCTTCAGGTGCTTTAGAAAATAGCTTGACCCCCTCTTCTTTGTGGCAGCCCCTTAGATATTGGAACACTGCTATCCTGTCACCCCTAGTCTAGCAGGACTCTTCTCTCATCCTGCAAAAGTAATTCTCCAGGATTGAGGAAAATGTAAATATGTGACATTAGGTATTGGAAGATTAGATCCAAACAGCTAGATCCAGAAAGATTTGTAGTTCAGCTTCCTATTTTCTATAGTGGACATCTCTGAAGTATTTTTGATATGTTACTGTTAATATTGTGATGAATACGAAATTAAGGAGATGAGGCACATTTTATTTTTTTTCTTTCAGCCAAGTACAGTTATTGGAAGATAAAGAATTATGGAAGTACTACGGCCAGTACTGATAAGAATTGATGGGCGTGTTTATAGGAAAAATTTCATTCAAGAGCAAGCTTACCAACAGGAAGAAGAGGAAGATTTTAATACAGGTAAAATCACTGCTGTACAGGATTCTTTCATTTTGTTTATATCTTGTTCTACCTCCAAATGGAAATTTGAAGAGGCTGCCATAATGCAAAAGACAATGTGAAAAATTATAAGATAAAATGTCCATAGCTTCTATTTGACTATTTAAGAAAACATTGATCTAGCCAGTAACTAATATTTCATAAACATAACATAAAATAACACATTGTATAATAAACATAAAGAGTGTAAAGTTCTAAGTCAACAGAGTTCACACATCATACTATACAAGAATCACAATTAGCTGGGTTCAAATTTTGTTCTATTTTGTAAAGTAAAAGTCAGTAGTGGGAATTACTTGTTTGAGTCTTCTACTACAACGCCCTACTCAAGCAGGATACAGTGACTATATCATTTCAGACAAATGGCTGTCCAGTCTCTTCCTAAAAGCAACTATAACTTCTGAAGGCAAACTGTTCTACTAATTAATTGTTCCATCAGAAAATTTCCCCTTAGTTCTAGGTTTGGTCTCTCCTTGATTAGTTTCCATCCATTGCTTCTAGTCCTGCCTTTTGGTGCTTTGGAAAACAAGTTGATTCCCTCTTCTTTGTGACAGTCCCTGAGATATTGGAACACTGCCATCATGTCATTCCTCGTCCTTCTTTTTACTAGACCAGGGGTAGGCAACCTTGGCTCTTTTATGACTTCAACTCCCAGAATTCCTGAGCCAGCATAGCTCAGCTTGGAAACCTCTCCCTTTCCCCTCAGCATGGCTGACTCAGGAATTCTGGGAGTTGAAGTCCACTAGTCATAAAAGAGCCAAGGTGGCCTACCTCTGGCCTAGGCCTAGGCCGCTTTCTGACTCGTGGACTTCAACTCCCAGAATTCCTGAGCCGGCATGGCTCAGCTTAGAAACCTCTCCCTTTCCCCTCAGCATGGCTGGCTCAGGAATTCTGGGAGTTGAAGTCCACAAGTCATAAAAGAGCCAAGGTTGCCTACCCCTGTACTAGACTAAGCATACCCAATTCCTGCAACCGTTCTTCATATGTTTTAGCCTCCAGCCCCGCAATCATCTTGGTTGCTCTTCTCTGCACTCTTTCCAGAGCTTCAACATCTTTTTTATATTGTGACCAAAATTGGATGCAATATTCCAAGTGTGGTCTTACCAAGGCCTTATTAAAGCCAAACAAACTATGTTAGGCCTCACCACATGTGTTAGTTTTCTCCTCATAATGGAGGAACATAAGCTGTGCCCCGCTGGATCGAAGTCCTGGCCCACATTAACACTAGAAGAGCAACAACATCATTAATAAAGGAATAAAATACAGTCCATTCATTTTAAAATTCCCATTGAGCAGTCACCATACTATGCAGATAGGTCGTTAAAGGAGTAAGAGTCCAAAGAAGTGCAGAAAATAAAGAGTAATTGATTAATACAGTAATGTTGTATTAAACATGTATGAAATCTACTAATATTAAGCATACAGCTGGTCCTTGACTTGCATCAGTTTGTTTAGTGATCAAAGTTATAATGGCACTAAAAATGGTGACCATTTTTCACACAACTCCTGCAGCATCCCCATGGTCACGTAATCAAAATTCAGATGCTTGGCAACTGGTTTATATTTATGACATTTGCAGTGTCCTGGGGTCATGTGGATACCTTTTGCAACCTGACAAGCAAAGTCCATGGGGAAAGCAGATTCATTTAACAACTGTGTTACTAAACAACTGCAGTGATTCATTTAACAACTGTAGCACGAAAGACGGTAAAATGGGGAATATCTCACATAGCAACAGAAATTTTGGGCTCAATTGTCATGAGTCGAGGACTAGCTGTGCTCAAAGGGTCTTTCTGAACACCTGTTGAAAGACGAAAGGTTGCAGGGGACAAGACGGTGAAAAGAAGATGGGCAGCCTGGATTTTGTTTCTCCTGGTTTTTTTCAAGGAGGAGTTTGTGTTTTGAAGGGTTTTTTTTGCCTATGTTACACTTTAGCACAGTGGTTCTCAACCTTTTTCAGGTTGAGACCCCACTTGCCCCACCCATGCGCGGTGCGCGCGACGACAAAAAAAAAAAGCAAAAACAAAATGGTGGACCGCGATGGGCCGATCCGCGCATGCGCGGCACGCGCAACGACGAAAAAAAAAGCAAAAACAAAATGGCGGACCGCGACGGGCCGATCCGCGCATGCGCGGCGTGTGCGACGACGGGAAAAAAAAGCAAAAACAAAATGGCGGACCGCGACGGGCCGATCCGCGCATGCATGGCATGCGCGCGACGGGCCGAACCGTGCATGCACGGCGCCGCGCGACAAAAAAACAAAACAAGAAAAAACAAAATGGCGGACCGCGGTGTCCGGCGACCCCTGCAAAACGGTTGTTCGACCCCAAATGGGGTCACGACCCATAGGTTGAGAACCGCTGCTGTAGCAGGAAGGGTAGCACAAGAAACAATGGTTGGAAATTGATCCAAGAGAGAAGCAATCTGGAATTAAGGAGAAACTTCCTGACAGTGAGGACAATTATCCAGTGGAACAGCTTGCCTTCAGAAATCGTGGGTGCTCCATCACTGGAGATTTTAAAGAAGAGACTGGACATTCACCTGTCTAAGACGGTATAGACTCTCCTGCTTGAGCTGGGGGCTGGACTAGAAGACCTCCAAGGTCCCTTCCAGCTCTGCTATTCTATCTTTTGGCAATTATAGTTAGGGGGCATTGCAAAACAGTTCCAGGATCATCATTTCTGCAGTAGATAATGCAAAAACAGAACAAGTGGATGTAGTCCTAGAGAAGCTATTGGTATATAGTAGACTCAGATACATTTCTGAACTGTTGAAAAATGCTACTACTATCAGGTTATGTTGACTAGCTAAATATAAGAAATTTTTAATAAAAGAAAGCTGAAGTTTATTTTGGGCACATATGTTTTGTGTTTTAAGTTGCTTTTAAAGTGGCTGTTGAGCCCCACATATATTGTTGCAGTCCAGATTACATGTTACTAAAACAGTGTTTCTCAACCTTGACAATTTTAAGCATTGCTGGCTGTGGAATTCTGGGAGTTGAAGTCCACATGCCTTAAAATTGTCACGGTTGAGAAACACTACTAAAAGAATGGTGAACAGTGCTATACAGGATGCTATACAGGATGCTACAGATGAAGAGAGTCATTTTTAGTATCAGCTTTAGCAGACAATATCTTCAGGCTTAGAACAAACAAAGGAAGAGAAATTACGAATAAGTAGATGCCTATTTAAACAATTGCACAATTATTTGAAATGCTTAAATATTTCCAGTTTCCATCCAAACAGTAAGCAAGCAAAATGTATAGAAAATCTTTCTAAAAAAGAGAAACAGTCTAGAATTGACCATTTTCTATTACTTTAGGCTACATATTGCTCAAAGCTTAAAATCAATCCCTCTGACATAACTGTTCCTTTGTTTCTTAAATCCTAAATTTCAAGGAGATTTAAAATCCAAAACAGTTGAAAGAGCAGATGGGACACATATCAATTTAATCCATTCAATTACATATATTAATAATGGCTTTAATTGCTTGACAAATGCTGGCAGAAAAAGTACATAAAATGATATTCTTCCATTGGTTATGAATTCTTTCAGCATTGTACAAATGTTAGATGAAAGTACCTACTTAATACAAGCATAATGACTTGCAAAAATTCTTACATATTGCTAGAGTAATTGAATTCAAAGAATTAGATTTAGTCCTTGCACAATAATGAACACAGGCAATAAAACATTTTGTACGGTAATATACTTTTGATATAACAACAGACCTAGAATTTTTAAAAGTATCCATAAGAGATCTTGTCTACACAGAATACATCTGAGGACCTACTGGATGAATTCATTTTTGTAGTCATAAAAGAAGAATGTGATGTATATATGTAAAATATTAATTTTGCAAGTGCTAATTAAAGATCTGAGGTGGTACTAATGGTGATTATGATTTAGCTAGATTTTGTGGATAGCCTTCAGGATATTAAGTTGCTGATGGTTCCATGCAATAAAAGGACATTTGAAGCTGGAAAGATAGAAGTACAGGTAGTCCCTGACTTACGTCCACAATTCAGCCAACATTTCTGTTGCTAAGTGAGACACCTGTTAAATCAATTTTGCCCCATTTTATGACCTTTCTTGTCACAGTTGTTAAGTGAATTATTGCAGTTGTTAAGTTAGTAACATGGTTGTTAAGTGAATCTGGTTTCCTAATTGACTTTGCTTGTCAGAAAGTTACAAAAGGTGATCACATGATCCTAGGACACTGGAACCATCCTAAATATGAGTCAGTTGCCAAGAGTCTGAATTTTGATCACATGACCATGGGGATGCTACAATGGTCGTAAGTGTGAAAAATGGTCATAAGTTACTTCTTTCGGTGCCGTTGTAACTTCAAATGGTCACTAAATGAACTGTTGTAAGTCGAGGACTACCTGCACAAAGGAATTTGGAATATAAGAAACAGAATATGGGGAAAGCTTAACACAGAAAGAGAAAGTGAATGACTTCAGACAGGTAGGCGGTGCAGAGAGTGGTGAGGATGGCTGAAAAGATCATTGGCAGCTCCCTCCCTCCCATCCAGGACATCGCTCAGAAGCGTTGCTTGAGCAGGGTCAGTAAGATTATCTGGGACACTACACATCCTCTTCACAACCTGTTTTCCTTGTTCCCTTCTGGGAGGAGGGGGCTCCGTGGTATCCGAAGCAGAACATCCAGATTCAGCCACAGTTTCATTCCATACAGTATTAACCTGGTGAACTCTAAAGCTTCCTTCTTCCGTTATGTATTCAAGATGGACAGTGATTAATATTTATATGTAACTTATATGTAAGGGTGTAAATCTATACATATGTTGTATATAGTATGTTTAAATGTGTGTTATGTATGTGTACACTTTGAAAGCAAGCAACTAAATTTCATTTTTAATGTGTGCCCTTGTGCCCACAGTAAAAAAAATAAAGGTCTGTCAATCTATCTATCTATCTATCTATCTATCTATCTATCTATCTATCTATCTATCTATCTATCTACTCTATATTTACATCTTAGGCATCAGTGAATTGAAATGAACTGAAACTAGATACTTTCAATCAGAAAAAATGCTGCTTAATACTTAGGATACACAAAACAAGAGACAGCATTGCTTTCATAATCAGGAAGGCTATAGCTAAGATAGTACTTGAGTTCAGTATAGTCAGTGAGCAAATAATATCAATTAGACTCGACAAGCTATCCTTTCATATGACTCTTATCCAAGATTATGCCCCAACTGCTGATTCAGAAGAAGAGGAATTTGATACATTTTATGGCTTAGTTCAGTCTGAAGTTGACAAAACACACAAAGAAGATGCAGAAATTGGAAATATTAAGGAAAAAAAATGTGGCTGCATTTAATGCGTCTAGGGAACTAAAATGAAGTAGTGGAACAGCTTAGCAATTTCTGTCAAACCAATTATGTCTTCATTACTAACACAAACTTCTCACAATCAAAATGATGCCAGTGCACGTGGATATCACCAGATGGAGTATGCTGGAATCATATTGACTATCCCAGTGTTTCCAGGAGGTGGAAGAGTCCAAATTTAGAAGGAGGTTGCAGCTTAGAATTGGAATGCCTTGGGATGCCCGTGAAGAGGCAGTAACTGATTCAAAGAAGATCAGACGAAAATGTAAGGGGTGTAGTGAACTTCTGGGCAACAGAAGTGTCAATATCTAAGATACCTTAAGAAAATATTTGTCAAACACCAGAGAAATCAGGAGATCCAGGCAGTTCAAATGGATATAAAGATTTATTGCAAGCTTTTTTAAAAAAAATATGTAGTATTAATTTTTAACATAGTCACCATAGTATTCGGTAGCAAACATCCACTAACACTTAAATTCTCTAATCTATAATCCACACGATAACTTTACATGATTTCCTCTTTTCCCCATAGTGCTCTCTTTTAACAGCCTCAATACAATTCTTACTGTTTTAATAAATGGTAATTAAATATAAAGGTTTTCTAATATTTCTACAAATAATAATCACAACAATATAGTATTCCTTTTCTATCTAGTCATTCTGGTTGTCTCATCATATATCCTGTTTACAGTTCTTGTTAACATCCTCTTTTCTCTTTCTCTTTCTTTCCTCTTTCTTCCTCTATTTCTTTCCTCTCTTCCTCTCCCTTTCTTTTATCTCCCTTTCTCTTTTCTCTCTCCCTTTCTCTTTCTTTCCTTTCCTTTCTTTCCTCTCTCCCCCTCTCCCTCTTTCTTCTCTCCCTTTCTTTCCTCTACCTCCCTTTCTCTTTCCTTTTTCTTCTCCCTTTCTCTTTACTCTCTCCCCCTTTCCTCTCCCTCTCCCTTTCTTTCCTCTTTCCTTCCTCTTTCTCCCTTTCTTTCCTTTCTCTCTTTCTCTCCTTTCCTTTTTCTTTCCTTTCCTCTCTTTCTCCCTTTCTTTCCTCTTTCCTCTCTTTCCTCTCTCCCCCTCTCCCTTTCTCTTTTCTCTTTCTCTCCTCTTTCCTTTCTCTTTCCTCTCTTTCTTTTTCTTTCCTCCCTCTCTCTTTCTCTTTCCTCTCTCTCTCCCTCTCTTTTTTTCTTTACCTCCCCGCCCTTTACTAACAGAACCAGTTCATCTACCAAATCGTTTAACTGCCTCCCTTAAAGATGGGCAGTGTGGATTCACCACATTCTGACAAAAGAGAAATGCCAGCACCTGTCATCGATTCTGCTGCAGGGACGGCAAATGCTGTATGTTAGCAATATCTGGAGAGCAACAGTTCATCCGCACCCTCCTGAAAGGCTGTCCCATCCATTGCAATGTCATGCTTTGCAAGGCCCTTCGCCCTCCTCTGCTTCAGGCCGACTGCGCCCAGCAGGGAGCCTCAGTAGCCGGCGCGGAAGGGAGGAGGGGAGGAAGAGAGACAGACCATCTCCTCGCAGCTCACTTCCAATCCCAACGTTGTTAATCCTGCTTGGGATCTGGGACTGAGAGGGGGAAGATCCTGGCTCCTAAGCTGCAGGGACTGCTTGGCTCTGTTCCCAGCCAGTGCCGCATGTGCGCAAAACAACAGCAACAAAATGCTGCGGTCAAGACTTGCCCGCCTGCCTGGCTCCCGGGCCTCGGTACCGACCATTTGAAGCAAGCAGCCTCATGAGAAGAGGAGAGAGTGAGGGCGGATGAGCTGAGTCTGTGGCAGGGATAACAAGGGTTCGGGAGATGCTAGCCCGAAAGTTCCGCGTCTTTTGACTTAGCTCACTGGTTCTTCACCTGAACAAGTCACCCTCTCTCTCTCTCTCTCTCTCTCTCTTTCTCTCTCTTTCCTCTGCCCCTCCTCCAGATGAGGAGAGAGAGAGAACGAAAGGCAGACGGCACTGAAGGGCAGGGAGGGGAGGGGGGCAGGAGGCAGTAGAAGGCGCTGAAAGGCGCCTGGGACACCACAGACCGGCCCAGGGAGATGCGTGGTGAGCTCGGCTGCCTAGGGAACGGCCCGGGGACAGCCCAGGGTCGGTGGCCCAGGGATGGCGCAGGAAGCGATGTCCCCCTGCCACCCAGCCTGGCCTGGAGACGCATAGCCGACTCAGCGGCCCGGGGACGGCCCAGGGAACGATGCCCCTGCCGCCGCCGCCAGGACTGCCACCCGGCCCAGGCAGACACATGGTCGGCTCGGTGGCCCGGGGACGGCCCAGGGCGCGATGCTGCCGCCACCCCAGCCAGGACTGCTGCCCAGCCCGCCCGCGGAGACGCGTGGCCGGCTTGGCGACCTGGGGACGGCCCAGGAAGCGATACTGCCGCCGCCCCAGCCGAGACTGCTGCTCAGCTCGGCCCACGGAGATGCGTGGCCGGCTCAGCAGTCCGGCGACGGCCCAGCAACCGATGCCCTCCTGCCGCCAGGACTGCCGCCCAGCCCAGCCTAGGGAGACACATAGCCGGCTCGGCGGCCCGGGGATGGCCCAGGGAGCGATGCCCCCGCTGCCGCCCCCCTAGCCGGGACTGCTGCTCAGCCCGGCCCGCAGAGATGCGTGGCCAGCTCAGCTGCCCAGGGACAGCCCAGGAAGCGGTGCCCTCCTGCCGCCGCTCCAGCCTGGACTGCCACCCAGCCCGGCCTGGAAAGACACATAGCTGGCTCGGCGGCCTGGGGACGGCCCAGGGAGCGATACCGCCGCCGCCCCAGTCAGGACTGCTGCCCAGCCCGGGCAGACACGTGGCCGGCTCGACGGCCCAGGAAGCGATGCCCCGCCACCCCAGCTGGGACTGAAGCCTGGGGGGAGCAGCAGGAGAAAGAAGGGGGGAGGAGGAGGCTCCAGAGCCGCAGGAGATGGCTCAAAGAGCCGCATGTGGCTCCGGAGCCACATGTTGCCAACCCGTGATCTAGAATGTTGCAGCATCCCCAGGGTCTTGTGATTTACATTCAGATGCTTGGCAACTGTACTTCATTACTTTTTTCCCTTTTTTTGTCATCAAGTTTTTGACCCCTTGCTAGGCGACTGGTGGTACTCGGATGTTGCCATATCCTAAAAGTGGTACAATGGGTGAAAAGGTTGAAAAGCTCTGCTCTACAAGAATCTGAATATTAACCGTCAAAGAAAATTGGCTGTGAGTAGTTCAGGAATTCCAGAATAGGAATTCAAGGTTGGCTGGACTTAGATCTCTTGTGGATGTCAAGGGACTCATGACTGATGATGCATTTGACCCTCCCTTGGGTTCAGCCTGATCATCTACAATATTCCATGCTTACAAGAATTTCTGGTACTAGAAAGTGACATTACATCAGCACTGCATTCATTACCAAATCAGAAGATTGCATGAATTGATGGAATATCTAAGGTCCATGACAGATAAACAGAAGAATCAATAAAAGTTCTATCTAAACCAGTGGTTCTCAACCTTTTTCAGGTTGAGACCCCACTTGCCCCACCCATGCGCGGCACGACCCCGTCGCGCGTGCATATGCGCGTGCATCGGGCCGATCCGTGCATGCGCGGCGCGTGCGTGACAAAAACAAACAAACAAACAAAACCAAAAACAAAATGGCGGACCGCGACAGGCCGATCTGCGCATGTGCGGCGTGCGCGCGATGAAAAAGAAACCAAACCCCAAAACAAAATGGCGGACCGTGACGGGCCGATCCGCGCATGCGCGGTGCGCGCATGACAGCCCGAATCGCGCATGCACGGTGCGCGCACGACGGCCCGAACCGTGCATGCGCGGCACGCGCGCGACAAAAAAAACAAAACAAAATGGCGGACCGCGACGGCCCGAACCGCTCATGGGCGGCGTGCGTGCGACAAAAAAAACAACCCCCCCCAAAAAACAAAAAACAAAATGGCGGACCGCGGTGTCCGGCGACCCCCGCGAAACGGTCATTCGACCCCAAATGGGGTCGCGACCCATAGGTTGAGAACTGCTGATCTAAACTATGCCAGCAAATCTGGAAAACGACACAAAGGCCAACAGATCGTATGAGTTCACTCTACATACCAATACTAAATAAAGGGGATGTAACAGAGAGAATGCAAATTCTCCTACAGTATACGTACTTTCTCATGCTGGCAGAATATTAAAATAGGGATTATTAATCTTGTCTATCGTTTATTTATTTATTTTATTTCAAGGTTAACACCAACATTCTGTAAATTGTCAGATGTTTTAGAAATACATTATATATAAGGAGAAGTTATTTCCCCTTAACTTATCTACTGAATTGCCATTGAATGAACGTAATACAGACAGTTTTCAGATATGCACATATGTTGAAGAAGATTTTTCTGGTTGGTAGAAAAAAAATATTTGCTATTTTTTCTCTTTCAACTGAGAATATTGAATATGACAGTGAGAATCACTTTGCTTCCAATCTTCAGCTTTCAAAGACCGCATCTGTATCCTCTATTCTTTTATGCTTTTTTAAATAGACATTTGCATCTGTGGCAGAATCCACTGAAAAGTGTCCCATCGAGTTATTTTGCAGCTTGTATTTGAGAGCAGATTAAAATAAAACACTGATTCACTGTAGCAGCTGCTTATTGAAATGCCTGCAAGACTAAAATGTCGGTATGATGGTTTTAAAAAGAGGTCGAAACGAGACTGGTAGAGGTTCCCCCCACCCCATCCCTTTAACTGGGTTTTCATTCTTTAGTTGTTTAAGAAATGAAATGACTGGACCATCTTGGTAACTGACTCGTTATTGGCTCATGTTTTATAGGTCTTGCAGATGATTCAGATGAACCCTGTGATGCATTTGTAGTAGAAGAGACAGAAAGAGGATATCAATGTGCTATGGCCATTCCAAGTCCACTATATAAGTGAGTTTGGGGGAATTTAATCACAAGAACTGCACGCAAATGGGTATCTTCTAATGTTGCCAGAAATCTTTCCTCTACCTACACATAGATGCTAAAGGCTAACAATTCAGTCTCATGTAGGGTAATGTTGCAAGCCTGGAATGAGTTGCTAGTATCATTGGACTGCTTCAGAAGACTTGGTATGTGTTGGAATAGCCCATTTTGAGGTGTGAATGGCCCATTTCAATTCTAAATGTTCTGTAAGGCCTATAGTTACCTCTTAAGTGAGCTCCATTGACAGCATTTCATGTCACACTGAAGCCAAATCCTTGTTTACCCATAAACAACCAGCATACTGTTCTGCATTACTTTTTCTGCCCATATGGAGTGGCTAAACCAATCACAAATGCCACTTTTGAAATGTGCTAAACGTAGCTTCCAGCCCTGGTTTGCATGTAAAGATAATGTTTGGCCACATCTGTATGGAGGGAAGGCGTGAGAAAGTGATCAAGTAGGATGTGCTAACAAGCTTGCTTATTTCTAATCAAGTTACCATACTGGAAATTCTGTTATATTATGGAATGCAGCCATAGCATCCAGCGGGGCTTATGTTTAGGAAGCGGATAATAGAATTGCAGCCTAAAATGCATTTAGCATCATCATCTTTTCATGTTATCTTATGAGAGAATTCAGAAAAAAGCTTAAGTGGCTGATTTTAACAGATAAGTGTATTATAACTTTTTTTTTTTAATGCTTTAGCTTGTTTAGTTTGGCCTTTGTTCCAAACCACCTGGGCAGCTTTGGACTGCTTAATTTGATGTAGCTTCTATCTAATTTTGACTGCCGCTTCTCACTGCAGTTCTTTGAGTTCTTTATTGACGATTATGAGCATTATGATGCAAGCTTGTTACAATTAATTTACAATCAATCAGTTTTCCTTGCATCATTCACCAGAGTCCACTCTCAGTGGCCACCACTTGGGAATGGGCAGTTTGAGACTGGGGAAGACATAGCCTTGTTCAACAGTGAAGAGTTTACATGGGGAATATCCATGCATATCTTTTAGTGAGACTGAGGACAAGCAAGCGATCCCACTACATGTCAAGCCATCACTGGTTTTATTAACTCCCTGTTTTTATTAAGACAATATGGCCAAGTCTTACATAAGCACTTTTTCACATACACACACCGTTTTTCTCTCACATATACTCAGTAAAATTGCTACCAAGCAAGTGGTCAATGAACCTGAGAGGAATGGAGGAAATGAGCCACAACTGCCTATTTTTTTCCAACCAGTTTCCTGTTTGGCCGTTCTCCTTTCCACCTCATCTGTCTCACAGTTGTTATCACAGGGATAAATGAGTCTCCCTTCATGTGCACTTTTGCTTCCAGATTGGTTTGGTTTCATATAGCATCCCTCACTGGCCTTTGCAATACCACAGGCCCATCCAAGACCTCATTCCTTAGATTGCTTTTTGTTTGTTTGTTTCTTCCGTTCATTGTTTTTTCTCAGGCTGCTACCCATGTGCCATGCCAGTAAATTCACATTGCTAAATTTATGGAGTCTTATCAACTTTACAAACCAGCACATAATCAATTACAGCATTCCCTTCTATTTCCTCTAATTGGTGGAAGGGAAAAAACAAACAAAACAAAACTACATGCTTCATCTACCAGTTACCACGATGATTGCCTGTCACAAGCTACATTTTGTGTCCCAAGGATTTGGATGATGTGAGAATTATTGTGCCTATTAAGCTCTTTCATTCCATAATAGAGAAGACAGTGGTTCTTGTGACAGAGGAAATCATTTGATACTAATTAAACTTTTCATCCTGAGCTCCTTTTTCTTCCTTATCCCACTCAATGTTTTTGCAGGTATATAATAGGAAAGAAAGGAGAAACTAGGAAAAAACTGGAGACAGAAACACGCACCTCCATCAGTATTCCCAAGCCAGGGGTAGAAGGAGAAATTGGTAAGATTTTGAGCTTTCAAAAATGAATAGACTTTTGAGTTTTCATACATTGGTCACATAAAATTAAGAAATAATATGTCCTGATATTATGTGAAATATATATATATATATTATATTACCATGTATGAGATGAGCTACAAAAGGGAAATTAAAGAAAGAGCATTTCTTTCCCTTTCCATGAGAAACAAAAACTTTCCATAAATGGAGGCAGTCTTTCAATTCACAGAAAAAGGAATCTTAACCAATGACAATGAAACAGCTGTTATCCAATGTGCATCCCAAAATCCTTAATTTATTTGCAATTATTATCTCTTTTCCACTTCTTTTTCCTTCCTCCCGTCTACTACAGTAGCCAAAAAAACCACAAAATAATCTCCAATTTAAGATAACATTCCACCCAAAAGAGTCCTCACTTAACCAACTAGTTATTTAGCAATCATTTGAAATTAAAGACAGTTCTGAGGGGAAAAAAACCTTACGGCTGATTTGCAACCTTCACAGTGCCTAGCTGTCATGTGATCTCTATTAGACTCAATACGTTATTGTCCTGTGGTTTTTCCTTTTTTTTCCCTCTTGCCAATCGGAGAGATTGGGGAGGAAGTGATTTCCAAAGAGTTTGCTCTTACATTGAAAGCAAGGTGTTCACACTGGCAGCCCAGGCCTGGGAGCTGTGGGCACACTGTGCCTACTGCTTACAATATTCTCTTGAAATCTCTTCCTCTCCAATCTCTCTGCTGTCAACCTCCAGCTCGAATATCCAAATAAAGTCCAGGATCGCTTTCATTTCTGAAGATCTTACTGGTTTGTTGAATATATGACATGGTATAGGTCAGGGGTAGGCAACCTTGGCTCTTTTATGACTCGTGGACTTCAACTCCCAGAATTCCTGAGCCAGCCATGCTGAGGGGAAAGGGAGAGGTTTCCAAGCTGAGCCATGCTGGCTCAGGAATTCTGGGAGTTGAAGTCCACGAATCACAAAAGAGCCAAGGTTGCCTACCCCTGGTATAGATGAAGGAAAACTAACTCTAAAATCCCAAGATATCTAACCAAAGCATATAACAATGACAAACCTCCCAGATGTCCATGTAGTTCATGTAAACACTTTCCCGCTGTTTTGAGAACCTTCTGGTATCTTCTTCACGGTGGTTAGAATGTACTTGAAAATTAGCAGCCATCTTGTTAATTGAGTTATGAGCAGAGCAAGTACCTGCTAGCTACTTGCTATTCTTAGATTTCTGGAGGGAAATTGAAAGACATTCGCATATATCCGGTCCAATTATTTTCCTTGCTTTCAGTGATCACAGGGCAACATCGGAGTGGTGTTATTTCAGCACGGACACGAATTGATGTTCTCGTTGAAAGCTTCCGTAAAAAACAGCCCTTCACACATTTTCTGTCATTTGCACTCAACCAGCCTGCAATTCAAGAGAAATTTTTACAATTCAAAGAGGAAGTGTTGGAGAAATGTTCCCATGTAAGTTTTCATTGTAATATTTGGAAAGAGTGGGAGTAAACAAAAAGTAACTAAGCTTTTCTTTCAAGATAGTTACAAAACAGAAAATAACATTTTAAATCTTGTTTGGCATATTGTTGTCTAGCTTATTCAGTATTTTCATTTTCTCTCAATCTTTATATCTATTTTCATTTTGGAATGAGAATATGAAGTATTATATGGGTGAACTATAATGGAAGTGCTGATAATTATTTTGTTTCCACAAGAGCCTTTGATGATCACATTTCCTGGTTTGTGTGTTTTAATCCCTCAACAATAATAGCAGAAAATTAACTCTTTAAGACACGGATAATGTGAGGAGGAGAGATAGTTCGTTGTAGTGATTAAAGCACCTGGCTAGAGATTGAGAGACTGTCAGTTCTAGTCTTGCCTTAACAGGCACTAGTAATAACACTTAGACTTATATACGCATCACAGTGCTTTACAGCAGTGGTTCTCAACCTTTTTCAGGTTGAGACCCCACTTGCCCCGCCCATGCGCGGTGCGACCCCGGCGTGTGCGTGCGCGCGCGTCAGGCCGATCCGCGCATGCGTGACGCGCGCACAACGAAAAAAAACAATGGCGGACCGCGATGGGCCGATCTGTGCATGCACGGTGCGCGCGCATCGGGCTGAACCGCGCATGTGCGGCGCGCGCGTGACAAAAAAACAAAAAAACAAAATGGCGGACCGCAACGGGCCGATCCGCACATGCGCGGCGCGCGCGCGACGGCCTGAACCACGCATGCGCGCGCGCGCGACCAAAAAACAAAAAACAAACAAAATAAACAATGGCGGACCGCGGTGTCCGGCAACCCCCGCGAAATGGTCGTTCGACCCCAAATGGGGTCGCGACCCATAGGTTGAGAACTGCTGCTTTACAGCCTCCTTAAGCGGTTTACAGAGTCAGCATATTGCCCTCAACAATCTGGATCCTCATTTTACTGACCATGGAGGGATGGAAGGCTGAGTCAAACTTGAGCCAGTGAGAATTGAACTGCTAGCAGTCAGCAGAATTAGCCTACAATACTGCATTCTAGCCACTGCACCACCACGGCTCTTTTTAAGCACAAAGTCAGCTGGGCAATGTAGGACCAGTCCTAGGAAAGAGGCAGTGGCAACCACATCTGAAAACAGCCAAAAAAATTTCAGAGACTTGTCCAGATACGGTAGTTATCAGGAGTCAAGATTGACTGGAAGACCCAGTGTATACTGTCATGGAAAACTTTCTTATTTCTTTGTTCAGGCTTTTTGTCAAATTACCATAAGATAAAAAATAATTTAAAAATAGAGTAATATAAATGCAATGTAGCTCAATAAAAACCTTCAGCTAAAAGCCATAAAGCAGTGTAGTGCTTTTAGTGTAATTAGAAAGAAGTGCAAACAAAGCCTTTATAATCAAGAGAGATGCCACACAAGAGTCCAGTTCAGTCTCTGAATTAGACATCGCAATAGAGAATGTCTTCCTTAAAAAAAGGATTTTACTTGCTTACCGAGATCAATTCTAGTCAAGTTCTTTGGTATGTCCGTGAAGACGGGTGCGGGAAGAATATATATTGAGCCTCTCTTAGATGTTCCCGAAGGGTCAGTACTCCTTCAAGGATAAAATTTATCTTCTATATATAAAATCAGATTTTTTAAAAAATGGTTTAAAACAGCGGTTCTCAACCTTCTTCAGGCCACGACCCCGACCTGCGCCGCGCATGCGCGATGCGACGGCCCGCAGCGCATGCGCGATGCAGGCCGTCACACATCGCGCATGCACGTCGTGCACGTGATGGCCCGCATCGCGCATGCGCAGCGCGATGACGCGCATGCGCATGCGCATTGCGATGACTCGCATCGCGCATGCGCAGCGTGACGGCTGGCAATGCGCATGCGCAGCGCGACGGCCCGCAACGCACATGCGCAGCGCAACGGCAGCATCGCGCATGCGCAGCACGACGGCAGCATCGCGCATGCGCAGTGCGTTGGCAGCATCGCGCATGCACGCCGTGCGCGCGACGGCCCGCATCGCGCATGCGTGACAGCCCGCATGCGTGGCGCGCGCAATGGCCCACATCGCGCATGCGCGGTGCTGCCCCCTGCGCCGGCCGAAGGGAAAAGGGGAAAAAAATGGCGGACTGCGTTGTTTGGCGACCCCCGTGAAATGGTCGTTCGACCCCAAATGGGGTCGCGACCCACAGGTTGAGAACCGCTGGTTTAAAATAAGTTGCATTGGACCTTGATTTATTTTATAATTTATTTTTTGTTTATATATATCTGTAAAGTTTTGCTATTAAGGCAAGGTATGAGGAAATTTTCATCTTCTGAAAATTTCTTTAGTATCTTCATTGGGACTATGCAGGGTGTCACCAGAGGGAGCCTTTTTGTCCCTTCTCTTTATGATTTGACCCCTCCAGACATGAAGAGCATTTCTAAAAATCTCTACAACAGCCCTCAATGAAATTGAGTTTGACACCCCTGGTATAGGATAACAAAATAAGCAATTGGGATAATAAAATAAGCAATCAACATAACCATACTACTGGTAGGATACTAAATAAAACAATATAAGATACAAGTAACAAAATTATAGTCATAGGTAGATTAGAAGATAGGTAATAGTAAAGATGAGAATTTGGATTAATTTCAATTTGACCTGGATTAGGGTCTTTCCAGTGAAATGGAAACTACCCATGGTTGTAACTTATGACGGTCGTAAATCAGGTCACCCACATGACCAATGCAATTTTACAACCATTTTTGCAGCGGTTGTGAAGTGAACATAGTGTTTGCTATGTGAAGTGGTTTTGCCAAAACCTGGCAGTAAATGCTGGTTTTGGACAAAACTGTTGTAAAATGTGGTCACATGACTGGAGGATGCTACAGGGTGGTTACCTGAAGGCAGGAAGGGACCTGACTGTTGTAACTTTGAATCTGGCTCTTAAGTACCCCAAGGGAGGTCCATTGTAACTTAGAACAGTCATTAAGTGACCAGTCGTAAGATGAGGAGTACCTGTAATATATCTCTGACTTTGAAAAAAATTACTTAGTTAAACATGCCTGCATGTTTGTGCCGTTTTAAAGGAGTTTCTGTTGGATCCCCCTAAATTGGCTAGCAGATGCAATTATGCTTAGGTGCTTTATTTATCCATAATCCTTACCATTTTTAAGCAAAGAAATAAGTCATTGCAAGAGTCTACTTTTTATGGAAAATAAAAGTTAGACTCGGGAATATATGATCTGCTTTCCTCTTAGCTCTAGAATAGAATAGAATAGAATAAAATAGAATAAAATAGAATAAAATAGAATAAAATAGAATAAAATAGAAGTAGAGTAGAGTAGAGTAGAGTAGAGTAGAATAGAGTAGAATAGAATAGAATAGAATAGAATAGAATAGAATAGAATAGAATAGAATAGAATAGAATAGAATAGAATAGAATAGAATAGAATAGAAGGAACCTTGGAGGTCCTCTAGTCCAGCCCCCTGCTCAGGCAGGAGGACCTATACCATCTCAGACAGGTGATTGTCCAATCTCTTTTTAAAAACTTCCAGCAATGGAGCGCCCACAATTTCTAGGGGTAAGCTGTTCCACTGGTTGATTGTCCTCACTGTCAGGAAGTTTCTCCTTAATTGCAGGAGAATTAATTAATTAGTTAATTAACTAATTCTAGTTAGATAGATAGATACACAGCCTGGATTGCTTGCTTGAGACTCTGCTGGGTCTGTCTTTCAGAGTCAGCCCTGCTCTTCCTAGCCCACCTCATCTCACAGCAGGATGCTCCAAAAAACCCAGGAATCTTGGAAAATCTATGCAGCGCAGCCCAATAAAGATATATTAGAGCTATGCCAAACAGCAGGGAAGTTTGTAGGGTGCTCAAAGGCACCTGGCAATATATCTGTTGCCGGGTGCAGTTAACCGTTGGTGCTGCTGTTTCGAGCTTAAGAGTGGAGCAACTATTAATGATATCTCTATTCAAATATAATTGAATAGCAATCAGAAATGCAAATAAGCCAGCACACAAATTTCAGGTGCCAAAATTAGCATTTTGGCTGTTGTTGAATAATGAGGCGGTATCATTGCCTCCGACTAGAGTAGTTACCATGGTAACCATTGCCCCCTCCATTGTAGTGCTGTAGTCGCTGGTTTAAATATATTTTGAGAATGACTCCGCCCCACTTTTCCCTTTTTTTTTCACCCTGTCATGACAATGATGAAGCTGGCATTAAAAATGTAAAAATCAGACCCTTCCAAGCTTTTACATTAGGTAAGCGTCTTGTCTATGAAGTGCAAAGCTCAGACACTAGTATAGACACATTAATTTTCCTTCTGTTATTAATAGAGGACCACTTCTATATTTCAGTGGAAGCTAATGTTGCAGGTTAGCTTAAAATGCAATAACAGCTATTGCAAATCCCAATTTGTTGAAATGAAAGGGAGGGTGAATTCAGCTCCCGTAAGATTTTAGATAACCTTTATTGTTATTTGTTCCTGTGGGCATAAAATTTAGTTGCTATCACTTAAATATGAGCCAGCAGTGTGCTGCAGCTGCCAAAAAGGCCAACACAGTGCTAGGCTGCATTAACAGAGGGATAGAATCAAGATCACGTGAAGTATTAGTACCACTTTACAATGCCTTGGTAAGGCCACACTTGGAATACTTCATCCAGTTTTGGTCACCACGATGTAAAAAAGATGTTGAGACTCTAGAAAGAGTACAGAGAAGAGCAACAAAGATGATTAGGGGACTGGAGGCTAAAACATATAAGGAACAGTTGCTGGAATTGGGTATGCCTAGTTTAATGAAGAGAAGGACGAGGGGGGACATGATAGCAGTGTTCCAATATCTCAGGGGCTGCCACAAAGAAGAGGGAGTCAAGCTATTCTCCAAGGCGCCTGAAGGCAGGACAAGAAGCAACAGGTGGAAACTAATCAAGGAAAGAAGCAACCTAGAACTAAGGAGAAACTTCCTGACAGTTAGAACAATTAACCAGTGGAACAACCTGCCTCCAGAAGTGGTGAATGCTCCAATAGTGGAAGTTTTTAAGAAGAGACTAGACAGCCATTTGTCTGAAATGGTATAGAGTTTCCTGCCTAAGCAGGGGGTTGGACCAGATGACCTCCAAGGTCCCTTCCAACTTTATTATTATTATTATTGTTATTATGAACACAAGTCAAATATCTGCTTGAAATAGAAATGTTATCACTCAGACATTGCAGGCAATCCTCAACTTACAATCATCCGTTTAATGACCATTTGAAGTTAACAATGGTACTGAAATAAGTGACTTCTGACCATTTCACACACATACAACCATTGCAGCATCCTCATGGTCACATGATCAAAATTCGAATGATTGGAACTTGGGCATGTGTTTAGGACGGATGCAGTGCCCTGGGGTCACGTCATCCCCTTTTGTGATCTTCTGACTAGCAAAGTCAATGGGGAAGTCAGTTTCACTTAACTTAGTAACAACTGCAGTGGTTCAGTTAACACCTTTGGCAAGAAAGGTCGTAAAGTGGGGCAAAGCTTACTTAAGAAATGTCTTGCTTAACAACATAATTTTTGTGCTCAGTTGTCATAAGTCAAGGACTATCTGTATCTGAAAAAAAAATGTGTGTTTGTACCTTGAGTTGATCACTCAGTACCCCAGAAAGGGAAAAGCATGTCTCTGGGGAAGGCCTGCCATGCTAAAAATATAACACCTCCATTATTGGAGACACCACATCTCCAAAATTTATTTATTTAATCAAATTTATACAGGTAGTCCTTGAAGTTACAACTATAATTGAATCTGGCAATTATGGTTGTAAGTTGAGATGGCTGTAAAGCAAGTCGTCATGTAACCAGACCCGATTTTAACGACTTTTTTTATGGTGGTCGTTAAGTGAATGCCATAGTCATTAGGCAAACTCATTGTGTGCCATGGGCTCGGGTTTTTTTTATATGTGGGCCAGTTGCCAAGCACCTAAAATGCAGTCATATGATTATGTAGAGGAAAGGTACAACATCAGAATTTCAAAACTTGTAAGTAGCTTTTGGAGATTCTGTCTTCACTTCAACCAGTCACCAGTGGAGGACGACCTATATCAGTGATGGCGAACCTTTTAGAGACTGAGTGTCCAAACCGCAACCCAAAACCCACTTATTTATCGCAAAGTGCCAGGGCCACATCAGCATTGTGGTGCCCTCGGGGGGGAGGGGGAGGGGTGTGGTCCACTGGGTGGGCGTGACTGCAGTGGTCACAGCAGACAGAGTGGGCGTGACTACGGTGGGCATGGCCACCTTGATGTTGCTCATGGTGGGGAAGCCTGTGGGTGCTGAGCAGGGTTGGGAGAGATCCAGGGGGTCTCTGGTAGGTGTGGTGGTGGCTCAGGAGACTCATCCTACAAGGTGAGGCAGGGGGCAGGGTGGGGGTTCCATTGCCACAGGGCAAGACAAGGCGAGGCAGGGGCCAGAGCGGCTGCTGCCTGACACCATCAGCCCCCACACATAGAGGCCAGCGAGCGCTGGTCTGTCAGCAGCTACAGCCTGTCAGCCCCTCAACCGGTGCACTCTGGGGCTCCGCAGTGTGCTGCCAATACCGGGCCAGCCCTCCAGCAGCAGGTGAAGTAGGGGAGGGGGGAGACACGTGATGCAGACCGCCAGACGCGCCTATTACGTCCCATCTGTTTTTGCTTGCAGTTGGGGAGCAGGTCACTGCTGGTCATCTTGGCCCCCTCGCAGATCTTGCCCTTGGCCCGCACATGGAGCCTGTTTCCCTCATACACCCAACGCACCTTGGCCCCGCCTTGGGCCGCCGTGGTGCCTAACGGGCCTGCTTGAGCTGCTGGTGGCAGCAGCGCGCGTGCCCACAGAAAGGGCTCTGAGTGCCGCCTCTGGCACCCGTGCCATAGGTTCGCCATCACTGACCTATATGGTCGCCCGTTTTGCAGGCAGGTTGTTGAAAAAAAACACGTTGAGAAAACGTGATTGCTTTCAAGCCCTGTTTGTGAACTTTTCGGAGACTTTTTCCTGGCCATTGTGGTGTAAAGGATAAAGAAATAAGGCCTTTAATCTGATTTCGTGGCTCTCTTAATTCTTAAGGAGTTTGCTCTTCTGGGGCGGAGGGCATTTTCAACAGAACCTCTCAGTGATGCAGTTATGTGGGTTTCAAAACTTAAGGCAACAACCATCCAGTCAGTGCAATTGATTTGGCAGGGTGAGGGGCCGAGGAATAAAAAAACACGACAGAGGTTATTTATTGATTAGGATAATGTAGACTCTGCTCATCTGCTGCCCTTGCAATAGTCTGGGTTCCTTACATAATTGGTCTGCCAGTAAAACGGTAAGGTAGGCATGAATCAGTCGGAAGTCCTTTGTAGTTGTGGCTCGGTGTATTTGGAGCTTCTGTCTGAAAGGAATTGTGCTGTTTCATCACTAAAGACAACTTTTTATTGACTGAGATTTGGGTTCAGTTATTAATTTATTATCAAGTGAAAAATAGTGGCACATCTTGCATTTAGTTTGTTTGTCTGTGCTCTTGAATCAGGAAATGTCTATGGAGATTCTCAGTTTATCCTGGTCATGGTTGACCCAAAGATGCTTTTTCAAGAGGCAACTGGGCTGAAGATGTTTCACTTCTCATCCAAGAAGCTTCTTGGATGAAAAACAAAACATCTTCAAGGAAAAACAAAGGAAGTCCACTCTGGGACGTTTTGAATCAGTACAAAGTTAGTGATTACGATCACCTGTAGGGTGAGCATGAGATAAGAGGATCTCAATCACAAGTGAACTGTAATGATAGCTTTAAATAGTCCTGTTCAGATATTCACTCTTAGAGATTCCCTTCAGTTTATTCATCTTTTGGCCAAATAACTTCCTTTCTTGGAATGTACATTGTACTGGAATTAAGCTACCTACAGCTTTAACCAACATTAATTTACCTATTTGGTAAATTCTACATTTAGAAGCAGGAAACGAAAAAATCATAAGAGATGTTCCTAGAACATTGTGTCTGATAGAAAGATTGTTGCAGTTTGTTCCAGAGACAGATTGGGCTGAGTTTAGAAAATTCCATGCTCTCCAGTGTCTTTAAAGAACACACTTTTAATACCTTAAAGCAAAAATTTCCTATAAATCCAGTCAAAAGCATTTAAAATGTGCCTTCCTCAATCTGTATGAATTAATCTGGAAAGGAATTTCTTATCTATTTGATACAAAAAATAAAACCCAGGATCAAATTAAAAGTCAGCTACATAGCAAGTACTGTCTATATTTGGATTAAAAAAATTCCATAAATTGGGAAGCCTCAGAAATTATAGATGTAGTGAAATTTATTATTGACTGGGAAGAAATACTTCTGACTATTCTGAAGTTAAGTTTATTTGTTTATTTATTTGTTTGTTTGTTAATTTTAATTGCCGCCTATTTCATTTCAAAGCAACTTTGGGTGTTTTCCTATGCAAATCCAAAGGATTATCGTACTTCAATTAAGAGAGAGGTTTATTGACAAGTTTAAACAATACAAAACATAGGCACTCCAACACAGATAGAAGTACATAACAAACATATATGCAACATTTACTATATTGATGGAAAAATAGAACAATTGGCAAGATGTTTGAGCGTTCTTATTTATTTTATTGACAATACTGCCAAGATGGAAGATATAATTGGAAATTATTAAAAAGATGTGATTGATGAGGGAGAAAACCATGGATGTCTCACTTAGGTAAGCCAAACACAAAAGTTATTTGAAGCAACATTTATGCATATTTCAAATGTTATCTTTATCATAAATGATCTATTATAAACATTTAATTCCCAGAAGAAAGGAAACACTGTAGGGGGAGCATACAATAGATTATACATTTCTCTTCTGGATCTGTAACATTGTCACTTTATACTAAATGGAGGGTAAAATGTCTGATTTAATTGTAATTGGATATATATATATGTATGTATGTATGTATGTATGTAGGTAGGTAGGTAGGTAGGTCTTTGGTTATTCGGGTTTTCTCCCGCGTAGAATCTGAGGTGTCTTGGCGACGTTTCAACGAAGTCCCATTTGTCATCTTCAGGCTGGTGCTTTTGGCTTCGTGCTTCTAGGAGCACCAGCCTGAAGATGACGAATGGGACTTCGTCGAAATGTCGCCAAGATACCTTAGATTCTACGCGGAAGAAAACCGGAACAACCAAAGACGTACATACAAACACCCGCGAAACACACACACACACACACACACACACACACACACACACACACACACACTGGAAAAGATTACAGATCATTCTCAATTCAGCCTGGAATTGTAGTCATTGCAGTCATGTCGAGGCATCATAGGACTGGACCTAATTTTTTTCTCATTTTTTTGTGGTGGCCACTAAAGAAAACCTGGTAGTCATTAAGCAAATCAGTTTTCTCTAATGGGAATTTTTCCCCTGAACTGGAAGTAAACACCAGAAATGCGCAAAAAATGTTGCAAAACACAGTCATGTGATCTACACGATGCTGCAAATAGGTGTAAAAGTGAATTTCTGGATGGATCTGTCTTAACTCTGAATAGCCATTAAGCAACCAGATGTAAGTCAAGGACTACCTAAAATAGAGTTCAATAGAGTTTACTCCCATCTGAGTCTAGTATAGTATTCTCAGCAAGTCTACCTTCCTAAGATGTATACTCCTGAATGAAATCAGTGTTTAGCGAGAAGAAACTGGAATTTATAACTTCAAGATAGATGAAGGCAAGAGCCATTAGGATTTGTTCACTGCAGTCTATTCAATGAAATTTAGGTAGCTCTGGACTGATTCCACTTACCTAGAACATCAGTGAAGGAATAAATAGAATAAGTAGTAAAGCTTTGGTGTGGTTTTGCATTTTCCTTGGTTATATCTTATTTCTGCCTTTTGACTAGTCCGTGGATTCCGAGAATGTCCTAAGAAGGACATTAGATCTGCCTCCCACATGTCTCTTCAATTCTGACCTGTTTTTCTCTTAGCTACTGACGTGTCTCACAGTCAGTCGTTCTTCAAGATTTCTAACTAGCTGTACAAATATAACACAAAAATGGGAAGGAGAATAAAACTTAGACCACACTTGTAATATTGCATCCAGTTTTGGTTGCCATGATATAAAAAAGATGTTGAGATTCTAGAAAGAGTGTAAAGAGCAATTAAGATGATTAGGGAATTGGAGGCTAAAACATTCAAAGAATGGTTGCAGGAATTGGGTATGTCTGATTTAGTGAAAAGAAGGACTAGGGGTGATAGGATAACAGTGTTCCAATATCTAAGGGGCTGCCACAAAAAAGAGGGGATCAACCTGAAAGCAGGACAGGAAGCAATGGATGGAAATTAATCAAGGAGAGAAGCAACTTAGAAATTGCTTCTCTGATGGTGAGAACAATTAATCAGTGGAACATCTTGCCTCCAGAAGTTGTGGGTGTTCCAACACTTGAGGTTTTAAAGAAAAGATTAGACAACCATTTGTTTGAAATGGTATAGGGCAGTGATGGCCAACCTTTTAGAGACTGAGTGCCCAAAAACCGCCCCTGCCCTGCCTGCTCCGCCCCCGCTCTGCCCACCCCCTACCCGCCCGCAGGGCTACCCACCGCCTCCACGGCCTGCTGCAAATTGCCCAGGTGGCCCAGCAGTGCCATGGCAGCCATGCCCTCTGCCGGCACCCCACAGCATCAACGTGTGACAGGGCATGCGTGTGACAGGGCGCGAAATGTAGAGTCTTGTCCTGGCTGCCATGTCCTTGGCTGCACTACTCTGCGTGGGCCACGCTTGGGGGCGACTCTCCTCCGGGGGGGGGTTGCTGGTGAGGAGGGAGTCTTGGGAGGCGAGGCTGGGGTGACAGTGCGTGTGCCCACAGAGAGGGCTCTGAGTGCTGCCACTGGCATCCGTGCCATAGGTTCATCACCACTGGTATAGGGTTTCCTGCGTGAGTAGGGGGTTGGACTAGAAGACCTCCAAGGTCCCTTCCAACTCTGTTTTTCTGTTAGAAGCAGATTGTGGTGTTTTTGTTTATTGTAGATCATTTAAGCAATAAGATGTGTAGTATTCTTTTTTTTTTTTAAAGAACCCCAATAGGGATTCAAAGGCTATTGAGGATTATCTAGCTATCTAGCTATTACAGGCAATTGGGCATTACCTGTAATAGCTAGAAACATTGGATCTGATTTAACTTCTGAAAGAAATTCACAGGGGAAATGACAGTGAGATTATAAACCATTATTAAAGAAAATGGAAAAAAGGCGCTGGGGCAACCAGGAGCTTATTTAGAAATTGTCGCTGTTGAAGAGCACGCGGGTAGTAATAAAGAATTTTGCAACGTCTTGAATGTGGGGGTAAATGCCTAATTTATTTCAGAAAGGTGTTGTTTTCTAAAACAATTCTTGTGCTGCTAGCTAATTTAGATTTTGCAAGATGGATACCGAAGCAGGAGGAGGTGCCAGAAACAAACAAGGTGTTTATTCAAAGTGTCCCCATTTCATTACTTACAGCACCAGGGGCTCTTCCTTCACAGTCATGGTCTCTGGAATTTGACTTGCAAAGAGGTTGCTTTCGTTGGGCCTGTTTTATAGTCCTGCAACCTCTCTTTCCCTCTCCACCCCTCCCAGAGTTGCTCTATTTAGGCATCAGCAAGGGAAACATACATATTAATGAGGATTAAATGCCTAGCAGGCACCCGCTTCCCACCATGACAAAAGAGGGGAATAATTATCTAATTGAGGTTAGAGCAGAGAGTTTGTTGTCTCACAAGAGTAAAAAGGAAGCAGCCTCTCTTCCAGGTGTTAATTGAAAAATGCAGGTCAACCACAAGACAGGTGTAAAGCTTGCTTTCTTAAAAATTATGTAATAAATTAAGTAGTTGAATTATGTCCTCTGATCAAATGTCCGGATTTACAAGAAACAAATCTATAGCTAGTTCTCAGAAAAACCAGTAAATCTGATTTAAACAATTCATATCTAATTAGTTTTTTAAGACATCACCTCAGTGAATACTCTTATCTTTGACTGTTATTGAATGCATTGGAATGGTGGAGCCTTCTGATTTCTAACAAACAAAATGTATTTATACTGAATATCATTTTTTCCCTTCAATTATAAAATACATTTGAAAAAAAATATTTGTCCCTGTAATATTCGGAAATAAAAATAACTATAACATTATATAGTAATCTACAGAAATTTTGCATTATACAGGCTCATGACCCAAGGAAAAAAGAAAAATCATATTAAAAACTTAAGAACCTATTTGTCAAAAGTAAAACTTCAGAAAAGAAAACCTTTACATTTGAATGGAATAAAAATAAGGATAGTAGTTGTAAAAAAAATAGGAAAAAGACTAAAAAGAAACAGTGAAAATAAAAAGCGCTGAGGAAACGCTAGAAGAGGGGGAAAAAACCTTGCAGCAATCAGAATCAAGATAAAAAATGGAAATTGAGCAAAAAAAGTAATAAAATAAGGAGGAAAGGAAGAAGAAAACCGATCAGTGAACAACTGGAAGAGATCTCCTTATATTGCAGACTTTTACTCTCTCCCTGAAACTGAAACTCTAATCTACTGTACTTCAAAAAGTAAATTAAAGAAAAATCTGTGCTTCAAAATTTGATGTATAATAAAAGAATTGTTCTCTTGATGTTTACCTAATTACTGTGAAGACTGCTGTTGTATTTCAATCTCAGTATGAGTTTCAGATCTTTTCTCAGATAATTAACAGCAATATCAGGATCATAAAAGTGTTCTCAATCATCCAGAGATAAATACAATTGGCAGGATGAAGAAAAAAAATTCACTTGTCTTCCTGACTCACTAATATGGTTAAATTATTTATGCTTTTTAACTACTTTGGAAAGCAAACCTGAAAAAGACATTTTTTTTTTGCCCTTCACATATTCTAGAGAGGTTCATTTCCTGAAGAGGTGCAAAATGTTATACCGGATAGATTTCTTGAGAATTCTAATTCTCACCTGGATTTGTCCATAATAAGATTAGAATCTTAATGAATCTCAGTACTGTATTATAGAATTCTTTGAAACTGAATATCTCCCAGAAAGACTCCTCTGTTACAGCTTTTGGAGGCTGCTAGTCCTCAATACCCCTGAAGCTTAAAAATCATTTTTTCCCCAAAGCCCTCTCTTCTGCCATGGTCTTTTGATTTTTTTTGTGCTTTTTTTATTGCTACAGCCTAGATCAGACCTGGGTATTTTATAACCCCCAGGCCACCTCCAGCCCTTTGACTCTCCCTGTCCACCCTGTGTGGTTTGTTTTTATTTTAAAGGCAACTGCTGTTATTTTTTTCCATTTTATGAATTTGCACATGTGCATGCTCAGGCACTTTCACAGCCCTATTGGTTTGTCCCTCCACAATAGTCTCAGTTTCTCATGTAGCCCCAAATCTTCTTTCAGATATGTTAATATTCATTTTGTGAGATGACTTCTTTTGTGAGATTACACCATGACAAGCACCTCAGAATTAATTACAGTACTTCTCTTGGCTCCATTTTGGAGTTAACTGTTGCTTCCCGCGCTTCTCCTACCTGATCTTCAGTTGAACTGTCAACCAAAGCAATTTCCTCTCCTGTCTCAGAAAGGAAAATTGTTGGACCTTTTATTGCTGCTGAGGCTGGTAATTATTTTTCTATTTCTGCTTGAGATGGTTCCACCTCACCAGGTGATTTTAAAGATTAATTAGCATTATGTTGCTAGTTGCTCTTAACAAGCAGCCCAGACACGGTTTTCCAGAGCTCGTGGAGGGGCAGAGAAGCAAACTAGCTCAACATTTCCGCATCTTGAGCAGAAGTTGAGACCTGGACCCTTTCCCATAGGAACGAAATCTGTCACAGTCATTGCAGTCCCCCTCCTCTGCCGGCCTATAAAATCAGTACTGCTAAAGAACCCAATACTGAGAGAGGCAGATTTCCAGACTTACCTTTCTCACCCAACAGGTCCACTTGTTCACCCAGTATTACTGTGAACAATTGTCATCTTGCTAGAAACCGACCCACCATTGAGTAGCCCCACCACAAGGACATTCATTAACAATCTGATCTCCTGGATCCTGGAAAGGGGCAAATGGACCCAAGTGGAAACTAGCAGCACACAGTTGATCTACCTTGTACTATCAGTTGGCATCATCATCATCCTAGCGTTTTTCTCGCAGGAGCAGTGTCCGCTTTTTGGATCAACAAACACCATCTTGCATGATGAAATGCAGCACCAGGGTCCTGTGTGCATTTTGAAGGAGATGGCTGTATAGGTTCTGACAAGAAAAAAAATAACCTGACTTGTCATCTGGGCCTGACATCCTCAGTTGGTTTGGCCTGTGTTCAGCTCATCACTGCCCTGCTGGGTGGGGCAGTACCCAGAGGCACCACTAAGAGGAGCAGATCTCACCTCTCTGTCTTATACTGTCAGTGATGAGAGCTTCTTTGGAAGCCATCTTTTCAGTGTTTACAGTTAGTTACAGTACTGTGTGAATGTTTGATAATGAAGAACTGGAAAAGTGTGTTCCTCTTTAAAAAAAAAACCTGTTTCAGTTAAGCTGCTGTTAGATTTCAGCATCACTACATTCCAGAGAACATATTCAGGTAATGCAAAATGCAGCTGCGCGAGCAGTATTGGGCCTGCCTAGAAATGCCCATATCTCGGCATCACTCCACGAGCTGCATTGGCTGCCAATTGGTCTCCGAACGCAATTCAAAGTGTTGGTTATGACCTATAAAGCCCTACATGGCATCGGACCAGGTTACTTACGGGACCGTCTGCTGCCCCATGAAACCCAGCGACCGGTTAGGGCCCACAGAGTCGGCCTTCTCCAGGTCCCGTCGGCCAGACAGTGTCACCTGGCGGGGCCTAGGGGAAGAGCCTTCTCTGTTGTGGCCCCGGCCCTCTGGAATCAACTCCCCCCGGAGATCTGTATTGCCCCCACCCTCTCCGCCTTTCGCAAATTACTGAAGACTCATCTTTGCCGACAGGCCTGGGGCAGTTAACACCTGGCCCCAGCCAGTGTATGTCTGTTTTGAATGATTGGTCTTTTAATTGACGGGTTTTACAATGTTTTTTATATATTAGATTTCTACATGTTAGTATTTATGTTGTGAGCCGCCCTGAGTTCTTGAAATAGGGCGGCATAGAAATCTAAGTAATAAATAAATAAATAAATAAATAAATAAATAAATAAATAAATAAATAAATATGTGTCTGTTGTTCAGAGACAGTGGCATACCTGAGGCATTCACAATTTCTGCTAATATTAACGTTCTAGTTGCAGACATGTCAGACTCGCAATGTCACATGATGTCGTGCAACGTATCGGGACGGTTTTGCCATTGCCAGCAGTGGGGTGGGCGCGGCTTCCAGATGACGCATCTGGCCCGTGGGCCGGCAGTTTAACACCCCTGGTTAGAGGGTACTCAAACTGCCCACTTCTGAACCAAAAATCGAATCAATCAATCAGCGTGTGCAGATGAGATATGGGAGGGGTATACATCAACCCTTTTGCAACCATCTGCAACCTATGCTTACCTATCAATCCCTTTGCAGCATAAGTATGCATTAACACCTACATGGAGTTCTGGACAAGTCTAAGTCTAAATCAAGATTTAGGGACTTTGCTTCAATCCACATTAGAGCGTACAGCCTGCTTGCTGTATGGTTGTGTGGTCAATCCAAGGTTGCGGTTTGAGATTAAGATCTCTATCCATAAACTAAAGAAATTTTTTAGGAAAGCGGGAGATACGATAGATAAACGTGAGTGGTGGCAAAGTTTGACTATCGAAGTTCTCCAAAAATGTAAAGATGAATGAAAGCTGTCAAGTTTTCATACATTTTCATTTTTATTTATTTTTTTGTAAAAGTCATGAGGCTTGCATCGTGTTGCTATTTGTGAAATACAAAGAAAATCCTTTCATTCTCTTGTGGGACCAAGACTAAGAGTTTGATGGATGTTAGAACAATTGGAAACAACTTTCAGCAATTTGAAAAAGACTGTTACTCTGTGTTTTCTAATTAGAATGGAAGCAGGATAGATCTCTGTGGGGAAAATATATTATTTTTATGTATTACTGTAAACTGTCTAAAACAGACTTGAATATATTACCAGGAAACATTTCCTCAGGAAACAAAAAATAAATCTACCAACCATTCTAATTCCCAGAACAAAATTAAAATGCATGTACGTGATATCATTATCATTTTCAAGGGCTAGGCAAAAGAAAATAAAAAAGTGGCAATCAAATCTACTTGGAATTATAATGACTGAATATTAATGAATTGTAACCAACCCTGGCTTGGTGTGACAGTTTAACATACTATGAATGATCAGCAGCTTCCAATTAGTACAGAAGCAAAGATGAGAGATCGAGGGATGTCCAACCTTGACAATGTTACGACTTGTGGGCTTCAACTCCCAGAGTTCCCCAGCCAGCACAGCTGGCTAAGGAATTCTGGGAGTTGAAGTCCACAAGTCTTAAAGTTGCCAAGATTGGACACTCCTGCTCTAAGCATTAGTTTCTTGGCTTGAGGTAATAAATGTTTATAGATAAATGTGTCTCTGTTAACTTAAATGATATTTTGTGGAAACAGTCTTGTATCATACTTTTGATAAAATCTTGGCTTTATTTCTTTTTTAGCCTGCATTTTATAAGGCTAAATATACTGACAAACTAGATTCTCTTAACCAAGAAAGGAATGAAGTCCCACCAGTTTGAGAAAAGAGGAAAATGTAGGAATTAGAGGTGTTTGTGTCTGTGTGTGCATGAGAGAACAATTCTAAGGCATTCTAACTCCTAAGACTCCTGTACATATAATTTCTTGTCCGAATAAAATTATTGTTAATGAACCCCAAAAAAGTTGAATTGCCCTATATTTTTTTAAAAAAACTATAGACTTTACAAGCTACTGGAATTACAAAGTAATTGTATGATGTTCTTTGAAATGTAAAAGGAATGTTTAAGAATATTTATGAACATTTGTTTTTGCAGTTTATCTAATTTATATGAGAAAGAGGCATCTTTATTACCAGTAAAACTCAACAGCTTCATTATCATTTTTAGAACTTCATGGCTATTAACTGTTTCATAATCTACAACCCCAAATACACACACAACATATACCAGACATGTCAAACACAAGGCCCGTGAAGTGGTTTCATGTGGCCCGCGAAGCCATCCTGGAAACAGTGAGGGAACGGTCCCCGCTGCCTTGGCCCTGGCCCAGGCTGGCCGGGAGCCAATGTACAATTTTGTGGTGGCCATCTATGCTGAAATGCCTTCAGTCTTAGCTCCACAAGGCCGTCTGGAAACAGTGAGGAACCAGCCCCTGCCGCGTCGGCCCCACCCCCTGGGTGCATGCTGGGGAAGTGTCACCCTTTATGAGGAATGAAGAAATGCACCATCGCCTGGAAGTGGCCAGCAAATGGCCCTCGCCTACTTCACATATCCGAATTGATGGGCTCTGCCCTGGTCCCACCCCTTTCTGCCAGAGACCCTCAGATCTGTCCCACTCCTGCCCAGGCCCTCACAGGCACCCTTGACGCGAATGATGTAGAGCTGGCCAAGCCCACCCAGTACACCACATCCACTCCATCCACGCCCACCCAGTAGGCCGCATCCACCCGGCCCCCCTGAGGGCAATTGCAATGCTGATGTGGCCCTCAATGAAATTGAGTTTGACACCCATGACATATACGTACTGGTATGCATATATATGTCATAATAATAGTTGTGATAAAGTTAAGGTTTTATCATGATTTTGTATCCAGCAGAGGGCAGTATTTGGAAAGTACTTGTATTGATTACCTTTAGCAGATTTTTAGAAACCGAGAGTCAATTTTTTAGCTTGGAATAAATTACATAGATTTATATGAAATTTATCTTTTTCTATGCATAAAATTAAAAAATAATAATTTATAGAAGCTTAACTATCAAACATTTTTAATCAGAACTATATGAAATGCTGTAACAAAACTAACCATCCAAACCATCACCCTCAACTCTTTCTCAAAGGCCTTTTAGAAATGCTGGACTGTTTCTCAAAATTAGCAATCTTTGTGCTCAATGTAAAGTATCAAGAAGCTGAATTGACTGCTTCAGTTAATCAAAGGAACTGTTCAGTGTTTAAAGTAAGCAGCAGTACTTAGCATTTCATCTTTGCTTGAAAAACCTGGGAAACGTCAGTCATGAACATGTCTGTATGGTGTCCTTGGTGCTCTCTGAGCTTGGTGGCTTTCTTGCAGATGTTACATTACCAAACTAGGTAACAGCCCCCATATTCCCTTCTATAGATACACATCTATATAGATATCTGAAGTTAAGCCAGGCTTTAATTTTTCTGAGGTGGACTACTCTAGGGCAGTGTTTCTCAGCCTTGGCAAATTTCAAATTATGAACTTCAACTCCCAGAATTAGCAGCCTTCTCAGGAATAGCTGAAACCCTTGCAACTCTCAGAAGTCCAATTGGCCCTGGACATTTAGAATGATCCTCAATTCTGTTTTATTTCAGTGGCTTTTGGCTATACTGAGGTTTTGGCAGCTGGTTAGTTAATGATTCATTGATTGATTTATTATATATTGACTCTTAGCAACCACACTGATACATTTTATCCTTGATGATCAGTCCCCAATCTGCTCCTTCAGGTCTTCCAACAGGATATTCATTGCCACTGTAACTAAATCCATCCACCTTGCTGTTGGTCGTCTTCTTCTCTTTCTTTCTACTTTTCCCACCACCAGAGCCTTCTCTAGAATGTCTATGGAGATTCTCAGTCATCCACATTAGGTTTGTCCGAAATCTTGAAGACATTTCTCTACTCATCCAAGAAGCTTCTTCAGTTCTCTCCAGAACTGAAAAAGCTTCTTGGATGAGAAGCGAAACATCTTCATGAAAAAACAAAGGAACTTCAGTTGCCTTTTGAAAAAGCATCTTTGATACTTTCTCTAGAATCTTCATGGATTGTATCTGAAGTAGGATAATTTGGGCCTGATCATCTGTGCCTTGAGTAAGAATTCTGGATTAATTTGTTCAATGTCCATTTTGTTTATTTTCTTGGTTGTCCATGTTATTTTCAGGAGTCTTCTCCAGCACCCACATTTCAAATGCGTCAATATTCTTTTTTACCCTAATATTAATTACAGTTTGTTAAGATAATTTGTAGTGAACTTTCATGATTCCCTTTATTAATAAATTGCTGCATTTTGTGATATTTTGTGCATTCATATGATTGGGATGATATGTAATAGCTGTGAAATAAATAAATCTCAATTACACATTTTGAGGAGCAAACTGGAAATTATTTATAGGAATCAATGGAAGGATACTACAGTTGTGCTGTAATCCTTTGGGTGCATTTATAGTTTCATTTTATTCTGCTTCTGCTCAATGTAGTGACTTATTAGAGGAAATTATCTTTCAAATGAGATCTGGAAACTATTTGTACAAATGATTCTGACTAATTGCGTGATATCAGGCCAAATGAATTTGCCTAAATACGTTCTGTATAGAATCTTATTATTTATGCAGTACTATCTGTGAGCATGGTACTTTGTATGAGAAGATAACTTTACCTGTTTGATGGTTACCCAAGGTTCCATATGCATATATGAAGTCCAATTAATTAATTTATTTAGCACATAGCATATCATATATTGACTAGCAATATATGCTAACATTTCATCTAGAATAGCAGAACACAATAAAATATAAATGATCTATGTTCAGATACCAATGTCTAGGGCAGTGGTTCTCAACCTTGGGGTCGTGACCCCATTTGGGGTCGCGCAACCATTTCGCGGGGGTCGCCGGGCACCGCCGGCCGCCATTTTGTTTTTTTATTTTTATTTATTTTTATTTTTTTTAATTTTTTTTTTATTTTTTTGGTATGCGCGCGCCACGCACACTCAGATCCGCCCGTCGCGCCGGAAAAAAAAATAAAAAAATAAAAAAAATAAAAAATAAATAATAAAAATTAAATAAAAAACAAAACAAAATGGCGGACCGCAACGGGCGGAACTGCGCATGCGTGGCGCGTGCGACGGCCGATCCGCGCAGGCGCAGATCCGCCCTTCGCGGCCGCCATTTTTTTTTAATTTTTTTTTTAAAATTTTTTAAAAAAAATAAAAAAAACAAAATGGCGGCCCGTGACGGGTGGATGCGCGCATGTGTGGCACGTGCGACGGGCCGATCCGCGCATGTGCGGATCCGCCCGTCGCGGCCGCCATTTTGTTTTGTTTTTTTTTTATTTTTTTAAAACAAATTTTTTTTTGCGCGCGCGCGCCCGGGTCAGGGTCGCGGCGCGCATGGGCGGGGCAAGTGGGGTCTCAACCTGAGAAAGGTTGAGAACCACTGGTCTAGGGGTAGGCCAGGGGTAGGCAACCTTGGCTCTTTTATGACTCGTGGATTTCAACTCCCAGAATTCCTGAGCCAGCCATGCTGAGGGGAAAGGGAGAGGTTTCCAAGCTGAGCCATGCTGGCTCAGGAATTCTGGGAGCTGATGTCCACGAGTCATAAAAGAGCCAAGGTTGCCTACCCCTGGGCTAGGCCATCTAACCATTGAAGTGCAGCATTGTTTACATTTAAAACATCAGATACTGGACTGGTGTATGCCCTCAGCTTACAGCCAGGCACTATGTGACCTATGGTTTGATATGGGACTCTGTGGTCGCACTGAGGGAAGGATACTGTGCCCCATTTATACAGAGAGTCCTGGCAGATAACCTTGTGAGGTGCGAATCCTATTCAGCATTGTCTATTGCTGACATGGTCGTTCAAAGCCTGACAACATTTTTGTGGGGTCATTTATGTGTTTTCCTATGAAAACCCATTTGGCTTTCCAGTGGGAATCAATGTTAAAAGTGTTGGGCAGATGTTGTGCAAGTGCCAGTGGAGGCTTCCCGGATTTGAGTCTGTTTGTAACTGCTGGCAGCCAGACAACTCTGTAGACTTCCCTATGAAGCCCAGTTTGGAATTCATTATTTATTCCCAATAAACGAACCACTAGTATCCATGGAACCCTTGACCATTCCAAATACTCTTATTTGTTTGTTGTCTCATAAGATAATTGATGTTTACTAACGCATGCTTACATCTTGAGTTTATAAGGAATTTGTTAGAAGCAATAAGCCAGAGGTTATTAATAGCTTCTTTTTTAGTATAAGACTCCAATTTAGTTTGTCCTACTTGCATGCTAGAAAAAAAAGGTTGAATGTAAACATACACTTTACTACAAAGTCTAGTCCCAGATGTTTTTAGAGTTTTCATCCTTGAATGCAGCATGAATGAATGAATGAATGAATGAATGAATGAATGAATGAATGAATGTTTATCTTCCTTAAACTTCTTCTGCTTAATACAGCTTGGTCTTCTTCGGTGTTAATTGTTTAATTTTAGGATATTCAAAGGAATTTGCTGACTGCAGTTTTAAATAAAGGTGTCAGTACAGCTCAGAATAATTAAATTCAGGACTTTTTTTTTGTCATAGAACGCCCAGAATGGAGTTCCAGCACCTTTTTTGGATGGAACCTTGCAGGGTAGGCAAGGCGGGTTGTATGACATGTGTGAGTTCCAGCACCTTTTTTTTTTTTCAAAAAAAGCACTGATTAAATTCATTGCAAAACTATAAATGATGACCTAAGTATTTAGACAGAGCTCTGTTTACTAGACAGGTAAAAATCAAAACCTAGAACAATCTACTTCAACTTTGCCAAAGAGTTTTTAATAGAAATAGCATTGATTTGGCATATTTCAAGACCTACCGAATTTCACTGGAAACTGGCAGCACGGATAGTAAAGCAACAGATACTAATTTTAGAAATACTAGTAAACACTTGTAGCAACACTTGTTATATTCCCACGTTATTTTAAAAGTTGGCTAAATGAACCTTTGTTTCTATTTTAGCTAGTCCTTGACTTATTCATTTAGTGACTGTCCAAAGTTACAATGGTGCGGAAAAAGTGACTTATGACTGTTTTTCACACTTATGACCATCACAGCATCCCCACAGACAAATGTTCAAAATTTGGGCACTTGGCAACTGGCATGTATTAATAACAGTTGCACTGCATGGAGTCATGTAATCACCATTTGTAAATTTCCCAGCTGGCTTCCGACAAGCAAAAATCCATTGGGGAAATCAGATGTGCTTAACAACTGAATGATTCACTTAACAACTGCAGAAATTCACTTAACCATTTATGGTAAGCAAGATCATAATAAGTTGAGGACTAACTGTAATAAAGCTTTCCAGCCTTCTCTTCAGCAATAGAGAGTAGAAAAAGTTGTTGGCATGGAAGATGACTTTGATTCCTGGAAAGCTGTAGAGGAAAAATTCAGCTATTTAAACTGATAGTAATTATAACATAAATTCGGGCGCTTTTTTGCCACCATTCCTTCTCTATGGGATTAGATAGAATGCTCTTTTCCTAGAAGCTGCTTATTTATTGTGTTAATATATTTTGTGCTCGTTATAACTGCAAGCATTACAGAAATTAAAATGAATTTCTGCCAATAATTGGAATCCATCAGATCTGCTCCCTGTTGTTTCACCAGCTTCCAGTGCTCCTGGTGTTCATTGTAGACTATAATAGCTTCTGTTGCTAGGCTTTGATTTTTAAGATTAAGAAAAGTTCATAAAAATAGATACTGAGCTTCAGAAGATATCTAAATCACCTTTCACCTAGATGGGCTTTAGAGACTTTTCTCAACTTTGTTTTGATAGTAATTAAAGGATGGGGAGGGGAAAAACAGAGGCGTAAACTCAGTGGTGGGATTCAAATACCTGAACAACCAGTTCTCTGCATGGATGCTGTTTCTGGAACTCTGTTCTGGACCTGGGCCAGAAGTGGCATCCATGCACTTCCGGTGGGCCGTTCTGTGCCTGGGAGGCTTCCACCAGGCTTCCGAGGCTCAGAACAGATTTTTGGAAGTGGCGTCCACACACTTCCAGTGAGCTGTTCTGGGCCTGGGAGGCTTCCCTGGCTCAGAACAGGCTTCCAGAAGTGGCATCCACGCACTTCTGGTGGGCTGTTCTGTGATTGGGAGGCCTCCCCCAGGCCTCCAAGGCTCAGAATAAATTTCCGGAAGTGGCGTCTACACACTTCCGATGGGCCGTTCTAGGCCTGGGAGGCCTCCCTGAAGCCTCCGAAGCTCAGAACGGACTTCTGGAAGTGGTGTCCATGTACTTCCGGCAGTCCATTCTGGGCCTTGCAAAAAAGGGCTAGGGCTTCAGTTAGTTCGCCGAAGTCAACAAAAAATTAGCTACTGGTTCTGCTGAATCAGTGCAAAGCGTCTGAATCCCATCATTGCGTAAACTCCTGGGAATTCTCCAGCTTTTTCTTAACAGTTTTGAGTCTACCATGAGAGGTAGCATTCGCATTTACCATGTTAAAAAAATGAGGGTCTGGAGATTTGAGAGTCATGATTGCAGTCATAGAATATGGAGCAGTATTGCTCTTTGTATTATGTTTTGAAAATTTCTCCGTGGCAAAAAATCTCAAAAAATCTCAAAAAATCCAAGGAGTGGCCTATATCAGGCTTCTGTTATTTGGGGTCAAGACTTCATCTTCATCACCATCATCAGAGTTGGAAGGGACCTTGGAGGTCTTCTACTTCAACCTCCTGCTCAAGCAGGAGACCCTATACCATTTCACACAAGTGACTGTCCAGTTTCTTCTTAAAAATCTCCAATGATGGAGCTCCCACAACTTCTGAAAGCAAGCCATTCCACCAATTGATTGTTCTCACTGTCAGGAAATTTGTCCTTAGTTCTAGGTGCTTCTACCGTGGTTAGCTTCCATCTGTTGCTTCTTGTCTTGCCTTCAGGTGCTTCGGAAAATGCTAGTTTGGAAACTCTAGTGCTTCTATCCTCCCCATACTTGAATCTGTCTTTGTTCAATGCAAATTATGACTTGTCATGTCCAAAAATACAGGTGGTACTCAACTTATAACAGTCCATTTAGTGACAGTTCAAAGTTATAACGGCACTAAAAAAAGTGACTTAGGACAGTTTTTCACACTTATGACCTTTGTAGCAACCCCATGATCATGTGATCAAAATTCAGATGCTTGGCAACTGGTTTATACTTATGACCGTTGTTGTGTCCCAAGGTCACGTGATCCCCTTTTGCAACCTTTTCACAAACAAAGTCAATGGGGAAGCCAGAGTCAGTTAACAACCATGTTACTAACTTATCAACTGCAGTGATTCACTTAGCAACTGTGGCAAGAAGAGTCGTAAAATAGGGCAAAGTTCACTTAACCCAGTGGTTCTCAACCTTTTTCAGGCCAATCTGCGCATGTGCGGTGTGCGCGGCACAAAAAAAACACAAAATGGCGGACCGCGATGGGCCGATCCGCGCGTGCATGGCACGCGCGCGACGGCCCAAACCGCACATGCACGGCGCGCACGACGAAAAAAAACAAAAAAAACCCAAAATGGCGGACCACGACGGGCCGATCCGCGCATGCATGGCACGCGCGCAATGGCCCGAACTGCGCATGCGCGGCGTGCGCACGACAAAAAAAAACAAAATGGGCTGCGGCAGGCCGATCCGCGCATACGCGATGCGCGCGCTAAGGCCCAATCCGCGCATGTGCGGTGCGCGCACGATGGCCCGAACTGCGTATGCGCGGCGCGCGCGCGGCAAAAAAATATGGCGGACCGTGGTGTCCGGCGACCCCCGTGAAACGGTCATTCGACCCCAAATGGGGTCGCGACCCACAGGTTGAGAACCGCTGACTTAACCAATGTCTCACTTAACAACAGAATTTTTGGGCTCCATTGTGGTCATATGTCGAGAACCACCTATAACGAATGCTTATGGGGTTTCTAATGTACATTTTTCTCACTTGAGGAATGCCTAATATTTTTATAGGACTGTGGAGTCAGCAGTGGCCTATTTCAGAACTCAGCAAAACTCCATCTGACTATTGGGACACTGGTACTTCTGAATGAACAAGAAATCCAGAAAGCCCAGGAACTCCTGCAGAAGTGTAGAGAAGACCTTGTCAAGTAAGTAAAACAGAAGCTTGGTATAGTAGAAGAGAGAAGCAGTTGTCTACATTTGTCCAAAGAGGAGGCATCTATGGAGAGAATAGAATAGAAAAAATAGACAATTGTAAGAAATTGTAGCAAGCAGCTACAACTATCTAAAGACCAAGGACTCAACTGGGTTTTGTTTATGACATCAGTCAACAAGCTATTTGATAGAATCCCTTTTGATTGATTGATTATGTGCCACCAAGTTGATGTTGATATTAATGATAGTTTTTTCTCCATGACAATCAGTCCCTATCCTAGTTCTTCAAGTTTTCCTCTACTAGAAACTTTTTTTTTCTTGTCATTTTTGAATTAATCCCTGGCTACTTTTTTTCTTGCAGTGATTTTGTGCATAAGCAAAGACTGATTTTATTCCATTGAGGTGGATGAAAAATGTGATTACCTTCACACTTTGTACTAGCAGAGTGTTTGGCAAATAATTCTTTTCGCCCTGGATGGTTGTATATCCCTGAGATTCATTTCTTTAAAAAGCTATAGGGAGAGAACATTGAAAATACACAACGCGTGTAAGAAATCAGTCCTAAAACAGTAGCTCAGTGCCTCTGAAGGGCAGATGTTGTCGGAAAGCATTGAACAAAGGCATGCGGTTTGAGATGTAGGATGATAAATAAAAGTCCTCTTCCCCCACCCCTCAGTACAGTTGTGTTTGTAATATTTTTACAAGAGCTTTCTAGTGCAGTGATTTCTAGCTTAGAATTTAGGATATACCCAGACTTTACAAATGAGCTCTTTTGTGATTAACCTCTTTTTAAAATTAGTAACAAAACTTCTGATGATAAAAAATGCAATTATAAGACTGTGGAAATTGCAAAAGGCAAGACATAAGAACATAAGAACATAAGAAGAGCCATGCTGAATCAGGCCAAAGCCCATCGAGTCCAGCATTCTGTGTCACACAGTGGCCCACCAATTGTACATGGGGATCTTGAGCAGAAAGAGAAGGCAAAACCCTCCCTTTCCCTTGACCCCCAAACAAATGGTACTCAAGGGAATCCTGCCTGCCTCAACCAACATAGAGGCGGCACATGGACATCTGTTTTAATAACCACCAATACACTTTGCATCCATGAATCTATCTAGCCCTGCCTTGAAGCTGTCAAGGCTGACAGCTGTCACGACCCCTTCAGGAAGTGAATTCCATAAATCAACGACCCTCTGGGTGAAGAAATATTTCCCTTTATTTGTCCTCACTTTCTTAGCTATAAGCTTTAGGGAGTGCCCCCTTGTCCTGGTATTGTGTGATAGAGAAAAGAATTTTTCTCTATCCACATTTTCTATCCCATGCATGATTTTATACACTTCGATCAAGTCACCCCTTAAACGCCGTCTTTCAAGGCTGAAGAGACCAAGGCGTTGCAATCTGGTTTCATAAGGGAGGCGCTCCATTTCCTTGATCATTCTTGTTGCCCTTTTTTGCACCTTTTCCAGTTCCATTATATCCTTCTTGAGGTGCGGTGACCAGAACTGTACACAGTACTCCAAGTGTGGTCTCACCATCGATTTGTACAGAGGCAATACAACACTTGCTGACTTATTTTCCATTCCCTTCCTAATCATGCCAAGCATGGAATTTGCTTTTTTTACTGCTGCTGCGCATTGGGTTGACATCTTCATCGAGCTGTCCACCAAAACCCCAAGATCCCTTTCTTGGGTTGTCTCAGAAAGTTTGGTCCCCATCAGTTGGTAAGTATAATTGGGGTTCTTTGTCCCGATGTGCATAACTTTGCACTTGTTTAGGTTAAAATGCATTTGCCACTTTGTTGCCCACTCACACAATTTCGAGAGATCCTTCTGGAGCTCCCGACAATCAGTTTCACTTTTCACAACCCGGAACAATTTAGTGTCATCAGCAAACTTGGCTACCTCACTATTAACTTCTACATCCAGATCATTGATGAATAAATTAAAAAGTAAAGGTCCCAAAACTGAACCTTGGGGTACACCACTTCTCACTTCTTTCCATCCGGAGAATTGTCCATTTATTGCCACCCTTTGCTTCCTACAATTTAGCCAGTTACCAATCCAAGACAAGACCTGTCCTCTAATTCCGTGGCTGGAGAGCTTTTTTAGGAGCCTTTGGTGAGGAACTTTGTCAAAAGCCTTTTGAAAGTCAAGATATACAATATCAACTGGGGCCCCTTTATCTATGTATTTATTTACACCCTCAAAGAATTCTAACAAGTTAGTAAGACATGATTTGCCTTTGCAGAAACCATGTTGATTTTCTTTCAGCAATGCCTGTTTTTCTATGTGCCCTGTAATTTTATCTTTAATAATGGTTTCCATCAGTTTGCCTGGAACTGAGGTTACACAACTGAAATGTGTCATGAGTGTACTACAGGTAGACCTCAACTTACGATCACAATTGAGCCCAACATTTCTGTTATTAAGTGAGACATTTGTTAATGTTACGACCTTTCTTGCCACAGTTAAGTGAATCACTGCAGTTGTTAAGTTAGTAAAATGGTTGTTGAGTGAATCTGGCTTCCCCTTTGACTTTATTTGTCAGAAGGTTGCAAAGGGGGATCACGTGACCCCGGGACACTGCAACCGTCATAAATGTGAGTCGGTTGCCAAGAGTCTGGATTTTGACCACGTGACCATGGGGATGCCGCAATGGTCATGTGAAAAACGATCGTAGGTCACTTTTTTCAGTGCCATTATAAATTTGAACAGTGTTGGAATATTCATGAGCAGGAAGAGTCATGTGGTAACTCAGTCAGCCAATGTGAAGAAAGTGCTACTGAGTGTGCAAAAGGTATTGATTTAGGAGCTGAATTTTCAGTCTCAGGTTTGTCTCTGTATCTCTCTGTAAGAAGTCTTCATTGAGCTATGTTGCTGTAAAGAAGAATGTATGGTATTGTAAATATTTTGATATGAATATAAAGAAATTTATTTTGAATCAGCTAAGTGCAGTCAACTGTGAGAGCTTCTGATTTATTTTTTCACCAACAGAGAAATTAAAATTCTCTAACAAACAGTTACTAAATGAACTGTTGTATGTCAAGGACTTACTGTATAGTGCTTAAGGGGACTGGACAACATTCATGAAATCTACTCTCACTGGGTGACTATGGGCATGTCACTTTCTCTCAACTCTATTTCACCAGATTTTTTTGGAAAAATGGATAGGAGGGAAATCCTTAAGGTCATGAGCCTGAACCTGTCCTCCCTGTCCCAGCGATGAACTAGATTCACTTGTTCAGGCAGTGAGCCCATGAATAATATCTGGTTGAGTATCAAAAGACAAGGGAGAACATGCTGTAAATGAAAGTCTACTTGAGTAAACTCTGAATGGTCTTGCAGAAGGATCAGGCTCAATAAGTAGCAGCTAAGTGTGGGTGAGATAGGTGTAGCCGCAAGTATAAAACAAGTCTGAGATTATCTTATTGTTAGAAATAATATCTCTTCTTTATAACTAGTTACTTATATGCCATGGATCTTGATTATTTGGTGGAGTCTTCTCTGCCTGGTCCCCAAGTTTTGTTCTTTTGCTTTTGCCGTTTGAAAAGTTGTTCAGATTAAAGTTTAGCTTTTGACTTCTGGATCAATTTACTAACTACTTAATCCAGGATCACCATATCCGGACTGCAGAAATCCACATTACTATTAGGTGGCAGCAACGAGTTAGTGTGTTCTTTGTAACATTGCTGCCATCTAATGAATATCTACTTTCTGCAATCTAGGTACGGTATCCCTGGCGTAATTCTCTGTGTGTTTCTCTGCTTCCTAATAATCATTTTGGAAATTAAAGCGTACAATGTATTAGCGTGTGTTTGTCACTCCCAAACTCTAATCCTGATCTAGGACAGGATATTGGCTTAGTCTGATATGTCAATTTTTCCAGTGGGTGCTTATTCAGTAAACCATGGTTAAAACAAAGAGTAGCTTAATGTAGTGCATTATCTCAACTCAGCCAGTGAGAACAATTAATAGTGAGAACAATTAATAACATGAAGCCCCTCAAATCTGTAGCATTCTATCCTGAATGTCAGGAGTGGGGAACTATAGTCCCTTTATGACCTGTGGATATCAATTCCCAGGAATTCTGGGAGTTAAAGTCAACAGGTCATATAAAGGGGCCATAGTTCCCCATCCCTGTTGAATGTAGCACTAATGGCTTCGTTCACTGAAGCCATCAAATGGGTCCTATAACAGCTAAGCATAATTGAACATTTATGAGCTTATTATGCTGGTTTCTATCCTTATTGATAATTCTGACTTATGAGTCTACTCCTTGATGCTCCTGTGTTTGATATATTGTATTTGCATTATTTCCCTTGCTAATTAAACAAGAGGCACTCTAAATAATTATACACATATAATTAAACAGAGCCATTCACAGTTTCCTAGTTTCAGAGTAATGTCAGAGATACAATCCATAGTGACACCGTTAGTAGCAATAACAAATTTGCTGCATATGTGTATTAAGGCCAGCCAAAATATTAAGACTTATGACTCCCCTTTGGTATCCCCTTGTTTATTTGTTACTAATTGAAATCAGGAGATGATACCTTAATTTAGCATGCATTTATTAGATTTTTATGCCACATTTTATGTAAAAATCTCAACCATAGCATGCAAATAATGAGAATGAAAAATTACAAATGGCAATGAATTAAAATAATAAATGCACAGTGTGTGTTTGTGTGTGTGTATTTAATATATATATGTATATGTATATGTCCTTAATAACATTAAAAACATAAATCCCGGGTATACACATAATGTGAAATAAATAAAGGTGATCATCAGGATAAAATCATAAACAAAAATATTTAATCTACAAAACCAAGCTTTCGGCGGTCACACTACCGACATCGTCAGGATATAAAATGCTGGATCTGGGAGTCTGTTTTTATGTGGCTGCTGCCTCTGCACTCTGACCCTGTATCGGGTCATTGGTCCGCTCATTAGCATCGGCTGTGTAGTTCTTAAAGTGGCCGTTTCTAAAGTTGTCCTCCGCTCTCCAATTGCTGTTATTTTTTTTGTACGTGTGCGGATGCCTGGCGATCCGCTGTTCATCCGCTCCCAGTTATCTGTCCCCACCCCCTTATTTGTCTTAGCTTGCCTCTGTATTGCTGCGCTGTCTCGCGTACATGCTTCAAGCTCCGTTCTTGTATTTGCCAGCCCTGCCATCTTCCTTGCCCGTGTGTAAACTCCTGGGGGTTGGTCGTCTCATTGTTCCTGTTTCTTATCCCCACCTTCTCCCTCTCACTAATGGGTGAGCTCCTATGTGTGCTAATGGGTTGCTAACTGGGCGTGTCTTTGGAATTGCTCCACTACTTGTTACCCTCATTGGTGAGTAACATATATGGGAGCGTAGGAGATAACCATCCCATTTGCACTCGCTATTACTCGCCTGTTCTCCCGTTGATCAGGGCTGTGCTTCTATTGCTGAGTCATTCGTGGGGCATGCCTCCGGTGCATTTCCCCCGTTCTTAAGTTCTATTGCCCCTCCCCTGCATCTATAATCATCTCAGGGGGTGTCCAGGTGCTTTTGCCCCATATTTGCTACCTTCCTCGTTAGCGGGTGCACTCGTCTGTCTGGCCAGGTGTCATCAACGAGGTATATGGGAGCTTTTCCCTTCTCCCCGGTGTGTATGTATGCCCCTCGGGGGAAGCCATCTGGTGGTACCTGTTCATTGATCTCCTTCCCTCGTCCTGACTGGATTGAGTTGTTTGTGCTTTGCACACCTGTGGGATATATTTCCCTCGTGCTTTTTCTCATCCTCCTTGTTCCTCCACCGATCTGGATATCAGCCTCTGGGGGTGGGTTGTCTGCTAGCATTGTGTCATCCCTCCTCTCCTCTTTCATGTATAAGTGGATTGGAGACGTTTTACTTGTGGGGTGTATCCCCAGTTCACCACTCTCTCTCAGGATTGTGGTTACCTCCCCTGTCATCCCCTCTTTCTGATCTTGTACAGAGTGAGTTGGTCGCCTGCGTTTCCAATTAGCACCCCGTCTTTCCCATCCCCTTAGTATGTGATATGCTGGAGGGAGCTCTATGTGGCGATTGATGGAATGTTTGTCTGACAGCCAGGCTTCCTTGAGCAGGCGGCCTCCCTTGGTGTTATCTTGGGATATGGCCTCGACGTTGGTGCGGTCAAACCTGTGGCTGTAGTTGGCCATGTGGGTTGACACTTGTGAATGCTGCTCTCTTCTCTTAACTGCCAGCTCATGCTCGTGGACCCTGGTCTTAAGTCTCTTGGAGGTTTCACCAATATAATTGAAGGGGCAATCCTTGCAATTGATTTTATATATTACCGAGGATCTTTCTGCAGTGGGGAGTGGGTCCTTGGGGCGCATGATCCTAGCGCGGAGAGTCTGGTCTGGTTTGTGGGCTACCTTCATGTTGAAGGGGGCTAGCAGTCTGGCCATTGTTTCTGATACTCTGTTAATGTAAGGCAGGATCATTCGTGTGGGCTGTGTGCAATGACCCAATCCAGGGTCAGAGCGCAGAGGCAGCCAGCCACATAAAAATGGACTCTCGGATCCAGCATTTTATACCCTGACGATGTCGGTAGTGTGACCAATGAAAGCTTGTTTTTTTAGATTAAACATTTTTGTTTATGATTTTATCCTGGTGATCACCATTATTTATTTCACATTATGTGTATACCTGGCATTCGTGTTTTTAATGTTATTAAGGACAGTTATAGGAGAGCAGTTCTGCTCCATGCTAGGAAATGGGGAAAAATGGCGCAACGGCTGGCCATCTGCTACCGCAAGCTGGTGGTCCTCCATGATTGCGCCTGAGGAGACCTTCCCCCCAAGTCATTGAGAAGAAAGCAGCTGATTGATTCCATAGAATGCCAGCTAGTTGTCTGCCAATTCCAGTGCCGCACCATGCGCACCCTAATTAACAATCAGCATAGACGCATAGGAACCCTGGAGACCGTAATCCAAGATTGCCGTGAATACTGCAATAAGATGCTAACATGCCAACATTTCCAGGCGCTAGAGCTGCAAATTCACCAGGCCACCATAAGGGCAAGTCAGCAAGAGTCCGTGGTGCTTCAACACAAGATGGACGCCCTACGAACGCTAGCCAACCAGAGAAACACCAACAGGTTAGTCCATAACCTCTCCTCTGTAACTTTAACTCGCGAACAGACCACTGTATTGGAGTGAGATGCCGGCCATAACTTGGCGGACGCTCGGGCGATGGATTTTGTAGCAACCCTAGAACCTACACTGCAATGCATTTAGGCCGGAGACGAAACCAAGAATTCGGTCAGGCAGCGCGTTACAGGCCTATTGATGGGTCATCAACTCTGCCAGATACTATCTAGGAAGGAGAGGGAGGCTTTAGAACATCTAAGAAAAAATGATACCATCATTGTCCTCCCAGCAGACAAGGGTAGGGCAACTGTCATTATGGACAGAACGGAATATATAAGCAAAGCCCGGATGCTACTTAACGATGCCACGGTTTATAAAACCATCACCAAAGACCCCACGGTAGCACTTAAGAATCGTATTAATAAGCTTCTTAACAACTTGAAGCGCCTTGGAAGAGTGGATGATGATACGCTAAGGAAAATACACCCGAGTGATTCAGCCATAGCCAGATTCTATGGCCTGCCAAAGGTCCATAAGGAAGGAGTGCCTCTATGTCCCATTGTTTCATTTAAAGGCACCCCAACCGTGGGACTGGCCAAATGGCTGAGTGGCCGGATTAACCACCTTGTGGACAATAATGAGACCACCATAAGATCAGCAGAGGAGTTCCTGGAAAAAATCTGAGCCCTGAAGGTGGAGGATGATGAGGTGATGGTGTTGTATGTCGTCACCTCGCTCTTTACCTCCATCTCACAAGAACTGCCAATCACGGTATTGAGAGATCGCCTCCAAGAGACATAAGGACAACGACAGGATCTCCTCCGTACCGAGGACTTAGTGCAATTAATAACTTTGTGTCTTAAGACATACTTCACCTTCCAAGGAGTCTTATACAAACAGAGTAAAGGAACACCCATGGGGTCTCCCATCTCGAGTGTTGTGGCGGAGGCAGTCCTACAACAACTAGAGACTGTGGTGATGGCAGATTACTGCCCCAAATTTTGGGTCCAGTATGTCGATGACACCTTCATGATGATTAAAAAACAAGACAAGAATGGCTTTATGGATAAACTGAACTCCGTTTACCCGGATATCCGGTTTACGGCAGAGGAGGAGAATCAAGGAGCCCTCACCTTTCTAGACGTGTGGATTAAACACCAATCCGATGGATCGCTGCATACGGCCATCTATTAGAAGCCAACTCACACGGATAGGATGCTACATTATAGAAGCAACCATCCGGTAGCACACAAGATTAGCTGCATTAAGACCTTATTTAAATGTATTGGCTCACATTGCAACACGGACAGAACTAGGATGGAAGAAAAAAGTTACCTCTACCGTGTATGCAGACGTAATGGCTATCCGATGGAGTTTATTAAATGGCACAGCAGACCACATTGACCACACGTGGACGCACAAGATAAGGCGACATGCACACAACCCACACAAACGACCCTGCCTCACATTAACGGAGTATCAGAAGCAATGGCCAGACTGCTAGCCCCCTTCAATGTGAAGGTAGCCCACAAACCAGACCAGACTCTCCGCGCTAGGATCATGCGCCCCAAGGACCCACTCCCCACTGGAGAAAGATCCTCAGTAATATATAAAATCAATTGCAAGGATTGCCCCTGCAATTATATTGGTGAAACCTCCAAGAGACTTAAGACCAAGGTCTACGAGCATGAGCTGGCAGTTAAGAGAAGAGAGCAGCATTCATTCACAAGTGTGGACTCACATGACCGAATACAGCCACAGGTTCGACAGATGGATCAACGGGAGAACAGGCGAGTAACAGCGAGTGCAAATGGGATGGTTATCTCCTGTGCTCCCATATATGTACCGAGGGGGCAATGAGGGTAACAAGTAGTGGAGCAATTCCAAAGACACGCTCGGTTAGCAACCCATTAGCACACACAGGAGCTCACATGTTAGCGAGAGAGAGAAGGGGGGGATAAGAAACAGGAACAACAAGATGACCAACCCCCACGAGTTTACACACAGACAAGGAAGGCGGCAGGGCTGGCAAATAGAAGAATGGAGCTTGAAGCACGCACGCGAGACAGCGCAGCAATACAGAGGCAAGCTAAGACAAATGAGGGGGTGGGGACAGACAACTGGGAGCGGATGAACAGTGGATCTCCAGGCATCCGCACACGTACAAAGAAAACAACAGCAATTGGAGAGTGGAGGACAACTTTAGAAACGGCCACTTTAAGAACTACACAGCCGATGCTAATGAGCGGACCAATGACCCGATTCAGGGTCAAAGCGCAGAGGCAGCCAGCCATATAAAAACGGACTCAGCATTTTATACCCTGACGATGTCGGTAGTGTGACCGACGAAAGCTTGGTTTTGTTACCCAGCATTTTTGTTACCCAGCATTTTATACGGATCCAGCATTTTATACCCTGACGATGTCGGTAGTGTGACCGACGAAAGCTTGGTTTTGTTACCCAGGTCGTTACAACACAAAAGACTAATGGGCACACAGCCAGCACCTCAACTACTCAGAATGTTACGAAACAGCCAAACAATCCACAAACAATAGCTCCTACACAGCCAACCAATCCACCTACAGCAACTAAGCCAGCACTCCACACACCCCCACCAATATATATATAGAGACGGCAACTGCGATCACACTTTGCTCACACAAGCACAAAGCTGAAGACCCCAGGCTGAAGATGACGAGTGGGACCTCGTCGAAACGTCGCCAAGATACTCTCAATCTTACAGGAAAAGACCCGAATACACCAAGACCTGCATACCTATATCTGTGAAAATCTATGAAAACAAATATATATATATACACGAACACCAGGAAAGATTTAAAACTAAAAATGTTTAATCTAGTGCCAAGCTTTCGTTGGCCAACTGCCGACATCATCAGGGCATAAAACTGGTCAGTGGGAGTCTCCTTTATAGTGCTAGTCAGTCTATGCACACGGCTCCTGGATCTCGTCATAGGTCCTACTTGATTGGGCTGCATGTTGATTATATTCTTGATGTTAATTGATGCTGCCGCTCCATTACTTGCTCTGTTTCCTCCACCCTCCTTCTTTGTGCGTGTATTGCCATCCATCTCCTCACTACAGGCTCCTGAGTTCGGCATGCTTCTTCCCCCACTTTTTTGGCCATTCGTTTCCTCCATGTTTTCCCAGTTGCTCCTTCTCACTCCATTGGGCCGTGCACTAGGTACTGTCCTCTCATCTTCCCCCCCCCTGCTGTCCTTCCCATATGTTCATGGCCATGTCCTACACACACCTCACCTCCTATGTTCTCCACCCCTTTCTCCTCGTCTCCGATGCCCATTACGTTCGCGTCGCCCCAATCATCACATTGCAGTCTCCGTTTCGATCTGTTGTCTCCATCTAACGTGGTTCATGCATATTCGCTCTTCCTGGGGGTATTGTTGCATTGTGTATTTAAGCCTGCACCCCTCTTTTACATGGACCTATGCTTCTATATGGGGTTAGTTGGGGTGGCCATTCGTTCCTCCCCCCCTTTTTTATGTTTGTTACAAACCTATCGTTGTGATCCTCATATTGTCTATGGTGTTCTGGATTGTCCTCTTTCAATCGCGATCGAGTTTTTATTATGGGGCTGTTGATATACCATCCAATTAGTTCTACTCCATTGTTTTTATGTCTTGTTGTTACTGCACGTGCATGATTATCTTTGATGTCATTCATTGGGCAGCCTGGCATCTCTGGTGTGAGGACTTTTTGCCGGTGTGTTGTGGCCCTCTGGCCCTCTCACACCAGAGATGCCAGGCTGCCCAATGAATGACATCAAAGATACTCATGAACATGCAGTAACAACAAGACATAAAACCCGAATAACCAAAGACCTACATATATATATGTATGTATGTTTATATGTGTGTGTGTGTGTGTGTGTGTGTGTGTGTGTATGTATGTATATATAAATAATAGGAAAAATAGAAAAAAAGAGCATTATAATAAGGAAGGCCTAAGTGAAGAAATGCATCTTTATTAGATGCTGAAAAGATTTAATAGTAAGTGCCTTTTTGGGGAAGAACATTCCGGAGGATAGATGCAGCCATAAAGGAGTTTTTTTGTGAGTAACCACGAGATGATAATAAAGTAAGCTGAACCGCAAGCAGCCAGACCTGTCTGATGGCCTTAGTAAATGTATAGGCCAGTAGAGGTGAAGACTCATTGAAGAATTTACTGACTTTGCGCCTATAAATTCCCATGGATTATTCAAGAGCCTGTTAGATTTCATAATCCCCAGAGACAGGCTAATCTTAATGGAGAGGATAGAAACTGAGACCAAATTTCACCAGATGAGGCTATGGCTTTGACAGTGGAATAACTTTAATGCTCACCCATCTACCCCCAGTTAATCCATTTGTGCTCTTCATCTCCCCAAAGATTTAATTTAGTGACCTTTTGAGATGGTCTCAGGGTTATTGTGATGGCTATGAAATGCTGAGACAGATCTTCTAGCACAGGGATCCCCAACCTCCGGTCTAGGGACCTGTACTGGACCGCGGCATGCCAGCAACTGGGCCGCACAAAAAAGCAAAGGCCCATCTGTGGGATGCAGGCAGCACACAAAACCACACACTCCCCAGTCTGCGGAAAAACCTTTCTCCATGGAACCAGTCCCTAGTGCCCAAAAGGTTGGGGACCTCTGTTCTAACATACTCTTAGTATGAATTGATGATGACTATATCAAAGTTCTCCAATATCATTTTAAAAGTGAGCTTGTTTAGATAGGCTGTTGACTCAACACCATGTAAGTCTTCAGTTTGATTCTCTGGTGGGTGTTCTGCTAAGTAGGGTGGTATTTCTGTAGCTTGCAGCAAATCTCCCCCCCCCATGAGAAACCAGAGAGAATAATAGCTGCCAGCCATATATTCTCTATTATTACAATATTCTGTTCTCCCAAACTGTTACCATATTATTATTACCACCAATATAATAACATCTTTACCCTTTTCTAACTCAGTTGTATCACACACTTTTCACACTCATACGTATAACAAAATAGTGGAAGAGAGGAAATAAATAAAGTACAAGTACAGTATTACACCGCAAAGTTTGACAACTGTGATCCCTTTTATTACACCAATTCTCTTAATTATGGGTTTTCAAAAATCAGAGATCCAGCTCTACTTTAGTCCAGGAGTCTCCAACCTTCAGGCCGTGGCCCACTATTGGGCTGAGGCCTGTTCGGAACCAGGCCGTGTGAAAGTCAGGCTGGCACGTGCAGCTCCACTCGTGTGAGAGGTGGACCAGCACTCACACGCATGTGCACCGGCTGGCAGCTCGCATGGCCCAGTTTCTCTCTCCTCCCCCCCCCAAGCTGAACCATCAAGCCACAAAGGTTGGGGACCGCTGCTCTAGTCCATGCCCCTTTGACTTCACTCTGCCAAGACAGGATACCCCCCCCCCCGTCATTTGAACTCTAGCTCTTTACAAGTGGGGAGATGATATAGTTATAATGCAGAGCAACAACAGCCACAAGGACAATTATGTCTGCAGTACTGAAAAACCATTATTGCCATTATTGCTAAAGGAAAATAAATTGTAAGGGTCTAGCTGTGTGAATTTCGCTATCTGTAGAACTGCACATGGATAAAAACCTCAGCTTTTAATATTAGAAAATGTTGGCTTTTCAGTTTTATATGAAAGACAGTATAATTTCTTGTATTATTTAACATTTCTTAATATTAATGCCGTGCAGTGTTTAAAACCAATGCAGTAAGCTGTCTGGAAGTTTTATAACCTATATAATAACAACAGAATTCCATTTTTCTTCTTACAACCTGTAAATGCTGAAGGGACAAATCTAAAGCTACAATTATAGTCCAGGTAAAAGATTGCAGTGGCATTTGAGTGGCATGCCAAAGGTCACCAAGCCAAAGAAATAAATTAAATTTAATGTGATACACTTCATGAATATGACTACAGTAGCCCTTGAATACATGTTAAAGGATCATAGTAATTCTTAAGAATTGTTATTCCTGTTTATTATCACTAGTGTTGTACATAAATTAGAGCTCTTTGAATATCTGCTGGAATGGAAGGACAAAAAAGTGACTTCACAAGAAATACTCATCACTACAGGCAATAACTCAGAAATAGCAAAGACAAGTTTAGGAACCGAAAATGGGGAACATCCATAGGGAACTAACAGCATTCAAACATATTAAATTGAATTGCAGCAGCAGGTTACTTACACTTGGGCCTGTGGTGCTTCTTATGTCTAATGCAGTTGAAGTAGGAAAATATGTAGTTGCTAGCTAAAGTCCAGAATGAACCATTTGGTATGTTCACCCCCTCTCTTTTTTTTTTTAATAGCACAATTACTGAAGGCAAACCGCTAACTGTGGAGATAAGAGGTATAGAGTACATGAACGATGACCCAGCCATGATTGATGTTCTATATGCAAAAGTCAACATGAAAGATGGCTCCAACAGGTAAATGTTTCCCTGGTTTTCTCTATATCAGAGGTGTCAAACTCGCAATGTCACGTGACGTGTTGTGACGTATCGCAACTTTTTTCTCATTGCTGGCAATGGGGGGGTGCGGTTTCACAATGATGCATCCGTCCCGCAGGCCGGCAATTTGACACCCCTGCTCTATTTTCATTTTTAGTCCCTAAAAATATTTTATCTGAAACTGTACAAATGATGTAATGGTACACCAAAATCCTCTCAACCTCTGACTTTGATCGTATCTGTCAGGAAACATTCCACCAGGCATCCAAGAGATGAAACTTCTATTGTGCTCTACCTAAAAAATGGCCGATACTGACTTTTTATCCTTGGGCTCACAATGGGTCATACATATTATTGAAAGAAGTAAGACATCTTCCACTTGTGCAATTAATCAGAACAGTTAATTAGTGTTTGAACAATTAATCAGTGGAACCGTTTGCCTCCAGAAGTTGCGACTGGAAGTTTTTAAGAAGAGATTGGACAACCATTTGTCTGAAATGGTATAAGGGTTTCCTGCCTGAGCAGGGGGTTGGACTAGAAGACCCCCCAAGGTCCCTCCCAACTCTGTTGTTCTGTTCTAATTGCTAATTTTATTCTGAACGATTTAAAAACCAGGAACTTGGTACTTTAAAAATGATAAAAGATTTCCATCCTCATAAGATTTAATTTCTGGGCCTAACTGGAAAAAACTGACCTCTGCTTGGTCATGTTTGCGTAGACAATAACCCAGTTATTCAATAAGCATAAATGTTCTGGTCTGTGCTTCTTCCTCTCTCTTATTTGGTTTGTTCTGCTAAACAACTAACAGGGAAGTTTCTGTAACATACAAACAGGAATTTCTAATTTCTCTCTGCAAAGGAGACAGGAATCGGAATGGAAATTAACGATAAATAATGCCTTCTGACTTTGACTTATTACTGGCAAATAAAAATTAGATTCCTAGTTTGCATATCTTGATAAGCAGAGCACGAAGCTTCTATGATTGGTTCAGCCATTCTCTCTGGAAGAAGAAGGGGCCAAGTAGATATGACCAACATATCATGACATTTATACCTAATCAAAATGCTGAACAGTTCTTCTTAGCTATGAAGTGTAATTGCAACCACTGTTTGTACCAGAAACTATTTAATTACCTAGCTACCAACTTCATAATATTCTTTCTTTTGCTAAATTATGTTGCATGTTTTTTATTTCTTTACTAATGCAAAGTATTATCTGGGCGATTTTCACTTCTTTTCAAAATGTATGCTAAATGTTTTTTTCTTCCTTCTGCTTTTTCTTTCCAATGTATCTGTAATTTCCCCCAAGAAAAAAAATCAGAGTAAATAATGTAATCAGATTTTAGTACATCATTTTAAATTAAACTTTTGTTAAGATGAGAATTACCATATTTTACTTTGCTTCAGTTTTCTGCCTTTGGGCTACTTGTGTGATGTTCATAAAAGATAGATTCTAATGTAAATTCTGGAATTTACATTTTTAAAAATCTGATGTCCTTGCCATTAGATCTCTTTCAACAGGGAGTAAGTAAAGCTTGGACTCTGAGAGTATATGCATTAGTTTACTGAGGCATACTCAGTAGATTGTCTTTTGTGGTTTATTTCTGAAACCATAGGCTTAAATACTGCGCATTATTACAAAATCACCTCTTTTTTTCTACCTTGTAATTATAATATGTTCAGTTAACTCACCCATTCTATTTTTGGCAATGTGAAAGCTATAGTAGTGGCCAAAATTGTGGAAATCTTTTGGGAAAAGTCTACAGTAGAAATGCCATCTTTGGTTAAGTTTCCACCAAATTTGTCTTCTAAGTTCTTTATAACTGTAGCCTTGTTCACTTAATAATATTATTTTACATTGCTTTCTGGGCGACCAGTCAACTCTTTGTACCATTACTTTAATTTTATTACGTTTACAAGCTCACTAAATGAAAGAACACAAAAAAACCCAACCAACTTGATAGCGATCACATAACACATAACATAAGCTGAGAGGAGACATTTGTCAGTACTAATGTCTCCTCTCAGCTTCAATATATGACATCAATAACTGCATCCGGAGGTAATCGGGAGAGGGGAGGGCCGGGGTGGCCATTTTGTTCGCCGCCGTTGCCGGGGATGCTGCTGCTCGGCTGCTGAGGCGACCGGCGCGGCGGGCAGGGGCGAGAAGGGACCAGAGACCCCGCGGGAGGAGGCTGGGCGAGAGGGTCGCGGTGGTGGGCGGAGGCGAGGAAGGCAAGCGCCGGCTCGGGAGCCGGGGGCGGCCACGGCGGCGGCGGCGAAAGAGGAGGAAGTCGAACCGGCGGGCTCCGGCTTGGCTCCTTCCCCAGCCGCGGAGAGGCGATGGCGGATATTGACAAACTCAACATCGACAGCATCATCCAACGGCTGCTGGAGGTGAGAGGATCCAAACCTGGTAAAAATGTCCAGCTTCAAGAGAATGAAATCAGAGGACTGTGCTTGAAATCTCGGGAGATTTTTCTCAGTCAACCAATTCTGTTAGAACTTGAAGCACCACTTAAAATATGTGGCGACATCCACGGACAATACTACGACTTACTGCGGCTATTCGAATACGGTGGTTTTCCACCGGAGAGCAACTATCTCTTTCTTGGGGACTACGTTGACCGAGGGAAGCAGTCTTTAGAGACAATTTGCCTCTTGCTGGCCTACAAGATAAAATATCCAGAGAACTTTTTCCTCCTTCGAGGGAACCACGAGTGTGCTAGCATTAATAGAATTTACAGCTTCTATGATGAATGTAAAAGAAGATACAATATCAAGCTGTGGAAAACCTTTACAGATTGCTTCAATTGCTTGCCAATTGCAGCCATTGTGGACGAGAAAATATTTTGCTGCCACGGTGGCTTATCACCAGATCTCCAGTCAATGGAGCAAATCCGACGGATTATGCGGCCCACAGACGTGCCAGACCAAGGCCTCCTTTGTGACCTGCTGTGGTCTGACCCCGACAAGGATGTGCTTGGATGGGGCGAAAACAACCGAGGGGTCTCTTTCACGTTTGGAGCTGAAGTGGTGGCCAAGTTCCTTCATAAACACGATTTGGATCTCATATGCAGAGCTCACCAGGTAGTTGAAGATGGATACGAGTTCTTTGCAAAAAGACAGCTGGTAACTCTGTTTTCTGCCCCCAATTACTGTGGGGAGTTTGACAATGCAGGTGCTATGATGAGTGTGGATGAGACTCTCATGTGCTCCTTTCAGATCTTGAAGCCTGCGGAGAAAAAGAAGCCCAACGCTAGCCGACCGGTAACGCCACCCAGGGGTATGATCACAAAACAAGCAAAGAAATAAGTACTCTCGGGCCCGCCTGGTTGGGACTTGTACCATAGTATATAATCTTCATTTTTTAAAACAAAAACAAAAACCGGTAACGTGTATCAGTCAGCTTACTAAGACTAGACTTAAATGTGTTGTGGTTTTTCTTTCTGGTTCATTTTGACGGATGGCATTTGCTGGATGTAGCAGCAAATGAGACGTTCTCCCTTCTCAAGAAGAGCTTTTTAAAAAACAAACAAATAAATAAATAATCGGTATTTGGAAAGAGGAAAAAAAACACAACACCTTTTTCTGTTCTCGATGTTCCGGCTGTACATACTTCACAGCACCTGTCCTGCCATTTTGGGTAATTGTACAACTGACTCCTTGAACCGGTAGAGACCAGGTGTGTGTGACGCCTGTTTTTATTTTAGGAGCTAAGAAGGTACCAGCGTGCCCAGAGACTAGTATGACTGTCAAACTGCATCCTGTCGATACGATTCACTTGTAAAAAGCTTTTTATTTTGTTTCGAAGGGTTTGCATTTTCCTTGTCATGTACATGAGTCCCTCAACTTTTGCCAGCTTCACTAGTATGATGTGTTTCAATTGCAGCGCCCTCCCCTCCCGTATACTTTGAAATCACAATTAAAGCCATGATTTTAAGATTTGTGTCTCTGTAAAAATCAAGGTGTGCAGGGGAAGACCCATCAGCACGGCCCGTAGTGTCTAAGCTGGATTTTTTCCTCTGCAGGAAGGACGACTTGAACTAGCAGAGTAAAGCTGTGATCAGCTGGAGTACAGGATTAAAGACTTTTGATACTTCCCCTATATTCAGTGTCGAAGCGTGCCACTCTGCTCTTTTAGCCAGTTCAGAAAGTTGTAACATGTGAAGAGACTTGCCTGAGAATTAGAATTACTTTAGGTTTTGTTTTATTTGCATCTTGAAGACTTGCTCTCTACAAAGCTTAGAAAACAACCAACTGCAGCAGTGAACCAGTGTTCACCTGTTTCTATGACTCACAGTTTCTTGTGGTTCTTTTTTTGTTTTGTTTTTAAAGAAAAACCTGTAATCTTTTTAAACAGATGACAGTGTACAATACAAATGTGATAAAATGCCTATTAAATGAGTAACTTGTTAAAAAAAAAATAACTGCATCCTACTGTGATCTGATTGGCTCATTGCCAAAACAAGATGACACCTGATTGGCTCTCTAAACACTCATGCTCATTGGCTACAATCAGATAAAGGAAAGCTACCTGATATCAACTTATGCAAGTTGTGCTTCCTTTTTCCCCTTTATTTGGCTATAACTTTTCGTAGAATACAGTACAGATAATTGAACAAGCTTTGTTGCATTACATTCTTGATTAAATTATCTTTCCATTGATATATAATTTTATGGTACTACTCCCAAAAAAGTGGTGTTATTAGCCATCAAACCTCAAAAATACACTTTTCCCAAAAGGTTTCCACAATTTTGGCCACTACTGTAGATGTACTTTTGATTTTTGTTTCTCCTAAATACCCCGTTCCACAAAACAGAAGAGTCCAATTTTTCTCCATCGCCGATGTTATTGAAAAATTTCTCTGATCTTTATTAAAAAAGGGGAGAAAGATGATGAGGATAGTTATGGTGCAATGATTCCCATCCAGCAGGCCTCTCATTATAATTTAATTTCCTTTATTTCCTCGATTTTATGGCATAATAAAGTATGGTTTTATTTGAGATATTTCTTTAATTGCTGAGGTATCATACCACTTTTCATTAGGCAGGTCTAATTTCAACAATCTGTCTCCAGAAAACAGGAGATTGAAATTGAACAGCTAGAAATGAGCCATCAACAGGCTCACAGGGTCAACTCAATGCCATTAGGCTATTCCATTAGCTCATCAAGAATTATCAAGCAAATGGTGATGAGAAGGGAAGAACATGTCTGAGTGAGTCCAAAAAAGTCAAGATGGAAATCTATAATTCGAAAAATGTGAACTATCCAGCAAATTATCTTCCTAATGGATTCTGCACAGATAATATAGAAGATGGTGCATATATATATATATGAATGTGATGGTCTTTTGTTTTATTGGGTAACATTATTAGATTTTAATTAAAGTTCCCTAGCCATGCTGGATTTGAATAATGAACATTTTATAAAGAGAATTTCAAGGATTTAGCCTTCTGTTCCTCTTCTGGTTTACACGTGTAATTTGCAGTTATCCTTCGTATGGATCACCAAACAGGTAGTCCTTGACTTACAACAGTTTGTTAGTGAGTGCTCCAAGTTACAATAGCACCGAAAAAACTGACTTGTGACAATTTTTCACACTTGCGACCGTTGCAGCATCCCCACGGTCACTTGATCAGTATTCTGATGCTTGGTAACTGGCATGTATTTATGACAGTTGCCGTGTCCTGGGGTCATGGGTTCACCTTTGGCGACATTTTGATGAGCAAAGTCAATGGAGAAGCCAGATTCACTTAACATCCATGTTACAAATTAAAGGGCAGTGGTTCATTTAACAACCATGGCAAGAAAGGTCATAAAATGGGGCAAAACCTAATAACTATCCTGCTTAACCCATAAGAACCTTCACTTCTTTGAATATTTGTGGATGGAGGTGGTAGTAGTGGGAATTACTTGCATGTTGCACCACACTTTACCTACAGTACTTTACAAACTTCCTGGTTCCTTAATGTGACTCTTAAATCAGTGAAGTCTTACTCAACTCAAGTTCAACTGCTGGGACTTCATGAAGGCCTCTATGTTGCTTTCTTGTCAACAGTATGGAAATAGTTTGTCACATTATTTTGACATCCCAGTCTAGAGTTTCCTGATATATTCCCATAAAAGAATTAGCCAGGTCTTAGCTTTGCTGAAATCAATACAGTTTGACTTTAAAAAAAACAAACAGCTGACATCAGAATTGGCATCGTCTTGAAAAACCTTTAAAATACAAAACCTACATATTTTGTCAAACCATACATAAAAATAAGGACTGATTATAGTTCTTGGACCAAACAAGTTGATACTTTCCATAAAGTAATTTGTGATTCCACTTCTTTGGCCAGGACTCCACTTAAGTCATATGCTTTAAGTTGGGAGTGATACTTGCATCTGGTCAGTTTCCTTTGTGTAAAACTTTAAGGAGGTGAATAATTTTAGACATGGGAAGTAGATGGCATCCTCTGTACATAATAGTCAGTTCCTACTCTGGACAACCATAACATCAGGGCAAAGGTAAAATTGTGAGAAGAGTTTATGATACTTGCGGGACCGTCTTCTGCCTCATGAATCCCAGCGACCGATTAGGGCATACAGGGTTGGCCTCCTACAGGTCCCGTCTGTTAGACAGTGCCGTCTGGCGGGACCTAGGGCTAGGGCCTTCTCTGTTGCTGCCCCAGCCCTCTGGAACCAACTTCCCTCAGAGGTTCGTACTGCTCCCTCCCTCCTAGCTTTCTGAAATTTTTTAAAAACACATCTATGCAAACAGGCTTGGGGCGTGTGAGCTGCGCTCTGCCCCTGGCCTTTGATTGGGAGTGTATGTTGTATGAGTGAGTATAGTTTTATAGTTTTATATTGTAGTATTATTTTATATGACTTATATATTTGTACTTGTATTTCTGTTGTGAGCCGCCCTGAGTCTGGGGAGAAGGGCGGCATATAAGTCAAAATAAAGATAAAGATAAAGATGAACATTCTTCCAATTGTGCTTTGAATAGAGTAGAAAATTAGCTCTACAGCAAGACCAGAACTATATTTTATTGGGATAGATTATAATAACAGAATCAAAAAACAAAAAGCTCCTTTTTATACCCTAGTTCAGTGAATTAGGGATACATCTGTTTGATCTATCTCAAAGGTGCTTTTTCAAAAGGCAATTGGGCTGTTTTTTTCCTTGAGGAGGAAGAAGAAGCTTCATCAGTTCTGATGGTGAGGGGATGGAAGGATAGGTACAGTACAGTACTTATCCTACAAGTACAAGTACCTATCAGTATTTATCCTTACATCTCCCCACCATCACAACTGATGAAGCTTCATGGATGAGAAGCAAAACGGGTTGTTTTTCTTCTTCTTCAAGGAAAACAACAATCCAGTTGTCTTTTGAAAAAGCACCTTTGAGACAACTATCACCTGGATGACTGACAATCTCCGCAGACATCTTGCTTGATCTGCTTCCCCAGAATTAATAGTATTTCAGACTCTGTGTCTAGGTAATATTCCTTGCACATTTCTGTCAAAGTCATCTCTGTTGCTCTCTACACTTGTCCAAGCATTACTTACTACTGTTGGTTGGGACTTATCTTTGCTAGTGCTCAGAAAATAAGCTTATTCAACTAAAGCTCTCTGTGTTAGCGGTACTTCATTGTGGACTGCTTCTAACACAGACATTTCAAAAAATAATGCATAGCTTGTGGCACTCTCAGTTTTGTTTGTTTATCATTTATGGAGGTAATATTTGTTACACAGTGAGGACTCTTTGCGCTCCAGGTGGTGTCAAAGGCCAAGTCAGCAGACAGATGTTATAATGTTGAGAGCAGAAGTCAGTCATCATGAGAGAGATTGTGCTAAAGGCAGGATATATTAAGCATTCTACTTATTCTACCATATATATTCAGAAGAACAAATATCTGTTGTCTTCCTCTAATGGAAACTTGTCTCGGGAAAATAAAGCACATTAGGACCAGGAAGGATAATTTAAAACCTTACTGGCACATCCTTCCCTCCAAGAATTCCCCAATAAATCATGCATGTGATAAGTTGCCAATGGTCAGGTTTGAGCCTTCTGACAATTTTTAATCAGTCCACCTGGGAAGCCTGTCTTTGCTTTCCTAGAGCCCAGTTTTTGAAAAACTAGTAGGAAAAACATTCTGGACATTTCCACGGTTGGATTCAGGAGACCCATGGGAAGTCTGTCTGAAGATAGTGAAGTCTATATAGGTAGCTGGAGCAGAGTTTTGAGGAAACAGTGCAAGAGAATTTCTGGTATATTAGTCAACAAACCAACTAAGCCTTTTTGAACATATATCAGTTGTTCCTGTGAAGAAGCAGACCCCCCCCCCAACAAGAATTTGTATAAACAAACAAACTCCAGACTTAACTTCCTGCTCAGGCAGGAACCCTATACCATTACAGACAAATGGTTCTTCAGTCTCTTCTTAAAAAACTTAATTTTGGAGCACCCACAACTTCTGGAGGCAACTCATTCTGCTGATTAATTGTTCTCACTGTCAGGAAATTTGTCCTTAGTTCTAGATTGCTTTTCACCTTGATTAGTTTCCATCCATTGCTTCTTGTCCTGCCTTCAGGCGCTTTAGAAAATATAGTAAAGTGTGGTGAAGATTGGGTTAAAAAGAAATCATTCCACTTTGGTGTAGATATTGGATAGAAAATTCCACAGAGCTTTAAGAAAAGTAGTAATAAATGTTTTACCTTAAACAGGGATTAGTACAGTTCTGCCAGGGTGCAAACTCTTTATCCTACTTGCATTATTTATAACAATAATTTAGCAAGCCAATTTTTCCTTATCCATTTATTTCAATCTACAAAGCCAGCCAATTTTTTCTTATCCATTTATTTCAATCTACAAAGCAAGCCAATTTTTCCTTATCCATTTATTTCAATCTTGTTTTGCATTAATAGAATCCTTTTTAACCTGGTAATCTGACCATACCATCTTTAAACTTCTTTTTTTTTTTTTTAGTAAACGACTATCCAAGGCAATAACAAGAACTCACAGCAGCAAGTTTGGGGTTTTAGAAGATTAAAAAGAGTTGCTGTTTCTAAACAGACAAGGGATTAGGGTCAATTTTTCTCCATCCTACTTGACATTAGTGGGATCTTCATATTTTAATGTAACCATGCCACCTTTTTCTCCCTAAAAGATACTTTCCAATTTAAAAAAGAAAAATAATGGGAAAATGTGGGGAAAATTGCTGTGGATAGTGCCATGAAATGGATTTCCAAAAGGTTTTTTTTGAAACAAGCTGTTACCTTCCCATCAAAGTGGTACCTATTTATCTACTCACATTTGCATGCTTTTGAACTGTCAGGTTGGCAGGAGCTGGGGCGAGGACGGGAGCTCACCACGTCGTATGGTGCTCAGGTCTCGAACCCGGGCTGCCGGCTTTCCAGTCGACAAGCCCAGTGTCTTAACTGCTGAGCTACTGCGCTGCTCCGTGACGTCATGCTTGCCACATTACCGTAGAAATGCCTTTGGACATGGCCTTGAAACGGAGAACCACTCCCTAGAGTTGACAATAATTAACGGAGTAAAATCTGCAGGGACTCCTTTTGAAGCAAGACCATATCATAAAGCCTAGTCAAGAGCTCCTTAATGCCAGTGTGGAATTAATGTATCTAAATACAATTTATCTGTTCTGCATGGTTTTGATAACAGCAGCACTATAAGATCAAAGTAGGAGAAATTACCAAGTTGTCAAGGCTAAGCAAAGTATCAGTGCTACCCAACTCCATATGTCATCAACCTTCTCTTGTTAGGGATGACTAATCTGAAACATCCCTGTAGATAAAAAAAAGAACTTGTTATTCAGAGGCCTTTTTCTTATGTCAGGCGTTTTTATCAAGTTCTTGCTTTCCATAGAGTAAAATTGTATGTCAAACTATTTTTAGCGTCCTATCAAAGCGGTTTTCCCCTGCCCCAGCCTCCTCTTTCTTCACGGAATGCAGTTTTGTTCCACTTCCGTGAAGGATGTGCTATCTAGGTTGCTCGCATTTAAGCACAGCAGTTGAAATGGGTTTCTAGTCCTTTGGATTTCTTACAGTTTTTCTCCAGTGACAATCTTCCCCCAACAATATAAGGTGGTCCTCGGCTTACAACCACAGTTGAGCCCAACATTTCTGTTGCTAAGTGAGACAAAGGCTGAATTTTGATCACGTGGCCATGGGGATGCTGCAATGGTGGTAAATGTGAAAAAACGGCTATAAGTCAATTTTTTTCCAGTGCTGTTGTAACTTTGAACAGTCGCTGAATGAACTGTTATAAGTCGAGGACCACATGTACTGTACTTGTTGTTTTGAGAACAACTGTTTGGTAACAATTGTTTTAATTGTTCTCCAAAGAATTTGGATTTCTTCTCTCAATTATCTATTCCATGGGTGTCAAACTCAATTTCATTGAGGGCTGCATCAGCATTGCAGTTGCCCTCAGGGGGCTGGGTGTGTGTGTGGCCAGGGTGGGTGCGGCCTACTGGGTGGGTGTGGATGGAGTGAGTGTGGTCTACTGGGTGGCCAAGGCCAGCTCTACATCGTTCGCATCAAGGGTGCCTCTGGGGGCCTGGGCAAGAGTGGGACAGATATGAGGGTCTCTGGCAGAAGGGGGTAGGACCAGGGCAAGGGCCAAGGCATGGTCCACTGGAGGAGCCTCACTGTTCCTCTCAGGCCATGTGGGGGAGCTGGATGGTGGTGCGGGCTGCCTGGAGCCCTGGGCAGCAGAGGTCAAATGCCCAGCCTGGCCCTTGAGCACCCGTGGCACCAAGCCCAGCCCCACTTCCTCAAGGCTGCTGCTCAAGGTTCTCCTGGTCCCTCGCTGATTCCAGACGGCCTTGTGGAGCTAAGACTGAATGCGTTTCAGCATAGATGGCCACCACAAAATTGTACATTGGCTCCCGGCTGGCCTGGGCCAGGGCCAAGGCAGTGGGGGCCGTTCCTTCACTGTTTCCAGGATGGCTTCACGGGACACATGAAATCACTTCGCGGGTCGCATCCGGCCCCCGGGTCTTGTGTTTGACACGTCTGATCTATTCCATGAATACAGGTCATCCTCGACTCACAATAGTTCACAGTTACAACGGCACTGAAAAACGTGACGTATGACCGTTTTTCACAGTTACGACTTTTGCAGCATCCCCATCATCATCATGTGATCAAAATTCAGATGCTAGGCAACCGGTTCATATTTATGATCCTTGCTGTGTCTCAAGGTCATGTAATCGCCTTTTGCGACCTTCTGTCAAGCAAAGTCAGTGGGGAAGCCAGATTCACTTAACCACCATGTTACTAACTTAAAAACTGAAGCGATTCACTTAACAACCTGTGGCAAAAAGGTCATAAAATTGGGGCAAAACTCAACAATGGAAATTTTGGGCTCAGTTGTGGTAAGTTGAGGACTACCTATACAAGTACTAAAAATGCCTCACCTTGCCTTTTTTTTCCTCCTTCCTTCTCTCTTCTCTAGGCTTCAGCTCATAGCAGATAGGCTGGTGGATCAGTTTGTGACCTCTGGGCTGATGAGGAAAGAATGGGACAGAGTGAAGCTCCATGCCACTGTTATGAACACGGTCTTTCGAAGTGATCCTAGTGGTGAGCCTCTATTAAGGTCTTTCCAGAAATGTAACTGCAGCTTTGATCCCCACATTTGCTATGATGGTCTTCAGGTTCGCTATTGCTAATTTATCCTTTTTTTTCCAGGACCTTTAGGCTGGAGACAGTGTGTTCATTCCCTGCTTAAGAAGGGATCCCTTCGTTAAGGTTGCACTCAACTGAAATAGGAAAGGAAGAATCCTTCAGTAAAGCGTTCAATGCACCTTTTATATCCAGCAGATGTTTGATTGCTTCCTTATGCTCTCATGTCTGAGAGAAGCTATGATTTTGTATTGCTTTTCAGTCAAGGTTGTCTCCTGTCTTTTAAAAGATAGATTTGATAAACGTGGCTAGGATTTAGGATTACCATTGAGTATACCGAGTCTGCTTTTCCATTTAAATGTGCTTAGTATTATTGAGCTGCAGTTTCTTTTTAATTTTGAAAGCTGTTTTGAAAAGCTTATTTAGTAAGCAGAATATGATGAATGAATCTTGTTTGTATTCTAAAAAGAGCAACCATTAATTCCAATGCAGGGCTTAAGGCAAACTGGTGCACATGGCTATAAAAGGACATCTCCTGAAGTTATACAAAAGAGCTATCAAGCTGTATACAAACACACGCACACACATGTATCTTAAATTCAAGGTAGTTATATTTACAAATAGATATGGTAAATAGATCATTTACCATATCTATTTGTAAATATAACTACCTTGAATTTAAGATACATGTGTGTGTGTGTGTGTTTGTATACAGTACAAAACTACACAGCCCTATATATGCCTATAGCAGTGGTGGCGGACCTATGGCATGGATGCCAGAGGCGGCACTCAGAGCCCTCTCTGTGGGCACATGCGCCATGCCCCAGAGATGGCAACTGTCCCTCTTCAACCAGCTGTCCGCTAACTCTCAGAGGTCCCACATGGCCGAATGCATCCCAGCATCCATGCGCTCGCTGGCCTCTGTGTGCGGGGGCTGATGGTATCAGGCAGCAGCCACCCTGGCCCCGGCCCTTGCCTCGCCTTACCCTGTGACAATGGCACTCCCACCCTGCCTCGCCTCACCCCACAGGATGAGCCTCCTGCCCACCGCCCCACCTGCCAGAGACCCCCTGGATCTCCTCCTCGTGGGGAGGGACGCCTCCCAGAGGCGTCCCTCCCCACGAGCAACATCGAGGTGATCACGCCCACCTTGGCCACACCCACCCAGACTGCCATGACCACCACAGCCACGCCCACTCAGTGGGCCATGCCCACCTGACACCCAGCGATAAATAAGTGGGTTTTGGGTTGCGGTTTGGACACTCGGTCTCTAAAAGGTTCGCCATCACTGGACTATAGATAAGATTATGGAGTACAACAGCAGATATAGGAGTGGTCTGTTGAAACGGGGCCTTGCAAATAAAATGGAAAAGGTTATTATGTTGCCCCAATTTTACCTATCCTGCCTATACAATTTGCATAGATGATTGGCTTTTGCACAACTATCTTAAAGATTATCGATCACATTTTACTTTTCACACTCATGTTTGGATTTTCAAAGAATGACAAAAGTAGAATGATGTACACACACATTCTATTTCCAGTGCGCCTTTTTAGCCTTTCTATAATATATTGTGTGTGGGTTTGTGTGTGTGTGTGTATTAAAAATTAAAAAGTGGATGCATTTATTTTGTATCTGTACATTGGATTTCTATGCCCCCCCCAATTCATCACTGGCGTTGGTAATGTAGAAAGTTAGCAACAGCACTGTACAACGTGTTAAGAAACCAAGGTTAAAAGATTACAGTAACAGAGAAAACAAACATATCCTATAAATATATCAGATGTATCCCATAGTGGATGCGTGCCCTGGACTAGCTCAAGACCTGGGGGAAACAACAGGTTTCCATTTGAAAGAAAGCAAGGTGGGTCCATCAGGGACAATGCTGCGGCAAGGCACTGCAGCTGAGAAGGCACACCTTCTGGAAGCTCTAAGACAGAGGTCTTCAAACTTGGCAACTTTAAGACTTGTGGACTTCAACTCCACAAGTCTTTTTTTTTTTTTAATATAAAAATTCTTTTATTAAAACAATCAGCATTGGACATAAAAACATATTATGCAGTGATCATCATGACACCTGGTATACAATACTAAGTATTAGTCTTTGAAAACGTCTGAATTAGTAGGCCTTTCTCCCCCCCCCTCGCGTCTAGCCTCAACTATACTCCTGTTACATTTTATTTGGTTGGTGTTTCTCCTATCTGTTTCAATATTATTGTGATCAACATTAAACATAAGATCTTATTGCTAAACAATCCTCCTAGAACATAGCATACAACATTAGGTATTAATCTTTGTAAACATCTGTTTTTGTAAACGTTCTTCCCTCCTCCCTTACATCTTCAAGTATAATCCGAATGCATTTTGTTTGATTGGTGTTTCTCTTATATATGGTCTATCTACTGTTTCTAGTCTATCGCATATTGTACGTTTGCGCTTCTGAATTGACTTCATCCCATTACTAGTGCAATCTTTTATAGTCCCTAACCAGAGATCCTGAGGTGAAAGTTTCATATCTTGAGGTAGAGATTCAGTCTACTTTAACAATATTAAAGCAAACATCATTAATCATAAGGTTATGTTAAGAGGCATTAGTTATAGAACATATACATTCAACATTGGGTGTTAGTTTTTGTAAACCTTTGATTTGTTAACCCTTCTTCCCTCCTCCCATCGAGCCCTAGCTAAACGCCAGCTGCATTCTGTTTGATTGGTGTCTCTCTTGGATATAGTCTATCCACTGTTTCCAGTCCGTCACAAATTGTTCATTGGAGCGATTTTTCAAATATGCTGATATTTTTGCCATTTCCGCCAGATTTGTTACTTTCACAGTCCATTCTTCAATAGGCGGTATTTCCGGATTCTTCCAGTACTGTCCCACCAATAATCTTGCTGCTGTAATTAAGTTCAAAAATAAATTTGTCTCTGAGGTAGTGATATCCTTTGTGATCCCTAACAGAAAAGCCTGAGGTAGAAATTCTATACACTTTTTGAAAATAGTTTGGAGTGTCCACCATATCTTCCTCCAGAATGCTTTGATTTTTCTGCATGCCCACCATATGTGAAAGTAAGTAGCCTCCCCGTCTCCGCACCTCCAGCATTTGGGCTGGGTGCCCGGGTAGATGAGTGATATTTTTTTCGGGTCTAGATGCCATCTATAGAACATCTTGTAGAAGTTTTCCCTTAAGTGTTGCGATTTCGTGAATTCTACATTCCTCACCCAGATTTTCTCCCACGTGTCTATGGCGATAGGGTGTCCGAAGTCTTGCGCCCACTTTATCATACAGTTCTTGACTAGCTCGGTTTCAGAGTCCATTTCTATCAGAATGCTGTACACTCGTTTGATGTGCATAATCCCCTGTTCTCTGATCTGTTTAATTAGGTTCTCGTCGTTCTGGGAGAAGCCCTTCTTCTTGTCTTTACGCCACCTTGACTGTAGTTGTATATATGATAGCCAGTTACTTCCTATTCCTCTGTTTGCTAGCGTTGCTTGAGATTTCAAGAGGAACCTGTTTTCTTCTCCCAGTACAAGTTCACTGTAGGGCACCACTCCTTGCCCTTGGGATGTGTTCATATCCCCTGTTGCATGTCCAGGGATCGTCCAGATGGGAATCTTGTCGTGTAGGAGGTGCTTATATTTCTTCCAGACCCATAGCAGTGGGATTCGTAGTGGGTTCTCCTTGAAGTTTCTATCTGCCTTTTTGTCGTATACTAGGTATGCGTGCCAGCCGAATCGTAGACCATGCCCCTCAACATTCAGAACTCTATCATTTGTCATGTTGATCCAGTCACTAACCGCCACCAACGTTGCTGCATAGTAATATAGCTTTAGATTAGGCATTTTGAGTCCCCCTCTCTCCCTTGCGTCTTGGATGATTTTTAGTTTCACCCTCGGTCTCTTGTCGTCCCAAATAAATCTGTTGATGCCTTTCTGCCAATTGTCTAAGTCCGCATCCCTCTTGAGTATGGGTAGCATTTGAAAGAGAAATAGAAATCTGGGTAATACATTCATCTTTACTGTCGCTATCCTGCCGAGCAGGGACAGACGTAGCGATTTCCACCTTTCCAGGTCTGCTTGTATCTTATTCCACAGGACCTCGTAGTTATTCTTGTATAATTTCGCATTTGTTGATTCTATCTCCACTCCTAAGTATTTGACTTTCTTGACTATTTCACAACCCGTTATTCTTTCCAGGTTCCGTTTTGCTTTGTTGTCTAGGTTTTTGACTAGCATCTTTGTTTTTGATATATTTACTTTGAAGCCTGACACCCTACCATAGTCTTCCATTATCTCCATCAATTTCCTTGCTGATTGTGCTGGTTGCGACATTGTCACCAGCAGGTCATCCGCAAAGGCACATAGTTTGTATTCTTGCTGTTTAATCTGTATGCCCTGTACATCCTCTGCCGCTCTTATTCTGTTCAGTAAAATTTCCAGTGTTAGGATAAATAGCAGGGGGGACAGCGGGCAGCCCTGTCTCGTGCCTCTCTCTATATTAAATGAGTCCGTTAAGTCTCCATTGACAATGATCTGGCCTGTTTGTTTCTGGTAAATTGCCGTTATGGAGTTGAAGAACTGTGCTCCCATTTTCATCTTCAGGACCAAGTTCGTCAGGAACGGCCAATTCAGTCTGTCGAAGGCTTTTTCTGCATCCACAAACATTAGAGCGGCGGGTATCTGGTTGTGCCTTTGCAGGTACTCTATTATGTTCAACAGCTGCCTCACGTTGGTTTTCATCTGGCGTCCTTGTATAAATCCCCTTTGGTCCGGGTGTATTATTTTTTGTAAAACAGTCATTAGTCTATTGGCCAAAATTTTTGTGAAGATTTTATAGTCTGTGTTTAGTAGTGAGATGGGCCTGTAGTTTGCGGGCTGTGTGTTGTCTTTCCCCTCCTTTGGGATTAATGAGATGTAGGCTGTTTTCCAGGATGGTGGGACCTGGCCTCCTTCTTGAATGCTGGCAAATAGCTTTCTGAGGGGTTCTAGCATCTCATCCTGTAGATGCTTGTAGTAGGTCGCTGTTATCCCATCCGTCCCGGGCGATTTTCCTGCTTTCAGTTGTGTGATCGCTGAGTGTATTTCCTCCTTTGTGATTAAGGCATTCAGGGCTTCTCTTTGTGTGTCGGTAATCGCCTGTATCTTTTCGTTTTGTAAGAATTCATCTATCTCTTTGTCTTGTATCTTATCCTCGGCATATAGTTTCGAGTAGAACTCTGTGAAGGCTTTCTTGATGGTTTTTTGTCGGAATTCTAGCTTGCCTTTGTATTCTATCTTTTCAATTATGCGGGATTTCTGTTTCTTTCTTATAGTGTAGGCTAGCCAGCGGCCCGGTTTGTTGGCCTTGCAGAATGTCTTATGTTTTGCATATTGTATATTCCTTGCAACCTGGTCCGCCATCAACATGTCAAATTGCTTTCTTAAGATCTTGAGTCTTTCTTTGGTGACTTTGTCCTCTGGTCTTTTTATCAGTAGCCGCTCCAATTTGCTTATCTCATTTTCTAACTCTTTTCTTTTTTGTTCTTGTTGGCGACGGTGCCAGCTATTCATGGATATGAGGATCCCTCGCATGTACACCTTGCTGCCTTCCCAGATCTGTTCTATCGGTGTTCCGTTGTTCATATGTGTGTTAAAGAATTCCTTCATAGCTTTTTTGCATTCCGCCACCTTGTCTTCGTGTCTGAACAGGTTTTCATTGATTCTCCAGGATCTCCTTTGTTTCGGGCCGTGTCTTAATTCCATCCTCACAGGGTTGTGGTCTGTCAATGTCTTGGGTAGGATTTTCACCGTGTTTAGACAAGTTAGCAAGTCACTAGAAGTTAATATAAAGTCAATTCTGGAGAAGGATTGGTTTCTGCCAGAGAAGAAGGTGAATTCTTGTTCTTTGCCGTGCCTTTTCCTCCATACGTCTGTCAGTTCGAGGTCCTCCTTCATATCGAAGAAGGATTTAGGCAACTTAGAGTGTTTTTGCGGGTTCGGTGCAGTTCTTTTTTTGTCTAGAGCAGTCTCTATGACCCTGTTCCAGTCGCCCATGATGATGTAAGATCTGTAGTTAAGTTGTGTTACTTTCTTGTGTAGCTTTTTGTAGAATTTGCCTTGTTGCTGGTTTGGTGCATATACGCCCATTACTAGAATCTTCTTGTCCTCTTGTGTTATTTCAATTGCCAGGTATCTACCTTGGGGGTCGGACTCTATTAGCTTGGCCATTACATGTTTCTTTACATATATAACAATCCCATTCTTTTTTCTTGGCGCCGCTGCCACAAAGTGCGCGCCTAGTTTGTAGTTGATCAGATATTTCTGGTCTGCTGCTCTGATGTGTGTTTCTTGTAGGCAGATTATATCGCTTTTATCTTGGTTCAGATAGTGGAGAATTTTTCTCCTTTTCTGGGGGGAGTTCAGTCCGTTCACATTCCAAGTCAAATACTTAGTTGCCATCATCTGTTGCAGGATACTTTTGCGAGACCATTTCTGTATTTCTCCTGTTGTCTTCTTTGGTCCCGTTCCCATGATATCCGGATTGCTGCTCGTATTGGTTTGTGCGGTCTTGCTTTGCTGGTCTGTGTGTTTGGTAGTGGAGCCTGGTAGCCTGTCCTCTGTAGGCTGTCTTGCTGCCTTGTTTTTGTTGCTCTTTGCTCTCTGTGCCCTCGCCTCTCTAGGTATTCCATTCATTTCCTCTGCCACTGCCCTGATCTGTGCCTCTGCGCTGTTTGCTCGTTGGCCTCGATCCCTCCCGCTTTCCCGTGGTCTATCTGTGTCTTCTCCCGCGGTGGGTTGAGGGCCTCCCGACTTCAGTTCCGTTTCGAGGAAGTCTTTGGCTTTCTGGACCGAGGTCAAGTAGTGTCTCTTGTTTCTATAGGAAAGTGACAGTCCTGTTGGGGTTTCCCACCGGTATCGCAGTGCACACGATCTCAGTTCTGTGGTCAGGAATTTGTAATCCTTTCTGTCTCTCAGCATCGCCTGAGGGATCTCTTTCAGAACCTTCACCTCCTGTTCCTCTATGTAGAATGCCTTGTTATAGGAAGTGGCAGAGATGTGGTTCCGGAGCCTCTGTGTTGTGAAGTGGATGACCACGTCCCTTGGTTGCTGCCTGTTCACTGCCCTCCAGGCGCCCACTCTGTAGATTTTTTCGATTTGCCACCCAATCTCATTGGCGCTCCTGCCCAGGAATGTTGCCAGTGCCTCTACAAAGGTCCTGAGCAGGCTTTCTTGGGTTTCGTATGTTGTCTCTTTCCACCCTCTGAATCTGATCGCAAATGACATTTGCCAGAATTGCATCATGGTCGACTGGTCCTGAACCTCAGCAGCCTGTCCCTCTATACAGTTTTCCACTTCTTTCATCATCTTTTCCGTATTCTCCCTTGTTTCTTGGAGGTTCTTGTAATGTGTTTGCATTGCCTCCTTCATTTGTTCCAGGTTTGTGGCCACCGCTTTGCGTTGTTCTTCCCACTTTCTCTCCAGGTCTCTCCCTTGGTCCGCCAGCATCCTGCTCATGTCTTTGTATCTTTCCTCCGTCTTCTGTTCTGCTTCTATGCGTCCTTTCTCCGTCTTCGCACTCATTTCTGCCAATTTTCTATCCATGCCATCCATCCTTACCACCATCGTCGCTATCGTCTCATTTAGTGTCTCAATCGTCTCTTTTAGTTCTTGGATCATGCGTGTTGTTGTGGTGTCATGGGTTGGCGTTTGGGTCTGAGGGCATGCAGTTGGATGGGGGTGTGTGTGGTTGGGTGGGGTGTTCCCTGGCAGATTGGAGAGCTGGGTCGGAGAGTGTGCAGCTCCCTTCGGGTTTGGCAGTTTGGTGTGTTTCGTCCGTTTGGCTGCCATTTAAATTTAAATTTAAATTTAAAATTTTAAGTTTTAAATTTTTTCTTCCTGCCTGTCTGTCTGACCTTAAGGCCACCCTTTGCTTTAGAGAGTTGTATGGGGGTCGTCCCTGTGTAAGGTTTTCAAGCTTGTGAGATGGATTGGTTCAAGTTCCTCTGCCAAAAGTCAGCACATGTACATGTCTCACAGTTCACTTTTCAACAACCATCCCCAAGTCCACCAGGGGGTGCAGTCTGCCTTCAGATAAATTCTGTATTGTGTATTGTTGGCTGGGATGGGCCCAAGGCTGGAGGGGGTCTGTGGCTTGGGGCCCGTGTGGATGTCTCCTCTTCTCCCTGGGCCGCACTATCAGTTTTCAGCCACCCACGCCCCTAGACAGATCAGCTTCAGGCGTCTGGCTGGTCTTTCTTGAGTAACGCTCCCCACGCGTCTCTCTTGTCTTGGGGCTTCGTCTCCGCCCGGGGGGGGGGTTTAGCCTTCCTCCAAGGCCTATGGTGCTGGCCTCCCCCCTCTTGCTGCCCTCCGTATGGGGGGGAAAGGGGGAGGTAGCGCGTCTGCGGGAGTTCCCCCCCCTCTTTGTTCCCTCACCGCCTCTTTGTCTTAGCCTGCCCGTTCGGTTCCTTCTTCCTTCACCCACCCGGCTCTTCCTTACCTCTTCTGGTTCTTTCCGGGGGCTGGGAGGGGTTTTATGGGGGTCCTGCCGGGGGTCTTCTGTCCGCTGCTGGCCTCTGCTGATGGGGCCTCTCGGGGTGTTGTTTTCAGGCCCCCTCCGGTCCCGTCGTTGTCCGCAGTCTTCTTCTTTCCCCTGTGTCGGCCGGCTCTCCGGCCTCTTCCTTTTGTCCGGCTGCTCCGGCCCTCTCCGCCTCCGATTCCTGCGTCCGGCTCTCACCTCTGCTCACTCGGTCTTCCTCGCCCTCTTAGGCTCGTCTGGGGGCCGTCTTCAATCGGTAGGCTCTCCCGGCGGCGGCCTCCGTCTGTCTCCCGGCTGGTCGTCGCTGCCGTAGTTCGTCTCCCTCGGCTAGTTCCGCTCTCCGGGCCTGCCAGCCTCTCCAAGCCCGCCGGCCGGCCGCTCCGCCACCGCCGCCTTCCTCCGCTTCGCTCGCTGTTCGTGGGGGACCCTCGGCGGCGATTTACCCTTCTCCGGACTGCGCCGAGGGTCCTCTTCGGGTGCGCCTAGTCTCCGGCGCTCTCCACTCTTGGTATCCCGGTTTTTTTTCAAAAAAATTTCAGCCACGGTCCGGAGCTTTCCTAGAAGGGCTCCGGACCTCGTGACCGGAACCGGAAGTCTCCCCGTCTTAAAGTTGCCAAGTTTGAAGACCCCTCCCTGCTCTAAGATGTGGCTTTTATAGATGGACCCAGAACATGCTTATACGACAGGCAGAAGCCGTGTGAGGAAGATTGTCCTTCAAGTAAACTTAAATAAGATCTTTTGGAGATTAGGGCCAAAACCATCAGTATACAGGTAGACCTCGACATACGATGATTAGGATTAGGATCAGATTTTCTGTTGCTACGCAAGTTGGTTGTCAAGTGAATTGCACTGGATATTACGACCTTTTTGCCATGGTTGTTAAGCAAAACTCTGCAGTTAAGTGATCCACGTGGGCATTAAGCCAATCCAGCTTCTCCATTGACCTGACTTGTCAGAAGCCAGTTGCGAAGATCACAAATGGCGATCACATGACGCTGCCAGCGTTGCAACTGTTGGATGGTTGCCAAGAGCCTGGATTTTTATCACATGATTGTGGGGATGCAACAACAGTTGTAACTGTGAGGACCAGTCTTAAGTCACTTTTTTCAGTGCTGCTGTAAGTTTGAACAGCTACTAAATGAATGATAAGTCAAGGACTATCAGTAGTCAAAATAGTAGCCAAAGGAGCAAAAATGTGAGCTGAAGAACTAAACCCCTGACTATTAAACTGTATGTAACGTTCCCATTTATGAACATTTGCTGCACAGTGGAATACACTCCTTTCATCAAGACAACTAGAAACATGCTTTTCAAAAAGCAAATATGAAGTTCTCAATATGTTTCACAAAACCTGTGATTCTAAAGATTAATGATACCCTAGCAAGGAGTATCCAAAGTCGGGCTTGAGTAAAAATAACTCTTGGTTTAAAGAGTCATTGATCTTCTTTTGTTTGCTCGTAGTTTTGAGGGATTAGAGGCCCAAATACCCAAGTTTTCTCAGTGGTTTTAAATTTGTAGCCTGCAGAATGATCTGCTCTTGAAGGCTGGACAGGGAAGCAAGATGAGAGAAATGCTTTGACAGAGCACTGAATCTTAACCTCTGGATTCTCCTGGATGATTCTATTACACTAAGCTATCAGCCTTAAATAATCCTCAAGACAATATTGATGAATCTAAGCATTCTGACAATGTACTTGTGGAAAAAATTCTGTCTTGTTTCAAAATGCTGTTATGGTAAATGGATAAAAACAATTCAGAATAATCTCTACGCATTTAAATACACACACACACACATATATATATTTATGGGGATGGGAATTGACTTGGTTTGATTTGAAATCCCATTTATTTTGCAGCTGAAGAACCAAATAACCGGGCCATGGGCAAACCATTCAAAGAAAGGGAATCATTTGATGGCCGAACAATTTTGAAGGTCAGTATAAAATTGCATCCTGATTTATCTTACGTTAGTAGACTTTTTTAAAAACTCAAGCTTCAACAGAATTATGTTGCAAATGGTGTTCCAATGCAAGAAAGACAGAGCATTTGAACCCAAAATACTGCTGGAATTTCCAACAAACACACACAAAAAAACTATAAAAGGAGTTTAGTATGGCTCTCTAATATAATTTTCAGACTGTTGTTCCTGTATCCATTTATGTGTAGGGAAAAATCAAATGAACGACAACAAAAAAGTATATTTTGTCAGTGGAACTTTTAATCTGATGAAGACCTGGAGGAATTTGTGCCCTGTTTATCCCAAAATAGAAAGACAAGTGAAAGAGAAAGACTGAACTCTTATACTTTGTCCATTTATTTATTTATTATTTTTATCGCACCTTTATTGTTTTTTATAAATAAGGTGGCAAATATACATAACTGTACTTCTGCCTGTAGGACTGAGAGAGATGAACTGGCCCAAAGTCGCCTAGTTGGCTTTCATGCCTATGGTGGGACTAGAATTCACAGCCTCCTGGTTTCTAGCTTGATGCCTTAACTAGTAGACCAAACTGGTTCTAACTGATGTAGGAAATGACCAAGCTAAGCCCAAGGGTGGAGCCAAATGCACCATCAGTCTGGAATCCATGTGTCCCTGAAAAAGACCTAATTCCAGCTTCCCTTGAAGTCCCTTGATTCTTATCCAGCCCAATTTGCATGGACCCTTAGTAGGTCAGATTCTTGTGCATAAGTTATATGAAATAAATTTGCAGTGCTTTTGAACTCTATCCTGGCTCCTGGCTTCTTGTGCCTGACAGTTTAGTTATGGTTAGTTTAATTATTTCCAGAACCTCATTCTTGCATAAATATTCTTCATCTGAAAGCTAGAATAATTGCAGATGGCCTAATACTTACAGTCATAAATAGTTACCGGCACTAAAGTTTTATAAATAGGGTTGCAATGCATGTATTAATTTAATGATACACTGAATATAAAAGTAATTGATCCTGTATCTTCATAAATATATCCAAACCATTGTCTCACCAAAGTAAATATACTGGTCATGATATAAGAGCACCTATTCTTTTATGAACAGTTAAGTGGGTCAAAACTCAAAAGGAATAAATAGGAATAAAAGGGCAATATTCTGAGTAGATGGAAGTAAAAATAAGAGTTCCTCAAGAATCTGTTTTGGAAGAAGTGCTTTTTCATTTGTCCGTAAATAGTGTGGATTTAGGAACAAACGGTGAACTGACCAAATTTGCAAATGAGAATGTAGAAAACAAAAGTGACTAGGAAGAGCTTTGGAACGATCTCTTTAAACCAGATGATCGGTCAATCAGCTACCAAAACCAGATCAAATAGGTGCACTTTGGACAAAAATTCCAGTTTCCAGTACGCCTTAGTGTGGTATGAACTTTTCCTGTGACTAATCAGAAAAAAAAAAATATTAGATTTAGAGTAAATAGTTCATTTGTGAACTGTGAGAGAGCAAAGAGTCATGTTAAGTATCATCAAGAAAGCACTGATATTATTCTACAAATCTGGGGTGTTTACATGTCAGGAGAACTGTGTACAGTTCTAACCACCATAGTAGAAAAAGGGTATAGTAGAGCTAGAAAGGACAAAGTCAAAGGCAGTTAAAATGACCAGGTGGGCTAAAAAAAAAAGCCTAGAAAGTTTGAGATTCTGTAGTTTTGAAAAAAATGAATTAGGGGGAGAAATGATTTAGGTGTATAAAATTATGCATGTCCTGTAGAAGTGGGACAGGAAGAATGACTAGAGCTCATCCACTGAAGCTGATTGGAAGATGATTTATGCACAATGCCTAACTCAGGGGTATCAAACTCAATTTCATTGAGGGACGCATCAGCATTGTGGTTGCCCTCGGGGGCACGGGTGGGTGCGGCCAGAGTGGGTGCAGCCTACTGGGTGGGTGTGGATGGAGTGGGTGTGGCCTACTGGATGGGTGTGGCCAGCTCTACATCGTTCGCGTCAAGGGTGCCTGTGGGAGCCTGGGCAGGAGTGGAACAGATCTGAGGGTCTCTGGCAGAAGGGGGTGGGACCGGGGCAAGCGCCAAGGCATGGTCCATTTCTTCATTCCTCACAAAGGGTGACCCCTCCCCAGCATGCACCCAGGGGGCGGGGCCGACGCGGCAGGGGCTGGCTCCTCGCTGTTTCTAGATGGCCTTGTGGAGTTAAGGCTGAATGTGTTTCAGCATAGATGGCACCACAAAATTATACATTGGTTCCCGGCCGGCCTGGGCCAGGGCCAAGGCAGAGGGGGCCGTTCCCTCACAGTTTCCAGGATGGCTTCACAGGCCACATGAAACCACTTCGCGGGCCGCATCCGGCCCCCGGGCCTTGTGTTTGACATGTCTGGCCTAACTAATCCATGGAATTTATTATCACAAGACATGATGGCCATAACATGGATGGCTTTAAAAGAGGATTAGAAGACAAATTCATGGAGAACACATCTATCCAAATTCAGTATTGCTTCTGTTGAGAGCAGATTGTCTCATGGACACCGTACATTTTTCCAGAGTGCTAATTTTAAATAAAATAGAACTTTTCCCTTCCAAAAGGGCCTCTATTTTGAGATTGTGAAATGATTTCCCCACTTTAATGGCATCTAAGTGAGATTGGGAGAAAAAATAAATGTGCAGCTAAAGCTGCCTTTAAGAGTCTATATTTTTTTCAAGCGTTTAAAGCAGACAATTTTAATGAGAGGTGTGGTGTCGGAGAAAGTCCAAAGCGCTTTTTCTGAGTTGTTTTTGAAGTATGTGGAGCCTTAACGCATGTGGTCTAATAAGATGCTAGTTTAGCATAATGAAGTCATCCAATGTATGTTGAGTTGGGGAAGTTAGGGAAGGCTGATGCCCGCCAAACCATGTATCACAAACCATGGAGGACAAAAGCACAGCAATTATACCACTTTCCTTTAGCATTTTATCAGGCTGACCTGGAATGACTCAATTATTTCAGGTGTGAAGGCAAAAAGGTGCTTCAGAGCGGTGCAGGGGCGCTTCTGCGGCACTTTTGCCTGTCATTTCTTTTTTTTATTATTATTATTATATAACATTTTTTATTGTTAGATATATATTTGTACATGTAAACCAAGAAAAAATTCAAGTTAAATGCTATTCAACTTAATACCTTCAATTTAAATTTGTAAACATTCTTCACTCCGTATATCAAGATTTAACTATAAGCCAGATACATTTTCTTTGATTGGTGTTTCAGAGGGGCTGCCTAAACAATCTGCAAAGAAGCATGGCTATTTTGAAGAGTCGTAGACAGTGCTTATGCTCCAGTTCCCAATCCATGTTCTCCAAGCACCTTTTTGCCCCACAACCCCTTGCGGCCGTGGGCAAGATAGTGCCATAGATTTGGAAAAAAAAAAAAGGCATTCCTTTAAGCCAGGGGTGTCAAACTTGCAACGTCACGTGACGTGTCGCAACGTATCGTGACTTTTCCCCCATTGCCGGAGCTGGGGTGGGTGCGGTTTCGGCATGACGCATCCGGCCTGCAGGCCAGCAGTTTGACACCCCTGCTTTAAGCCTTTGGGAGAGGAAAAAAAAGGTGAGAAACCTTTACAGATAGTCCTCGAGTTACATCCACAACTGAGCCCAACATTTCTGTGGCTAAGCAAAACATTCGTTCAGTGGATTTTGCCTCACTTTACGACATTTCTTGCCCCAGGGGTTATGTGAATCACTGCAGCTGTTAAGTTAGTAACAGGGCTGCTAAGTGAATCAGGCTTCCCCATTGACTTTGCTTGTCAGAAGGTCACCAAAGGCGATCACATGACCCAGGAACACGGCAACCGTCATAAATATGAACCAGTTGCCAAGCATCTGAATTTTGATCACGTGATTATGGGGATGCTGCAAGGGTCGGAAGTGTGAAAAAACAGTCATAAGTCACTTTTTTCAGTGCCGTTGTAACTTTGAACAGTCACTAAATGTGTCAAACTGTCGGCCCACGGCCGGACACGTCACCAAGAAACCGCACCCACCCCATTGCCAGCAATGGGGAAAAAGCTCCGATACATCGTGCGACATCATGTGATGTTGCGAGTTTCACATGTCTGCTCTACAGTATTTAGCCCAGGGGTTCTCAACCTTGGCAACTTTAAGACTTGTGGACTTCAACTCCCAGAATTCCTCAGCCAGCAAAGGTGGCTGAGGAATTCTGGGAATTGAAGTCCACAAGTCTTAAAGTTGCCAAGGTTGAGAACCCCTGATTTAGCCCATACATGTCAAACACAAGGCCCAGGGGCTGGATGCGGCCCGCTATGTGGTTCCATCCGGCCCGGGGACCTGCTCTGGAAAGAGCGAAGGACTGGCCCACTGCACCTCGGACCGGGCCAGGCTAACCAGGCGTTGATCTACAACCTGGTTGCAACCATCAAAGCCAGAATGCGCTCAGCGTTAAATCCATTCTCCTCCACCGGAGACCCTCAGATCTGCCCCAGGCCTGCCCAGGCACCCCTGAAGCGAGTGATGTCGAGCTGGCCACGCCCACCCTATAGACCACACCCACCCCAGTCACACCCACCCAGTAGGCCACACCTATCCCAGCCACACCCACTTGGCTCCCCAAGGGCAACCACAATGCTGATGTGGCCCTCAATGAAATTGAGTTTGACATCCCTGATTTAGCCCTTTCAACTCCCTTATGGGAGAACAAATAAAAGATGCTCCCTCTGCTGATCATTTTTAGTATTATTTTCAACTGAGTGTCCTCTTGTATGGCATGACGTCTAAGCAGAGAAACACATGAAGCCGCATCACCCCTCTCATTCATATCTTTGCTCTGTGAAATGTGAAGCAGAGCATTGGGATTTTTTCCCCCTCTGAAGCCTTAGTTGATTTTGTCCTGCTCTAGCCGAAAAGCGTCTATGACTCTTCGATGCATGAAAGAACACGAATAATGGCCTCCAAGCCGAAATGCCATCTTTCTCCACAGCTGCCACGTTCTTTCTCAGCCTCCTGACATTTCTCTCCTCTTTGCCAGGCAGCCAGGGCAATGCCCACTGGCACTCATTGTTTATGACTCATAACTGGCAGTCGAGTCCCATCCGACTGCCCATTCATTGGAGAACATTCCTGCCAAATGATCTGATCACAGGTCTCCTTGTCCCTCCCACTTCATAGATTCCTTCCTCTTCCAGGCCTCTTATTGGCAAAGTGGTTTCCGTGGGATTAGAGCAGGGGTCTCCAAACTTGACACCTTGTGGGCTTCTGTTTCCCAGAATTCCTTAGCCAACTTTTAATACTTGTGGGCTTCTATTTCCCAGAATTCCTCAGCCAACATTAAGACTTGTTGACTTCTACTCCCAGAATTCCTCAGCCAGCTACGCAATGCTGGCTGAGGAATTCTGGGAGTAGAAATCCACAAGTCTTAAAGTTGCCAAGTTTGGAGACCCTTGGTTTAGAGGACAAAGCCAGAATTAACACATTTGTGAGAAAAGCCGCTCCAACTTTGTATCAGACATTTTCATTTTCGGTGGCTTTCTGCTTTCCCAATGCCATGCGCTATTAACTCTCCATTTGCTATCTCTTCAGTTGCAGCTTTGTTTCCCCCTCCCCCCATCATTATTAGCTTTTGGTCCTCATTTGTGTTTTGTTGCTTAATTACTCACTTTGAGAAGGCTTCTGCCCCAAGGGACGTGATGGGGTTGATTGTCTCACCCCTGCTTGAAACTGAGAACAAGGCAATGTCAGACCAGAACAAAAACCTTTAAGTGAGCAGCATAAGCAAAAGAGGTCAAGCAGTAATTGAGCTAACAAAGGAATTCCCCATGGAAGTAATAATTAAAGTGTACTTGCAAACTTCAAATGGGAACAAGGGACAATGCAGAACTGCTTTATATCCAGCCAGTGATAATTTGCAATATTAATGCTTCCCCACTGTTAAGTAGCTATTCCAATATGCTTTTATGCATTTCATTTTAGGAGTTTCTTCAAACAGATTCATGTTTAGAGCCAGGTCATGCCCATAAAGGTTTCTCTAGTTCAGGGGTAGGCAACCTTGGCTCTTTTATGACTCGTGGAATTCTGGGAGTTGCGGTCCACAAGTCATAAAAGAGCCAAGGTTGCCTACCCCTGCTCTAGTTGTATTGTTATAGCTGTATTGTAGAGCCAACTTGGGTGAGTGGTTAAGGCACCAGGCTAGAAAGCAGGAGACTGAGTTTGAGCTCCACCTGCAAGCCAGCTGGGTTACTTTCGACCAGTCAGTCTCTCTCAGCCTGACCCACCTCACAAGATTGTTGTGAGGAAAATAAGAGGAGGAAAGTGTGGTGGATATGCTGCCTTGTGTTATTCATAAAAACAATAAAGGCGAGATACAAATAAAATAAAATAAAAATAACAACAATAATAATAGCAATAATAATAACAATAACAACAATAATAAAAAGATATTGCAGTCTTTTAAATTGACAGTGAATCTACTTAAGCTCAAATTCATCTTGTCCATGGAGCTGACTTCATGGCAGTCACTCTCTTAATAGTAATAATAGTAATAATAATAATAATAATAATAATAATAATAATAATAGTAGTAGTAGTAGTAGTAATAACAATAACAATAACAATAATAATAAAGTTGGAAGGGACCTTGGATGTCATCTAGTCCAACCCCCATTTCGGACAAATGGCTGTCCAGTCTCTTCTTAAAAACTTCCAGTGTTGGAGCATTCACTGCTTCTGGAGGCAGGTTGTTCCACTGGTTAATTGTTCTAACTGTCAGGAAGTTTCTCCTTAGTTCTACGTTGCTTCTCTCTTTGGTTAGATTCCATCCATTGCTTCTTGTCCTGCCTTCAGATGCTTTGGAGAATAGCTTGACTCCATCTTCTTTGTGGCAGCCCCTGAGATATTGGAATACTGCTATCATCTCCCCCCTCGTCCTTCTCTTCATTAAACTAGACATACCCAATTCCAGCAGCCGTTCCTTCTATGTTTTAGCCTCCAGTCCCCTGATCATCTTTGTTGCTCTTCTCTGTACTCTTTCTAGAGTCTCAACATCTTTTTTACATCGTGGTGACCAAAACTGGATGCAGTATTCCAAGTGTGACCTTACCAAGGCATTGTATAGTGGTATTAATACTTCACGTGATCTTGATTCTACCCTCTGTTAATGGAGTCTAGCACTGTGTTGGCTATTTGGCAGCTGCAGCACACTGCTGGCTCATATTTAAGTGATTGTCCACTAAGACTCCGAGATCCCTCTCACAGTTACTACTATTGAGCAAGGTACCACCTATACTATTCCTGTACATTAAAGGTTTTGAAAAGACAATTAAAATGAACAGAACTAACAAAAAGTAATAAAGTAGATTAAAAAATAAAAAAAGACAAGATGAGAAAAAGTGCAAAAAAGAATGAAAAAAAATAGAAGCTGCTTTCAAATTTCTTTGCAACAAATAGGAGTACAATTACAAAATCACTTTTTACTATATGGTAACCAAAAAAACATACTTTTTTTCTGTTGTCTGTTTTCTCCATTCATCAAAGATATAAATCATAAGATCACTTGCTTCCTGTTTCATGCAAAAAATCTATAAGGTGTTTCCATAAATGTAGATATGTCTTTTCTCTTAATAAAGAAAGACAGTTTTGCCATCTCTGCAAGCTCCATCATCTTCACCAATCATGCCTCCATGGAGGGTGGTACCGAGTCTTTCTGTTTTTGAGCCTATAATAATTTTCTGCAGTTGCCATGTATACAAAAAAAGTCCCATTATTTTCCCCCAATATCTGTTTATCAATCCCCCCAGCCCTCCCCCCCCAAAAGCTCTGGTTTAAGTTGAATATTTTTCTTTTAAGATCTTCTGGATTAGTTCATGTATTTGCATCCAAAACTTTCTGGCTTTTTTACACACCCATCAAACATAATAAAATAACACTTCCTGTTGTTCACACTTTTCCTTTTTTATTCCCAAAGCAGTTTTTAACTTGCTCTTCTTTTAAGATATTCATAGTAAGATATTCTATTGATAATGGAGAAAAAGACAACATAGAGAAACTACCAATCTTACATCTTCATCCTGAATCAGCCTTTTCAAATGGGTACTTTTAGCTGCTTTAGATGTCAACCCCTATAATTCTCAGCCAGCATGGCTAAAAGTGAGAACTAACCTTGAAGCATATCTGGAGGACAAGATGCTTCTAAAATCTGTGATCCTCTATCAGCCAGCAGTTCCACTGCAGTGTCCCTGAAGCAATCAAGCAGTAAACTAACAGTTCTCTATGATATTGAAGTGCAACAGCTGGCGTGCTTTTATTTCAGATTTTTAAATTTGTACTGCAATAAATCTTGGAACTAGCTGGCATCTGGAATGGAGAGAGAAAAGGGCTGATTGCAGGTTTCTTGTAAATAATACACCACATTTTTAAGAAATGGGAAAAATATCTTAAAAGGCTAAGCATAATGTATATAAGGTCAGAGGATATTATATATTCAGAGGGAATAAGCTACTCAGTTGATTGTCCCCAAATAGTTCACTGATGCTTTTCTTGTGTAGATTAAAATAATCTTAGGAATTAGCAGGCTCTATTAAAAATGCCTATTAATGGCTATTCTATATCATCCTTTACTTAATGTTCTGCTTCAAAATTGAGATTTTTCTTAATAGCTTAGGTCCAGTTTCGGCCAAGATAGTAAAGGAAGCCAGTATTTGGATAATACAGTAGTCTGGAAGTTTTAATACAAGACAGTTTTAAATGGCATTGGCAGAAGGGTTGTCAAAACAGACAAGACAAAACACACTGGCTGCAGAAATGTAATTAAAGCCTCACCTCTTTTATATATGTGATACATACATTAAGGAGAGGGCCTTCAATTGCACTGCTGCAACAATTATCTTGATTTTTAAAACCTTTCCTACAGATGCTACTACAAGTGTTCCTTTAATGCAGGGGTTCTCAACCTTGGCAACTTTAAGACTTGTGGACTTCAATTCCCAGAATTCCTCAGCCAGCTTTGCTGGCTGAGGAATTCTGGGAGTTGAAGTCCACAAGTCTTAAAATTGCCAAGGTTGAGAACCCCTGCTTTAATGAAATATTACCTCATGGAATGTTAGATATTTAGAAGTAGGCTTCAGATTTTTTTCTTTCCCGAACATCTAATTTTCTATATGCGGGGCACTTTTAATTGCTCTCTGAACATTGCTTTTTGACATTGCATTCTTAATTGAATCAACTTGAAAAAGGTGCTTATTCCTGGAAAAATATGGCTAGCCTTCAGAATAATAATCACATTATTGGTCTGTTTATAAAAGCAACAATATTCTGCATATACAAGTGCACTTAGGATGACCATACCGGTTTGATAGAAAATGAGATGTGTGCAGTTGTTTACTTGCTTTCCCTGGGTGTTTCCTGCTTGGAAGCAAGATAAACCATATACAAGATTTACCTCAGGTTATTAAACTTTTACTTCAGGATTTTTGGTTAGGGACCATAAAAGATTGTACTAATACTGAGATGAATAATATGTGATAGACTAGAAACTGTGGATAGACTATAGAAAAGAAAAACACCAATCAAATAAATTGTAACAGGCGTCTAGTTGAGGCTTGATGTGAGGAGCGAAAAATGTTTACCAAACCAGATGTTTATAAAGATTAATACTTAGTGATGTGTATCAGGTGTTATGATGATTGATGCATACTATGATTTTATGTTCAATGCTGATTGTATGAATGTAGATAGACCATATACAAGAGATGTATCTTTGGGTCTTATGAGGACAGCTTATTAATATGAACCCAGATTTAAGGTTGATTGCTTTAATATTGGGAAAGCGTACTGAATTTCTACCTCAAGATTATTGGTTAGGGGTCATAAAAGATTGTACTAATACTGAGATGAATAATATATGATAGACTAGGAACTGTGGATAGACTATAGAAAAGAGAAACACCGAGCAAATAAAATGTAACGGGCGTTTAGTTGAGACTTGATGTGCGGAGTGAAAAATGACTACCAAACCAGACGATTATAAAGATTAATACTTAGTGATGTATATCAGGTGCTATGATGATTGATGCATACTATGATTTTATGTTCAATGCTGATTGTTTTAATAAAAGAATTTTTCATTTAAAAAAAAGATAAAGTTCTTGTGTTTAAGCTGACATGTAGTAGCCACTGTTAAAAGTAAGCAAACATTTCCTTACCCAAACTAGATAATATCATTAGTGCTGCATTGATGATGTTACCTTGATTGCCTAAGGAAATGTCTGCAAGAAAATAACCAAGCTTAGAGAGTACCAAGGACTCCTCAGTAATCTTTCTGCTTACTTTTAACACTGGCTGCTAAATGCCAGCTTAAGCACAAGAACTTTATCTTGCTTCCATAAATGTTTGAACTTAGAACACCCTGTGCCAGAAGCACCTTATTTGGACAGCTGTTGCTGGTACTTTCCCTTGTGCCAGAATTTAACACAAGAATGAGATCCTGAAAAGGTCACTCCTAGATGATCTAGAAATTGAGAATGAGCATGTGAGAAGTTATTAACTCTGCTTCCGTTGCTGAAAGTCAAATTCTAACTCTGTGTGTAATAGTCAGGCTAAGTATGTGGCCCCTATGACATCATGCCCTTTCGTTTAAAGGCTTCCAATTTATGGTTTTTGTTATATTTGTCTCTCCTTGAAATTTTCCCATTTATTCTCAGTTCTTGACCTTAAAGTTGTGCATTCCCTTCAGTTCTTAATGAGAATGGTATTAGTGCTCCTAGGAGCCGAAGTGGTGCAATGATTAGAATGCAGTATTGCAGGCTGACTCTGCCCACAACCAGGAGTTCGATCCTTACCAGCTCAAGGTTCAGCCTTCTATCCTTCTGAGGTCGGTAAAATGAGAACTGGGTTGTTGCGGGGCTTATACTGACTCGGTAAACTGGTTAGAGAGGGCTGTAAGGCCCTGTGAAGCTGTATATAAGTCTAAATGCTACCGGTATTGCTATTGCTGCACTGTCCTGCTGAAATTCGTCTCTTGGCTTGATTTAAATCTTGCATTTCTGTAATGCATTTACATTTTAGATCCCTCACAACTCTCTGCTGGAGAAAGCAGAGAAAGAAAGTAGATTAAGATGTCAAAAAAAAATTTGTCCATATGGCTGAGAATTTATTTATTTATTTATTTATTTATTTATTTTATTCAAATTTCTATGCCGCCCTTCTCCTAGGACCCAGGGCGGCTTACAACAACAATATAATTACATGAGGAATTTAATAATAATAACCAACCATCCAATCCAAAAACACATTCATTCAATCTAAAACACATACATACAACATGCAATCATAATCAAACACACAATCAACGATGGAGGCACATTCCTAGGCCCAGGGGCAGAAGCACTGTTCATACACCCCAAGCCTGTCGGCATAAATAGGTCTTCAATAATTTCCGGAAAGCTAGGAGGGAGGAAGCAGTGCGGACCTCTGTGGGAAGTTGGTTCCAGAGGGCTGGGGCAGCAACAGAGAAGGCCCTTGCCTTAGGACCCGTCAGATGACATTGCCTAATAGACGGGACTTGTAGGAGGCCAACCCTATGTGCCCTAACCGGTCGCTGGGATTCATGAGGCAGAAGACGGTCCCGCAAGTAACCTGGTCCATTGCCATAAAGGGTGTTATAGGTCATAACCAACACTTTGAATTGTGTTCGGAAACCAATTGGTAGCCAGTGCAGCTCACGGAGAGCTGGAGTGATATGAGCATGTCTTGGGAGACCCAAGACCGCTCGCACGGCCGCATTCTGGACAACCTGCAGTCTCCAGACATCCTTCAGGGGTTGCCCCATGTAGAGAGCATTACAGTAGTCGAATCTTGAGGTGACAAGGGCATGAGTGACTATGAGGAGTGACTCCCGATCCAAATAGGGCCGCAACAGGCGAACCTGGGTGAATGCTCCCCTCGCCACAGCTGAAAAATGGTGTTCTAAACTTAGCTGTGGATCGAGGAGGACACCCAAGTTGCGAACCCTCTCCAAGGAGGACAAAACTTCTCCCCCCAGGGTAATGGATGGACGGTTAGGCTCGTCCTTGGGAGGCAGAGCCCATAGCCATTCCGTCTTGTTGGGATTGAGTCTGAGCCTGTTGGTACCCATCCAGACCTCAACAGCCTCCAGGCACCGGTTCATCACTTCCACTGCTTCGCTGTAGTGACGCGGGGTAGAGATATAAAGCTGGGTATCATCAGCATATTGATGATAACTCACCCCATGTTGGCGGATGATCTCACCCAACGGCTTCATGTAGATGTTAAAAAGCAGAGGTGAGAGAACAGACCCCTGAGGCACTCCACATGGAAGAGGCCTCGGAGCCGATCTCTGACCTCCTGCGAACACCGACTGCGACCGGCCAGAGAGGTAGGAGGTGAACCACCGTAAGACGGTGCCCCGCACTCCACACCCCTCCAACCGGCGCAGAAGGATACCATGGTCGATGGTATTGAATGCCGCTGAGAGGTCAAGAAGCACCAGGATAGTGGAACAACCTCTATCCCGGGCCCACCAGAGATCATCGGTCAGCGTGACCAAAACAGTTTCCGTGCTGTAACCGGACCTGAACCCGGACTGCCAAGGGTCCAGATAATCAGCTTCCTCCAAGGACCATTGGAGTTGGAGTGCCACCACCTTCTCAACAACCTTCCCTAGAAAAGGAAGATTGGAGACTGGCCAGTAATTATTCAAGACTTCCGGGTCCAGGGAAGGCTTCTTGAGGAGGGGGCGCACAAGTGCCTCCTTTAAGGGAGTCGGGAAGGACCCCTCTCTCAACGAAGCGTTAACAACAGCCTGGACCCAGCTCCGTGTCACCTCCCTGCTAGCCGAAACCAGCCAGGAGGGACATGGGTCCAATAAGCAGGTGGCAGAACTCACAGCTCCAATGGCCTTGTCCACATCATCAGGAGTTACCAGGTCAAACTCATCCCATTGAACCAGACTAAGACAGGTCTCTGTCATCTCGACTGACTCATTGTCAGCCGACACTGCATTCCAATTGGAGTCCAAGTCAGCCCGGATCTGAGCGACCTTGTCTGCGAAAATATGCAAAAGAATATATGCATGTGGAAAGAAAGCAAAAGATTATTGGCCAAATGTTTTACAAGAGCTAATGAGTCATGGCCCATAGCTATGATAATCTACTCTGTTGTAACTTCCATGTTAGTAAATAAAAGCAACCTAGTTGTAGGACACGTTTTAATAAGGCATTTATTTTTGCAATGTCGTATATCTGTATAATGTAGAAGGAAAACAGCCTGGATCAAAATACAATAGTTAGATTAATGGCTGTCTACATAATACCGAGCAGATTTAATTACTTCTGGTAGCCCATCTGACGGGGCAATGTTTTATGACATTCTACCATGACCAATATTTTTTTAAAAATTGATAATGCTTAACTTGCCAAATAATGAACCTAACAGGCTACACAGCCTGATTTGCCAACTATTCTATAATGCCCATGTTGTTAATGCTAGTTTAGCCATATAAATTTGATGGTTTTAATTAATTGCAACATTATAAGTAAATGCTAAGTAAAGCTTGTATACTGAGCACAATTAAGCTTGTGACACCAACGTTACAGATTGGTTATGAATGGTGTACTTTGCATAAATCTAGGAACTGGGCGTTTGTAAAATCTGTCTTTGCTGTCTCTTTGCCACAGTATGGCAGAGATAGGGAATCTAGACTGGGTCCTGCTATACATTGCAGAATCCACTCTCATACTTCCATGGGGCAATATAAACAAGATCCAAGCCAGAATATGACCAAAGAGGATTAGGAAAACATACTTTGATCGTAGGCACGAGAATTGCCACCACTGAGAATGGATTGGTTTAATAATAATAATAATAATAATAATAATAATAATAATAATAATAATAATAATAATAATAATAATAAAAAAGTTGGAAGGGACCTTGGAGGTCATCTAGTCCAATCCCCTGCTCAGGCAGGAAACCCTATACCATTTCAGACAAATGGCTGTACAGTCTCTTCTTAAAGACTTCCAGTGTTGGAGCATTCACCACTTCTGGAGGCAGGTTGTTCCACTGGTTAATTGTTCTACCTGTCAGAAAGTTTCTCCTTAGTTCTAGGTTGCTTCTCTCCTTGATTAGCTTCCATCCATTGCTTCTTGTCCTGCCTTCAGGCGCTTTGGAGAATAGCTTGACTCCCTCTTCTTTGGGGCAGCCCCTGAGATATTGGAACACTGCTATCCTGTCCTCCCTCGTCCTTCTCTTCGTTTAACTAGACATAACCAATTCCAGCAACCATTCTTTATGCATTTTAGCCTCCAGTTCCCTAATCATCTTTGTTGCTCTTCTCTGTACTCTTTCTAGAGTATCAACATCTTTTTTACATCGTGGTGACCAAAACTGGATGCAGTATTCCAAGTGTGGCCTTACCAAGGCCTTGTAAAGTGGTGTTAAATCAGGTAGTCTTCGGCCTACCACCGTTTATTTAGTGACCATTTGAAGTGACAATGGTACAGAAATGCCCACATTTTGGCATCACTCCGCGAGCTGCATTGGCTGCCAATTGGTCTCCGAACCCAATTCAAAGTGTTGGTTATGACCTATAAAGCCCTACATGGCATCGGACCAGGTTACTTACGGGACCGTCTGCTGCCCCATGAATCCCAGTGGCCGGTTAGGGCCCACAGAGTCGGCCTTCTCCAGGTCCCGTCAGCCAGACAGTGTCGCCTGGCGGGGCCTAGGGGAAGGGCCTTCTCTGTTGTGGCCCCGGCCCTCTGGAACCAACTTCCCCCGGAGATCCGTGTCGCCCCCACCCTCTCCGCCTTTCGTAAATTACTTAAAACACACCTCTGCCGGCAGGCTTGGGGCAATTAACATCTTGCCCCAAGCCAGTGTATGTCTGTGTGTATGTTGAATGATTGGTTTTTCTTTTAAATTAGGGGTTTTTATATATATGTATTTTTAACTGTTGATTTCTATTATGTTGTGAGCCGCCCTGAGTTCTCCGGAATAGGGTGGCATAGAAGTCAAATTAATAAATAAAATAAAATAAATTTATGATCGTTGCAGGGTCCTGTTGCCAAAATTCAGCTGCTTGGCAACTGGTTCATATTTAGGACAGTCCCGGGATCATGTGATCCCCTTTTGCCACCTTCTGACAAGCAAAGTCAACGGGCAAGGCAGATTTACCTAACAACCATGTTACTAACTTAACAACTGCAGTGATTCACTTAACAACTGTGGCAAGAATGGTTGTGTAATGGGGCAAAACTCACTTAACAACTGTCTCACTTAGCAGTGGAAATTTTGCGCTAAATTGTGATCATAAGTCAAGGATGACCTTCAGTCCCATCAAATTAAATAAATTCTTGTGTGTGTGTGTGTGTGTGTGTGTGTGTGTCTGTCTGTCTGTCTGTCTGTCTGTCTGTCTCTGTGTCTGTTTCTGTGTCTGTGTAATGAAATTTAGCCTTTGACATAGCTCTTAATTCCATTAAAGGAAGTGGGTTCATCTCTCACCATAATAACATTAATAAATATGTCTCTTAAAAAAGATAATAACAGAATGGCTACCATTTGATGTTACAGAGGAAAAACAGAGCACTTCATTACATTATTTATGAAGCAGCAACTGTTTATCCTTTCCAGAAACATAGATGTTTAGGTTTCACTGATTGGGGCATAATGTATGCAGGATGCAATATATCCCACAATATCCATTAAAATAAGATACATTGCTTGCAGGCTGATTTAAAAAGGTGGAGTACAGAACAAAGAGGTAGAAGAATGAATGTGAATTACGTTTTGTACCATCCCTGACTACAAAGACTTGGTTAGAGAACAGCATTTTTTTATGAGAGTAGCTGTGTAGAAGAAGAGAAGGCAGAATTATACTCCTATAATACCACTTTGTCTACCATCAAAGATTGTACCCATTTTTGATTCCTGCATAATTAAAAGGATTTTTATAGTAAAGAACATTCAAGAAGTTGCGGTGAGGGATTGCGACCTGAAGAAAGAAACACAGTTAATGCTTTCATTATGCAGAGACAGGAAGGTTAAAGGGTGGATAACTATATAAATATTACAGTAGAATTTAAATTTTTGATAGAGGACTGATTTAAATTATCTGAATATATAGTGGTAAGAAAATGAGATAATTCTGAAGAGAAGCTCAGTAAAATATTTATGTCTTTTAAGTGACAAGAGTGAAGAATAAAGGGAGATTTGAGAGGGATTCCAGAAGGAATTAAACAAGACACTCAATAAATACATACATATATATATATAGGGAAAAATTTTCTGAGATTAATCTGAGTGATAATGTCCTGCATTATTTGTTCTCCCACGATGATTACCTAGAAACCTGTTCTGAGATTATCACCATTTTATATTTTGCTAAGGTTATCGACATAGAGATTTCTGAATTCAAATTCTAATTTTCCCCATATTTTCTTTACCTCTGGAGTTTCCTTTCTGAAGTGTTTCTTAAGCAACAGACCAAATTTATCTCTTTTTCAGCAACTGAGAAGAAGTGCTATAATTGATTTATAGTTATCCAATAGATCTTAGATACCAATGCATTTTGGATCTGAAATAGAAGCAAAATTTGGGGAGGGTAAATGTCTTAAAGGTTCTTTATTCATTTTTTGTTATCCAAAGTTAAGTAAAATATGATTAAGTCTATAGAACCAGACTAAATATTTATTGTTTAACTAGTACAGGTGCCATTTTATGCATAAATTCACTGATGGTACAAATATAATGATATACATGTTCTTGATGCTTCTCCTTTGAATAGCACAGCTTAAGTGTCACTCACAATGTATCTCAGATTTTTAGCGCTTACCCGAAAGTGTTATTTGATTATTGTCTGCAAATAACCTTGAATACATTTACTGCAGAAATGTGACAAACATGCCCCATGACAGGAATATATATAGCAAGAAGCATTTCGACAGCTTAAAAAAAAAAAAGATACAGACAATGATAAAAGCCATTTATATTATTTTACCTGAAACCCTCATTAGGTATTTTTAGCTCCTTACACTGTTTATTCTTGAAATAAACCTTTTTCATAGAAAACACCAACAGTGACACAAATATTTTGTGACCAAGTGACAAAATTAGTGGACCAGAGGAATGCTGTGGATATAATTTACTTCAGTAAGGCATTTGATAAAGTAGATCACAACCTACTACATGTGGGTTAGACAGCATCACCACTAGATGGATTCGTAGCTGGCTGACTGGCTGTACTCAGCGTGTGGTGCTCAACGGAACTGCATTTACATGGAGGGAAGTGTGTAGTGGGGTGCCCCAGGGCTCTGTTCTAGGCCCAGTGCTCTTCAACATCTTCATCAATGATTTGGACAAGGGGATAGATGGGGAACTCATCAGATTTGCAGACAACACCAAGCTGGCAGGAATAGCCAACACTCCAGAAGATAGGCTTAAGATACAGGAGGATCTGGACAGACTTGAACATTGGGCGCTATCTAACAAAATAAAATTCAATGATGAAAAAAGTAAGGTTCTACATTTAGGCAAAAAACCCGAAATGTACAGGTATAGTATAGATGGTAACTTGCTCAATAGTAGCAACTGTGAGAGGGATCTCGGAGTCCTAGTGGACAATCACTTAGTAGATATGAGCCAACAGTGTGCTGCAGCTGCCAAAAAAGCCAACACAGTGTTAGACTGCATCAACAGAGGGATAGAATCAAAATCACGTGAAGTATTAATACCACTTTACAATGCTTTGGTAAGGCCACAGTTGGAATACTGCATCCAGTTTTGGTCACCATGATGTAAAAAAGATGTTGAGACTCTAAAGAGTACAGAGAAGAGCAACAAAGATGATTAGAGGACTGGAGGATAAAACATATCAGGAACAGTTGCTGGAATTGGGTATGTCTAGTTTAATGAAGAGAAGGACGAGGGGGGACATGATAGCAGTGTTCCAATACCTCGGGCTGCCACAAAGAAGAGGGAGTCAAGCTATTCTCCAAAGCGCCTGAAGGCAGGACAAGAAGCAACGGATGGAAACTAATCAAGGAGAGAAGCAACCCAGAACTAAGGAGAAACTTCCTGACAGTTAGAACTATTAACCAGTGGAACCTGCCTCCAGAAGTGGTGAATGCTCCAACACTGGAAGTTTTGAAGAAGAGACTGGACAGCCATTTGTCTGAAATGGTATAGAGTTTCCTGCCTGAGCAGGGGGTTGGACTAGATGATCTCCAAGGTCCCTTCCAACTTTATTATTATTGTTGTTGTTGTTATTGCATACCAGTCAGCGGTGTGGAAGTCAAGAAAATAAAAAGAAAATAAAAGTGCTGTGTATGGACTATCAGTAAGACAAAGTCAAACCGTCTGTGGAACAGAAGAATGTTAAATATGACTATTAGAAGTTACAACAGCACTGAGAATAGTGACCTAAGACCATTTCCCACACTTATGACTGTTGCAGCATCCCCATAATCACGGGATCATAATTCAGACACTTGGCAGCTGACTCATATTTATGATAGTTGTAGCGTCCTGGGGTCATATAATCACCTTTTGTGACCTTCTGACAAGCAAAGTCAATGGGACAATCACACTCATTTAACAACCATGTTATTAATTTAACAACTGCAGTGATTCCCTTAACAACTGTGGCAGGGAAGGTCATAAAATGGGCCAAAACTCACTAACAGTTATGTTGCTTAACAACAGAAATTTTGGACTGCAAATGTGGTCATAAGTCAAGGACTGCCTGTACAGGGAACCATCATGGCCTTCGTGTAATGGCTTTAATTCATAGTAATTAGGTAGCAGTCAGTAGAAGCATCTTGCACTTTGACAGCTATCAGTACTTTATTTAGACATCAATTTTAGCAACTGCCTTCAAAATGCATAAAACCTAATGCAGCATGAAAATAAGCTTTTGAAATCACAAATATTTCTTTTCATCAATTATTTTTCAGAAAGTGCCATTCCTGATTATTTAACATTGAATATAAAGAGTATACAAGTAAACAAGTGATCGGTTTCTCAGCTCTTGTGATGCCATGAATGAGGCAGTAGTCTGCCAGGAGTGGGTACCCCCCTTTCCTCCCCCAAAAGGAGTAGATGGGGTATTTCCAAATTAGGTAGTTCAATGATTAGCAAAGATCATGCCAGATGCAGTTGGCTACACATGCATTGGTAATTAACAAATCTGTATTCGCAGTCCATCCTTATTTAGGAAAAGTAATTTTTTAATTTAGAACTAATTGTGGACTTAATTGCCTTTCATGCTGAGGCATTGATGATGCGTGTGCAAGATTGCTATCCCTTAAATTAATAGGATCAACAATCCAGTTGCTTTTAAGATTTGTTTCTCACCTCTTTTACCTTAGAAAGAGGTGTGAGAAACACAATTATGTAACAGTTCATACTAAAAGAGTAGATAAAAAGAAAAACTGAAGAAAAATAAGCATAAACCTTAAAGATAAAGCAGTTTTGGTGAGTTGTTTATAATTGCAGAATGAGCCACAACATTCAGAAACTTTTCAAAATGCTCTAGGGTAATCATGTACATAGCAGAGTCTCCATTAACACTTTAGTACTCTTGTAATAAAATATGTATGCTTGGATCCCTTTTTCTTTTGCCACTCAAGACTTCATTAACGTTAGGAACAAAATGACATTAAAACGAATAGCTTTAAAGGGGTATAGATATTTGTGCGCTTTACCTACTATTAATAAAGTAATAAAGAAGGATGAGCAACTGAAGATTCCCTCTGCAGGTCCGTGGAGAGCTCCGAGACGGGGCTTATTTTAAAATTAAAATACCAGACCATGGAAAGGGCGAGCTAACGAGGGAAAGGGCTCGAGCGAAGAGGACCATCGGACCTACCCGGACAGGTAAATATTGCTGCCGGGAGGTCCAAGGGAGCCGCGAACGGAGCCGAAGAAGCCGGCGGTGGTTGGCCAGCCGGCCGGCAGGCCCGAAGAAGAAGACGCCGCGCCGCGCTGTAAGAGGGAGCTGGAGCCGGCGAGAGAAGAACGACAGACGGAGGAGGAGGAGGAGGACATCGGCGTGAAAAGCGAGACCCGCCGGGAGAGTCTGCCGGCCTGAAGAGGCCCCCAGGACGAACAGATTAGAGAGCGGAACAGCGCAACTACAGCTGAGGGGGCCTGGAGCGGCAAACAAAGGCGGAGGCGAGCGGAGCCGACAGGACGCCGACAAGAGCGAAAGCGAGCAGAGGGAGCAACAGAGAAAAAGAATACCTACGGGAGGTGAGCTGTTAAAGGTGAAGAGGGCGGCTGGAAGACCAGAGGGGGAAGAGGAGGTGGAAGGCCTGGGAGAACTGGGAGAGAGAAGGGAGGAAAGAAGCCCATCAGCTGAGCCCCCTGAACCAAGGGAACCAAGGGACCCAGAAGACAAAGAAGCACCAAGGAGGGAAGAGGAGGTGGAAGGCCTGGGAGAACTGGGAGAGAGAAGAGAGGAAAGAAGCCCATCAGCTGAGCCCCCTGAACCAAGGGAACCAAGGGACCCAGAAGCAGGGCAAACATCAGGCAGAAGACAGGATGGTCTCCAAGCAGACCAAACTGATGCCCACAAAGGGACCTGCTCCACCCCATCCCAGCCTCCTGAAACATCCCAGCCTCCTGAAGCACCAGGGAGCACCCTACCCACCCCCACACCCTCCCATCCAACCACAGGCCCCCAGACCCATCCGTCAACTCAGGCCTGCCCAGCAGAGCACACGTTACAAGAAGTAAAAGAGATGCTGGGGACGCTGGTAAAAAGGATGGATGAAATGGATAAAAAGTTGGACGAAGTGGGTACAAGGTTGGAGAGAAGGTGCATAGACGCAGAACAGAAGATGGAGAAAAGGTGCGAAGATATAAAACAGATGCTGTTGGACCAGGGCAGAGATCTAGAGAGAAAGCTGGAAGAACAACGCAGAGCGATGGCTGTAGATCTGGACCAAATTAAGGAGGCGATGCAAGCACACTACAAGAAGCTGGGGGATGAAATGGAGAAAAACCTTCAGGAGACCAGGGAGAGTGTGGCAAAGAAGATAGAAGGAGTGGAAAACTACATGGAGGGACAGATAGCAGAGATGAAAAGAGTGGCCCAAGACCAATCCACTATGATGCAATACTGGCAAATGGCGTCTGCTATCAGATTTAGGGGATGGAAAGAGACAACAAACGAAACCCAAGGAGACCTGTGTAGACTCTTTGTAGGGGCCCTGGCAGCATTTCTGGGAAGGAAACCCGAAGATATTGCGTGGCAATTCGACAGAGTCTACAGAGTCAACTCATGGGCGGCAGCAAACAGGAACCTACCAAGGGATGTGATCATCCACTTCGCAACAAAGGGGCTTCGGAACCTTATCTCCGTAACATCCTACAACAAAAAATTATACGTAGAGGGGCAGGAGGTGAAGGTATTGAAAGAGATCCCCCAGACGATGCTACGAGACAGAAAAGATTACAAGTTCCTGGTCAACGAGCTGAGGTCACGCGCTCTGCAATACCGATGGGAGGCCCCATCAGGAATGTCACTTCTTTACAAGAATAAGAGGCACCATCTGAACTCGATCCAGAAAGCCAGAGAATTCCTTGAAAAGGAACTGAAGACAGACGGACCACAAACCACAACGAGGGACAATGCAGACGGACTACTTGAAGGCAGAAGGGACCTAGAACAACGAACAAACTACCCAGAAGCACAGTCCGGTGCAGCAGCGGGAGAAAGGAATGGACCACCTTGAGATACGAAGACACAGAGAGCAGAGGGCAACAAAACCAAGGAAACAGGACAGAATACAGAGTTCAGGCAACTACGATCCACTACCAAACGCACAGAACAGCAAGACAAGACCCCACTACGCAACATGAGCACCAATCCAGATACCATGGGAACGAGACCAAAGAAGAAAACAGGAGAAAGAGCAGAAGCGGTCTCGCAAGAGTATCCTGAAACCGATGATGGCAACTAAATACTTGACCTGGAACGTTAACGGGTTAAACTCCCCTCAGAAAAGGAGGAAAATATTTCACTACCTGCATCAAGGAAAAGATGACATAATTTGCCTACAAGAAACACACATCAGAGCGGCGGACCAGAAATATTTAATCAGCTACAAACTAGGCGCGCACTTTGTGGCAGCGGCACCAGGAAAAAAGAATGGGATTGTTATATATGTAAAGAAACATGTAATAGCCAAGCTAATAGAGTCAGACCCCCAAGGTAGATACTTGGCAATCGAAATAACACAAGAAGACAAGAAGATTCTGGTGATGGGCATATATACACCAAATCAACAACAAGGCAAATTCTACAAAAGGATACACAAGAAGTTAACACAACTCAACTACAGATCTTGCATTATACTGGGAGATTGGAACGGGGTCATAGAGACTGCTCTAGACAAAAAAAGAACAGCACCTAACCTGCAAAAGCACTCCAAGTTACCTAAATCCTTCTTTGATATGAAGGAGGACCTCGAACTGACAGACGTATGGAGGGAAAGGCATGGCAAAGAACAAGAATTCACTTTCTTCTCTGGCAGACATCAATCATTCTCCAGAATTGACTTTATATTAACATCTAGCGACTTGCTAGTTTGTCTAAACGCAGTGAAAATCCTACCCAAGGTACTAACAGACCACAACCCTGTGAGGATGGAATTAAAACACGGCTTGAAACAGAAGAGATCCTGGAGAATTAATGAAAACCTGTTTAGACACGAAGAAAAGGTGGCGGAATGCAAAAATGCTATGAAGGAATTCTTCAACATAAATATGAACAACGAAACACCGATAGAAATGATCTGGGATGCCAGCAAGGCGTACATGCGCGGGATCCTCATGGACATGAATAACAGGCACCGTCGCAAACAAGAACAAAAAAGAAAAGAGTTAGAAAACGAGATAAGTAAGAGGGAGCGGCTATTAATAAAAAGACCAGAGGACAAAGTCACCAAAGAAGGAATCAAGATCTTAAGAAAGCAATTTGACATGTTGATGGCAGACCAAGTTGCAAGGAATATACAATATGCAAAACATAAGACATTCTGCAAGGCCAACAAGCCGGGCCGATGGCTAGCCTACATCATAAGAAAGAAACAGAAATCCCGCATAATTGAAAAGATAGAATACAAAGGCAAGGAAGAATTCCGACAAGAAACCATCAAGAAAGCCTTCACAGAGTTCTACTCGAAACTATATGCCGAGGAGAAGACACAAGACAATGAGATAGATGAGTTTCTACAAAACGAAAAGATACAGGCAATCACCGACACACAAAGAGAGGCCCTGAATGCCTTAATCACAAAGGAGGAGATACACTCAGCGATCAAACAACTGAAAACAGGAAAATCGCCCGGGACGGATGGGATAACAGCGACCTACTACTAGTATCTCCAGGAGGAGATGTTAGAACCCCTCAGAAAGCTATTTGTCAACATACAAGAAGGAGGCCAAGTCCCACCATCCTGGAAAACAGCCTACATCTCGTTAATCCCCAAGGAGGGGAAAGACAACTCACAGCCCGCAAACTACAGAGCCATCTCACTACTAAACACGGACTACAAAATCTTCACAAACATTTTGGCCAATAGATTAATGACTGTACTACAAAAAACAATACACCCGGACCAAAGGGGATTTATACAAGGACGCCAGATAAAAACCAATGTGAGACAGCTGTTGAACATAATAGAGTACTTGGAAAGGCACAACCAGGTACCCGCCACTCTTATGTTTGTGGATGCAGAAAAAGCTTTCGAAAGACTGAATTGGCCGTTTCTGACGAACTTGGTCCGGAAGATGAAAATGGGAGTACAGTTTCTCAACTCCATAACGGCAATTTACCAGAAACAAACAGGCCAGATCATTGTTAATGGAGACCTAACAGACTCATTCAACATAGAGAGAGGCACGAGACAGGGCTGCCCGCTATCACCCCTGCTATTTGTCCTAACACTGGAGATTCTACTGAACAGGATAAGAGCGGCAGAAGACATACAGGGCATACAGATCAGACAACAAGATTACAGACTATGTGCCTTTGCAGACGACTTGCTGGTGACAATGTCGCAACCAGTACAGTCAGCAAGGAGATTGATGGAGATAATGGAAGACTATGGTAGGGTGTCAGGCTTCAAAGTAAATACATCAAAAACAAAGATGCTAGTCAAAAATCTAGACAACAAAGCAAGACAGGACTTGGAAAGAATAACGGGTTGCGAAATAGTCAAGAAAGTTAAATACTTAGGAGTGGAGATAGAATCAACGAATGCGAAATTATACAAGAATAACTATGAGGTGCTGTGGAACAAGATACAAGCAGATCTGGCAAGGTGGAAAACACTACGACTGTCCCTGCTGGGCAGGATAGCAGCAGTAAAGATGAACGTATTGCCAAGATTTCTATTTCTCTTTCAAATGCTACCCATACTCAAAAAGGATGTGGACTTGGACAACTGGCAGAAGGACATCAACAGATATATTTGGGATGGCAAGAGACCGAGGGTGAAACTAAAAATCATCCAGGACACACGGGAGAGAGGGGGACTAAAAATGCCTAATCTAAAGCTATATTACTACGCAGCGACACTGGTGGCGTTGAGTGACTGGATCAACATGACGAATGATAGAATATTGAATGTTGAAGGGCATGGTCTACTATTCGGCTGGCACGCATACTTGGTGTATGACAAAAAGGCAGACAAGAACTTCAAGGAGAACCCACTACGAATCCCGTTGTTATGGGTCTGGAAGAAATATAAACACCTTCTACACGACAAGATCCCCATCTGGACGATCCCCGGACACGCTATAGGGGATGTAAACATATCCCAAGGGCAAGAAGTGGTGCCCTACAGTAGACTTGTACTGGAAGAAGAAAATGGGTTCTCCTTGAAACCCCAAACAACGCTAGCAGATGAAGGAATAGGAGGTACCTGGCTATCATATCTACAACTGCAATCAAGGTGGCATAAAGACAAGAAGAAGGGTTTATCCCAGACTGACGAGAATCTCATTAAACAGATTAGAGAACAGGGGATCCTGCACATCAAACGAGTGTACAGCATTCTGATAGAAATGGACTCTGAAACCGACCTAGTCAAGAACTGTATGGTAAAGTGGGAACAAGACTTTGGGCATTCTATCACCATGGACACGTGGGAGAAAATCTGGGTGAGAAATGTAGAATTTACGAAATCGCAACACTTAAGGGAAAACTTCTACAAGATGTTCTATAGGTGGCACCTCGACCCGAAAAAACTATCACTCATCTATCCAGACTCCCAGCCCAAATGCTGGAGGTGCAGTGACGGGGAGGCTACCTACTTTCATGTATGGTGGACATGCAGAAAAATCAAAGCCTTCTGGAGGAAGATATGGTGGACACTCCAAACCATTTTCAAAAAACATATTGAATTTCTACCTCAGGTTTTTTTGTTAGGGATAACAAAGGAATGCACTACCTCAGAGATGAGCTTATTTCTGAACTTGATTACAGCAGCCAGATTGTTGGTGGGACAATACTGGAAGAATCCAGAAATACCGCCTATGGAAGAATGGACTGTGAAAGTAACAAATTTGGCGGAAATGGCGAAAATATCGGCATACTTGAAAGATCGCTCAAATGAACAATATTTGACAGACTGGAAACAGTGGATAGACTATATACAAGAGAAACACCAATCAAACAAAATGCACCTGGCGTTTAGTTGAGGCTCGACGTAAAGAGGGAAGAACGTTTACCAAATCAAATGTTTACAAAGACTAACACCTAATGTTGTATGTCTATGTTATATGACGAAAGCCTCTTAATATGATCTTATGCTTAATGTTGTTTGCCTTAATATTGATAAAGCGGATTGAATTTCTGCCTCAGGTTATGAAACTTCTACCTCAGGATCCCTGGTCAGGGACTATAAAAGATTGCACTATTACTGAGACGAAGTTAATTCAGAAGCGCGAATGAACAATAGGTGATAGACTAGATATAGTAGATAGACCATATATAAGATTTACCTCAGGTTATCAAATTTCTACCTCAGGATTTTTGGTTAGGGATCATAAAAGACTGTACTAATACTGAGATGAATAATATGTGATAGACTAGAAACAGTGGATAGACTATAGAAAAGAGAAACACCAATCAAATAAAGTGTAACAGGTGTATAGTTGAGGCTTGACGTGAGGAGTGAAAAATGTTTGCCAAACCAGACGTTTACAAAGATTAATACTTAGTGTTGTATATCAGGTGCTATGACGATTGATGCATACTATGATTTTATGTTCAATGTTGATTGTTTTAATAAAAGAAATTTTATAATTTAAAAAAAAAATGTATGCTTAGAGATGTTCCAGATTTGAGCTGCTTAAAAGGCTAATTTGGTGCAGGAAATATAAAAAAGGAATGAAAAAGGTTGGATGGGAGTAATTGCATGCCATCCTTAAAATGAGCATGTTTCATGCTTTCAGGCCTTCACAATAAAGCCGTATCATTGCTCTCCAAATTTTCATGGAATGCTGCTCATTATTGGAACGAGATACTTAGTACTCTCATTTTTGGAGACCCCACATATCTTGTGAACTGAGAATGTTGCTTTTCTCTTGCACCTGTTCATTACTGAGCTAGATTGACAGAAGATTACTCAGTTTCACTCAGAGAAGCTTCTCCAGTATGGCTGAGTAATCAGTATCTGAAAAGAGTTAAAGGTGTCCCCAAGTTTTCCAAGGAAAGTCTGAAAGCATTGGTTTAAAGCGGGGGTCTCCATATTTGGCAACTTTGTGGACTTCAACTTCCAGAATTCCCCAGCCAGCCATACTGGAGGAATTCTGGGAGTTGAAGTCCACAAGTCTTAAAGTTGTCAAGTTTGGAGACCCCTGCTTTAAAGCATTGCAGAGGAGGTCAATAGTATCAAAGTCATAGGAGTGAATGGACAGTCAAAATCCTCCCTCTTAAAATATGTATTGCATCACACAAACTAAAAAGGAGTGAGGTTTCAATCACTCTGGTTGTGCCCACCATTTTGTCACTGTTGATGCACCACAAATGCTCCTGAATATTTCTCAAGGAAAGGGCAAATCAGCAAAAGCATACCAGCCAAGCTGCTTGCAGAGAACAGTGGTCTGATTGAAGAATTTTGGGAGTTGAAGTCCACACATCTTAAATTTGCCATGTTTGGGAAATACTGATCTATCTGGACCAAGCCAAATGTTACAGTGGGAAGCATAATGTTCACAAATTGGATTAATCTCTTAGAGTAAAGTGCATGTCATTTACTAAACTGGTTAAGGAGTAGTCATTCTGTCCATTTATCAAAATTTTATCCCAGAGGTGACAGTTTCTGAGCTGTAGCCACTTATCTATCCAATAATTGTGGAAAACAACTAAGATTTCAAACTTGGCTTAGAAATAATTGTATTTTCCAAAGCAAAATGGAATAGAAATTCTACTGCATGCAGGGCTGCTGGTTTGTTTATCAGTAAACAATAACAAGAAGGAGGACTTCTACTAGCGGAAATCCTAGCAGAAATTCTCATTTTATGCAATTATTCTAGACCAGGGGTAGGCAACCTTGGCTCTTTTATGGCTCGTGGACTTCAACTTCCAGAATTCCTGAGCCGGCATGGCTCAGCTTGGAAACCTCTCCCTTTTCCCTCAGCATGGCTGGCTCAGGAATTCTGGGAGTTGAAGTCCACGAGTCATAAAAGAGCCAAGGTTGCCTACCCCTGTTCTAGACACACACACCCTTTCAGGCTTAAGAAAAGATTTAAGCAAGTGAAGTCAACAAGTTCTGTAGGAGGCCCCATTTAAAACAAAAACATGTTTAATGTGTCCTATGGTGACAAGATTAGATTCTTTGCTCCCTTGGAAGATTGTGCTAGGATGACTTTACAATGGATTTTACAATCTTTTGGTCCCTCAGATACTGCTGAAGGACCTCTTCCAGTAGCCTCAGCCAGAAGGAGAGATATTGGTACTTGTAATCCTGAAGGGCGACAAAGTTTAAACCTTCTAGAGAAATGTTCGTGCTACACAAATTGGAAGGGAAGAAAAGATCTCGGTGCTTTATTGAGCTATATTTAATTTTGCTTTAAAAAAAACCAAAACTTTGGGAGCCCTGTTGTTCTGTAGAGATGAAGGGATGGTATTCTTTCTTCTTTTTTCCTTTCTGTGTAATTCCATCTTCTTTTTGTGAGATGTTTTGGCACATCTTAATCAGAGAACACCTGAGCCATAATTAAATGTTTGTATTTGTCATCTGGCTTTGAGAAGCAATTTGAAAAGGAGAAAGCATGGTCATTTTGACACAAAGTGACATGCATCTGCAGGATCTTTTACTCTGGATCTGAATCAGCAAAGTGCTCCTTTTAGGCCTACTAGTGGGAGGTTTCCAGGCATAATTAAATGATGTCAGATAATTATTAATATACCAAAGCCAGGAATCAAACTGAGTTAGACGAATGTATGTATTTTGTCAGTGAAATGTTCTTGAAAACATATTTTGAATGTGAAATGAGAAATCAGAATCTATTAATTAAAGTCTTTTATTTGTTCATTTGATGATAAGTTGATTTGAGTGCAAATTTCTTTTTCTTCTAACATGAACAGGAACAGGAATCTGATCTTTGTGTATGTGTGCAAGAGAGAATATCAATACGTTTATTTCTATCAGATTTATATCACAAATGGGCATAATACAATCATATTTTAGTTATCAGAACCTTTTAGTTGAAGAATAGTTTATTTTGAATATATAGCTGAAAATAACAGCTCAGAAATCTCTGGGATGATCCTGGAACTTGAATAATTTAAGCTCTAGAATAGGGTTTCCCAACCTGGCAACTTTAAGACATGTGGATTTCAACTCCCAGAATTCTCCAGCCAGCTCTAGAACTTTCTGCTTCTTGTTGTCTAGTAAGCATGTTGTTCAGTCGCTTAGTCATGTCCAACTTTTCACGACTCATGGGCCATAGCATGCCAGGCCACCCTGTCCTCCACTGTCTCCCGGAGTTTGCCCCAAATTCACGTTCATTGCATCAGTGACACTTTCTAACCATCCCATCCTCTGCCATTCCCTTCTCCTTTTGCCCTTCAATCTTTCCCAGCTTCAGGGTCTTTTCCAAAGAGTCCTCCCTCCTCATTTGGTGGCCAAAGTATTTGAGCTTCTGCTTCTGTATCTATCTTTCCAAAGGTTGACTTCCTTTTGGATTAATGAGCATGAAAGGTCCGCGAAAACCTCAGAAAACACACACACACACACACACACACACACACACACACACACATATATATATATATATATATTCATCGGGTTTTCTCCCACGTAGAATTTGAAGTGTCTTGGCGACGTTTCGATGAAGTCTCATTCGTCATCTTCAGGCTGGTGCTTTTAGCTTCTGCTTCTAGGAGCAATGTTGTGATCGCAGCTGTTTCTTCCTTTTAACTGCCAGTGGGGGTATGAACTGATTGGGTGGGAGCTTGGCTGTGTTCTGATTGGGTGGAGGTGTGTTCTGATTGGTTAGGGGCTTGGCTGTGCTCTGATTGGCTGGGGGGTTGGCTGTTTTCTGATTGGCTGGGGGAGTGTTCTGTTTGGGTGGGGGCTTTGTTGTGCTGGAGAGGTTCAAAGTGGCCAATGATCCACCATCCTAAGAAACCCTAAAGACAAAATTGAGTTAGAAAATCAAGGAGTATATGAAATCCCATGTACTGCTTGCCCCACTACATACATTGGACAAACCAACAGAAGAATAAGTGCACGCATTGAAGAACACAAAAACTCAGTCAAAAAAGAGGAACCAACTTCTTCCCTGGTCCAACACCTTAAAGCCACAGGACATGAAATTGATTTCAAAAAGACCAGAACTATTGCCAAAACTGAACACTTTAATAACAGAATAATCAGAGAAGCCATCAAGATAGAAAAACGCCCTCACAGCATGAACAAACGAGATGATACCTCCCGCCTACCAGCCATTTGGAAACCCGCCCTTATTGACAGGCGAATCCCTAACACAAAGAATGACACCAGAACCACACAGGATGCCACCACCACACATCCACGCAAAAAGCAAACCCAAACCCACACCGATGATGAGGCACGACCACAGACCAGGAGCCAGACCACAGCTGCATCATTGGCCACTTTGAACCTCTCCAGCACAACAAAGCCCCCACCCAAACAGAACACTCCCCCAGCCAATCAGAACACAGCCAACCCCCCAGCCAATCAGAGCACAGCCAAGCCCCTAACCAATCAGAACACTCCTCCACCCAATCAGAACATAGCCAAGCTTCCAGCCAATCAGTTCAAACCCCCACTGGCAGTTAAAAGGAAGAAACAGTTACGACCACACATTGCTCCTAGAAGCAGAAGCCAAAAGCACCAGCCTGAAGATGACGAATGAGACTTCGTCGAAACATCGCCAAGACACTTCAAATTCTACGTGGGAGAAAACCCGAAGAACCAAAGACCTACATACAAACACCCGCGAAAACCTCAGAAAACATAGATAGATAGATAGATAGATAGATAGATAGATAGATAGATAGATAGATAGATAGATAGATAGATAGATAGAGAGGGAGGGAGGGAGGGAGGGAGGGAGGGAGTATTCTTGCTTTCTGTTTTGTGAGGTGTTTTTTTTTTCATTTAAACCATATTCACTGCACATTATTATTATTATTATTAATTTAATTTCTATGCCGCCCTATTCCGGAGAACTCATGTGAGTGTGCGTAGAATATTTTGCTTTATGGTTAGATTTAAGTGATTTTCAGATTCTTTTTCACAGCTTTATAATTCTAGGAATAAAACACTGGCTTTGTTCCATGTAGCAATTAAGGTTCATTAGCAAAACTGTGTGGTACAGATGGCCAAAGCCTACTATATCTGCTCCCATCTGCTTCTTAGCCAGGCATGTCCGTTCTATTGCAGTCATGAACTGTGAAATTCACCCCATTTGTATCACTCAATCTTCTTTGTCCTATCAATCACTTTGATTTATTCCCTATCCCAATGTGCATTCCTTTTCCTCTCTTTCTTGCTCACACAGTATCAATATCCTCAGGACCAAATGTGTTTCTAAATCCATGTAATTCCCAGAGGACTACCACCATGGTTCTTTATTCTTCCTGACCTTTCTTTGATTTTAAACTGGCCTTAGCTATGTAAAAGATCTTGCAGCAGATGTAGTTCAGCTACTACTACCGGTACGGTAGTTAAAAAGAATGGCTGGCCGATATGGTGAACATTGTCTAGAACAAGATCAATGGGTAAACTGCTAATAGCTTATTTTTCCTTTAGCTTGTGCTGGAATAAAGAACTGGATTTTGTCAACATGTTCAGTGATGATTATGATATGCTATATTTTAAATAAAAGTAGTCTTTTCTAAGTAGTTCTAGGCATGTTCAACCTCAGCAATAAATAATACTACTGACTGGGAATTAAGGAAATTGTTGTCTCTTGCATATCCAGAGGCCAAGAGAGTGGGGAATGCCCCAAGGGTGCTTTTTCTAAAAGGCAAGTGGACTACCTATGTTTTTCCCTTTGAAAACATTTCAAAGTCCAGTTGCCTTTTGGGAAAAGTATCTTTGGGACAACCATGACCCGAATGATTGAGAATCTCCACAGAGATTGTGGGATGTTGCTTTCTAAAACAATGTGATTGTGATGAATTAAGTTAGAGAATCCTTATAAACCCATAGGATTCTTTGAATTCCCATAAGGAATTCCCATCTTTAGAGCCTGTTTTCTTTAATGTTAGATACTGCCTTATGCACTTAGTGAAATAGGCTATCCATTGCAGATAGTTGAAACATCTTTATAAATCCATTATGAATCCAAGGCAGAAGCTACTGATAAAGAGTGGCACTGGCAGTTATAAACTACCAAGCATCCAAGTTTAAAAGTAGGGAGAATTGTGGTTTACAAGATATAAGAGACTACAATTAGTGCAAAATGCAGCTGCGCGAGCAATTGTGGGCCTTCCACGTTGTGCCCACATTTCGCCAACTCTCCGCATGCTGCATTGGTTGCCTATTGGTCTCCGAGCGCAATTCAAAGTGTTGGTCATTACCTATAAAGCCCTTTATGGCATTGGACCAGGATACTTACGGGACCGTCTTCTGCCACATACTTCCCTACGACCGGTGAGAGCGCACAGGGTCGGCCTCCTCCGGGTCCCGTCAGCGAAACAATGTCGTCTGGCGGGCCCTAGGGGGAGAGCTTTCTCTGTTGTGGCGCCCGCCCTCTGGAACCAACTGCCTCCTGAAGTCCGCGTTTCTCCGACTCTCCCGGCCTTCCGAAAGAATCTTAAAACCTATCTTTGCCGGCAGGCCTGGGGATGATTGTGGGTTGTTGTGTGACTGATGAATATGTGTGGGGTTTTATTTTTTATATATTTTTTGCTTGGACTTAGATTGTATTGTTGTTTTATATATATGTTGTAAGCCGCTCCGAGTCTTCGGAGAGGAGCGGCATATAAGCCCAAACAAAATAAATAAATAAATAAATAAATAATCTGAGCAAAATCCCCTCATAATACTATCTGCATATTAAAAGCCTCACAGGGTTCTTTAAAGCTGTATTCCATATTGTAAGACTGTAATGCTGTATTTCGTCCAGTTTTTGTACCTGTCACACTATGTAACTTAATTTGGATCCTCCCTCTTCTCTTTTTGTCAGAGTGGCAGTAATAAAGATTATTTACTTATTCTCATATAGGAAGAAGCAGTTAGAGGCTTATGAAAAACATTTAAATAGATAAAAAAATATTGGTTGCCTTCACTTGGATAAAGATGAAGCAGAGTCAGTCAGCATCCCTCATAAAAATATGGCTCCAAAACATGCAGATCTGTCCTTCAGAACATAAATAATCCCTAGCAGATTTTCTAAGGGAAATTAATGTGTTGTGAGAAGAAGCCAAAGGTTGCGGACAGGCAGACAAAAAGACCTTTCCTCTTTTCTGATGAGAAAGTATCCAGGCTGACTGGTGGAGCGCTCCGTCAAGATAGAGACAAACACCAATCAAAGAAAATGTATCTGGCTTATAGTTAAATCTTGACACAGGGAGTGAAGAATGTTTACAAATTTAAATTTAAATCGATTGTAATAAGTTGGATAGCAGTTAGCTTGAATCTTTCCCTGGTTTACATATACAAATATTTATCTATTGATTATTGGAAGGTATATATCAAATAGACTAAGAATGTACCTGATAGAGGGAAGGGCGTATCGACATGAAAATTATTAATTTTAAAAAGATGACTTGTTTGTTTGATATCCAATGGACTGATCTGAAAAGAAGTGAAAGTTACAATTTTCAAAATGTAGTTTAGTTAAACTTGGACACACGGAGTGAAGAAGGTCAACAAATTTAAAATGATTGTATTAAGTTGAATGGCATTTAACTTGAATTTTTTACATGGATAAATGTTTATCTAATAATAAATATTTTTAATAATAATAATAAAAAAAAGATAGAGACAAACTGAAGGGTTTAAATGCCTGAGGGGAGACATAGCCCAGCCCATGTCTGTTTGATAAAAACTCTTTCTTGAGTGTGTTTGTATATGTGTGCCATTGTGTTTCAGATGGGAAGGGCTCTGTCTTTATATCTCCAGCACCGAAGGGTCTATCTCCGTGTTTCAATTGTTCCGCCCTCCCTTGTAAGAAGGGTCTATCTCTGTGTTTCAATTGTTCCGCCCTCCCTTGTAAGCACGTCCAAGACTTCTTACTGTAAGGTTGAATTGATATCTGGGGGAGATGCAGGATTTGAGACCCATGAAGCATCTAATTGATTTTACATTCAGACCCTAAAACGTTCTTCTCCTTGGGCCAGGTCTTTTGCCTTCGCAACAGTGATGAGGACTTCACTCTTGTGGTTGAACTGTAATTGCTAACGTTTATGTCTGCCAGCTTCCAGTGTTGGTCTGAATAGGGAGAGTTTTGTACCATTAAGCTCCAGTACTCCTATTCTAAAATGTAGTTGATATTTTTTTCAACAGAGGGAATTCCCTCTGCACTTAACTGCAGGTGGGAGTGTGTGGATGGATGTGGGAACATCATCATACTAATGAAGCGATAATCATCTTTTTGGAGGGTTGTTTTGCTTCTTGCTGTTCAATTGCAAACCATTAAAATGAATTGTTGTTCCCAAAATATTGCAAAATTGAAATTCTTGGCAAAGTAATTTGGTCCTTCCTTCCTTCCTTCCTTCCTTCCTTCCTTCCTTCCTTCCTTCCTTCCTTCCTTCCTTCCTTCCTTCCTTCCTTCCTTCCTTCCTTCCTTCCTTCCTTCCTTCCTTCCTTCCTATCTTTTGGGCCTTGCAAAGTCCACCAGAAATCTTTGAAACTGATCAAAGTAAGGCTTAAATATCTCAGCTTCCCCATTCCCTCTTCTGGATGTTTTTGTATCTTTTCAAGCAAATCTATTAATATTTCTTATGCTTGTTGCCCACATGACAAGTGACTTAAAGATAGTCATTTGTCCTGGCTTGCCCGGGCTTTCAAAACTGAAGCTGCATGGCTGCTCTGCTAAAATCCTGATGCAGTATTAGCCCTGTGATTTATTATAGCTGTTTCAAGGCTTAAAAATCAAAATATAGCATTCACATCTGGATAGAAGAGAAAGTACGCTTTCTCAAATGCCTTAAGCAGCATTGTCATGGGCTTTTTACGAGAAAGACAGGTGCAAAATCTTGTTGAATATTTCCCTGTTTTATTATCACAGCAAATAGTGAAGAGCAAAACCAGATGGATACCATGCTATGCATTTGCCCTGATTAGCTCTGCCAGTTTAATATACAACTAAGTATATATTATGTATTTATCTTTTTTATTATTTAGTTCCTCCTGTGTATTGGATTTATAAAATTTTATCTTTTTAATATTGTAAACCGCCCATTGGTTCCTTGGGGTACAATGGGCGATCAATACATTTAATAAATAATAATAATAAATAAATAAATTGATCCTGGGGTTTTCTATCTTCTGTTGATTTTTACTGATAATTGGCAGGAATGGAATGAAACTAGGCTTGAGGCTAAAAAGGGATTTTAAAGGGAAGGTTTTTCTCTGCTGTACATTATGAAGCTTAAATGTTCTCTGCTAACATATGCATAAACTCTGTAATGTTGGCTTAATGTATATGTATGCCACTCTATTTCTCTAAGTCTCTAACAATATCTTTATTGTCAATATTGTTAATGTTAGCCGTGGTGGTGCAGTGGTTAGAGTACAGGATTGCAGGCTGACTCTGCCTACTGGCAGGAGTTCGATCCTGACTGGCTTAAGGTTGACTCAGCCTTCTATCCTTTCGAGGTGGGTAAAATGAGGACCCAGATTATTGGAGACAATAGGCTGACACTGAAAACCACTTAGAGAGGGCTGTAAAGCACTATGAAGCGGTATACTGTATAAGTCTAAATCAGCGGTTCTCAACCTGTGGGTCGCAACCCCATTTGGGGTCGAACGACCATTTCACGGGGGTCGCCAAGCACCGCAGTCCACCATTTTTTTTTGGTCGGCCATTTTTTTCCCTATCGCGATGCGGGCCGTCGTGCCGTGCATGCGCGATGCGCCCCATCGTGCCACGCATGCACGGTGCAGGCCCGTCATTTTTTTTTTTTGGTCGGCCATTTTTTTGGGGTCGGCCATTTTTTTTTTGGTCGGCCATTTTTTTTTTCCTATCGCGATGCGGGCTGTCGCACCGCGCATGCGTGATGCGCCCCACCGCGCATGCACGGTGCGGGCCCACCATTTTTTTTTGCACGGCGCGGGCCGGGGTCGAGCCCGGAAAAGGTTGAGAACCGCTTGTCTAAGTGCTATTGCTATTGTTATTTAGAAGTACCATGGTTTCCTGAAAATAAGACCTATCCTGAAGATAAGACCTAGCTTGAAATTTACACATGCACCTAATATAAATCCTACCCCCAAAATAAGCCCTAGTTTTGGGGCGAGGAGCACGCATAAAAATCAAGCTAGGACAGGGGTGGTGCTGCTTACCTTAGGAACGCTGCAGTCAGGCCTCCCATGCTCTGTCATGCCACTGGCTGAGTTCCTCTGCAGCCGCTTGCGGCTGCATGCCACATGGTGCACCTCGCCACTACCGCCACTCGCTTGACAACGCCATGTGGCTCACTGCACTGCTCATGCTGCTGCCGCCACTCGCAGCACTAGCATGACAAGCCAGGCGGCATCCTGCTGCAAGCAGCGTGATGAGCCACATGGCCTCTTGCAGTGAGCATCAGCAGCGGCACAATCGCCACACGGCCTCCTGCGAGTGGCAACAGCGGCGCAATGCGCCATTGAAGAACTCAGACCACAAAAGAACTCGGGCAGCGGTGCAACAGCTGTCGGGGCGTGGGAAGCCTGACTGTGGCGGTCGTAAGGTAAGCAGGTAAGACATCCCCCCAAAGTAAGATCTTTTGGAAGAAAATATATATATATATATATAAGACCGGATCTTATTTTCAGGAGAACACGGTAGAAAAGAAGAGCACTGGTGGCATTATTTCTCTCTGAGACCAGCAACATTCCTTTTTGGCTCAAATTCTAGCTGGTACAACTTGGACTTTTTGGGTCCCTTTGTTTTAGACAGCTTCTGTTTCACGTTGGTTTGCAATCTTTAGCCGATTGGACACCAATAGATTATGTTCGACTCCTTTTATGATTTTTTGGGCTTCTGTTAAATTAACACTGTTGCTGGAGATCAAAACTTTTTGTCTCCAGATCATCAGCCAATATTGTTCATTATTAAAACAAATCATCAACAGCCAGTGGTCTTGTGGTAAGGATGGGAATGGGGGACCAGTTTATTAACTCTATATCAGCTATATATCAGAAACAAACAGGACAGATTATAGTGAATGGACAATTAACAGATTCATTTAATATAGAAAAGGGTACTAGGCAGGGTTGTCCCTTATCCCCTTTATTGTTTGTTTTAACCTTAGAGGTACTATTGAATAGGATTAGAGCATCAGAGGAATTAAGGGGGGTACAAATTAGACAACATGATTATAGATTATGTGCCTTTGCAGACGATTTACTTGTGACGCTAACTCAGCCAATACAATCGGTTCAGAGTTTGATGGAAATTATTCAAAATTATGGAAAAGTTTCAGGTTTTAAACTAAATTTATCCAAGACAAAGATGTTGGTTAAAAATCTTGATAACAAATTAAAACAAGATTTGGAAAGAATAACGGGATGCGAGATAGTTAAAAAAGTTAAATATTTAGGAATTTATATAGAAGCTTCAAATGGTAAATTATATAAGAATAATTATGAACTTTTATGGTGTAAAGTACAAAAAGAATTGGAGAATTGGAAAAAACTACAATTATCCATGTTGGGCAGAATAGCCGCTATTAAAATGAATGTATTGCCGAAATTTTTATTTTTATTTCAAATGTTACCAATACTTAAAAAGGATGGAAATCTCGATGAATGGCAGAAAGGTATAAACAAATTCATTTGGGATGGCAAGAAACCAAGGGTTAAATTTAAAATTATTCAAGACACAAGAGAGAGAGGTGGTTTGAAAGTGCCTAATTTTAAATTATATTATTATGCAGCAGTTCTAGTGGTTATAAGTGATTGGATTAACTTAACAAATGAAAGAATATTAAATATAGAAGGATATGGGTTAGTATATGGGCTCCACGCGTATTTAGTTTATGACAAAAAATTGGATAGGAGTTTTAAAGAACATATAATAAGAAACTCTGTCTTGCGAGTCTGGAAAAAGTATTATTATAAGTTAAATGGTAAAATTCCTTTATGGACAGTTCCCAGACACGCAATACAGAGTATAGGTATACAACAAATTCAAGACGTGGTGCCCTATGATAAACTTTTAAATAAAGAAGGGAATAGCATAGAACTGAAATCATTAGATAAATTAAGGGAGGAAGGTATAGCTCATAATTGGTTTTATCATGCACAACTTCAAGCCAGATGGCAAAAAGATGTCAAGATGGGTTTTTCTTTAAAGGATGATGAAAAATTAATTATACAAATTAGAGATCAAAGAAAGATGCATATTAAAAGAATATATGATGCTTTAATTGAAATTGATTCTGGAACTGAATTAATTAAAGACTGTATGATTAAATGGGAAGGTAACTTCGGCCACCCAATTATGATGGAAACTTGGAAAAGAATATGGGTGAAAAATGTTAAATTTACACAAGCTCAGCATCTAAGAGAAAATTTTTATAAAATGTTATACAGATGGCATTTAGATCCCAAAAAATTATCGTCTATGTATCCAAATTTGCAACCCAAATGTTGGCGATGTGACTCTATGGACGCTACTTACTTTCACATTTGGTGGTCTTGCAAAAAAATTAAGGCTTTTTGGATAAAAATATGGTGGATTCTTCAAAATATTTTGAAAAAGCGTATTGAGTTTGTACCACAGTTGTTTTTGTTGGGTATTACAAAGGATTGTTCCACCACAGAGACTAAGTTGATTTTGAACTTGATTACTGCTGCAAGACTGTTGGTGGGACAATATTGGAAGTCATCTGAAATACCATCTATTGAAGAATGGACATTAAAAGTTACCCATCTTGTGGAGATGGCCAAGATTTCGGCATACCTGAAGAACCATTCAAATGAAACGTTTTTGATGGACTGGAAGAAATGGATTGATTATATGCAAAAGAAATATCAGTTGAAAGAATTAGATTTGATATATAGTTAAATAGTTTAATATAGTAGTTTAGTGAGGTTTCTTGTGTTTTTACCCTGTATTCATTCTGGGAAGTCGGGGGGGGGGGAGGGGGGAGGGAGATAATATACGTTAGCTTATGTTTCTCAACTGTAGTTGGGGGCTTAGGGATTAGATAATTTTTGTAGGATGCTCGGTAGAATTGTAGCTAGTGTTTTGGATGGCGAGGAGGAGGAGCGAAAATACAAGAGGAGTGGGCTGGTGGAGGGTGTTCTGGAGGGGGGTTCCGAGCAGTTCTTTGTATTGTTTATTTTTATTATGTAATTTGTTTGTTTTCAGTTGAGTTAATAGGTTACTATGTTATAATTGTTAAAAGTTTTTTATAAAAAATTTTAATAAAAAAAATTATTAAAAAAAAAAAAAAAAAACAGCCAGTGGTGTCTAGACCAGGGGTAGGCAACCCAAAACACTGAAAGAGCCACTTGGACCCGTTTCCCACCGAAAACAAAACACTGGGAGCTGCAAAACCCTTTTGATATCTAAAATGAAGATAACACTGCATATATCCTTTTTTACCTTTATTTATTTATTTGTGTGTGTGTATACACACACACATACATACATATATACACACACCTATAATAAAGGTAAAAAAGGATATATGCAGTGTTACCTTCATTTTAGATATCAAAAGGGTCTCTCTCTGTCTCTTTCCCTCCCTCCCTCCCTCCCTCTCCCTTTCTCTTTTTCTTTCTTTCTTTTTCTCTCTTTCTCTTTCCTTTCCCTCTCTTTCTTTCCCTCCTCTCCCCCTCTTTAGTCTCTCTCTCTCTCCCTCTCTCTCTCTTTCTCTCCCCCCCTCTCCCTTTCTCTGATCTTCTGCTCACCTGACAAGCTGGCTTCAAGCTGTTCTCCAACAAGCTCAGGGGTAGGCAACCTCAGCTCTTTTATGACTCATGGACTTCAACTCCCAGAATTCCTGAGTCAGAATAGCTGAGCTAGCTAGCTCTCTCCTGCTTCCTGCTTCCTCCTTCCTGCAGAGACACAGCAAAGGAAGGAGCTCCGCCCAAGGCCCAAAGAGCTGCATGTGGCTCCGGAGCCGCAGGTTGCCAATCTGTGGTCTAGACCCATAGTTACCTGTTATTACAACTTCTCCATCTAAGTTCGTCTTCAGAGTACTCTTTTTAGAAAAAAACAAAAAAGACCCCACATTTCTTCACCAACTCAGCAGCCATCCTTTCTCCTATGGGAAAATTTTCTTCTGGACAACTAAGCTGCCTCCTATCCTTGGGTTTTTATCAATTCATTGAAACAAATGTTGGGGTGCCCACCTTCCTGCCTCATGTGACACATGTTCTTGTGACATGCATGATTTAGAAAAACCTCATTTTGAACTTTGGCAGACTATAGCTAAAATATTTTCATTTAATGAAACCTCATGAGTTCACTTTCATCCTTATTCACCTCTTCCTTTCAAGGAGCCAAAATCTTAACCAAGCTTAACCAAGCAATAAATGTTTCCTTCAGCTTGCTTACATTTCCTTGTTGATATTATTTCCTTATCTTGGAATAAAATAAATCCTGTCCCACAACTTTTATTTTCTTCTGAATCTTCAACCTTATGGACTATGAACACAGATCTAAAAGGACATAAATAAATACACTAAGTATATTTACCACAATGGAAGATGGTACTGAATTTAAGACTCATGCACACATGGGAGATTACAGACAAAAGATCATCTGTCATCATTATTGTATTGTATTCTCAGATGACTGTCCCATTTTAAAGTTACATTATCTGGGGAAATAACATTGACTTTTATTTTCAGGAAATGTAATAAAAGATTGTTTTTTCTGTGATACTTTTATTAAGTGTTTGTGAGAAAAGAAAAAAACAAGAAAAGAGGAAAATGGCAAAAAAGGAGAACAAAACAAAATGAATGAACACAGAATTTGAAACGTCTACAATACATTACAGTACAATGCAAATTAGCACATGCATTAAATGAGGAAGTTAGAAAACTGTTTTTATTTCTCTCTCTGTGTCTCTCTCGCTTTCTCTTTTTAAGAATTTTTGGTATTTTAATTTTTGTTAAATATGATCTATCTATCTATTTTTCCCTTTTATTAACATCTCTGTGTATGTATATTTGTTGTGTATCCTGTGTATATGTGTTTATGTGTATGTGTATATATACACCTTGACCTATGCTTACACACAATTGATTGTTAATAACATCAACACTACAGATATCATTGTATTAAAACAATACAATGCATCAAAATTTTAACAATGTAATAGAAAATAAAATAAATAAAAATAAACAGATTTTGCAATCATCATAAAATTGAATAAGATTAAATTTGTTAGATAACAATCTTTGGCGCAGCCAAAGAAGAGATGTCCTGGCAAAAAAGGACGTAGTGATGCCTGCTTTGGTTGCCCACACCGAGGCCTGGTGTGCCCTGTGGAAGATGAGGTCCATCTTCTTGTCTTCTGATTTCAGGGCCTCTGCTGCATCCTCGGCTATCGGGGGTGGAGAAAAGAGGGTTGCAATGGATTCATCTATTGTTGGCACTTCTATTATCTCTGATAGTGCCAGATCTATGTTGAACATTTTCTTGTCTTCCCCCCCCCATTGGGAGGAAGGAACCCGGTGCCCCCATGTTGTTCTGAACAGAATCAAAGAAGAGAGGTGGACAGGGGACAAAGTGTTGGGTATAGGTGGGCTGTGAAAACACTTTGTTGTTTGTGGCCTTACTAGTTGAGGGATTGGTGGAGGTTTCTTTCTGCAGAATCGGGGGCCTCTCTATATTTGCAGTGCCCCTGGCTTTATGTAGCAGCGTCTTGAATAAGGACTGATTAAACAGGCCTACAAACGGGGGGAGGATCTGGAGATACATCCTCTTCGTCGAACAGTCTCTGATCCGTCAGCTCATGGTCCTCCGCAGGAGACCTCCTGCCTCTGGAGGACCTGGAGGAGGAAATAGAGTCTTGGTACTCAGAGGCCTCCTCTTGAGAAAAGCGGGAGCCACCCCTAGAGGCCACAGACCTTGTTCTGGAACAATGGTGTCTTGAGGAGGCCATGGCCTGTGCAACAGCCTGAGATATCAGGGATTGAAGGTGCTCTGAAGACATTGCTCCATAATTATCTGAGCGACGGGTGCCTGCTTCTGAACCCAGATCTCCAGGCCCCTCGCTTAGGGGAGAGCCGTTCCCCTGTTCTGTATCGGCCTCTGTTTCCAAAGGTTCCTGGCTGGGCTTCCTTGTGCCAAAAATGTCCTCCTCCCTGTAATTGGGTGGCTCTAATTCATCTTCAGTGGAGTTTTGTCTCCTTTCAGCTCGGGAGAATTGTCTCTCTAGAGCAGTGGTTCTCGACCTTCCTAATGCCGCGACCTTTAATACAGTTCCTCATGTTGTGGTGACCCCCAACCATAAAATTATTTTCATTACTACTTCATAACTGTAATTTTGCTACTGTTATGAATATTAATGTAAATATCTGATATGTATCCCTTTCTTATCTTTTTGGCTGGTCGTGATATAAGATGTAGAATAGGAGAAAAATGAACTAAAAGGAATAGAAAACTCCACAGATACATTTAATACATACCTATTAGTTTGTCAGCTAACATCCATGATTGTCTTTCTTATAGAAAACCACATTAAGTATGTGAAGTAGAAGGTAATCTATTAAACCAATGGAAAATCAGAAGATTAATTTGTATTCCCCAAGGCCTTTTTCTTAGCTGAGTTTGAGAGGAAAAAAAATCTCACTTCTTGCCCTCATTTACCTACCTGTGATCTTTGGTCCTTCCTATTATTTGAAGCCTGGGGGAATGAAGGAATGTGATAATAAAAATAGAAGTCCTAAAATGAAAATAAGATATTTTTTTTAAAAGGCATGCTTGTCCCTTAAATCTTATAGTATGTTTGTGATTAATATGGGGCTAGCTACTTTTCCAAAAAAATCAATTGTTCTAGCAAAGTTTTCTGTGCAGAAGAACGAAGCCAAATATGCTTACTGTCTCTTTTATTCTCAGACTTTTATTTTTATGTATTCTCAAAGCACCCGTATTCAGATACCAGATAACTTCCGACGGTTCATTTTTCTAAATAATTGTATAAGCTTTGGCCTCCCAATGCATTTTTATAGCTGCAACTCTTTGTTGCTAATTAAACAATAGGACTGGCTTAGAAGTACATTCATTCTGATTCTGTATTTTTTTCTTTATGGCTTGCAAGGGTATAAGGTATAAGCTATGCTGGCTCGGGAATTCTGGGAGTTGAAGTCCACGAGTCATAAAAGAGCCAAGGTTGCCTATCCCTGGTATAAGGAGAAAGAAGGGAAAGGGAGTTGGATGAATGAAAGCAGCATTATGTCACAACTCTCTTCCCTTCTCTACCTCTGTTGCAATGTCATGCATATGCCCCAAAGGTGTAGAACTTATAGCATGGTGCCACCACATCGTTTTCTCCTTTCTTATAAAATTAGCAAGGTTTTGTAGGAGCTGGCAATTATGATTGAGCTTTGCAGAAATTGGATGATCCGAACATCAAGTGACTGATGTCTGGGAAATTACAAACTCGCCTCTTATCCAGGGCTGGTCTTTTTAAATCAACAATGCCCTTTAAAAGTTGAAGTGCTCCCTTGAATTAAAGTTCAAAGCTGTTAAGGCCATTGTTTAATTGTGCATGTGTGCATGAGAGAGAGAGAGAGAGACAGAAAGAGAAGGAAGGAAGGAATGGGAAGGAAGGAAGGAAGGAAGGAAGGAAGGAAGGAAGGAAGGAAGGAAGGAAGGAAGGAAGGAAGGAAGGAAGGAAGGAATTTGAAAATTCAGGCACCAGAGTTGATATGATGACCCACAATTCAAGGATGCTGGAATACTATTTTATGAAACATTGTATGAAATCTTAAGACAGGATTTTTTCTTAAAACCAGGTGTCAGGAATTCCTATGAAGAATAAGGGGAACAAATACACCATTCTTTCAATCTCTGTATTGTATGACATTTGGCAATGTAAAAGCATATGTCAAGTGCAAGAAATCAGAAACCAAGTTTGTTCAAAAGTGTACAAGTTTAATCCATGCTAGCTCATGACAAGAATCTGAACTGCTAACGGTCAAAGCAGATTGGTGGTAGATAAGAGTCAATGGAATTCAAGGAGGGCTGGACTTATGGGCATGAAGGGAGTCCAAACTGATGACATGCTTGACCCCTCCCTTGGGCTCAGCCTGGTCATCTCCCACAGCACTCTGTATATTGCAAATTCCAGGCAGAATTATAAGAAACATACCAAGGAAAGATGCATGTAATTATTGGTGCAATCCCAGGAGTTATGTATAATCATTGATGGTGCAAAGGGCCATATTGGGGAAATACAGATTTTGTTTTCTCTTAGAACACTTTTCTTTAGCACTAACGTAAGACAAACAGAAGAGAGATCTCATTGTCTTATCTATAACTTTTGACTTTGACACTTGTGACCATCACATATTGTATTACAGCCACAGTCCAAAATTTATTTCAGTCCTTGTTCAGAATGCAATGAAACTACTGTATTAGTTGTTAAAATAAATGTAATAAAATAATAATAAAATAATAATTGGCATAATAGGCTCCAACTACACTCTCAATTTAAATGTCTTATTAAAGTCAATCCCTGTGGGGGCTTCAACTATGAAATAAGTCCTTGCAGCTACAAAACCTATTTTTGCAAATAGAAATGTAATTTTAGATTCTCTATTAGCAAAGAGAAATTGGATAGAAAATTTATCTGAGTGATTTTGAGAAGCAGAATAAAATTTGCACTTCAGAACATAGAGATATATTAACTTGATTGAGTCTCATCCAAATTACATGGGAAGAGTCCCCAAGGAACTGAAGTTTCATAAGAACCTGCCTTCCAAAAAAAATGCCAAGCATATAGTGCTGAAGAAAACTCTAGAACGGGGGTCTTCAAACTTGGCTCTTTTATGACTTGTGGACTTCAACTCCCAGAATTCCTCAGCCAGGCACGCTGGCTGAGGAATTCTGGAAGTTGAGGTCCACAAGTCATAAAAGGGCCAAGTCTGAAGACCCCTGCTCTAGAAGGTGCCATCAATTTGGGGGATAAGTAAATAAGATAAGCTGTTGGAGCAGATCTTCAGAATTCTCTAAGATGTTAAAAAGTCTTTGAAGTTCAACTTAAATTATTCTGAATGCTGTGTCTCAGCTCATCTGTTTGATCCCCTCTCTAATCTTTTCTGATTGTGAAGGTAATAGATATTCAGGTGCAAGACCATAGAAATGACATCTGGTGCTCTTCTATCATGTAGAGCAGTGTTTCTCAACCTTGACAATTTTAAGGCATGTGGACTTCAACTCCCAGAAGTCCACATGCCTTAAAATTGTCAAGGTTGAGAAACACTGATGTAGAGATAATATAACCAGAAGGATTCCCATTGGTGCTAGAATAAGCCTTAGCCAGGCTGTCAAGATAATTGACCAAATATTGTTGTCAATTTTGGGCAACCTGGCCTCTTGGCTTAGAGCCATATTAAGAACATATTTGGGTGACTAAAACATCTAAAAATTGGACATTTTCAAAGGGGGCATCACTGAAATGAGGTCCCAACTGCACCTCATAAGATAATGGTGTAATTTATTTGTTACAAAAAGTTTGATAGCTGATAAAGTTCCTTCCCTGCTTTCGATTGAATCTTAATGTTGCTGTTGCCCCCCCTTTTTTGAGCCACATATTTAATGTCAGCAGTTTCCTTGGGAATAACTAAATATTTAAAACATATGATTTATTCTGTGTCACGGATGTCTATAACCAGCTGTAGAACTTTGTAGATTGGAAAAAACACATGCTTTGTTTTGTAATATTTCATAACTAAATGGCTCCTCTTGGTAATGTTGAGCTAGGGCTTTAAGACAGCGGTTCTCAACCTATGGGTCGAACGACCGTTTTGCGGGGGTCGCCGGACACCACGGTCTGCCATTTATTTATTTTTATTTTTTTCGATGCGCGCGCGCCGTGCATGCGCAGTTCGGGCCGTCGTGCGCGCACCACGCATGCGCGGATCGGCCCGTCGCGGTCCGCCATTTTTTTTTCATCGCGCCACGCATGCGCGGATCGGCCCGTCACATGCCATGCATGCACGGATCGGCCCATCACGGTCCGCCATTTTGTTTTCCTTTTTTTTTCGTCGCGCGCATGCTCTGCATGCGCGGATTGGCCCGATGCGTGCGCGCACACGACGGGGTCGCACCGCGCATGGGCGGGGCAAGTGGGGTCTCAACCTGAAAAAGGTTGAGAACCACTGCTTTAAGGGATCTGACCTTGTCTAGGTCAGTGACAAGATGACAATGTCATCTGCATAAAATAAAATAAAAGATATTTGTCTGCACGTTTTGGGCATGCAAAACTGTCCCCTGAAGATTATGGCGAGAGAATTTATATAAATATCAGGAATAAGGAATCAAAATATAACCTAGTTTTACCCTTTCAAGGAGCTCTCCAGAGTGACTACATTTTATTTTCAGGCTTGTATTATCGTATCATTTGGGTATCAACAGTAGCAGATCAATAGTAGAGTTGTTAAGTTTTCCCCATTAAAAGGTAAAGGTTTGTTTCCCTTTTCCAGTCATGTCCAACTCTAGGGGGCTCATCTCTGTTTCTTAGCTGAGGGAGCCAGTGATCATGTGGCCAGCGAGGCTATACGCCGAAGTTCATAGAACGCTGTTACCTTCCCACCGAAATGGTATCTAGTTATGTACTCACATTTGCATGCTTTTGAACTGCTACCCATAGGTAGGCAGGAGCTGGGGAAAGTAACCCTGAGCTCATCCAGTTGTGCGGCCTCAGGTTTTAAACCCAGGCTGTCAGCTTTCCAGCTGACAAGCTCAGTGTCTTTAACCGCTGAGCCATTGCTGTCCCTTCTCCATTAAAGGATTCCGTAAATCAGTCCTGAAATCCACCAAAACAGCAGATGAGACGTTTTTCTGCATGCGTATTTTCCCACCAAACATTGCAAGAGTCAGGTGGTAATCTATAATAGATTATCTGCTCTGAAGGCCTCTATAGCATTCATCTTCCAATATATTCTCCTGCACTAAGCCAATTACAGAGTTTCCAGTTCCAGTTCCTGGATTTTAATTTGCTAATTATGTTCAATATTGACTTAGCTGGCAGGATCATTGCTATAACCTTTTTTTAAAAAACAGAAAAAAACAAGGACATTAGCTATACTCCAAACCTCTGTGTAGCATGCAGTATATGCTAGGTTGGCTATGTAGACAAACAATAATCCTAAAAACGAGGAGCTAACCAGTCTCTGTTTGATGTTGTGAGCTCTGCTAGAATGAAATGATTATCAGGAGCTCGATTTCATTTTAATTGGATGATTTAATGGCTAGTTCACTATTTTGAAAGCCACCATTGAAAGTGAACCAGTGATAGTCAAAGGTATTATCACAAGTTTCTCCAGATAGAATATCAAAGTATTGTTCCCATGCCCACCTTAGTATATAACAAGGCATTCATGATAGACTGGGGTCAAGGTGTCCTCAATAACCCACAATGACCTGTCAAAAGGATGGGTTATCTTTATCTTTAGCCATTTCAGTAGGTTCCTGCCCCATTAGTCCTAGAATAACTCTTTCCTTCTCTTTCAGTGCAGTTCTGTAACACCTTTTAGATTGAACCATATTTCGGCCATTACTGATTCGTAAATTTCATTTTCTATCATTTAAAAGAGTCAAGCAGGCCTTTTTGGGGCAACCACACAATCATGATCAAACCACAATCGAAAGCAGGATGGTATGGAATAACCTGGCATCTGTCTTCACCACGTTTCTGAATCATCATACGATCTGTAGTTCCAATATATGTTTGTCAATTGGACCAGTGCAATCTATCCCTAAAACAAAATACTGCTTTTTTTGTGAGCCAACTGGCGGTATCTTTTTGTGAGTCAGCTGGCTGTAATTGTGAAAACAGAGGGCTTGGAAGTCAGGCTATAAAAAAAAATCATAAAATAATCTACAGCTGAGAGTCACCGGCTAGATCAAATTGAACATTGTCTCAGGTGAGCATCCCAGAGAGGCAACACAATTCAAAATTAATAGGTCCTGATATTTTACCATTGAACTTGGCATAGCCTAATGAGTGCAAGGCTGCTGCTTGGCACACCCGGCCTTCTTCATAAGGTCACTCACACTATTTTTGTTTATTTTTTTATTTTTTTATTTGTTTATTAAATTTATTTGCTGCCCGTCTCATTTCGAAGCAACTCTGGGTAGCTTATAGCATAAAAACATTAAAAATCGTCAGAGATAAATATTCCTAACACTGCAAAATGGAACTACCATCAAAGTAAAACCATAGTTACAAGATGCAGAAGGAGGTAGTTATGCGACCCCCGAGCAAAGAGACAGAGACACTATTTTTACAACCTAATTGTGAATCGGCATCAAGAGAAATTGTGGAAACTACGGAATCAACTAATGCTACGTGTTATCTACATCTGTCCGAACAGACCTATTTACAACTTAAAGAGACAGAGATACTATTCTTACAACCTAATTATGAATCTGCAACAAGAGAAAATGTGAAAACCATTGAATCAACTAATGCCATGCGTTACTTGCAACTGATGGACAATTTTGATAATCAAAAAATAGCTGTAATTGACCCAATTCAATTACCAAAAATAACAAAGATTGACACCCTGACACAACTTTTCGGAAATTACAATAAAGAGGAAAGGGGGAAACAAAATGTTACCTGACGGGTTAAAAAGGCTTAGAAACTATTTCTGATTTAACGATGTATGAAGGATGTAAATTGATTGTTACTATGGTTGATAATTATTTGAGGGAGTCAATCTTGCTAGAGGATAAAAGGACTTTATAGAAGTAGATTGATGAAACGATTGAATATACCTAGTTAAAAAAAAGGAAAAAAGAAAGAGAATATGTCTGATTTAATTAGGAATGAAAGAGAATTGCCTGATATTATAATTAACAAATATTTGAAAATATAAACTTTATCGAGGCCTTAAAAACTATTTGTTGGATCTATATTATTATTTTAAATATGATAACTATGTTGTAAAAGAGAGAGAGAAAAAGTTATTTGTGATAAGGGGGGGGGAAATCTGTCTCAATGAACGATTGTGTATTAAGGTTACCTGAAATCACAATTATATACTTATTATATGTACTTGGAGTATGATGACTGTAAGGAGTATAGCCTAAAAACAGGATATAGATTATAATTGCATAAGCATACCATATTCAATTTGAGCTTCATTTATATGACTTTGTTGTTGAATGAGACATCCCGATCACTATGTTATGTCTTAAGCTTTTGGGGAAAGATGGGAAAAATTAGTAAATATTTATTGAGATAGAAGTATTAATATAGGGAAATTTGGAGAGAGGAGTTGCTCGGACATTACCCCTGGACTACATCTGAAGAGGGATGAGAGGGAAGAAAGAGTGAAAGAGGGGAGAAGTAGGAAGGTTGGAGGAGAAGAGGAGAAGTGGAGAGAAAGGGAAGGAGAGGGGTGGAGAAAGAGGGAAGTAGGAAGAGAAGAAAGGGAGAAAGAAGATAGAGAAGAAAGAGGGTGGATGTGGTGAAGGGGGAAATGGGCGAGCAACACCAAAAGTTACGTGTAGGTATTTATTTCATTTCATTTAAAGTATTGTATATATGAATGTAAAAGAATGTATGCTAACATCTTACAAATATCATGGTATATGCATCGGGGAGAGTTTGGAATGAAATTGATAAAGTCTTAAAATAGGTTTAACAGAAATTTATGACAGAAATGGAATATATTAAATTTATATGTTTTTGGTTTTGTTTTGTTTTTTTGTCTTGTGTGGGAGAGGGAAATAGAAAGCTGAAAGTGAATGTATCAAGTTGAGCTGTTTATGTATGTTTTTATTCTGGAATTTTTGTTTACCCAATCACCACGGTGTGTTTTAAGCATTTATTGTTAAAACCATAAAATCAATAAAATATATTTTTTAAAAAAAAGATGCAGAAGGAGGAAGCAGGACCGGGGGCGGGGGGGAAGGGAGAGATGGGATTGTTATATCTGTTCTTCAGATCACACACACTGTTCATCCTCCAGATCGCATGCACTAGTCTTGCGATGCTTCAGAAAGCTTCTGAGGTCTTGAGATGTGCAATTTAGAGAATGAATGGTGTGCGTGATTTGGAGAATGACACAAATGGCTTAGACAAGAAGACTTGGCACAGTTAGTAGCTTCCTTGCATATGGAAGGTCAGGCTGGGTGGTGGAAGAAAATTGCAAAGATCAGCTCCGTGTGGCAGGGTCTGTGGAGCGCAGGGTGGCAGGGGCAACTGGGACTTTGCCCAGTGGTGCTGAGGTGGCTGGCCATGGTGTGGGGCGTGAGATGGCTTTCCTCAGTGGCAGCAGGGCTAAGGTTGGGGCTGAATACAGGTCGTCTTCAACACAACCATGACTGAGCCCCAGATCTCCATTGCTAAGTGAGACAGATGCTATGGGAGTTCTGCCCCATTTCACGAGCTTTCTGGCAACAGTTGTTAAGTGAATGACTGAAGTTGTTAAGCTAGTAGCACAATTGTAGAGTGAATCTGGCTTTCCCGTTGACTTGGCTTGTCAGAAGATCACAAAAGGGATCGATCCTATGACCCTGGGACACGGCAACCATCACAAATGTGAGCCCATTACCAAGCAACCCAATTTTGGTCATGTGACCCTGGGGATGCTGGAATGATTATAAATGTGAAAAATGGCCCCAAGTCACTTTTTTCAGTGCTACTGTAACTTCTAACAGTCACTCAATGAATTAAGTCAAGGACTACCTGTAGAGCAGGGGTCCCCAACCCCCAGTCCATGAACCGGCACCGGTCTGCGGCATGCCAGAAACCGGGCTGCGCAAACAAGCAAAGCCCCATTTGCGGGATGCCGGCAGTACATGAAACCACACCCCCTCCGGTCCGCAGAAAAACCTCTCCACGGAACCGGTCCCTGGTGCTCGAAAGGTTGGGGACCTCTGCTGTAGAGGGTCTATGACACTTCACCACAGCCATCTCGCCATGGTAACTCACTGCGGGACCACTCGCCCTGGCCACTTCGCTACAGGACAACTCATTGCTGGACAAAAGTTACAGCAATAACAAAGAAACGGTGGAATAGAATCATTAAAGAAAGGATGCAAAAGGAGGGACAGGATGAAATGTGATCGACAAAAATTAAAATATTTTTGTATTTATTTTAAATCATTAAAATTGTTCCGCAGTGACTTTTCCCGTGGCAAGTTGGCTGTGGCGAGTTGGCCGCAGTGAGGTGATTGTAGCGAGTTGTCCCATTCCGCCCAGTAGAGGCGTGGGGTCAGTGGCAGCTGGCTGAGGCCTGCTGAAGGTCCCAAGTCTCTACTTCAGCCTCAGCACTGCTACTGACAAGCAAGATGGAGGTGATCGGCAAATGGAGGGAGTTGAAGTGCGCCTGTAGTCTAAGTGTGGGCTGGCCGAAATTTTGATCATATGACTGCAGGGGCAGTGCAACTTCAGACACAGGTCACAAGTCCCGTCGCTTAACACCATCATAATTTTGAACGTTCGCTGAAGGAATGGTTATAAGTTGTGGACTTCCTGTAATCCATACTTTATAAACTTACTCAGCCTCAAGATAACATGGTAACCATTTCTGGTTCACTACCCAGTGCGGGAGGAACCTTCTATGCCAGCAGTTCACAACCTATGGGTCGCGACCCCATTTGGGGTCGAACGACCGTTTTGTGGGGGTCGCCGGACACCGCGGTCCGCCATTTTGTTTTTTGTTTTTTGGGGTTTTTTTGTTTTTTTTGTCGTGCGCGCGCCACGCATGCGCAGTTCGGGCCGTCGCGCGCGCGCCCTGCGCATGCGCGGATCGGCCTGTCGCGGTCCGCCATTTTTTTTGTTTTTTGTTTTGTTTGTTTTTTTTGTCGCACGCGCACCGCGCATGCGCGGATCGGGCCGTCGCAGTCCGCCATTTTGTTTTTGGTGTTTTTTTGTGTTTTTTTCATCGCGCACGCCACGCATGCGCAGATTGGCCCGGCGCGCACACGCGTGCGTGCCGGGGTCACGCCGGGGTCACGCCGCGCATGGGCAGGGCAAGTGGGGTCTCAACCTGAAAAAGGTTGAGAACCACTGTTCTATGCTGAGAAAGCATAAATGCAGGATCACGAGGACCTGTGAGAGCTCCTAATTTAAAATATGGAAAATAAAAAAACAGGTGTCTTAAGTTCTTCGTCTGGCCATCAGATGCAAAATATGAGCCCTGTCAAAACTGCTGGGCTCTACAAAAAAATTACTGTCTCAGTATTGCATTTAATCAAAGTGGCCTTTATGTAAAACAACTCTGTCCCATCCGTGTGTGTGTGTCTGTGTGTAGGGATATTTTCCACTGTTGTAGTTTACCTAGCAGATATTTTTATCTCTAGCCTGGAGAAACATGCTGCATTCCACATTATATTTTATTGCTATAATTGTGTGAAACCATTTTCCCAAGGAATTGTCTAATCTTTCTTTCCCCCCTCCCCCTGCCCCTAAATTAAATAGCATGCTAGAACAGTTCTTTTCTGAAAAACCTTGATGCCGTTTATTGTTGCTAAGTTTCACAAGAATAGAAATTCAAATCTTGATTGTGCAGGGATCCTAATTATTCCACTTTAACTGTACACCTCCCATCTTTTCCAACATGTAACCACCATTTTTAGTGAGTTAGATTTTTACAGACCATTCTCAAAGGGATTCACAGAACTGCTTCCAAAGACAATTCACTATAATATGACAGTGTAAGAGAGAGAAAAAGAGAGATGGTAAATCTGTATGTTCTTGTGAGGTCTAGAATTCTTCAGTCACCATTTAAAAGGACTAGGTATTTTTTAAAAAAAACCGCTTATAAATTTGAAAGGGTTATTCTTGAAATACTGTATCTCATATAACAGGTAGTCCTCAATTTATGACCGTTTGTTTAATGATGGTTCGAAGTTACAAGGGCCTTGGAAAAAGCGACTTAAGACTGGTCCTTAAAGCACCACCCCAGAGTCCTGTGATTGTAATTCAAGCGTTCGGCAACTGGCTCACAGTTACAAAAGTTGCGGCATCTTTTGCATGCATGTGATTGTAATTTGCAACCTTCCCAGCCAACTTTTGACAAAATCGATTGGGGAAGGCAGATGAATGGCCATGTGATTCAGTAAACCACCACATGATTTGCTTAATGACAGAGGGAAAATGGTTGTAAAATTAGGTCTGGTCACATGATGACTCGCTTTATAACCATACCAACTTACGATGGAAATTTTGGTCCCAATTCTGGTTGTTGGTTAAGGACTCCCGGTACATTGCAAATACTACATATGCTAATATTTTGATTTTATAACAGAGTTGGGAGAGATCTTGGAGGTCTTCTAGTCCAAGCCCCTGCTCAAGGACGAGACCCTACACATTTCAGATGATTTGTTATCCAATCTCTTCTAAAAAAAACCCCTCATGTTGGAGTACTCACAACTTCTGGAGACAAAGTCGTTCCACTGATTAATTGTTCTCAATGTCAGGAAATTTCTCCTTAGTTGTAGGTTGCTTTTCTCCTTGATTAGTTTCCATCCATGGCTTTTTGTCCTGCCTTCAGGTGCTTTGGAGAGTAGGTTGAACCCCCCCCCATGTGGTAGCCCCTGAGATATTGGAACATTGCTACCGGTATCATGTCACCCCTAGTCCTTCTTTTCATTAAACTAGATATACCCAATTCCAGCAGCCATTCTTATATGTTTTAGCCTCCAGTCCCCTAATTATCTTGTTGCTCTTCTCTGTACTCTTTCTAGAGTCTCTATATCTTTTTTATAAGATGGTGACCAAAACGGGATGTAGTATTCCACGTCTGGTCTTACGAAGGCATTATAGAGTGGTGTTAACACTTCACATGATCTTGATTCTGTCCTAGGTCTACATTGGCTGCTTTGGCAGCTACAGCACACTGCTAGCTCATATTTAACTGATTGTTCACTAGAACTCCAAGATCCCTTTGGCAGTTATGTACTATTGAACCAGGTACCACCTATACTATACCTGTGCATTTGATTTTTCTTGCCTAAATGTAGAATCTTACTTTTTTCACCAATGAATTTCATTTTGTTAGATAGCACCCAAAGTTCAAGTCTGTCAAGATCCTTCTGTATCCTAAGCCTATCTTCTGGAGTGTTGGCTATTCCTGACAGCTTGGTGTCATGTGCAAATTTGATGAGTTTCCCATCTATCCCTCATCCAAATAATTGATGAAGACATGGAAGAGCACTGGGCCTAAGACAGACCCTTGGAGTACCCCATTATTTACTTCCCTCCCTGTAGATGCAGTTCATTAAGGACTACATCAGGGGTAGTCAACCTTGGCTCTTTTATGACTCGTGGACTTCAACTCCCAGAATTCCTGAGCCACCTGTGCTGGCTCAGGAATTCTGGGAATTAAAGTCCACGAGTCATAAAAGAGCCAAGGTTGATTACCCCTGGACTACATGTTGAGTGCGGTTGGTCAGCCAGTTACAAATCCATCTGGTGGTGATGCTGTCTAACTCACATGTGATACATTGAATTGAAGAATATTCATTTTAATATATGCTGAAAATAAACACTGGAATTCAGCATGAACCAGAACTAGAGTATTTATATTTCAGTCTTATTTCTAACTTCCAAACTTTTTGGTTTAATTTATTTCCTTCATGATGCAGGCCTGTTGAAACTCTCTACCAAACACCACATCTTTTCTGGTACATTAGTCTGCTTAACTAAGTAGAATTGATTCAGGACATTACCATTTCACCTCTCTTGAGATCAAATATTCCAGCCATACCTCTGCAGCTTCCAAGCATTTTGTGTAGCCAATTAAGTCTTTATATCTGGGCTTTTGGATTTTATTTTATTTTTTATTTTTTTTACTCTTTCTATCATAATTCTTTTAGCTCAAAATTAGCTTGAAGTCTCCTTGCGTGTTCTGCATGCTTGAGATCACCTCAGATTACAAAAAGCATTGACCTCTATGGGTTGCAAAGATCATTTTAAAATCTTTGTATCTTTCCTATAAGCACTTGATTGATTTTTTTGGCTCTTGGGGGGGGGAGGAATCATTGTCTTGTAAAAAGATCCAACCTTGTTTCAGTTTCTTCACGGATTGTGGGACACAAATGTTGATATTTAATTGAATTCAATCTTCTGCGCACATTTTTTTTTCTTGTGCCATTGGCTGGTGTACCCCAAAATATCATAAAGTCAACAGATGCTTTCATATATTTTTTTATTTTTTCTTCCAATGTGTCTTCTGGGCTTTGGGCTGAACAATTGATTCGAGTTTTCTTTTGCATATTTTACAATGACTTTGTGATAAAATCAGATAAAATATTTCCCTCTCGCAGTTCTCCCATGCAGCTGCTTGCTGTTTCAGTGAAATTATATAGTGGACAGCTACTTCAGATCAGCCAAAATTTTCAGCAAGCTATTTTTAGTGATTCAGTGTGTTCTGACCAGTTTTCAGATAGTTCCACCAGAAATTTTTCTTGGCTTTTCATATTTTGCCTTGACTTCCACAAATGCACATAACTTCCATTATTTAACGCCATTTCTCACAGTTGAAATTTCTACTTGGAGACATTTAGAGGTTTTTTTATAGCCCTGTCCTGCTTTGTAAGAGTGAATTATCTTAATTTTCAGCTGCTCAGACAACTGCTTAGAGGAGCTCATGTTGTTTAAAGTAGGTAGATCTGAGAAGCTAGTGAGGGGTCACAGTGTTTGTTCTCTTGTGGAATTGTCTTTGAGTCCTTTGTAGGTCTCACAATTCGATCACTTTCTCGGTATTGTTAGTCTCTTCACAGTTCAAAATAAAGCTGAATCACCTGGAAGGGTGTCCAAACCTGCTACATTCACTATTTGCTTATTTTTAACCTGAAAACAACCACCTGTAATTAGCAAATACACATTCAGATTAACAAAAAGATACTTGTTTAATTTTGTATCACATGAAGTTCGTGTCTGCTTCTATTCGTTTAGGATTCATGTGGACGTACAGCTTAATCAGTGGTGCTTAAATTTTTGCATGCAACTAAACGGGTCATATAGTAGAACATAAAATAAATAGCCAAAACCAATAAAAAGCCATTTAAGATAATCAGTGTTGGGGAGAACTCAATTAACAGATATTTGAATTTCAGTACTGAGCTCGTCAGCTGGAAAGCTGACAGCCCTGGATTGAGACCCGAGAGCTGCGCAACGGGATGAGCTCCCATTCCTGTCCCAGTTCCTGCCCCACCTAGCAGTTCTAAAGCATGCAGGCGCAAGTATATAAATAGGTACCACTTTGGTGGGAAGGTAATAGCATTCCGTGCGCCTTTGGTGTATAGCCATGCTGGCCATATGACCATGGAAAATGTCTGTGGACAATGCTGGCTTCCTTAGCCAACAAGCAGAGATGAGCGCCACCTCCCAAAGTCGGACATGATTGGATAGGGAGACCTTTACCTTTACTTCAGATAATCAGAGGATTGTTAACTAGGAATGGATAGGGTGTAATGAAACTGTAGGCTTTTTTCAAAGCCTCTGGGATGACTTTGAACTTAATGGCAAGAAGAGCTGGATATAACCCATTTTGAACTAAGGGCTGGGAGACAGATGTCAGATGGAGTATGGATTTTTAAGCTTGTCTTGATGGGGAAACTAGATTATTCAGCCTTTGTTGACCCTTGGCACAGCAACATTCAGCTGAGTTTGAAATTAATGCAGTTGTTCAAAGATTTTCTAAAATAGTTAATTTCATTTTAAGGCAGAGCAATTTCCTGCTTCTTCAATGGAATGAAGAAAACCACTTGAATGTGATGGTTCTTCAAGGCAATATTACTGAGTTCTTACAATAATATGTGTGTGTGTGTGTGTGTGTGTGTGTGTGTCTTTTAAAATACTAAAAATGTGAATCCTGAGCATTATGTTAACAAATAAAAGAAAAAACGAACACCAGGATATAGTAAACCAGCCTGTTTAATATAAACAAGCCTGTGGTTAAGAAGAGTCACTAAGCTTTCATCCGGCCAAAAACTGCCGGCGTCATCAGAGTTAGAATAGAAGATGATCGGGAAGGCTATATGAGATGTGTGTGTGTGTGTGTGTGTGTGTGTGTGTGTGTGTGTGTGTGTGTACTCCTAAACTTTACGTATGTGAGCATGCAAATGCCCTTGAAAAGCTATATTACTGGTATTTGGAAGAAGAGCATAGTGTTTCTGATTTCATTATTCTAACTTGGACAAACTAGCCATAGATGGATATAAGTGGTGGATACACTAAATGCAGATTAGTAATCTACATAAATTAGAAATATCTCTCCTTGCCCCATTACCTTCCTCCCCCACTGCCAAAACACTTACTCAATCTTGACTAAGCAAATTAAAGGTTTATTGTTGGACCTTGGTGCCAAAGTCCTATCTTCTTTGATGTACAGGCCTTCTTTGTGTAATCTGTGGGAGCAGTAATTAAACTTCTCTTGTGTAAGAAAGAGCTGCAATCAGATTTCAGTAGAAAGAAACCTTAAGAAAGGAGCATGTTGGTTGGAGAGCTGATAGCAACTATTACTTTTCTTTTTATGTCTTCCAGAAGGTTGTATAAACAAGAATTGTGAAATGTCAGAAACAGAGATTATTAACTGAAGGGCCATTGGCCAGATACTATTATGTGTAGCCCCCGGCAGCAATGCTAATGCTCCTTGCAGATTTACTCATGCCTCCAGAAGTTGTGGTGTGCGCGTGGTGTAGCTCAGAGGTTAAGATGCTGGGCTTGTCAGCTGGAAAGCCAGCAGCCCAGGTTCGAGCACCACAAGATGGGGTGAGCTCCCGTCCTTGCCCCAGCTCCTGCCAACCTAGCAGTTGTGAGTAGATAAATAGATACCACTTTGATGGGAAGATAACAGCGCTCCATGATGACATGGCCACGAAAATGTCTTCGGACAGTGCTGCTCAATAGCCTCGAAATAGAGATAAGTACTACCCTCTATAGTTGGCAAGGACTAGCAGAGTAAAATAGGTAAGAATTCCTTACTCCAGAAGTATTGAAATGCGTTTTTCTGGATTTTTTTGTTATTCTGTCTCTCACTGTTAAAATAAACCTGCCATTAAAATTATAGATGGATCCTTTCTTTGTCAGTGGGCAAATTTACAAAATCAGCAGGGGTCAAATACTTTTTTCCCTCCCTGTACGTATGGATGTACAAATATTTATTCATAATCTCATTGTTTTTCTCAGATATTTCCTCGCTGGCTGTGGAATTCTGGGAGTTGAAGTCCACATGCCTTAAAATGGTCAAGGTTGAGAAACACTGCCTTAGAGACTGTCAGGGACAAAAACCAGGCATCTTCTAGCTGTTTAGCCTTCTTTTGTACACTTTTTCAAAAATGAATTTTTGGTAAAGTAACATAGGTTAATAGCTGTCAGCCAAGAGGCTGGATTTGCCCTTTTCCTGCAATAGATCAAATGGAGCAAAAGTATTGTTGGTGTTCTGCTATAAATAAAGTTTCAGAAACTCCCATCCTGTTGGATATATATATATCCTTATAAGTAAAAAAAAATGTTTACAAGTTCTTTCAATCTGAGACAGGGGAAGGGGAAAAGAAAATCATGGAACATTATTTAATGAAGAGAAGGACGAGGGGGGACATGATAGCAGTGTTCCAATATCTCAGGGGCTGCCACAAAGAAGAGGGAGTCAAGCTATTCTCCAAGGCGCCTGAAGGCAGGACAAGCAGCAATGGGTGGAAACTAACCAAAGAGAGAAGCAACCTAGAACTAAGGAGAAACTTCCTGACAGTTAGAACAATTAACTAACCAGTGGAACAACCTGCCTCCAGAAGCGGTGAATGCTCCAACACTGGAAGTTTTTAAGAAGAGACTGGACAGCCATTTGTCCAAAATGGTATAGGATTACCTGCCTGAGCAGGGGGTTGGACTTGATGACCTCCAAGGACCCTTCCAACTTTGTTATGATGATGATGATGATGTATCAATTATATGTGGGAAGATGGTGTACAGGGAACAGACACACATACTCAGTACAGGTAGTCCTCGGTTTAGAATAGTTCGTTTAGCGACTGTTCAAAATTACAATGGCACGGGACTTCCGGTGGCTCCGCCGGCGCCGCTAGAGTCTCCTCTGTGAGGCTCCGTTCTCTGGGCTTGTAAAGCCGCAAAAAACAGCGCACACCAGCTGTTTTTTGCGGTGAAAAATCCCCTCTTCGGGCAAAGGAGAGGTGTAGAGCATCGGGAGCAGGGTTGAGCTCCTCTTAAATCCCTGAAAAAAAAGTTTTCAGGGATCAAGAGTGTGAGCTCCCTAAAGCTCCGGAGGACGCTCCTGCCCAGAGACGCTTCTGTCATCAGACAGAGAAAGACGCCACGACCACTTCTGCTTATAAAAATTACAACACAGGAGAGACTGTAAGCAGACTGAGTGAATACAGGAGTTCTTAATGGATTGCAAGTATTTTTTTATTGTTTTTCTGGCTATATATTTCTAACTTCTACAATCAACATAATGCTTTCAAAATGGCGTATAGCTTTCACTGCTTTCATTGTTAGAGGAAAGTGCTGGAAAGTGAAAGTGAATTCTTTACTTTTTTTTTCTTCTTGTTCTCGTAAGTGAAGCTAGAGAGATGGCTGTAGGAATTGATTTACAGCCAGAGTGATTGTTTTAAATTTAAAATGGAGTGGAATTTACATTCAAATGTTAAACCTATTTTGGACTGTATTGATAAATTTCATGAAGAAAGGCTTGAAATAGTGAAGAGTTTTAAGCAAGAGTTTAAAGCAATATTGAAAGAGACTATTACAGAAATATTAACCAGATTCTTTTTTCCAAATGAAATTGATCTACAATCGACTGCTGAACATTTTATAATACAATCTAAAGAACAAGAACAATTAACTAGATTCTTTCTTCCAAAGGAAACTGATTTACAATCGACTGATGAACATTTTATAATACAATCTAAATTAGAAGAAGAACAAGAAAAAGAAGAAGATAGTACTGAGAATAAAGAGAATAAAGGGAAATGGACCTTGCTTGATAAACAGTTCATCTATGGAGAGGAAGAGGATTTGTTTCAAGAAAGGAAGGGATGGCTATTCCTTTTAGATAAGCAGCAAGAAGAGGATTTAATTGAGAAAAAAGAGACATTGATTCAGTTTAAGAAGCAACTTACTTATGGGGCTGAAGAAGTAAAGAAGAGAGACTTATTATTTGGAAGGGAGGCCTCGTTATGGAGGTTTACCTGGTTGAAAAAAAAAACTAGAATTCGATTGAAGGAATGAAATTTAAAATTGTATGTAAGGAGCTATGGGCAATTTAAAATTATGGACTGAATTAAGGACTAAGATTATGAGTAAGATGTAAGAGAAGATGATTAATGGATATAATTAAATTGATGAAGAATGTATTTGCTTTGAAATGATCTAGGTTTGATATTAGATTGATTGATTGATGGGATAGATAAGCATTATCTGATTGGATAAAGTTGAAGGAATGTAAGTTAGAAATGGAATAAATAGACTGTATTGGTTATAGAGGTTTATTTGACAGATGAGAAAGCCCAGAAGTCGATTGAAGAAATGAAATTTATAATTAAATGAAAGGAATTAAGGCTAATCTAAGACTATGGGCTGAATCAAAGACCAATTTTATAAGTAAGATGTAAGAGAGGATGTTTAATGGAAGATATATTAAATTGATTAAGAACAAAAAAAAATTTCTTTTTTTTTTTGTTTGAATTGAGGGGTTTATTGATATTATTTGTTTATTTTTCTAAAAAGATGATTTTTTTTTTGATGTCTAGGTTGATTACTGGAAGATGTATATAAAACTTGATTGTTTGGGTGATTTTATATAACCTCTCAATGGATTGAAGTGATTTAAGGTTTGACTTAGATTGATGGTTTAGATATGTAAATGAAAATTATTATTCTTAACAAGATGATTTGTTTGTTTTGTCTAATGGATTGAATTGATTTAGAGATTGCATATAGTATATAGTTTAAAATTCTTGTTAGGATTATATAATAATTTTGTTTGATGTAGTGGGTTTTCTTTTGTTTTACCCTGTACTCACTCTGGGAAGTCGGGGAATTGGGGTTGATGTAAGAATATGTAATTACTGTCATTAAGGGGTTGCTCGGGTGGCCTCTGGGCACCACATCTGATGGAAAGAGGAAGGAGGAGTGAAGGCTGAAGTAAGTGGAAGTTGATAAGAAGGGGGAAGAGTAGGATGGAGATAGAGAAGGATGGAGGGAAGTAGAAAGGAAGTAGAAAGAAGGATGGCAAGAGGGGGGATGAGTAGGGATAGGTGGGTATAGAGAAGAGAAGGAGGGAGGAAAGTAGGTAGCTAGTTGGTATGTGAGGGGGGAAGGATAGGGTTAGGGGGATGTGGTGGTGGGGGTACCGGGCAGTAATGTTAATTGTTTTGCATGATTATTTTCAGTTGAGCTATTGGTATTTGATGTATTGAAAAATGTATTTATGATTGTTTATTTTAACACTATGATTTGATTTGAGTAGTTTCTTTTTTCTGTAAAAATTAAAAAAAACCAATAAAATATATTTTAAAAAAAAAATTACAATGGCACTGAAAAAAAAGTGATATGACCATTTTTCACAGTTGCGACCATCCCCATGATTGTGTGATCAAAATTCAGACACTTGATGACTGGTTCATATTTATGACGGTTGCTGTGTTCCAAGGTCATGTGACACCCCCCCCTTTTTTGTGACCTTATGACAAGCAAAGTCAAAGGGAAATCCAGATTCACTTAACAACAGGGTTACTATCTTGTCAACTGCAGTGATTCACTTAACAACTGAGGCAAGAAAGGTCATAAAATGGGACAAAACTCACTTAACAAGCATCTCACTTAAGAACATAAACTTGGGGTTCACAATTGTGGTCGTAGGTCAAGGAGCACCTGTATACTCTTTTGAGGTTTATAATCTCACGAGTCCTCTCTCCTCTCTTTCAGCTCTTCCAGAACTTCGAATTTGGAGAAGTGCAGCTGAATTCCGTCTGTCTCTCACAGCGATTCTCCACTGACCCCTCGGGTTACTACGCCTCGTCTGGGCAGCTCAATTTCTCCTGAACTGAAGTTCCATCTGCCCCAATAGATTGCACACAAGGCGATAATGTGCCCTGCTATTAGATCAGGGTCGCTCTGTCCTCCCCAATCAACCTTAGAACTTTGCCAATATCTGCGCAAAACCTTCTGACCTAAGTTGAATGAAAGAAAATAGCTATGCAATCAAATAAGTTACTTTGATTAGCAGGTGTTTTGTTGGGGAAAAAAAAGCTGGAAATAAAGGCATAATAGTACCTGCATTTGGAAAGCTGTAAATGTACAGAAATTACCCATTAATTATTTTTAATGGCTAACTTTTCAAATTAAGAAAAAGAACATTTTTTGTGGCACTACAGATTGCTCTGAAATCCAAGTCTTTTGTAGCTTTGAAAACCAAACCACTCCCTCTAGTAACCTTGTGATAGTTTTTCCTAAAATTGCAAACGGCAATATATTTGCATTTGTGTGGGGTTTTGTTGTTGTTGTTTTGTTATATAGCTAAAGTGCTGAATCTGCCAAGGATTTGTGGTGGTTTACAACTAATAATTAAAAAAATGCACGTTACAAATACAATTAATGCATCCATGGTAAATAAACTAATTAAGAGAATTAAATCAAAACATAATTACAATAATTGTCAGAACAGTTCAGAAGCAACCATAATAGTAAAAATGATGGCAAAAAAAATCATCACTAAAGGGCCTTTAGAAGAGTGTTCGTTGTCATCTTCTGGAAAGGCAATAATGAAGATACTAATTTAATTTGTAAGGGGTGCCTGTTCCATAGAACTGGGGCCATGAATGAGGAAGCAGCTCCTACTTTCATTTCCCATCATTGGAAGTGAGAAGGAATCAGTAGGCTTTCCTGGAATTATCATGAAGGGTTGGAATGATTTGATTAGAGGAAGGTGGCCTGTGTGCATTTAGGTCAGGGGTCTTCAAACTTGGCCCTTCTGGGAGTTGAAGTCCACAAGTCATAAAAGGGCCAAGTTTGAAGACCTCTGATTTAGATGCTGAGCCATTTACAGCTTTATAAGTCGGAACTTTTGGTGGAATTTAATCTGGATTCCCAGGAGGGAGGAAGAACATTCCAGAGGAGCAAAATACAGCAAAGTTTAGATGGTTTGTAAGTGGGAGACAGTGAGTTAAATGGCTCCTCCCTATGTTTTATGGTACAAATCATCTGCATTAGTTTGACAAGATTTCTATCTATAGATGAGGCACAATAGAGGAAATTGATTTGAAGAACCTCAATGTGTCTCTCTTGGTTTTGGAGCCTGACAAAACCAGCACTTTGAATTGCACCTGAAAACTTATCAATAGCCAATGCAGGACTACAACACCAATGTTACGTGTTTCCAAGATTCGGTAACTGCCAGCAGTTATTTGGGCAATCACTGGCCCTCTCTGCCAGTTGTTGTGAAAATTCCCCAGTCTCTGCTGGAATCTTTCTGGAAACATACAATATCTGTGTGTTCATCAATGAGAGATTCCAGGTTACAGTTAATCTTATATGGACCAAGAAATTTATAATGTCTATCCTACAAAGTAGACCAGATCAAGAAACAGGAACTGTGTCTGTGCCTAAAACTAAGATTGGCTGTAGTAACAGAATCTTGCAAGTCTGAATGTGCTTCTCTCTCTCTTATCGTCATGTAAATTTGGAGGGGTGCTGGTGCCTGAGGTGTTTATGTAACCCTCCTATGGGCTTCTGCAATTTTTATCTGCTTGTTGCCTTCTCTCCATCAAGGTTCTCTCATTTATTCCCTACATGATCCAACCCCAGTAATTGCCCTCCATCAATCAGCTACTTTGAGAGAAACATGACTGCCAGCATATGTAGGGCTAGAGATTACTTGACATAAAGCCATGTTTGCTATCAACCTTTCCCATCCTAACCCATAGGGATTGAGATGGAAGTTTCCCAATATCAAAAGATGAGGGGGTTCCAGGATCTGGCCCTAGAGCAGGTTGAAGAGCTTGGAAAGAGACCCTGCTGGACAGCAGAGCAGCCAATACAACAGATGGATTGCCACCTCGTCCTTACATCCTGTCAGGCCTATTCTAAAACAGCACCACTGAGAAATCCACCCCAAGGCCTGCTCTCAAAGGATGCTGTGGGGCCCCAAAGCCAGGAGAGCAGATTTCCAGTGGGGTGACATTCCTACTCTCATTCAACCAGATTTTGATTATGCACAAATCCATCTGTTTATTCACTGCCATATCATAGAAGAGCAAAGTCTTCTTTTCAAGCTTGAAGCAAAGTCACCAACAATCAGGCCACCAGGACCCAGTAGTAGGGCTACTGGAGTAGAAATGGGGATTAACTATCAAACACCAGGCCTCCTTCCTTCGTACTGGGAACTCTGGTGCCATATACTTCCAGATCTATTATCACCAAAATGGTTGCTCATGAAAATAAATACACTAATCTACCTCACAACAAATTAAATTCAAGAAAGCTAACAATTTGGCAAGCCACTCCCACTAACCGTACTCCTTATTCCTCTCACATGCCACAGCCTGTGACAAAATCATAGAAATTGATGGAATCCCTGATATTGTTTCACAAATGCCAAGGACCGTTTCCTCCCTCTAGGCTGGTCCTTTCTCAAACTTCCAGTCTTGCAAATTGTCTCCCTGAATCCCTTTCCAGCAGCATGCCAGTGAAGAAGTGTAATGCAAGCACGCACATACACACACACACACACACATCCAGTCACCTTCCTCGTGCTGGCTTTTGCTATTCTTCCTCCACCAGGTCTTCTGGTGGTGCCACGCTGTCACTATTGTTGTCACTCTAGATTTAAAGCTCCATACCAACCAGAAGGACACAGCTGAATCCTCAGGAGTCAGCTAGGCAGTGAGGGACCATCACCATGCTGTCAAACACCTCCCAGCTCAGGTTCTTCAAGTTCCCCCGAGACTGAATGTCACTCCACAATTATTTCAGTAGCCCTCATTCAAATATGCCACATCTACAAACTCTGCCCTCTTCCTAACCAATCATACCACCTTCAGTTTCTCCGTTTTGTACCCAACAGTCATATTCATAGCTCTCTATTAAACATTAAACAGTATAATAAAGGCTGCTTCATGTTTATGGCTGAAACGATTACCACAATTCAGATAATACTTTTGCGAAGAGCCCTATTTCTATGGGTGGGGATCAGGCTTTGTAGGGATCAGAAGTGCACACATCTGCTTTATGGTTTGGAAGTCCATATCCAGAAATATGATAATACTTAAGTGAACAGTTCAAGATGGTCACCAGCTTAGATTACTTGTTTGAAGGATGTGCTTCCACGATCACCAACATTGCTCCTATGAATATCAACCTTGTGGATTTCATCTTGAAACCATCAGTCAGCTGTTTTACATGAATTCTAGTAAGTCATTTCATAATCACGTATAGAGTGAAGAAACGGGGTAGGGAAATAGTTAAAAGAGATACAAGAATAAATACAGAGAGAATGCCTGCAATTTTCAAATAATTAGACAAATAGACACTGTTATTGGATGCCGAATAAGTCCAGCAAAACCCAACCCATCAGATTTACTGCCTGTTGGTTGAATATTTTGTTGTAAATAATTCATTTAGGATTTAATTGCTTTGCAAGGGAAGACCCGTGAGTTCAGACAGCATCCATCCCATCCCGTTACAAATTGGGGCTACAGTACTTCTGAGAAGTCTGCTGAAAAGAATATGAGTATGTGGTGTTTCCAGAAAGAAAGATATATTGTGCCACAGGGTTCACTGTGTATTCCTTGGGAAGTGTCTTCATGCAATAATAAAACGTTTCAGCAAGGAGGGGGTTTATTTGCTCAGTCTAGGTCTGCGGACTCTGGATGGTTCTGTTGATGGTTATGAAAATCTCCTGCTCAAGGCAGGCAGCATCCTTTTTGTAGCAGACACGAATCCACAAAGGATTCTTTCTAAAGGTTAGTCTTAAAATACGGGATGAGGATCGCTGATTACTCCCTGAGTGTCTGATGCCCTTGTTTACATTCGTCAGCTATTCAGAACCTCCCTTGAGGCTCTTAGCTACGCTTTGCCTTCGGATAGCTAAGTGTGGTCCTTCAGGTGTGGTCTCAAGAATGCTCCACTCGGCTCAGCAGCTTTCAGCACCTTTGAAGAGATGTTCGGCCAGTGCAATTGTCCCTCTTGATTCTCCCTTGACCCAGATCAGAGGCTGAGAGGAGGGGGATTTGGGGAGGTGGCAGCAGAGAGCAACGGAGTGCATTTAAAAGCTTCTTGACATATTTTTCACTGCGGTCAAAAAATAAGTTGTTTATGCTGCGTAGTTTGTGCTGAATATTAAAGCCCTAAAGAAAAGAAAAAAGAAAGACTGTATTTATTCTTCTTGGTTGGCCTCTCAGATCTTCTTTCCAGTTTCTTTTTCCTGATCCCATTTAACGTGTAGCACCGATTTTTCTTTAGCTGCTTTTGTCATTGTGGGTGTCAAAATTAATACCACTGGATCTGATTATTTCAAGCCAGAGGGTGCTGCTGTTTCTTGTTTGGCTGTAACATTCTACACCTTGTTGCTGCCAACCAAACAACATCAAAGGGGTAGACTTGAAGATTAAATCAGTACTGGGGCCTTTTCAGTTCCGTTGATTCTGGCTCACAGCACAATATTTCCATGCAAAACCATAAGACATTATTTATGAGGTTAAGACCTTAGTATAGCATCTATTTTAATGAAGTTAGAAAGTGTTTTATTTAAGTATGTGTGTGTGTGTGTGCGCGCGCTATTCTCCTGTATAATGTATGAGATGTAATTAATTTAACAATGTTGGATTAAGTTGCTAAATTAAACTCACAGTGGAAATAAACATCTGGAATTAATTGCTACCAAACTGAGCTCCAGTCTAATATTTCACAAGGACACTTTTAAAAACAAACTATTTAATACAGAGATGTTAGTGTTATACTAATTAAATTTAGCTGTTTTGAGTGTTCTCCTGAAAGGAACCCTCTCTCTCTCTCTCTCTCTCTCTCTCTCTCTCTCTCTCTCTCTCTCTCTCTCTCTCTCTCTCTCTCTCTCTCTCCCTCTCTCTCTCTCTCTCTCTCTCTCTCTCTGTGCAACTGTCATAAGTACATGCCAGTTGCCAAGTGCCGGAATTTTGATCACGTGACCATGGGGATGCTGCAATGGCCGTACGTGTGAAAAGTGGTCATGTCACTTTTTTTCAGTATGTTGTAACTTTGAAGGGTCACTAAACCAACGACTGTAAATTGAGGACGACCTGTATGAGTACCAGATTCATAGATGCCACCTGTATCTTGGTGAGTTGTAAGCTGGGTTAATTCAGAAAGTAACTAATGGGATATAGAAATGCTAATATCCTTTCACCTTTAAGATACCTGGACACCACAGATGTTGGTGCCTTTGAAGAAGGTACCCTAGGAGGATGAAGCTTCAGTGCAAAAGAGATTTGGGAAACATTCAGGGCAAGTGAAGATACCCAGGTGATGAAAAAACAGACTCAAAGAGCATCAAGCACGTGTTCCTTGCACGTGGATTTTTTTCCCCTCTTAATAGGTTGACCCTCCCATGCCACTGCAAAAGGAGGCTGAAGCACAGCAATGAGCCTGAATAACAGAATCATGATTGGCTGGTGTCTCAGTGTTACATGGCACACATGTCTAGCAAAGCCTACATCCTGGCTTACTCCTTGCTTATCTCAGATTCTCCTAAATAGCCCATCCCCATTGCCCTCCCTTTCTCAGTTGTTCTCCTGCACTTAATTTAGATTGTAAGCTCCAGACCGCCTCCCTCTCAGTATTTTGCAAACCTCCTGAGCTATTGATTATGCAGTATTAATAAATAGGGTATTGTGGAGTATCTTTATGGAGTGGACAGTATAGCGCAGGTTGAATGTTAAGGTGGATCCCTTTTCAACAGCCCAGGAAATCCCATACAAGGAGGCTGCAAGGAATTCAAATACGGCTCTGCAGTCATTGACGGTATACAATATGCATCGTATTGTAAGCTTGCATTTCTGACTGTTTCTGGTAATCACTGTAGCATTAGCTGACTAATCACTGGCTTCAGATTAGTCTATGCTGACTCCTTTTACCTCCCTGCAAAGTATTGCAAACCAGGTTTCCTAGTTTTGAAATCAACCTTCTTCCTTCTGCACCACCATCAAAAACTCCAAGTTGCTGGAGCCAAGCACACTGTATGTTCACCTCTGTGTTTGCAACTTGGCTTCTGTTTAAATTTCTCAGTGCAGTATTTAAGACTTTATTTTCTCCCCTGATACTTGGCACTGCATTTGACAACGCACGGTTTTTCACAGTGCAATCCAGCTGAATTGATTCTGCGGTTCGCATTGCCCCACCTTATATGTCCCTTGTGTTTCTAGCTGGAAATTACAGGTTTATTCTTACTGTAAAACCTTTCTTCTTGATAGCCCCTTTGAAATTACATCTCTACCTTCAAACTGGTAGTGGTGCTCAAGACTGCAGGGTTTTGCATACGAGATTCTAAAGATTCAGAGCCAATATATTAATTATATGTTTTTCTCCTTTCATTTCTGGAATCCAATCGAGTTTTTGTACTGATAATCTCATCAAAACTCTTTATTGATGCAGAAAAATTAACATAAGAACTGTTTGGTTTATTTTACTTTATTCTAACAAAAATCATAAAAATGCATCAAAACCACACAAAAAACACGTTATAATACTCTATTCGGTGTTCTCATCTCTAAATCACAATCAAAAGCAAAACAGGTGAGACAAAAGTGTTAAGAATCTTGGGTCCTTTTGAATTCTGCTATCTATCATCACATCTGAGGTTTAAAAGCAGGTGATGTGATGAGCCATTTTGCTCACAGACAATAAATAAGATGGATGAAACAGTTTAGAAGAGACTCTATTTGGTCAGATTATAAAAAGATTTTAGCAGATCAAGCCTCTCTATTCTCATAGTTAAGGACAATTATGATCACTAGAATAATAATAATAATGATAATAATGATGATGAAGATGACAACAACAACAACAACAACAACAATAATAATAATAATAATAATTGGAAGGGACTTTGGATGTCATCTAGTCCAACCCCTGCTCAGGCAGGAAACCCTATACCATTTCAGACAAATGGCTGTCCAGTCTCTTCTTAAAAACTTCCAGTGTTGGAGCATTCATCGCTTCTGGAGGCAGATTGTTCCATTGGTTAATTGTTCTAACTGTCAGGAAGTTTCTCCTTAGTTCTAGGTTGCTTCTCTCTTTGGTCAGTTTCCATCTGTTGCTGCTTGTCCTGCCTTCAGGTTCTTTGGACAATAGCTTGACTCCCTCTTTTTTGTGGCAACCCCTGAGATATTGGAACACTGCTATAATAATTATCATCATCACAAAATACAAAGACCTTCAAACAGAAATAGAACAACTAAGAAATCAAAGGTAGTATCAATAATAAGAGTCACCTTGGGTGCAATTCCAAAACTTCTAAAACACCACTGGAGCACCACTAGCATTGACAAAATTACCATTAGTCAATTGCAAAAGACAGTTTTACTTGGAACAGTAAAGATATTGCAGTTTGCATCCTGCAATAATATCTTTAGCACATCAACATCTGCCTAACATGGGTTGCCTATGAATAAATCCCACCTAGCTATTTAAATTGCACTTCTATCTTTTAAAAGTTCATCAGAAAGACCCTTCAGGATATCAGAAGGTGGAACTACAAAGGTTGCATCAATTTTCAGACCCACTTTGCTTTCCTCAATGGAAGAGTGCAAGCAGCAGCAGCATCTACTATGGAGCTACTCTGTCAACAGAACATCACATGGAACCTAACTGTGCCACTTTTGCCAATGAAACAAATGACTGCTTTTTGGTAAAGAACAGTGGTGCCACACAGGCATTGTCTGCAAAGTTACAGCCACATGCGTCTTACTCATAAATCAGGCAGCCAAGGCTGAATCTGCTCAAATACTAATTCTATGCTTCATTTATTAATTGCATAGGTCACCTTGACTGATTCTGAAAACTAAGCAGGCTTCATCTTGGTTGCAACTTACATGGATGGCTGACTACACAAGACAGCCAAAGAATTTTCTGGATGCCAAGGAACTCTGGATGAAGCATTCCCCCATTTCTTAAAGTATTCCGTAGAGAAAAGGTATTATCAGTAGAAAAATCTTCAGCGTTCTCTGAGTTGGTTATTTTCTTGTAGACATTGAGCCAAGTAGACATGGAGTCCAATATTAGCATTGATGATGTTACCTAGTTTGGGTAATGAAATGTCTGCAAGAAAACAAACAAGCTCAGAGAAAACCAAGGATCCCTCATTCCAAGCCTTTATTGGATGAATCCTTACCTAGCTTCTTACTTGATTTTTGATATGCCAGGCAATATTTTATGGCTGCGAAGGTCTTTTGGCAAAATGCTGAGGGCCATTCACCTTAAAACTGGATAGAGCAAGACAAAATAGGAAATGGCATTGAGAGAAACCTTAAATGTTTTCATTTAATTCACATTTGTATTTGGGACCACACTCTAAGTTTTGAAGGAAGCACTGGGACCCAGGCTCACCCACTGGGGGGGATGAGGATCTAAAAAGGTCAAGACAGCAGCCACAATAGCAATTGCCATCTCGATTACACTTGCTGCAATCCCAAATTATAGTCTTCCTGAGAGTATTGCTTTATTTGATGTAGCAGCTCTTCAGTTAGATTATTGCATTCTGTTCTGATGGCAGTGGTTTTTTTTTCCCCAGTTCATCAGAAATGAGTGTCTTCTTTTCCAGTTTTTGCTTCTGGTAGAAAACGTGACGATCATATCTCAGATCATCAGCCTGTAAATTATACGCTCAACAACTTAGCTATATTTTCCTATAGGATGATATTTCATTGTATTTTGGACTACAGATTCTTCATTCTCCAGCCAGCATAGCCAATGGTCAAGAATTACGAGAACAGAAATGAGAATTGAAAGGTACATAACACACCCAGAAAAATGAGATCTGAGAAAGTTGTTTGACGCATGTGCAAACCTCCCTTTTTTCCCCCAAGAATGGATTCCCTGCAGTGTTCCTGGTATCGTTCTTGTGGGAAGCCTTGCTTTTGAAACTCATTGCGTTGAGAAAAAGGAGGTGTAGGAGGAAAATCCCACTGCAGGACACTACTATGTAATAAAGTTGCTCTGGGCTGACTTCTTGAGGCTAGGCGCTAAAGGAGTAGGATGTATAACAAGAATTCAATTAGCAATATAAAGGTGGATCTTCAAAACTCAAAGGAAAAAAAGAAGTTAACACATTGAATATGACAGGCCAAGAAATGAAGCATATTTTCTTCCTGTTCAATGGGCTAGTTTATTAAGGTTTTTAAAAAATGAAGATTTGGCAACACAGATGATGTCCGACATCTGACATATAGTTCTGAAACCTTTGGATTCTTGTATCAGGGAATTTGTAGATAATAGATTAGATAGCTGATAGATACATAGATGATAGATAGATAGATAGATAGATAGATAGATAGATAGATAGATAGATAGATAGAGAGAGAGAGAGAGAGAGAGAGAGAGAGAGACAGACAGACAGACAGACAGACAGACAGACAGGCAGGCAGGCAGACAGACAGAGAGGTAGACAGAGATAATGAGAGAGAGATTTTACTGAAGAAATTTTTAACAAAGTAAAAACCATAAAAGAAAATAAGAATAAAGAAAAATAGTAAATAGTAGGGAGAAATAGAATAGAAAAATATAAAAGAAAGGGAAAATTATAAAGAAATAGCTTCCAAACCTCTTGACAGAGGTTATAGATATATTTATATTTTGCTCTCTCTCTCTAAAGGTAAATCATAATTGCCTTATTTCCATAAGCTTCCCTTTCAAATCTTCAAACTCATAAACCACAAGTTCATTTTTCTTCTTTTCAACAAAAAGTCCTTAAAGGATTTCCAGTCACTGATAAATGTAGTTGTTGATCTTTATGTAACCAAGCAATTTTGCCATATCTGCTACGTAGTTCTGTCATCTTTACCAACTATTCCTCTTGCAGTTATTGTAAAATAATCTTCCAGGTCTCTTTTCTACTGGTTGCCCATTAATCTCAGCAAAGAAAAGATTTGGTCTCAACTGAATGTTGATCTTTACAATTCTTTATATCATTATTAAAGAAACGATACAATTCAACCAATACAATGGCACAATATGTGTAACTGAAGAAATGATACAATTTTTGCATCATTATATGTGTAATAAAGAAATGATACAATTCAACCAATACAATGGCACAATATGTGTAACTGAAGAAATGATGCAATTCTTGGTATCATTATATATGTAACCAAGCTCAGAGAGCACCAAGGAGATCCCAGTTCAGCCCCTGAGCTACATACATTCTCTTCCGTTGTATAATTGCATGCATGTATTTGAACACAGAAAATTCTGGCTTTTTTACAAGTCTGCCAGGCATAATAAAATGACCCTTCATTATTGTCCATATTTTCAACATAAAGTTGACATGCATTTATGCTTTCTAGATAACTTTCTGGAGTCGTATACTGACAGTATGTCATTTTATTAAAATCTACTAGGGCAGTGGTTCTCAACCTTTTTCAGGTTGAGATCCCACTTGCCCAGCCCATGCGCGGCGCATCCCCGGCGTGACCCCGGCACGCACGCGTGCGCGCACCGGGCCAATCTGCGCATGCGTGGCGCGCGCGACAAAAAAAAACCCCAAAACAAAATGGCGGACTGCGACGGCCTGATCTGCGCATGCGCGGTGCGTGTGCAACAAAAAAAAACAAAAAACAAAACAAAAAAAATGGCGGACTGCAACGGCCCGATCTGTGCATGCGCGGCGCGCGCGCGATGAAAAAAAAACAAAAAAAACAAAAAAACAAAATGGCGGACCGCGACAGGCCGATCCATGCATGCGCAGCGCGGGCGTGCGACGGCCCGAACTGCGCATGCGTGGTGCACGCGCGACGAAAAAAACAAAAAAAACAAAAAACAAAATGGCGGACCGCGGTGTCCGGCGACCCCCACGAAACGGTCATTCGACTCCAAATGGGGTCGCGACCCATAGGTTGAGAACTGCTGTACTAGGGTGTAACATAATGTAAAGGTCAGTTCTCTTAGCCACATATTTCCTCACTGTTCCATCAGTATACAGGTGTAACCTGTGCTTGAGTTCTGCAACTGTGATGTTAAGTCATGATGGTTATTAAGTGGGTCATCACATGACCAGGCCTGACTTTACATTCCTTTTTGTGGCAGCTGTTAAGTGAATACCACGGTTGTAAAACAAACTTTGCAGTTGTTAATAGCAATAGGAATAGCACTTAGACTTATATACCACTTCACAGTGCTTTACAACTCTCTCTAAGCAGTTTATAGTGTTAGCATCTTGCCCCCAACAATCCAGGTCCTCATTTTACCGACCTTGGAAGGCTGGAAGGCTGAATTGACCTTGAGCCGGTCAGGATCGAACTCCTGGCAGTGGGTAGAGTTAGCCTGCAATACTGCCTTCTAACCACTGCGCCACCCCAGCTGTTTAAACAAACACTGCAATCATAACATGAACCCATAGGTATTTTTTTGTTGAAAAACAGAAGTAAACACCAGCCAAAAAAGTTGTAAATCAAAGTCATGTGACCATGAGAAGCTGCAAACATCTATACATGCGAGTTGGTTGCCAATCACTCCAAATACGGTCATGTGATCATGGGGTGGTGATGGTCACTGGAACTTCACATCCAAGTCAAAAATACCTTTGGGGAGGAATCTGTGAGAACGTTGAATGGTCACTAAGCAACAAAGTGACTATCTGTATTGTGTCCAAAATTCTGAGTCTTCTCAATTCTCTATGGCAGGGGTCCTCAACCTTGGCAACTTTAAGACTTGTGGACTTCAACTCCCAGAATTCCTCAGCCATGCAAATTCTGGGAGTTGAAGTCCACAAGTCTTAAAGTTGCTAAGGTTGAGGACTCCTGCTCTATGGCATGACTGGGAATTCTTTAGAGCTGCAGTCAGCACATCTTGAGGGCTAAACCTTGGGGAAGACATACAGATAGTCTCCCTCTTACAACTATTCATTTAGTGATGGGCTGAAGTTAAAGTGCCACTAAAAAAAAAAGACTTATAACCATTTTTCACAGTTATGACCATTGCAGCCTCCCCATGGTCACATGATCAAAATTCAGATGCTTGGCAAATGGCATGCATTTATGACAGCTGCAGTGTCCCGGGATTACGTGATCACCTTTTGCAACCTTCTGACAAGCAATAGGGAAAGCCAGATGCACTTCACACTCCTGTTACTAACTTAACAACTGCAGTGATTCCCTTAACAACTGTGGCAGGAAATGTCATAAAATGGGGGCAAAACTCACTTAACAACTAACTGTCTTGCTTAGCATCAGAAATTTGGGGCTCGATTCTGGTTGTAAGTTGAGGAATACCTGGAGTCTGTAGTTGACTGTAGTGTGGCCTCTGAAGTCGAGCAAGTACCTCATCCATAATATCTTCCCTAGTCCAGTACTGCAATTCCTTGATGTTTTTCTAAAACAGGGGTCTTCAAACTTGGCCCTTTTAGGACTTGTGGACTTCATCTCCCAGAATTCCTCAGCCAGGCACGCTGGCTGAGGAATTCTGGGAGTTGAAGTTCACAAGTCCTAAAAGAGCCAAGTTTGAAGACCCTTGTTCTAAACAATAATTGGCTGAGATAGCTCATGACTCAAAAGGTATGGACAGTGGTGATGGAGGGCTGGGCTAAAAAAGTTAATATGGTGGCCACAATATGATGGAGATGATTACCAGCATCAAATTCCTGGGTGTGCAGTTAACAAGTAGGCTGGCTTGGTTGCTCAACAGCAAGACACTGGTGAAGCGGGCACAGCAGGACCTGCATTTTCGGCATCGCATGAGAAAAGCACATCTTCCTTCCCCTGTCCTGACCACTTTCTACAGGGGGACGATCGAGAGCATCCTGTCATACAGCATCACAGTCTGGTTTGGAAGCATCACTGCTTCAGACAGGAAGGCTGTGCAGAGAGTGGTGAGGACACCAGAAAAGATCATTGGCAGCTCCCTCCCTCCCATCCAGGACATAGCACATAAGCGTTACTTTTTTTTTTTTTTGACTCTGGATGACTTCTTTATTTATACTTCAGTCACAATGCTCTATCAAGGGGAAAATATTCTAAATATAATATTTGATATTCATTTATTTGATCAATTTTGATGTAAACATTCTAGTTCAGAATTTAGTAACTAGTGTAAGTTTTGAATATACTAGTGACATTACCAAAACATAAAAGTTCTCAATTTTTACACTGCTGATTTTTTTAGATATTATAAAACTTTAGACAAATCTCAAAAGCAAGTTAATTTGCAGCACTTCACAACATCCTGCACTGAACAATAGAATTTATATTCTTTCCAAAGTCAGATCAAAACTGTAAGAAATAAAATGACTGATTTCTTATTAGACTATACTTTCACTTTATTGTATTCACCTGGGAAGTATTAACATTGGATATTCAACAAACACCTATATTTTATTACTTTTTTGGTATGGTGTTACAGATGGTGGTTCATCTATCTTGTAGGTTAACTGTTTTACACATTTATATTTGTTTCAATACTATTTTATGCCATGTTTGAAGTTAGTCCATAGCTGACATTCCTCACTTCTGATTTAGTCTGAGTAAGGTTTTTAGCATTAGTTTTTCCTTTGCAGTGTAACTTGAAGCATTTCTACATCTAATTTATATATCCAATAATTTATATATCCTACAATAATAGAGATCCATTAATCCATGTTTCCATCCATCTGGCGAGGACAGGAAGAGTATGTTCCAGGTTCCATCAGTTCAACAGGGTGTCTTCTTAATGGCAACCCCCTTCATCCTTTGAAATGACATCTTAGAGGAAGCTATACTACTTTATGTAAATTGTTGAAAACTTGGATTGTTTTTCCAGGCCTTGGAATAGCATGTGATATGATAAGCTCTATTCTTGTTTAACCTTATGTTGTTTTCTTGTAATTATAGGCTTTCCAAAGTTATTGAGGAACTGGGCACTCTCAAAATTTAATTTATTTAAAAAGTGATTGTAAATTTATTATGTTATATATGTGGTAATATTTTGTAATTAAAGCCACTGGATTCTACCAGACTCTCAATTCTACAAAACTATTCCACAAGCATGCACCTTTACAGCATATATATTCTGTTTCTGCCCAGCTAACTCTTTCTCAACAATATTTTGATTTCAAAATGTTTTTAACCAAAGTTTTTATTTTAAATAAAAATATACACCAACAATATTTTCTTTGCAAATTACTATGTTCTTTTTCTTTCACTTGCTAGGTATAGATGATGGAACCCATTCTTGTATCTTCTTACGTGTTGTAGAGTATGGTACATACTGTTTGGGAGTACCACTTTCATTCATTTTATGATTTTGGAAAATGAATTTACGATTCACTGGTGGATGTGTAGTTGGGGGGTCTTCTGTCATACAGTGAATCCAACGATGCCATTCAGGAGGTATCATGCTTCCATCTAAATCCCAGTATGTGTTCTTGCCATCCATTTCTGCAGTATATGTGACCCACCTATGACGACCAAAAAAGAATCTTTTGTCTTCATAGTACTTGTTTCCATACTTATCAGTTCCTACTAGAGTACCAATCTTCAGATCATTGACCCTGAGTAGCTGCCACATAACGCCACGAATGCCGCCATGTCCACCGAGCTGTTGCAGCGCCCTCTTGAACACCTGCACGTATTCCGCCATTTTCCCTATTCTCCCACATAAGCGTTACTTGAGCAGAGTCCGCAAGATTGTCTGGGACGCTCCACATCCTCTTCATAACCTGTTTTCCTTGTTACCTTCTGGGAGGAGGGGGCTCCGTGGTATCCGAAGCAGAACATCCAGATTCAGTCATAGTTTTGTTCCATACAGTATTAACCTTGTGAATTCTAAAGCTTCCTCCTTCCGTTATGTATTCAAGATGGACAGTGATTAATATTTATATGTTACTTATATGTAAGGGTGTAGGTCTATACATATGTCGTATATAGTATGTTTTAAATGTCTGTTATGCATGTGTACATTTTGAGAGGAAGCAACTAAATTTCATTTTTAATGTTTGCTATTGTGCCCACAGGAAAAAAATGGCAATAAAGGTGATCTAAATCACAATCATGTGATCAAATGCTCACCCTTTTACGTGTGTCAGGGTGAAACCAAGGGTGGGATATTCATTGCATGTTTTTGGTTACCATACATTACCTACGTATGCAAAAACTTAGCATGTTGGGTTCCTTTCCTTTCTTTTTTAGCCAAAAAGAAAGTTGGCAGAGAAGGGTGTTAAAGATTCTGCTATATTCCATCATGGCTGAAATAATCACCATTTTGATTTTTTTTCTTTTCTTCCTGAGCACAGTTGTGGGGTGGACATGTTGGAAAAGGCGTATTCTTTTTCAAACTGACCATGAATCCAGGGAGGCCAAAGAGGGGTGACAGATTCGTAACTTTCTCTTTCTCCAAAGAGGTTATCCCCAGCTCAACCCCACCAA